>CM039637.1:3201433-3801433 GCA_022405125.1 Anthidium xuezhongi
GTCAGTGTCTGTAGGGATAGTACGTACTTTGTAAATAGTATAAATTATACAAATTATATATTAAGTATTAAAATAATGTAGAAAGAAAGATAAAAATAAACAAATAAAGTGTGATATAAATGTATTTATTTAACATACCTTCCAAAATGGTTTCCAAAAATTTCGCACTCCTAAAATCAGAATCTTGACAGAAGAACTTTGTATCAGGAGAATATGATGTGCCAGGAGGTATTCTTCGTGCCACTTCTCAGAATTTTAGTGACGTCGAATTCCAGGAATTCCTGGAAACCGTTTGTACCGAATTTTGTTCTTCTCTGTATCAAACCGATATTTTTCGTTTCTATTTCTACTTTTGTATTTCGAAACTTCTGTGCAATGTTTTTCTACATTATTTCTTGTTTTTTAAGTGAAATTTTGTAAGGGCTGGATAAGGGAGTTAGGTTTATAAATGAATAAACAATTGCTTTAGTTTAACTCTATGTTTATTGAAAATTCTTTCAATTATACATGTTACATAAATGTTACATTGTTAATTCTAACGCACTTATAACTACTAACTGTAAAACTTACTTAAATATTAGATTCTTAACTTTAACGCACTTATAATTACAAATTGTAAAACTTACATATCAGTATTTTTACATACAACATATTTTTATAATTATTTAACATATAGCTTAAGCGCAGTACAATATTCTTATGAAATAAAGACATTCTACAATTACATATGTACTTATATATTCAGTATAACTATTGAAGAACAGTTTACTCTCCGTAGATAAATCCTTTCCATTGTTTATTAGTAAAATGAAATTAGACTCAGAAACCAAGGATCTCAAGTTTGCAGATTTGTATTAGGAGAACATGATGTGACAGGAAGTATTCTTCGTGCCATTTCTTGAAATTTTAGTAGTGTCCAATTCCAAAAATTACCGAACACTGATATCTGAGAAACTGTAAATGTATTTGAAAATATTCTGCAATTTTTACTTATTCCTTCTGTTCGGATATCCAGCCATTCAGTCATTCCCTTTATTGTAAGGTACGATTACTCTCATAACATTCTACCATTTGTTTTTTACTTTTATGTTCAATATTACTTGTGTTTAACGCTTCCTGTTCTACCGAGGCGCTTGTCCCGGGGCGACTAGGCTCGACGCTACACTGACGGTACTGAGCGCGCGCCCGAGACGTCTTAATAATTCAAAAACGAAGCCCCATCCGACATTTTTGCAAAGGAAATTGTTGTTCAGAATCGTCTCAGCTACCCCACATTCCCGGCTCCTACAGGAGTTCTGGGACACCCTGTATATTGAAATATCGGTATTCATACAGTAAATATTGATATGATATACGGGAATATTTAAGTTGTTTGATGTTGCACCGCAGCGCTCAGTTGTTAAATTACGTTCAGAGTTCAATCTCTTGTTACCGTTGGGATAAAATAATAATTTGCATCGCTAATTTCTCAATAATTCCACATCAATAACTATAAAACATAGTTAATAAATGATTATGTTTTCAAAAGTTATGCATCTGTGATTCATGCTACTTTCCTTTCATAATCTCGAAAACGAAGACCTATCTTTTGCTCAAAATGACCTCCCGAGCATCTTGACGGCTTGTGAGGGTTCCGATCTGGGACACCCTGTACGAGGACACCATATTGGAAGTAAGATAGAATTATCGCCTGTTATTCAGCATACGAGGTAAAAGTATTATCAACAATACGCACAGCACGAATTTCCTCGAGCATCTTAAGTTATGTGTCCGGGTAGTCGTGGAGAGTGGTCAGATGGCTTTTCGATAAGGTATAATTAAAAATTTTCTCGTTTAAGGTAGCTAATTCCGTTTCTGCATCGTCGCACCCGAGTGGCCGGAAGTGCGGCGGGCACCGGAAAAAATAACCGCTAAAATACTCGCCAGATAAAGAAGATAAAGTCTCGAGGTTGCTGCTGGTAATTTACATCGGCGTGTGATTCCGGGCTGAGGCGAGGGGTGGATATTTCCACCTTCCCAGATAAGGGTAATTAAAAATTACGGACCCGGGGGCCGAGGGTGTTGTTTCGGTTGCAGGGAACGTGCAAGATAAAAATATATATTGATTTCCTTCGTTGAGTCATCGGTGACCTTTTCACGGTTCGCGAAAAATCAGAATCAGCTCGTAGACGCTTTTGCCCAGTTAAGTGCGTTCGACGTATATACACGTCGGGCCAAATCTCTGCTGCGGCGCGGTTGACGAGTATACTCGTCGTGTAAAATAAAATATTATCATTGACTATAAAAACTCGGAATTTCTATAAAATGTAATAAGAACATTATTTGGTGGTATGTTTCCTTTATAGGTAGAGGAGAACTACTCCATCGAAAACAAATCCCCTTCGAAGATGTGTTTTTCTAGTTTATGTATTTTCGTAAAATTTATATAACGTATGTACTCGTCGTTGCTTAGTTTTAACTTCTCACCCTGTGGAAATCTTTTGAAACTAAATTCCGCAGTTAACAGGTTAATCGACAGATTTTAGAAAATTGAAAGGGAGAGACTTAATCAGATCTTCGGTTCAACAATTGATTCAAAGTTTCAGTCCAGCAGGTACTCGAATAAGGATCATAAATCCTAGCAATGAAGACTAATGTAGTGGTAATAGAGTATAAATGGGGGTCACGACCCGAGGTCAGCCTGTCTTACACCCCTAAACCGTCGTTCACCACCTTCGCCCTCGTGCAAGGACCGGCCGAGACCTTAAACTCGCATAACGCCCGCCTACCACTATTATTTCGGAATGACTTACCGCCACTCCTTGACTGAAGCCAATTTTCGCATCCATTTGTGTTCAGAGATATCTCGGATGTTTGGAAAATTAAACAAATTTTCCACCAGGGGGAAGTTCTGACAATATTTATTTACGAACGCAATACTTCCACAAATTTCCTGGTCTGTTTAATTTCATTTCATTTCCTGTTGCTGAATGTTTCTTTGTTCAATATTAGAAATTCTTCCGATTCGCTGTCTATTTTAACTTGTACAATGCATACAGCATACATTTTAATTAATAATTAAGAAACAATGCTTCAAAAATTGTTTTTAATATTGAGGAAAATAGGGGATAGGAAGAAAAGGAATCAACTTTTTTACGAATATTATGGGCTGTCCAGTGCTGCCACCTGGCGCGCCCATATGGAACCAAAGCGGTACGATGTACTTTTCTTGAAGACCCTCGCTCGTATTTTCTTCTAAATTCGATTTGCTTTTAACTTTTGGGATCCTACAGAATGTTTGAACCATAATAGAACAATTTTTGATATTTTTGTCTTCAAGAAATGGAAGAAGATTGATTGTAATCTCTTCAGAAGCTTAACAATATTAATTTCATAAGATTCCAAAATTGGTCTTTCCATGCTGAACCCCTATCGTTTGTTTTACAGCCGTCATATTTTTCAGCAAACATTTTTTCCAATTACAAAAGGGTCACGGTTTCTGCATTCCGATGGCGGAACTCTTTCTCCAAAAGTTGTTTCAAAGTTTACAGGACAATGGACGTGCGGTATATATGTACCTACAGATCCTTCTCCGGCCATTTCTCTCTCTTTGTCTGATAGCGGATACAGAAGGTACGGGAAGGGCAGTGTGTGTGTGTGTGTGTGTCGAGTGTAGCGGTGGCTAGTGCTGACCAATGTTCGTCCGAAGATACGGTTGACGGGTCCGGTAGCGTGTGCTAGCCTTCACGTCACCTCAACTTCAACGTTTTCCCACACCCTTTCTCACCAGTCGCATTCAATTTCACCACCTTCGTCTACGTCGTGACCCGGCCCGGAACAATCGCCTGAACCTGTTCGTAACTTGGAACAAATGAAAACTTCCCAGGGGTTCGAACACTTGCGCCCCGCCGCCTCGTGTGGAAAGTTCCCGTGAAAATAATACCATCCCGCCATTGTTGCTGATAAGGTGGCCGCGATGACCGATGCGATCGAACGGGTTCAACTCTTTTCTTCCAAGGACATTCGGACGAAAAGCTACTTGAGTTTGGTAAAATATTTCAAGTAAATGCATCTTGCTGAGATCGAGGCGCCACCTGGAATCACTACATACCTTAGCCTCTTTATAGGTTAATTGTTAAAATTGATGAATTTAGATATTATTCGTTTATTTATAATTTGCATTCTCGTGACGAGTACGAACGTAATAAACAGGCGGCACGCAAAGAAGATCCGTATCAAAATTGATCGGTCCTATTTGCATCGGTTCGTTGTTTCTTTCTCGAAGGTGTTCGTGAAAGACAACCGAAACCTCGGTGAAAATAATTGCACGCCGTTCGGACGATGGCAACCCTTACCCTTTACTTTTCTTTATCTTAATGAAAGTCCATAAATAAGGAACCTAATGCCACGGGAATGGTCGCCAAGGGGAAACAAAAATGTACGCCGCCATCGGATCAGGGAGCCTGACTTTTAATTATTAATCCCTTCGTGTGTCCTTTGAAATTAAAAGAAGGTGTTCGACAATTTTTAATAAAACAGAAAAAAATATTTCTCTCCTGATTAGAAAAGGTGAACATTCTTTCGCGATGAAAATGTAAATCGAAGTCCTTCGAGATAAACCCGGGATATTTGATATCGCAGATTAGGAGAGGAGGAAAAAAAAAACAAAAGCGGTTTGACAAAGTGGTAGCTTTAGGAAAAAGGGTTGATGCGCAATAAAAGGAAGCCTCTTATATCTGTGAAAGAGCCTATAATTCATTGACAAGAATCTTATTGGGGAGGATAATGGGTGTCGCTTTCTCAGAGAAAACAACCCCTGCGTGTATCTACCCTTTCCTGATTAAGAATCAGCCTTAAAAAATAATTATTTTTAATTTGTGACTACGATAACGCTGTTATTGTTCCTCCCGGTACGAGAAGCCCGATGTGTAAAGGGCGATAAAGCCCGGGGAATGGAAATTGATCCTCGTGCTTCTTGCTCATCTCATTATTCTCGATACCTTATCTCGCGATTACCCGACGGTTACTTCATTCTTTCTTTTTTTTCCTTCAAAATTTCATCAACAAATTTCCATACACGTTTAATATTATAATTTTGAGTTAATCTCGGCCCCGGCGGGACAATTCGAAAGGACACGGGTCACCGTGACAAAGCATCGGGTCGGTTAAACATTTAGCAAAGTTGTTAGAAAGGAGGGTGGGCCGGGGGGGTGGGAGGGTGGTCGATAAAGAGAAGGTTGGGGGAGAGGGACACGGGCAAGCTCGAAGGCGACACTCGAGGCAGCTCGCGAGCTTCTATCGCGCTATTGAAACGGCAAGTGAAATATACGAAATAAATCTTACAAGACCCCATTCACCGGAGACAATGCAATGTCCAGTCTATGGACGTTGGCGGAGGGTAGGTAGCAGCGTATTGTGCGACGTTAGGGGACGGTGGTGGCGGGTAGATCCAACTCGAAATGGTCACCCTCGATTCTCCGTCTCTCCCTCTCTCTTCTCCCGTCTTCGTCGTATAGTTCCTGTTTTTGTCTTTCTCTCCTTGGACGTTCTCTATTTCATCCTCGCGGACTTCCAGCGACCTCTGCCAGCCCAACGGTGTCCATCTTGTCTGTTTCGCTTCGATTCGCGAAAGTCGGTGTCGTTGGGTAAATACCAACCGGGGGTGGTCGTAAAAAAAATGGCCGTATTCAAAGTCTACCACCCTTCCAGTTAGCCCCTCTCTTCTTGCTCGTCGCGACCACGGTGCAAAGTTTCTCATGTAACGCCACCCCTCGACTCGCACCTATCCCTGCAACCCCTTTCTGCTTTTCTTTCTGCGAATCGAGTTCTTTTTTCGTGCAAATTTTCTATTAAACTTTGATCATCCAAAGGAGCTTTGGTATCGTTGGACTTATAAATCGAATATTTATTAATTGCTTTTCTTCTTTCTGCGAATTCTATCGAAGATGACGAAGCTTCACTTCGCGTAATTCAAGAACAAGAAGAGCATCAACAGGCCTAAAGTACGTCCATGGGCAAAGATCGCGGTAGCGGAAGCTGTTCTGCTTATCGTTATCAGGAGACCTCTGGCCGATCTCGTGCGTCCGATAACACGCGGCTACTCGACGGGAGTCTCTCTCTATGCCGGTTAATATTGATTTACGCCCAAGCCATGGAAGCCTAATCCGTGTGGGTCATAAACAGATCAAGTCCAGACTAAATCCGGCGCAAATTGTTACTAATTCGCATCTTAATAATGACCGCGTCAGAGGCGTCACCGTATCTCAGAACGTGGCAAATTAGCCACGATGACAAATGACATTCGACCGTACACGTGTGACCGTACCTAGGCCGAGGCTCCTGCTTCGTACGAGACACGTTTGCCACTCGCTGATGCGTGTACGCACGTGGGAATACCCCCCTCGTGTATATGCATCGTGTGGTCGGTAGGGGGGGGGGGGGGCCTCGGATACGTACGAATCCTCGGGACATACCGCAGACGAGGCTGGATACGATACGGATAACCTATTCAACATGTGCAATCGTCAACGTCTACCGATACTATCAATCAAATCGATTGATGATTCGATCGCGCAATTCTGATTTGACAACTGTATCCCTTCTTCGGTCGCGAAGCCACGGTGAATTTTTACGGCCATTTTGGCTCCATCCTGTCCGGTCGGTTGATAATTCCAAATCGTGGTAATTGAGGGTACCACGTAAGGCGTAAGATCGTTCGAGGTCGGTCTTTATCGAAATGTAACCACGATACGGCAGGTAGGTGGCCACGATTAATCCGTATTTCAGCATCAGTATAATAGACGGAAAGCTTGAACGGTCTAGTAGCTCGTATTCGCCGTTTCCCCGGCCACCGTAACTGCTGTGATATCGAATGTCACTCGCAGGATCCGTCATTTCATTCGGACCGATTCGACCGCACGTCATTGCGGTAAGATCTCTGCCTATCCTACCCCCGCCTGTTTCCCTCCCCCTTCGGTTGCGCCTGATTTTCTGTCCAGGCGCTTCAACGAAATTCCCTTGAATTTGCCGAGACCGCAGTTCAGAGGATAGGGGGTAATTCTGAAGTCACGCCAACTAATCGGTAACGAGGACAGTTCGGTCTAACACCGAATTAGCTTCCCTATTTCACCTCGGTTATTTTTAAAGTTGCCAATGGAATGTGGCTGATATTTAATCGTTCTTTCCTTGATTTAATCGTCACTTTTTCTTCGCGATCAGTGGATTTACGGTCGGTCGCCGCAACGGTGTCTCTCGACATGGTCACGTCCCGTATCAACGTTACGAATCGGTCAGAACGCGAGGCACGAAGTGGCCGTGTGCACGATGCGCACTATGGGTCGCAGAAACGAGACCTATCTGTGCAGATGCATTGTCTATAGCCCCTTGTCCTGGAGGGTAGTATTGTGTGACGTCATCATTTGCATACGACGCACCATTCTGGCTGTTTCCAGTCGGCAACCCAACCACCCACTTCTGCCGGCTTTCGTACTCTGGCCAGGCCAGAGCCCGCTGTGTTCCCCGGTGCTCCTCACCCTGGGATCCTACGTACCTAGCAAGCATCATCTACGTCCCATTCCCGTTCCGTCTATGTCCCGTATCTATCTAATTATTATCGCGGACCCCGGCTGCTACGGTCGCCGTGATATACCGCATGCTAATAAGCGGCTAAAGACCGGAGACCATGGCTGCCTTGCCCATAAATCTTCACGACCGATCCCGAAATGTCCACCTTGATCATCTTGTTACGTTTTCGCGACACGCAACAAGGTATAGCTAGGTATAACTGGTTGTCTTCGCTGCCTTCTTGGCGATGCTTAAAAATCTCAACTATTACACGTGGCCTTGAGATCAGGGTTCGATGGTTCTGCAAAAAGTGGTGGTATCCTTATTCCCAAGGGACTCGAAGGAGAGCTGTTTTGACGAAAACTGCGTACACGTGATCGACATTTGTTAAATTTGCAACCGTAAACGTATCTATCCAGTACGATCCACCCCTGTTTCAATGCGGTATCATCCCTCTACGCGGCACGGCTTGCGCACGGGGTATGTTTCGACCCTTGTGCGTGATGCAACACTGACCACACATCAATTCACTGCAAATGGACATCAATACTGGTAATTAATACATCGCGCCTCTCTCGCTTCACCCTTTTCCACCCCTTCCCCCGGGCCGCCTCGAATCCTCTGTTCTGCCACTCACGCCGTTCGCGATACCACTTGCTACGCTCATCGAAACTGCCGGGATTTTAGCTCCGAATTTGCATGTAAGTGATATCCCTGTTAGCGGATCCGATTGACAGCTCTTCTGGCCACGTTTTAGGGTGTTGCTTGGCTGTAGCGCGACCGGAAGCGTTCCGTCAACCGAGACGGACAGCTATCGATGCTCCACTTTCCATTTGGCTTCAGCACCGTTTCGCTCGAGCGTATTTTTATTCGTTTATCCGCGTGTCACCGATTAAATTTACTTATCGACGTTGATATTGATCCTAGGCAGAGGTATTCGCGCGGATTAACACTGTTCCTACCACGTCCGGTCAAATGACAATTTTTTAAATTTCGATTATGCATCGCCTTTAAACTACACTTTTCCTAAAATATACTTATAGCACATATTTCAATATTCACTTCCTTTTTATTGTTTGTTATCTGAAAAAAATTTGCAGTCTGTCGTACCCACCACGACCGGTGATTTAACCAGTCACGGTAAGTATAGGTGAAGTGTCTGTAGGAATAGTATTAAAGGAATTACCGAAAGGGAATTTCCAAATCCTGTTTGCTTGAAAGTAAAGGTTTGTATCAGAAGAAAATGATGTGAAAAGAGGTATTCTTCGTGCCATTTCTTGTAATTTTATTGACATCAAACTCCAGGGATTACCGAAAGCGTATTTTAAAGAAGTGTACGTGACGCGGGGACTCCAGTTTCCGAAATTTGAAAACTGCCCCTGGTAGCCGTAGTATAGCCGTACTTCAGTGTTATCCTGGTTACCATTCTCAAGGGGTATGCCCCTGGCGCCCTGCAACGGCGGCAACCGTTATTTATTTAGTTATTTCAATTAGTATTTCCTATATACAACGTAGTTGTATCGCCTTTAAACTTTACGACTTTTCCTAAAATATATATATAATACATTTTCCAATATTCACTTCTTTTTTATTGTTTGTTTTCTGAGAAAAATTTGTATTCTTTCGTACCCACCAGGATCTGTCATTTGACCGGTCACGGTAGGGGGTAGGTATACGTGAAGTGTCGGTAGGAATAGTCTTAATTCCTCTCTCGCCGTAGTTCCATCAACGATTCAAACGCGACCGAATGGTTCGAGAGATATCTTCAATTTGCAGGTGTACATTTTCATTATGCCGATGGAAAAATAATGACGAGAGGGAAGAGCGAATTGAGAGCCGGACGATTGGCGTATGGCTGGGAAATCGGCTTTAACATTGGCAAAGTTTTTTTTTATGTTTCTTTTTTAACTTTCAGTTCCATGGCCAGAGGTCATTTTCATAGCCGGGGGGGATGGTCCAGTCGATTCACATTTAGGGGGAATTACCGTATACCCTGGCAGACAATTTATTGAAAGCACTACTCGATTTTTTGTTTCAATTCTTCTTTGGACAATTGAATTTTTATTCGGAAAATGACGATAAGTACTTAAGGGACGGGTTGTGAAATATTCCACGCGAAGGTAATCGGGAATTATGGAAACGATTTTCGGGGGGGGTGGTGGAAGGATAAAGGGGAAAAAGCATAAAGGAAGGACGTGCATATCGAGGCAGGCAGGATGCACAAATTGGATATCAAAGGATATTGCCGCGGTGCAGCGACTACCGATACACACTCGATTTGATGTGTTGACGTTGTTATAGTCGTTCAATATTCACCCGTCGTCCGGCCAGAGAGGAAGAAAAAATGTTTGCACGCACTTCGGTTCTATCGGATTTTCCACTTGCGCCTGCTTTTTTTCTCCCCCATTTTTTTTTTTTTTTTATTAAAAGCTCTTCTGTCCCTGCGGTCAATCCGATTTCTGCCACGATCCACCTACCCTTCGTGTATCGAATGTTTGAATTCTTTTATTTTTTAACACGCCCGCGATCGCTTTAAAACGGGACGTCGTTTAACGATAGAGGAATTCTTTTTCTTTTTTATCCCGTGTTATCGCCCGCCGTTACGAGGCTGTAATTGGTTGACCAAATTGAATAGCCCCGAGGTCAACGCGTTAACGCTAAACCTACAATCACGGGTCAAATGATGATTTTTAAACTTCTTGTCTCAATTTATTGGAAATAACATTATTGCATAGCAGGATTGTATAGCAGGATAAAATGGTCAAAAGTGCCCTTGGAGGGTAGTTATGTGATAAATGCAAATTATCGAGGTTACTACTTCAAAATATAAGGACATACATTTCGTTTTATTAATTAAAAACTTAATTATTTTTAACTGTATGTTGTTTCTTCCAATTAGAAATAAAAAGTAAATTTATTAAAATTTATTAATATAAAATAGTAAATTTTTTCTTCCAAAAAGAAATAAAAGTAAATAAATCATAAAGACATGTAACTCTTTTCTTTCAAACTAAGGCCTTTAAATTTTGGAAGCTTTACTGTATTTGTGGATTAAATTGCATTAAAAAATGCTTCGAGTGCAAATGGTTAAATTCATCAGCTGCTGCTATTATTATTTGCTATACATCGTAAAATGTCACTTCACCCGTGCTAGAAATAAGCCTACACGAGGTATCGGAAGGTTTACTGTTAAACACATATTCTCGTGTGCGCAACTGTACAAAGCAGATCGTGACATTATACATGGCAATAATCAATGATCAGGCTAATTGAGTGGGATTGATCGCGTCGATGATAACAGCCCGAGGCTGCCGCGTCCTACATTGGACGCGCATTAGTATTGGATCGTGATGCATGTCCCTTTAGTCCACACGTCATTTAGTAAAATTATTGCAACATCCTCGTTGACGTGGCCCGTTTCGTTATTGACAAAGCAAAATGTGGACACAGCCGAGTACTTCTGCGTCGAACTTCCTCTTTAAAAAGACGTTTCTTTCAAAGACCTTTAAATAAATTTCCAATGTTTCGATCGCAGGATCCTCTTTTCGCGGCGAGACGACGCTTGACCGAGCCGACATCCGGCGCAGAGAATCGGGAACGAAGAACACGAGCCGCCAGGATGTGGGAGCTACGAAATCCGGTAAGTCGACTAAGAATTCGCGAGCTAGACATCGAGGAAAAGATGATACACCGGTTAACTAACAGTCCGTGTCTCCAGGATCGTCGAATTGACACGATAGCCGGCCGTAGGATATCGGTTACCCGTTTCCTTCGATAACGCCTGCTCACCGGCCCCTTCCTCTCGCGGTAGAGACGTTTACCGTCACGCGGTATTGTTTTACTGATTGTACACCGGCTGCGGTGAAAAATACCGTGGATACTTCGTGGACGGAACGGATCTCGACTTTCCTTTCCATTCTAACGGCTAGCATCTCGTGTGACGCGCTTTGTCATCCCGAGTTGCGTCCGCGATCGTATATCCGCTACCTTCTCAAATTCTTCGCTCGCTCCCCGATTAGAAACTGTTAAACGATTCAACAGCATCCGTGTTGATGATTTCAGAATTTTATCTATTGTATGCCTACATAATCTGTTACTTTTAGTTTAAGACTTTCTCATCTTCCTGCAAACACAATAAATTAAACTTATAGGAAATAGGCGGTGGAATAAAATAAATGTTTGGATATATTTAATAGTAAAAGAAACTTTTAAATTCGTCAGAATGATGACTGTCACAGGATAGACTGTCAATGTCGGTGTCAAATTATTATATAAAATACAACAAGTGGTAAAACCTGCGTGGCAGGTGGGGTCAGTGTTGCTGCCTTTATCAGAACATAAAACTGGAGATTTTGAGGTTATCGAGGCAAAGGACGAGCGGCCCGGACCTAACCCATGGAATCGTCGCATAGATAGCCATCGACCTGACGTGTCCTGGCACAGGTCAGCCAAAGTCGGAGAGATCCCATGCGTACACACACGGCAACCGTGGCGAGATAATGACGCGATATTATGCATAGGATATTCGGCGCACATCCGCGGCCGTATTCTCCGCGTTGATTTATCGTTGTCTTCATTATTAGGAATGCACGTACGCGGCGCGGCCATTATGCAAGGGAGAATCGGGTGTAGGAGAGCCTTGACGGACGGTCCTAGCCCTTCGGACTCTCCCGGCTACAATACAATGTACGCGTATACAAACGAGGGCACATTGAGACACACCTACGTCGGGCCAGATATAGATAGACAATTAGCTACCGTCACCGTCTATAATTCTGTTAGATTAGTAGCCGGCGCGCCGTTGGAATACGTTCCTACCTCGAGGCTCACGAATCCTCGTTCCTGTTTAGGATGCTGCTGTCGTCATAGATTGGAATCTTGTCGTACGTTAACCCGGTTAATGGATGATTTCTGCGACGGTAAACGCACACGGCCGTCCAAACACTTAACCGTAACGTCCATTTTGAGGAGGGGGGGGAGAGAAAGAAACGGAAGATTCCATATTGACCGCAGGAATTCGTCCCTTTGAGAGATCGCATTCCGAGGAAAAGGGCACGCGACGAAGCGAACCCGAATCGCGGTGGCCAACCCCTCCCTTCCGTTTCTCCCTTTTGTCCCCTTGTAGCAGAGGTAGGGAGGAAGCCCGGTTCGAGACGGAACGACGGGGGTGGACAGCGATAAAATATTCAGGGACGCACAAGCGTAATATTTTACGGAGGAAATCGGTCGGTTGATTTTTATAATACTGGTCAAATATAGCCTAGGGAGAGAAGGAGGGCAGGAGGGCCCTTTCATTCGTGTCCTACCGTTGCGTGCAAAGGGCCACGGCATAACAAATAGATGTATAAAGGGTCAATAAAGGCCGAACGTAGGTGGAGAGGAGACCGCCGACGGGGTTGAAGGAGGCTGCGACGAGACGGACGGCCTCCAGAGCCAACGACGGAGAATAAATCTCTGGACTCGATTTCGCTAAAAAAAAACCAAGGGGACGCTGAATTCGTTGAAAACCACCCTCCTCGAGCTGCGTTTCCTCGTTCGTGCGCCGGTTTTGCATCGACCTGTACGACACGGATCCCCGTTAAAATCTGTAGCACGTCGAAACATCCCCCCCAGGTTTCAGCGAATATATCTTCATTCGAACAGGCGGTTCGACACGGATCATTTCCAGCGCGCATTTTTTCAGCGGATGGTCCGAAAATATTTATAGGGGGAATCAATATTGCGGGCTCGGTACGCGCGAGGAAAAATCAAGATGGATACGATCGGGGCAGGAATCGCGCCGGCCGATAACCCAGCCGCACTTTCCGCCAATTTCGCCGACAATGTGCAATGATATTAAAATTAATGGCGGCGCGGATTTCTGTAAAAACATCGCGTCCTGTCCGCGCGGCTCCGAAACACAGAGGAGGGTGCGCCAGGGCCGGGCGTATTTTTGTTATTTTCGAACGGAAACGACAACTAATCATCGAAGATTCTTAATTAATCGGGGGCGAGGTAACGGGGTATAATCGATGGTA
Organism: Anthidium xuezhongi; assembly: GCA_022405125.1. Classification (NCBI taxonomy): domain Eukaryota; kingdom Metazoa; phylum Arthropoda; class Insecta; order Hymenoptera; family Megachilidae; genus Anthidium; species Anthidium xuezhongi. The sequence goes on from CM039637.1 coordinate 3,214,993, forward strand.
AAAGTCCGTACGGAGCAGACTGCGAGGGAATAGAAGGAAAGAGAGGCGGACCGGGCACGGTGGAATTGAGAGAGAGTGATAGCGCCGCGAGAGCCCACTCGTAATAATCTCCGCTAATTTAGCTTCTGGAATACGGTAACTGTATCGTTAATATTCTGAATCTGGTTAATAATAGATGTTGATGCGCCATTTGGGCCGATGAGATTTTGGGCTGGAGTTCGAGACTGAAACGTGGACCCAACACACCATTGCCCCTTTGGATTCTACGACGAGCTCCATGGGATACGCTGTTGCCTCGAGGATATGCGGTCAGTTATCCTCCAGGACCCGCTCGTTTATAAATGTTACATCGATTGTCCGGTTTATTGCCACCCCCGTATACCGTGTGTTTGGAACAGTGTTTTTGCGGGATGACGGACTTCAGGGATTCCCCGTTAATCCTCCGTAATTTAAATTTTCCACCTTTTGGAAACAATATCGTGTCCTTCGAGTGTAGTCTTGTAGGAATTGAACGGAGCCCATTCCCTTCGAAACCGATCGTTTCGAAACGATTTCGCAAGGGGGATCAAGCACCCGAGGCGGATCCGACAAAGGGAATATTTTTCTTTCCCCGTGACATCGGCCATTGGCTGGCGATAGCCACCAAGTGCCTTTTTATCGAGTCAATGCGCCGTCCCTGGCAGTTTTATTGGACGGTAAGAGGCATCATCCGTCGCTTTTCCACGCCGACTTCGACTTTTTCATGCGAGCGAAATCTCTACGGCCATCGAGGAGGGGTGAAAAAAAAAAGAGAGAGAGAGAGTGGATCGGAGGACGGCTCCGCGCGGAGATCCCGAAAGACCAATTTCGCGATACGAATACGAGCGGCGAGAAAATACGAACGGTTCTCTTTAAAGGACATAAAATGACCCCGGGATGGCGGCCTTTATAGACACGCCGGAATGCGACACCTCTGGCGGTCCATAAACGGTGATCTACGTACGCCAATTTCGTCCTGCCCTCCAGTTCCGATGACGACGACTACGATATTCTTCAGGAAGGATTCTTCGTTGAAAATTATCTCTGGATTAATAAGCGACGTTGTTCGAAATACGCGAGGCGTTGCCGTCTCGTGGCTGATTCCCGGTGTCGTTCAATAATTCAGCAACGCATCGCGAACTGGACGAGGCATGTAAGCATAAACGCGAAAGGGATGGAACACGGGTGGGAGAAGGTCGGTTCAAGGGACAAGGAGCGAGACAGAGAGAAGGTACAGGACCACTGGGTTACCTCTTTGGCCAGGCAAAATATTTCTCTGTGATACACGTTCAATCTCTCCGGGGATTATCCTCGTGCTGGGTAATTTTCCAAAGAGTGCTGCTTCGGGATACGGCGAGCAAACCGGACGTTTATTGACACGACGATACCCGGCCGATTGAAAAATAAAGATTGCCGCCGTTGTTCCCGCAAACAACGAGAGTCCTTCTTTAGGAGCCATCCAGAAATTGATATCACGGTAGCTCATGAAAATTTCTATCGTTTATTCTACCGTCATATCCGATAGCGTACGCGAAATCTTGTCCGTCTAGGCGAGAGTAAAACGTTTTACGAGCATCATCCCCCGTTGGCGACTTCGGCCGACCCCTTCGTAGCATCCCTTGCTTGCCGGCATACAAATTCAATAAACGATAATCAATGCCAGCCCGGCAACCGTAGACCCGACTGAGCAAAAATCGTTCAAACAGTCAATCAAAAGGCTTCACCTCCAACCTACATTTTTTTTTCCTCTCTCTGCCCGTTTCACGGTTTCCGTTCCGCTCTCGTCTCCTATCTCTCGCTCCCTCCTCGCCTCTTCCCTCCTTTTTCGTCCTATTCTCGTTTGACGTAACCGGGAAAGGGGTGTCAAAGAACGACAGAACAGTAACACGTTCTTCCAATGAAAAAAAAAAGGAGGGGGGCGAAAAAAAAGAAAGATGGTAGCAGGTAGATCGTTCGCCTGGTCGGGTTTTTAACGCGTTGGAATCAGACACGTCAGGGGTCGTCGGTTCCTCGTATCTGAATCTTCCCTGCTGCATTTTCACGTGTAAACAGATTGACACGCGTACACGTGTGTGCGTGCGTGTGTGTGCGTTCGCGTGTGTGTGTGTGCTGCTACTTCGGATCCCGTTTAACGATTTACACCGAGATTTTGCAAGTTTTTTTCCACCGGTGCTGCTTTAAAGCGGACGGATTAAACGGATTTCATCGGTTTCTAGGATCCTTTGAGATAGCCCCGCTAGGAAAATTGAAAAGAAATTAAATAATAACGTTGAAACGTAAATCGGGAGCCTAAATCATGTTAAATTCAATCAAGAACATTCTGTTTGCGAAATTGAAAAATATTTCGTCAAGCCACGCGGAGGAAAGCAACCCCCTCCCTTCTGGCCACCGGTTAACTCGAACGCTTACACGTATTTTTATGAAGTTGAATGTTAATAATATTGTACGAACGAGGAAAGAACCTGGACCTGGAAATCCAAAGTGTGCGTTCGTCTGAAGACCTCCAAGGGGTCTGGTAATAAAGGGAGACATGCGGGTCGTGCGCAAATTAACCTGGGTAATGAAAACACAATGAAATTATAATAAACCAATTGCCAAGTTGATTCGCAGTCCGGGAAGGAGGCCATTCAATAATAAAACACGTACCTACCTACGGTTCGCGCTCTCCTGGCCCACACCTCTTACCCCTTCGCGTACCCGCCCGCTTGTGTGTGTGTGTGTGTGTCATTTTATACGCGCACGTACGCGATCGCGCTCGCGTGTGCGTCTGCAAGAGAATTAATTTCTCGAGAGCCTTTATGCTCTCTGACTGACCAAACTACGGGTTTCTACGGTTCGTCCACACCTGTAGGACGTATCGTGCATGTGGGCCGCGCGTCTGTGCGCGTGCACGTGGATACGCACCTATCCACGCACCCACACCTTGAGACGGGGCCGGGGTATACCGTAGCGAAAATACGTTTGACCAAGGGGGCGAGCCTTGGAGTACGCAGGTTTCTACCTGGCGGCGGAAGATTATTACAACGAGCGAAATTTCAAAATACACTTATGGCAAGTGTGCACCAAGGGAACCGTATAACACAATGATCAAACACGCGAACAGAGAACCATGGGTCCACGGTGCACTCGACCGCGGCCTCCGACTCCCACGATCCTATCCTATTAATTGCATCGAAATGTATTAATGCCGTATTTTCGAATATCTCTCCGCGTCCCTTCACTTTTCCGGAAATACTTCTATCCGTAATTGGATTACGGGCTGTTTCCGCGCGAATTAATTTCGAGCCAACGGAACACGGTGTGTTTAAACACACCCCGGTCGTCGTCGTTCCCCGCGGGATAATTGATCGAGATCCGATCAACGGCAACGTCGGGAGTAAATTTAATCGGCGATTTGATAATTAATTGTTTAAAGGCGAATCGAAGAATCCCGGGGGTTGTAGGCTTTGAATTACCGATGCAGAAATTTTCTCCTCGTGAAAACCTGTTTCCGCGAGCAGGGTGAGCCGGCATGGGTGTTGCAGAGGGTGGGTGTAGCGAGCGGCGGTGGTGGTGGCGGTGGTGGTGGTGGTGGTGGTGGTTAGAGGGGGATCTTTGTTGCGGTTGGACGTGGTCAGAGACGAGAGGAAGGCGGTGGAAAAGGAGATATGTTTTCGCAAATGTAGGTGCGGTTCTCAAGCCACCCCCTTATGAAATTATTTCGTCCTTCCTCGACGGGGGGTGGGGCTGAATGAAACACAGAACCGCGTGGCCTCGTGTCGAGAAAATAGCTGGGCGGCTGCTAAAAATTATTAGAAAAATTAATTATTTTCCCGGTCTCTTAATTAATTTTACAATTGCTTCTATGTTTTTCTTCCTCTCAGAGAACTGAAAGGGTTGCCGAGAGGAAGACATAGGAAAGAGTTTTCACGGTTGCTTGTCTCTCTTACGTTTAACTATGCTTTCTTTTTTGTTAAACGTTCATTGTCTGAATAATTAAATTATGGACCGTTACGTTTTACAAATTTGTTGTCGAACGTTAATATTCGACGAAAGATATATCCGCGTATAATTGGTACTTTGGAAGGAGGGGGTGAACGTTAAAGAAGATTACATATATTTTATTCTACGAACGCAGGGACCGAAAGGTGAGTCGAAATTCCACGGAAATATAACGAAAAAGGACAATATTCGTTAGATTTGGATTGCGAGAGGAGCAAGTGGACGCTGCAGGAAAGTATAAAAAGAAGCAAAGTATTTGTAGGATGAGATGGAAGCGTATTTAGTTCTCGCCACTCACTTTGAGGCAACTTCGAAGCTGGCTTTGACGCCCTGCTAATCCAGGTGTCTAGCTAGGATAGAAGGTTCCCTCGGGGTAGAGAGAGGGTCGGGCCGGTTGAACGAAAAGAGAAGCGAATGATAGAGACGGAGGAAAGCAGAGGAGGAAGAGGTATGGACGAAAGGCAAATGAACGAGTCCGCTCCATGAAAGGAACTCGTACAGAATCCGGGAAACCCCATACGAGGTCCCCACGACATGGGCCACCCGGCGACTAATTGGAATTCGTCTGTGCCAGTCGAAGCAAGGCTTTCTATAATTGAGACGTGGCCAGACCGGCAAAAAATCCCAGAAAAACGGGGAAAGGATGCACTGGCCGCTGTCTCGCGTAGAATCCTTTTCCTCTCTTTTGAACGGAAGTCAAAACTTTCCGAGGGATGATCCGGACTGACCGTCCACTCGTTACCCGCCACCGCCTATTTCAATATCACATAAATGAAAAAAACTGATCCCTCCCGACCGAACGGATTCCCTGATAATGCGAATTTCAAGAATTTTTTTCCAAAAATTTCGCTTACGTACAGCTCGTTGTCAGCAAAATCGCGTCAGCCACGATCTCAAATATTTTCGATCTAATCGAGTCCGAGAATCGATCTAATGAACCGGACCGTCTCGTGGCACGATTACCGTCATCGATACCAGCTTATTGCCAGAAGTCCGGACCTTATCTATCGTTTATGGGGGATGATTTTGGGCGGCGTTTCCCGCAGGGGACGATAGTTTCCGGGAACCGTTTCACAGTCGGATAAGTCGACCTTTAATATGCCGTTTGAATCGGACCTTTATACGATGTTATAGGAGATAGCTGTCGGGTCTGACGTGTTTGCGTTTCGGCAAACCGGAGACACGGTATTGGATGCATATGTTAATCAGCAATGTGGCGGTCCCGGAAGATATTTACCTTGTACATCGAGGACCGCCGTGCGAACTTGTTTCTACGAGTACAACAATCGCCATCTAAGTTCCGTGTAACGTTTCGATTCGTCCCGGTTTCTAATAGCGTTGGAGTTTTGCTTGAATCAGTGTATATTTTTGAAGCAGTGTTAGGTATATAAGCTTTGCTTTTGTACAGACGTGCGTTCGACGACACGCTGGCAGTGCCGAGGGATGGGGTCATAAAATGGTCAGTCCGTATCTCTTGCCGTTTTTCCATACACTTGCTGACTTTCCCCTATAGAAGGGTACTTAGGTAGAAGTTTCTCTTGGCACGGAATGCATCCAACCGCGTTCTGTACAGTTTAATTCTGTATGGAGGGTTAATACAGTCGAGGCTTGTTAAATGTTTCGATTTTCTTAATTTTTTTTAAATTGAAGCAATACATACTTAGCTCTCACTGATGCATTCGTTAGAAAAATGATAAGTGAAGGGGTTAATTAAAAAACAGGTTAATGTTCTTCTGCAAGGCATTGACAGAAATGTAGATTCTGTACAGAGTGATTTAGCGATCAAATTTGCAGTAGAAAAGTGTAGATAGACCAAATTAGCGTGTCTAGTATTATATGCAGGTACATGAAGAGTCAAGCAATGTTTTTCCAAGGTTAAGTCCTTAACATCTTGCCCTCCCGATACGGATACAAAAACATCGCCTATTTTTCTGCGTAAAAAAGGACGATTAGGGCCTGTATCGAGTCGGAAAGATCGACGCGCGGGCAGAAACGCGAAGAAGCGGAAACGGATTCGCGGTTCCGCAGCCAAAGATTATCCCCTGACTGGCGTCGGTTTGAAAGGAGCCAGGGTAATCCTTCGTCGTCTGGAACGAATTTATCGGGGTTACTTCGGGGAGGAACGAGGAACGCCAAAGATTTGCTTTTCCGATTCAGCCCACCCCCTACCTCTGCTCCCCCTCCCCTCACTGTACCTGTGTATCAGAAAGAGCCGAACGATCGAGTGCAAAGCTTTCGGGGGAGTGGGAGAAGGTAAAGCGTCTTTCGACGCACGAACGATCAAAGTCGAAGGAAGCTCGTAATTCGGCAAAGGATGCTCTCTTATGGATTTCTCATTCGGATTCGATTTAAAACCATCCAACCGGTTGATTCGAGGAAAGAAATTGGCATTATCGTGGACAATCGCGACCCCCTTGTCATTGATTTTGATAAACGAATTCGCCGCCAGTCGATTAGACGAGCTCACCGTTCTTTTCTTTCTTAGCTTCGTTAAAAGCTCCGTTCGCGACACGGATGGTTTGTTATCGTTGAATATTGATTTGATAACAGAGTTCTGTCTGAGTACATGTAGAATATAATTTTAATACGTTTTGAATATCGATATTCACATTACCGTGAATAGTTTAAGCGAGGAAGTTTAAGTTATTTTATGGTTCAGACTGCAAAACACGGCTAACCCTAACTTATAGCATTGGCAGGTATCCCCCAACCCTAATTAGCCGACGTCAAACAAAAGAACCAGGGAAAAAGGGATCCGGTATCTCCCGATAGTTTTCCACGAAGAGCAAGAAATATTGAATCGGTATCATAGAGAAATAAATTATAAAAGGGTCTCGAAACGATACGTTCCCGCGAAAGAAGGGGGACAGGCAGCGGTTGACACTCGTTCAAGGGTTTCGGACACTCCCTGCGGGCGCGCTCTTTCAATGGACTCTCAGGGTCAATCTGCGATTGATATAAAAGAGTTCGGTAGCGGGATCCGTATCCCTCTCGAATCTCTCGGAAAACTCGGTAAATCACCCGTACCGAGGGTAGAACCAGAGTCAGAGATTTGTGCGCTTGTAACCCGAGCCCCGATGTATCGCGAACGATTGGGCGGGATAAAAGGGATGCCTGCATCCGCCGGACGAAACTCGGACACTTTTGTCCGGAACGGATAATAGGCTCGAAAACGTCGAGTCACGCGGTTGTTTTTTCAATAATATCACCGTAAAAACATCGACCGTGCCGCGCGAACACAGAGCGATCCGTACGCCGCGGGTGCGATTATGTTCGCGCGGGTTAATTGAATGCACATAATGAATATTTAATAACGAATACGTAACGAGTATCACTTTTTGCCAGGAAAAATTTCACGTTACCACCGAATGATGGCTAATTGAATCAACGTGGTTTACATACGAACGGTTCATTTCGACCGTCTGCGACGAGCAACTAATTATTTATCGGTCTGGCTTATAATGCAGCTATCATTTAACAGCGCCCGCGGTGCGCGCCGAACGTATACTACCCTCCACAAGTATTCGACCACCCCCAAAATATGTCAAATAGACGATAGTTTTGTGTAGTGTCCATGGATTCGACAATAATCACAAAAAATCAACAAAAATGAAATAATTATGGATTCATTTCTTTGGGAGTTTGCAAATCGATTTAGGAAAATAAACGAAGAATTAATTATCAAATGATCAGTGGGCCCAACGAAATACTTAAAGCTTTTATTTATGCACTGTATCGTGCGATTTATGTTCATTTTTTTCCACGTTAGAGTTAGGATTAGGGTCGACGTTATTCGATCGAGGGAGGGTTTTGGCTGAAATAAGAAGGAGCCGTCAGGCGTTTAAATACTTATGAACGATATTGTACACACGTATGTATAACTGCGCGTAGCGCGGCGATGAAATTGGAAATTGGAAGTGTATACACCACACGGTCGAATGATATAGAAGCCATTTCTCGTGACACCTCGAAATTGGCTTCACGGTATTATTAGTTATTGCCACGCGGCGTACACACAATTTCTGTTCGAGCGAGCGCCACCGGTGCAATCGAGACCCCGCGCGCGCGTCCAAGAAGGACAATACGCAGGTGAACGTTTCTTTCGTCCCTCCTGACTGTTTAATAGTCCCGTGAGAGGGTTCCTTCGCCGGCATCTGGTTAAAATATCATAAAATTTCTCGAGATTCCGGAAAAGTAGCCGCGGAACGGTCAAACATTTCTGGGACACATTTGGCCGTTTACTTTATTAATTGTGACCGTAGGAAGGGTGTTGGGAAAATATGGAATGCACGAGTGTTAATTGAAGGGAGCCAGCGGGTGCAGCGGTGTTGATTTTATAGAAAACAAACAGAAATACGACTTATTATAACAGCCGTGTGAAATATTTCAGTATTTGCCCAAGCGGTTATCCGCGGTATGCTATCTTAATAAACCACGGCGGCTTCGTGTCGGATCAAAATTTTCACGGGGCAACTCTTACCAGGGTCGAGTGAAAATAGTCGGCGGATCAGGGGAGAATAACAGAAACGCCTTTCCGTGAGTTTCTCGAAAATCACACAAGGAAGGATGTCTCGCGATCGAAAAATTGATTCGAGGCGAGGGGGGAGCGGATCACAGGGTTTTCAAGCGAATCGTAGGCAAAGGAGCAAGCCTTGCCGACGCTAAACGGATTACGTCGCGGCGCGGATGTCGCTCAGCGCCGCGACGCTGATATTAATTCTCTCGAATGCATCCGTGCCGGGCGCTGATTGATTCCAAAGTTCTCGCAAGAAACTGCCTCTCGTGTCGGGCGTTAATACGGCCCGAGTTCACGTACACGTTCAGCCCCCTAGTTACGTGGTTTAACGCAATAATTCGTAGCTGGTTGGCGTTGTGTAAGAGGTCTCAAGGCAACGCCACGAAAATACTTCTCATTTTCACGCGACCGAGGCCGTGAGGAAAAGGGAGAGAGAGAGTGCGAGGCAAAGGACGCTAGAAATCTGCCGGCAGCGTTGACATAGAAGACTGCGCGACGAAAGCCGGGACGTAAAGATTCGTTAGCGTCTAATTCTCAGCCGCAGGCGGAAATGAACTAACTTTAGGAAAGTGAGCCACCGTCGTTGCCCTGGGAACGCCCGGCTAAAATATATTTTGATCTGAATAATGGGACACCCTGCTTTCCACAGGGATTGTAATTCAATTGTTCAACGAATTAAAGCGTTACATCCTGCCTAACGGCCGACGAATCTTGGCCGGTCGGATAAAAAAAGACACAAACTGCCTATAAATACTCGATATTTTAAGAAAAATCACTGTTGTATCTGTCGAGCGCACGTCTGGGGCGTAATAATCAAAATCGACGCGTTGACAAAAGTTAACGATTCAGGGAGAGACAGAAAATTTTATTGCCTGGGTCAAATGGGCCCAGACTTTGCTATTCGGTTTTCCCCATTCCTTTGGAGCGACTCGAAGAATAAAGACTTGTCTTCTCCACTCTCTCTCTTTTAACACTTTGTGCCATTTAACACTCTCCTATGGGTGACACTTGAATTTCCATAGAAATTTGTCGCCTATATTATTAGGAATTTGTTCACTTACAGAATTAGAAATACTCCTACAGTTTCGCTCTAACACGATTCATAAATTGTGGGAACCTTTGTGTAACGCTGTCCTTCTACAATAGTGGATAACGTGATTTTTGTTTAACATATTTTAACACGTTGAGCGCCACAAATGGACATTTTATTTTTCACAGTGTTCTGTTATTTCCATTATTCATCTTTTTAAATATTTATTACAAATATTTCTAATTTAATAAACGAACGAATTGCTAAACATATAGGTGACGAGTATCTATAGAAATTCAAGTGTCACCTATATATGGGTGACGTTGCAGTCAGGGTGTTAAAACTAAATTATCCTAAAATAATGAACTGTAGTGCCTTTCCATAAAAATTGACTCATTTATAATTCTACTCCGATCAAAATTCCAGAAGAAATTTATTGAATTAAGGTTGCATTAAAATAAAAATTAAGTTACTTATAAGGAATTAAAAAGAAAAATCTCTGGGTCTCATGTAACACGGTTTCACACAACACGACATTTTCTAGGAACCTATCTACCGTGTTATAGAAGGGTTATCTGTACTTGAAATACGCATTCGAGAAATAGTAAAAATAAAATTACTACGCAACGAAACTTTCAATAGCTTTGCGTTAATAAATCCTCGGCCAAAACCCAATAGTATCCGATAACATTTTTCGACGACTCTCGATAAAATGATTTATATCCGTCGGAAAAAATATTAAACGCGTCAAAGGAGAGTTAAGTATTCTCCGGTTTGAATGGTGGACGGAGGATGACAAAGGACGAGTTGATCGTATAAGAAGACCAGCAGTATTACGGTTGTTCGAGAAGCAAGGGGATGAAAACCCTTAAAGGTTGTCCTCCGTGTCTTTGTTTCTGACCTCGTCCTTTATAAGAATTTGATCCCTCGGACGGATTATACGTATCGTGGTCGATAGGTCGTGGATAAAGTTTTGTCCGCTCGCGGCACGGCCGGCTCACCAGCCAGACAGTATATATTTTTTCCAACGGCTTATCTTCCGGCAAACGCGACGTATAAACATCAATTCAATGTATGAAATCTGTCAAAATGAATTTCGCTTGGGAGTTGCCGGTGACCGTCATTTTTCTTCCGCCGGTGAATACGATCTTGATGTGAAATATCGTTGTATTATTGCTCGGACGCGACCTGGTCACGTATCCGGCTTAAATCGGCCATCGCCTCTTATCTCCCGCGAGCGTTGCATCCGAGTTGAATCTTTGAAAATCGATTCGATAAGTTCGTTGCGCGAGGCGACGGTCGAAGCGTTTTATTTCAGCGTTGTAATGCGCCTTTTACAATCGCCGTGCGGCAATTAACGCGTCAATAAAATCAATTAGAGCCACCTTTCTAACACGACCGTCTCGTGAAAGGCCCCCCGATGGCCGGCGAGTCTCTCGTAAATCTTATTTTTGCTCCCGATCGGACCGTGTGGATCGCTTTATTGCCGCCAGCGATGTTCAATTTTCTTTCGCTAATTTTTAAACGTCGTTTCGAGATCGCGACTCGTTCGCGACATCCGCCACGATTTCGATTGCGGAAACGAGTTTTTTTTTTTCCACCCCTTCCCCGGGCCCGATGTCGGAGGATCATGAACCGCGGAAGAGTGACGAGCGCATCGAAACGTTTCGAAACTCAGACGACCGGCCATTAGTCAGGCACACGGGCCACCAATTAAATGTAAATGTTTGTTTATGTGTTCGTCGGGATACGTGGACGTTTATCGATGCCCTGACATTAGCCCTCCGCGATCGACGTGCGCGCGGCCGCGGATCCTGCCAACGGAATTAAGGGGAGAAGTTTGCACCGTTTTAAATTCACGGTATGGATCATCGTTCTGGAATATGCGTACACTCCGCCCTTAAATTAAAGCCGAACATCCGAGGACACTTTTGCGGGAATTTTTGCCCCGCTATCGGGAAAGATCGTCGAGCTCCGCGAAGCGTAATAATCGAGGCATCGAAACGGGCCGCGTGGTCAAGCATCGGAAGGTAATTAGATCAAGGACCAATAAGACGGGCCGCGATTTATGTAGTGTTAAACTCCAACTACACGGGATGACCCCTAGGAGGCCAGGATCTTTACTTAATTGGAAAGCCAGCAGAGTTTCCGAACAGTTTAACTGACCTTTGCTGCCTATCGCCCGGCTATCCTAATGTTTAGGAAGCCATCCTCGAATATTGCTTCACCGAACCGCCCCTGTGTCTCCTATTCTCGGCGATCGTCCCTTCGTGTCTGGAAATATCAAGCCCGTACAACCGTTTCAGTGGGTTCAAAATTGTCCAACGCGTTGTTCTTAGATTATATTATTTCAGAGCACCCTGGTTCGATCTTTGGCCAACTTTAAAAAGGCGAGGGGAAACCCTGCAATTCTGTGGGTCTAATTTTAGCCACAGGATAGAATATCCCGAGTGTTGTACCCTTAATCGAACGATCCTTTAACACTAAACGTACCAAGTGGGGTCGAATGACTCCTTTCAAAATTTACTTTAAAATCGTACATTCGTTGTTATTTCTTTCGCTCATCTGACTTTCTGTAAATTCTTAACTTGCCAAAAATTATGGGAAAAACCAGTCATTGATTATTTTATTAGAGAATCAGAAGTTGTGGTGCGAATTATTTCCTTTAATAAATGTAGGATATATTTTACTTAGTTGTTATAAAGTAATGTTCAGGGTACATTGTTAAATTTGAATTCAATGTTCAGTTACCGTTGAAATAAATAATAATAACTTGTATCACTAATTTCTCAATAATCCCACATAAATAAAGAATTTCTTTCTAAAAGTCAACGTTTATTTCATAAGGGGTCAAGACTCCTGGAAACTCAGTTATACAATAAAACGTGAACGATAATAAAATAAAGGAACATTACGATTCGCAGGTACGGGTTATTTTTGGAAAATTCGTCGGAAGATAGTAATTTGTGATCAGGTGGTAGGATACCTTTCTCCTTTATAAATCTCCGTGGCACGCGATGATCGAAAAATATTACTAGAATATATCAAAGATGTCGGCGCTCTCCCCCCGTGGTACCCTTTCCTTCTCGCCATCCACCCCCGTTTCTTATTCTTCGGTATCGCTTTCGTGTTCCCCCTTTAGACCCGATATTCCCGCGTGTTAGATTGCGAAAAAAAAAGGTATATAGGAAGCTCGGAGGTGTGCTCGGAACGACGTCTATATTCCCAGACAGTGATATGTGACCCGGGCAATATCAATAATTTTCGCATTTTTCTACCGTGCTTATTTTCTTCCCAAGTGACGTACCCTAATGTAGTGTCAGACTTGGCTGCGAATTCCACTGTTGCTTCTCCGCCCTTGTCTCCGCGAATTTCCTCGCCGCCCTTCGCGAGAACCCGCGCGCGACCGTTTAAGAGTAACCAGGAATCAAGGGGTTAAAAAAAATTGTGAAAGATCCGACCCTAACCCGACCGTTGTTTCATCCTCGTTTCTTTCGAAGGAAAACAACGATACACGCGATTCACGAAGGTAGCATCCGAAGAACGTTCCGTTTATCCCGTTGCCGTTAATGAGGTAGAATAATAGTTCGATACCAATTAGCGAGAAACTGCTGTGTGTAGCTTGTGGTCCGACCATAAAAAGAAACTGCCTTAGGTAAGTAGGTATGCCTCCTAGCATTAACTACCCCCCATGGCCGGCGTGGTACGGGCAGGACCATGTCGACCACCGTTAATTGAACGCACCGCTCGTAACGACCCTCCCACGTCCTGCAACAACCCCCCACACACACACACCCCACTCTTGGCCCCCTTGGCTCCTTCCGTCATACTATTTTATCTTTGTTTCTTTTCCCCGATAGCCGTTCCCGGGCCCGGCATCGTCGTCTTCAAATCTATACCACTTACTTTTATGGTTTCTAAGCCTAGTCGAGTGTACACCTTCGCCGTTACCCATCCCCCCCCTTGCCTTTTCCACGGGGAATAAAATTCCATGGAACCCTCGGGACCTCGGACAATTTAGTCCACGCATCGTTTTCTCCTGCTCTTAACGGCGCGTCTTCGTTTAATTCTGCCGCTTGATTGCGATTGGCTTTCTTTACAGTTTCTTCCCTTTTTTTACAGAGGAAAAAAGGAACGATATCGTTTTATATAATTATTTCGTTACGGTGTTCCGCCTCGAGGCAGAAGTATTATTTTCAAACGGCGACCGGTCGATGTTCCTTTTCGTTTCTATTAATTATATCCGGGGTTTAATTCGGCGAGGTTCGCCACGGTAAAAGGAAAGTTGGCCAGTTTAAATCGAATAACCCTTCCGCGAAAAACAAGGGCCGCAATCATATGGTTCGTGATTATGCAAGGGGGATAATTGAATTAGAATTTTCTAGGGATTTGGCGGAGGTCTTCTTCCCCCATAACCACGAAGTAGGAGAATAAGGGGGTAGTTTTCCTCCATTATAAAATCAACTAAAACCATACGTGACAAAAAGGAGAGAGTGCTCGCCCGCTATTCTCGGAATTAATTTAATCAGAATTAAACGAGCTAGCCCGCTAGCTGTATCCTTTAGCTTCGTAACAATAGCCTCGAATTGAGTGGACTTGAGATAGTATTATGCAAATCGAGCCATTTTTCCTTTTTCGCCTAGTATTTTGTTACCCCCTCCTCTAATTTCTTTTCTAATTTATCGTATCGATGCTCCTCCCCGAATGATTTACGAACCCTTGAATGTATCCGGAATCTCTCGCTAAGTAAAACGCGTGTAACGGTGTCGAGTTCCAACATTGAAAAATTGTAATTTACAAAGAACGTGGTCGGGCGGGGGGATCGGAAACGATACGCGATAAGATTCGATCCGAGACACGTATGCTCCTCCGCGATTCGTTTTAGCGGGTATGCAATCCCTGATAACGAGCCGTGTCACATACCAAGCGATTTCTTGATAATCCGCGAAGATTAAGAATACGATACCCAGCCGATTTAATTCATTCTTTCAAGGATAATTCTGATACGGACAATTTCTGTCTTTCGACAAAAAATTTCTTAAACTGGACCTCTCCTATGGAAGCAACAGTTGAAGGGAAGGTCCGTGGATTGCGTAATTGAAGGTCGGCTCGCAGCGGGAACACACGCATCGTCACACGTCGGGGCAGGGCTTTGACGACGGGGCATAAAAATAATTTCGAAACCGCAGCAACTGATATACGAGCGAGAAAAAGGAAAAAGGGAAAGAGCCGAAGAGATATGAGAGGCGCTCGTAAACTGTTCTGCCTTGTGGCCCTTACAACCGCGAACAAACCACCCAGCACGGACCATCGGCCCTTTTCATTCATGCCTTAAAAATCCTCGCTAATGTACTCCGTGGCTGACCTTAAGGGTTACACGCAAATACTCCAAGTTCAACGCGCGCCGGCCTCTCGCCACGCCAGATAAGAGAGAAACCTTTTTCCCCGCCGACACGAAAATGAAATTCTCCGCGGCGATGGCTAATTCGAATTCGTTCTGAAACGGATTCGACGCCGTTCGAAATTTTCTGGTCCCGGGGCGCATGGTTGCCAAGAGATTCGAGGCAGCTCGTAAATTTTTCGATAATGTTGCGCGGGCGTCGATCGATAGTCGGCGTGTCTCGTTGTTTTTCGATTCACCCCTCTCGAGAGCTTTCTTCGCGGTGTCGTTTCTACCCACTCGCGATAACTCGGCGCCGTGTTGCGACTCAATCGCGCGGTTCTTCCGCATAAATCTTACCGTACGTATAAATCAACATGCCTCCAACAGCGTGATACCCGAACAGAACTCCCGATCCGTATATATATATATAGAGAGAGAGAGAGAAAGCTGAAGGACCCTTCGATCCAAGAACCAAGGAAGACACATGAGATACCACTTAACGCTGTTTCCCTTCTTCGCGGGTCGTAAGTCTCGACAATGCGTCACCTACATTTCTCCGATTCTACGTGAACTGCACATTGAAAATCAGCCTCCATCTTGATCTTATTATCTCTTTATCGAACCATCGACGCGTTTCAAGACATCGTAACTGGACGCAGGCGAACCAAAGATCGATTCCTTTAGCGGAAATGGAAATATGGAAACTTTTAAAGGTGTTTTATCATTTTGATAAAACGTGAGATTAACTGTAATTAAGATATAAAGTGTGCCCGCAGTGGCTAGCATGAAACGAGAGTATCAATTGAGGTTACGTTGCAGATACCGCAGCATTGTTTATCGTTGCTTTTGCGTAACCGCAAGGCACCGGTTCCGAAGACGCCGACAAAGTCCTTTAATAGTTGCAATTAGAATGGCGCTAAATAATAAATACCAATGAGTGCGAGGCAACACTGCTGTGGCCCTTCTTTTTCGAGTCTTCTTTTCACGCGGATGAAAAATAAAAGAAAGGAATCGATCGGTGTCGGTTTCCTTTGACCCTTTATCGAGGCAAAAGGAAAAACACAGAAAGCTATCGGGAATAACGTACGGGCATAGATATCCACCGGTTGATATAATATTTCAAAAGCACAACAGCGGAGTACCCTTTTAATGGAGCTGATAAGACAGCCGAGGCCTCGATTATTGGTAGTTAGTATTTAGATACTGATAAAATATAAATTGTGTATTAATAATAATTCTGTGGATCGGAGAAATCGTCTTAACTGCTCGTATGCGATAATTAGCAAACATATTACCAACTTTATCCACTTATCTACTTATCGATTTATTTATAAATTAAGCGATCGAGTACGAAACGTTCAGCAAACATTAAGGGATGATCACCCTCTTACGGAGAATTTAAGTCCAACATTGAAATCACCCCTTGGCTGGTTCGATGTATAATACTTTATAATCCCACAAAGTTTCATTGAAATTGGAGTTTTAGGCTTGGTAATCGGCGAATATGGATCTACAAACTCAGTCTGATTAGTACCTAACCTAACAATCACCATAATCCAGCATTATCGCCAAGAATTAGCTAAAAGTAATGTTGTTTCTGTTGTTAACCTTGCATAATGCGAAATCTAACTCAATCTAAAAATCAACCAATCAACCAAAGGTACTCCTGACATTACCTTAAATCTTGATCTAACTAGAACTTTAACTGAATTCGTAATTCTAACCAAAATGTAACGGAACCCCTTAAGGTTCAAATCTAGGATACTGCTATTGACAAGTATAGTGCTATTTTAGGCTTAATTTGAAGATTTCTCGATTTCTGTAAGGAACTAGTCGTGGTTTTCGTATCATTACCTAAAAATGTCTCAAAATATCCCCAAAATTTTAGTCGAGGGGTACTATAATAAATACTAATTAGGATTTTATTTAGAAAAAACTGTAAGGTTAATTTCGATCACGCGCTAAATTGAACGCAGCCGTTTTAGTTTTCCGCTCGCCAGGTATCCTTTATCGGATAAAGGTAGTCCGGTTATTAGCATCGGATCTGTGACAAACGAGTTATCGGTGTTTCCTCGGCCGGGAACGGTTCTAACCTATCTTCCTTCATTCCTCTCAGTCATGTTGGCACGTTAATCGCTTTCTCCACGACAAATTGACTGATAAGCTTTATGGCTAATAGCATTTTCCAAATATTTCGGTCCGCGTTACCACCCAATGAAAATTGATGTTCCTTCATTTTATTATCTCGACGACGCGTATACCTCGCAAGCTGTTCGCCTTCGTTTCTTCAATTAAACGTTCGATGATCAATTTCGCGCAATTAAAATAAGATTCTGGCAAGTACGTTTCCTGGTAAAAAAAAAAGAAATCAGACCAACGTCCTAACTTTTGAACGCGACTCTCGCGATACGAACGGCTTAAAGAGCGGACAGGCAGATTGCCAGGCGAAAACAAACGGTCCTCGACGTTGGCCATAATTTAGTCCGTTGCGATTGGTCACCAGAAATGGTATTAAAAAATTAGTCGAGCGGTCGTCGTGTTTATCATCTACGATGGGATTGGGGGGGAGCGGTCGGGTCGGCTGCGAGCAACGAGGGTCACGAATTAAGTCTCGTTTTCATTTTCGAAAGGTGCGGAGAGTCGAAGGTGAGAATCGAGAGACGAAGAAAAGACGAAGGGGAACACGAGGCGGAAACGAAAGATGGCCGGCTGCTTGCGGTTCGAGGTTGTATTTTATCCTGATGTTCGAAACCTTGTGTTTGCCACATGCTCTATAATGAGGAAAGCTTGGGAGGATACGACGAAGTACCCATAGGGCGGAGGTGTTCTTCAACCCGGCTTGAAATATCATTTCGTTTAATTCTCATGCTTGTTTCATTAGTATCGCTGTACCTACGTTTGTAACAAACGCTCCTCGCGATCGGGCAAGAAAGTTAGTCAATGTTAGTTCTTTGACTCGGTGTAAGGCAGATCTTTCGTGATCTCTTCTTGGTTCGAACGTTCTCGTTTAATTATTTAAGAAAGTACTTGTAATCAAGGCCGGTGGTCAGTTGTTCCCTTAAAATCTCACGACAGGAATGATTTTTCCGTTAATTTTGACAAATTTTGACAAAAGAATTGGAAGAGGCCAAAGGAAAGGAAGAAGTTGGCGGTGCAGCTCTGACAAGGGTGCGCTGGACGCTGAAAGACGACAGAGGGGTATGGATCGTCGAAAAGGTACGGACGGGGATCTTTATCGCCTTCGGCTCGTTCAATTCGCATAATAAACAATCCTCCATGGGAGGAACGGGGACGAGTAACCGGAACATATCTCGGTCCCCTTGCGAAACCAGCGACAAATAAACTATTATCGCCAACGACAAGTTCTCTCACGCCTGTTTCATGGTGGTGGAACGCTCTTGGACGATGTGTGTCCAATGTTCGCTGACCACATATATACAGGGTGTGCCGTACAACTCTCCCATCCTTCGTTACTTCATCAATAATATATTTCATAATTCAAGTTTCCAAAACTCGACGAAGTTCACATTTTTTTATACTTCGATTTCTTTTCTTTCCAGGAGCATTCCCCGTAAAAAAATATTAGCTTACGATGTTAAAGAAACGAACAACTCGCAAGATATTTCAAGTAAAATATTTCATTTTAATATTCAGAATATTTTAAATATAAAATAGTTATCAAATTATTTTAATCTCCGTAAATTAATTTCCCGCCGTGAGGCAAGAGCAACAGGGTTGCTCGGCACACCCTGTATATACGCACGGTTTGAATCGGTATGGAGTACCATGGGCCACGAATGGGACCCTTTAAGGGCCTGCCCCACACACCGACAAGCGTGAATCAAACGCGAAACCCGCCCAAGGAATGCTTTACGGACATCGAAACATTGCAATGCTTTATGGTGGTCCGCGGTTGAATCTGATTTATATAAGTGCATTACAGCAAACCAGGGGAAAGTACCTGGGGAACAGAGAGGCAGGGGGGGATTTCGAGAGATCTATTCGTATTCTATCGGTTTCCGTGGGCCTTCCAGATTCGAGATATCTCGACCGACGGTCGTACATCAAGGTAGCTCGACGTCGATATTTATGGATCGCGCCGTGACTACCCCTTTGGATATCTTTATCGCCATTACCAGCTTAACAATTATTTAACGTCATCCGACCCTTTGCCCGATAAATTATTAAGAACGAACTCGAAATTAAAATCTGGGTTACGCCAGCGGAACACGCGGCTGGGTTACAGCAGGGACGAGTTTAAAATTGCCGCTACGTATACCGATAAATTTCAGTATCCGAGATTGGTTTATTCGCCGTTGCCCGATTTATCGATCCTCCCGCGGCCGTAAGTCGTCGAACGGGCGTTCGAGGGGTCATTGCCGATTCCAACGACCTCCTGATTCCTGAAGGTGTACCTGGCACGCATCCTCCTGCCACTTTCACGCACGTGCACGCACACGTGCGCGCCAGGGGAACGTCTCTTACACCGAAGGGATCTGCGATATCAGCCATATTATCGCGTACGACATTACCCCGGCCTTTGACTAATGTCCTCGAACGAATGCCTACGCTTCGCCGATTTATAATGCCGGTCAACGAGATGTGGACAAACATCGGGTACCAATATATTTCAGATTATGGCTAAGTCCGGCGAACTCACCCTTGCCGGTATACTTCTTTCTCGGCCGGGCCGCGGATCGTGCTACCAACATCGGAAGAGCATCTACGGCCGCTCTCTTCGAGATCCCTCGCGATAATGCCGATCGATGGTGTTGGTCGCGCGCATAATGTTCGACATTTTTCTCCTCCTCTTTTGTCAACCGGATTACCGGCCAATGGCGGTGAGAATATAAAACGCGAAAACGTCTATAAATAGACAAAACGGTTAACGAAGAAGTTAAACAGCGTTCTTGGCCAGGATATATTTTTACGGAAGGAGACAAGAGGAGTATCGAGCGTGGTTCTCGAAAACGTCTCCGCCTCGTCCTGTGTGAATTCGTAAAACGAGGATTCGCGGTATCCAGGAGACGTTCGGCGCAGGGGGGGGGGGGTGAGGGGGAGGGAGGGGGGGAAAGGGAAATACGAGCGAAATGACGTTGTACGAGAAAAGGAAGAGCCGACAAGAAAAGAAGCAGAGGAGGTAGTCGAAGGCGGAGGAAGAGAAGGCATGTGTCCCAAACGACGTATGCACGCCGAGACACGTAAACGATATATCAGGGGGTTAGCCGCTGGGGACGGACGGCCCAGGCCATCTTTCTTCTACTTATACGTGTGATATTCACATGCGCAAACGTGATACACTCTATAGAGAGATCCAGCAGCAAATATCCAAGACTTGCTGCTCACGGTACCACCCGAGTGCTCTCGTGAGCTGTAAATGTATTAAGGTTTGACGACCGTGCTTGGACCCTTTGAATCAACGGGGGGATAGAAAGGGGGCGCGGGGACTTAAAACGTACGTGCCGTGCACGTTTCGGAACTTTTTCCTGCGCCAGCCGAACACGGAGGTACGAGTCCTCGAGATCTACGCCCTGGTACTCGCTCGTCGTCCAGGGGGTCTACAAGTATGTTTATTTCAGGTAAACGTCCCAGGAAACGCCCTTAAAATGTACGCCCTAATGGTAACGCTGTCGGTAAGCGGAGAATGCCTATTGGTGTCTTTGGCTCGCGTTCGGCGAGTCGCGTGAAAGTCGGTAGTTAATTGGACACATTCGAACTTTTCCTTTACCCGAACGAGTCGGCGAAGTGAGCATACGCGATTCAGGCATTAGGACATCGTTGAAAAGTGCAGCCACGCTCGCTCGTTTGTATGCCCGTGCATTATTACGTCCTTATATTATATCGCGAAGGTACAAATGTCCGTACGTATGTAAAATTCCTAGCTCCGCCCGCGTACAGCCATAATAATATCTGTGCTGATAAATGAGACACATAAACGTACACGTAGGGCTTTCTCCTCTGCCTCTTTCGCCCCCCCCCCCCCTACCATTTCTTCCCTACCACCACCAGCACCGACGTCGTCATCCCCGTGTGTCTTGGCTTATTCCACTTTCGCGGCAATGCATTACAAATTTTACGTGTTACAAACGGCCGCGTTATCTTTCGTGACAAGAGGTCTTTTTAGCGAGCGATGAAGAAGGGTTGAATTATCGACGGATCGATGATATTTCAGCGGCTCCTTTTATTGTAACATTTGATATAGATATTTATCCCCGAGTAGACGATATCGGTTCGATAATTAATCGGCAAAAAATCACGTGGTAATCGGATGAGAGGCGAAGGCAAGTGGTGCAAAAGGAATTCTTGTTCGCATTAACATTCTCATGGTTTTGAGGAAGGGTAATCCGCTCGCAATTCGTGATCAGGATTCGTACGCGGGGACTCGTGTGTTGCAAGAGGACAGATTTTCGGATTCGCCGTTCCCCGTTAATGCGATTCGCCGTTTCTAGCGTGGATTAAGGGGAGATGTCGTAAATAACGAAACGTCAGTCGATGTATCACCGAGGAATTTCGGATCCTATTATTATTCTGGCCGCGTCTCGATCTGGTACGACGACGACGACGACGACGACGACGACGACGACGACGACGTCTTTCGCACACGCGCCTCATCTGATGTAGCTTTTCATCGCGATACCCGCTTGATCAACGACTCGAATCTTGGCAAGTGAAAATCGGTCAATGCTGATCCACTCGGTTGCAAAATATATTAGCGTAAAATTCGAGAGATTCTGCCAACTAACAATGTTCGATCATCTCTGCTTTTTTTACGTCGAACGACGACACGTTTTTATTTAGAAATTACGAACGTACGAGATATTCGGCCGGGGGAATTATTCAACCGCCCCGGCGCGGCAGTCCGGAGCGTCGGCCAGGTCTTCGAAGTCCGTTGAAATATTATCAGCGGGTAGCCCGTGGAGCATCGGGACCGTGTGCAGAAAAGTGTAGCTGGCGTGGAAAGACGTGGCAAGAGGGAGGGGGGAGACCCGAAGGGATTTCAGTCAAAATACAGCTCCTTGGTGCGGCCGGTGGCCGATAAATTATTATCTCCGAAAGATTAGCTGTGATGTCGCGACCCTCATAAATATCGGTGTATATTTTTGCCCGTTAAGCCGATTTCCTTTCTGCCGATGCGTTCGAAACGTGGCGTCGGCTGCTGCCGAATCGCGCGAAATCCTCTCCCGCTTCTTTTCGCGTCTTCCTTTCTTCGAGGGAAGAGTCTTTATAGACCGGGCAGATTAAACATCCTCCCCCCTGGTGTTCTTTTTTCATTTTGCCACGCTATTTTCAGTCGGTAAGGCCTGCTCGTATGTCAACGAATCTTCGAATCCTCGAGGTAATCGTTCGCGACCGTCTCCCCGACGGTTTTCGATCTTCCACGATTATTCTTAACGCTTCGACTCGAGATTTTCTTCCTCGACTGTTTCGAATTTAAAACGTTCAGTGGCTCGCATTTTTTTTTTCTATAGTTTCGCGTTTCATGGGCCACGAATCGAAGCCACCGGACGCGAGCATCGGCACAAAGTCGGCGACAAAAATGGTCGTTCGTGTTCCATCGGCAAGGATTTTCCGTGTCATCCGGAATTGGTATGCGGCATGGCCTTCTAACAATACGACAATTTATATGGATTTGGAAGAGTCTTCAGCGTCTCTCTTCGGATCTGGGTACCTCGAGTTTTACCTTCCGCCGTATTCAATGGATCCTCCCTCTCTCGTCGTCTCACTTTCTGCCCTGCTGTTCTCTTTAACCCTCTGGCTCTTTTTTTCTTTCTCTTCGGCTGGTCCTCTTGCTCGCACCGCACTCGGATCGCTCTGTCGGGCATCAGCGAGGTTTTATCTCGCATTCAGAGACTGCATCGTCCCTCATGGATGGATCGGCAATCCTCTTTAACTCCTCGCCCCCCCACCCTCCCTTCCTCTCTCGTCCATCGTTCAATCTTTCTCCTTCTGTATCTTCAGTATGTGTGCCTCCGCGTTTCCACGGCTCCGTTCTTTTTCCTCGGAGTCTATCCGACCACTCGATTCGTGATTATACCGCGATGGATATTCGCGAAAAATTTCGTGGATTCGATGGGCATCCACCTCGTACTTTTACCGTCTTTGTACCATCACCGTGGAAGAGGATTTTTCCACCGTTCCGGTTATACGGCCAATTCAGCGGGGAACCTTCTTAACGAGTATTAAATTGCCAATTAAATTCACGTTCTTCAAAAACGTCGTCAATTATTATTATTTAAGATTTTTGGAGTTCAGGATGGTTCGTACGGAGTGAATTTCACGTTCTTGCGGAGTTCTTTGTGTTTAATTGAGATTGTTGATTTCTTGTACCAGTGTATGGTTATTTAATTGAAAAGAATAGGTGTATTACTGCTTAATCAATATGTAACACCAATTACATAAGATGTTTTCTTGTAATTTAAAAGAATACCGTTGTTGAGTATAGAAATGTTCGCCGAGTGTCGCTGCCATCGCTCGACAGTACCGAATATACGTCGAGAGATGGCGATGTAGGTATCATCGACTAACCTAACATCCTAGTACTGGCTACAACACTTTTCCTGCTACGATTACAACCAGAATTGTGGCACTCGTATGCAGTTTCCATTAGTTATACTCGCATAATGAAAAATTGCTGGTCAATCGAGACTAGTAGCAAAAAATTGCCAAAAATCGCCTAATCTCGGTTTACATTTGCTAAAAATACAAAGTTGCTTCGGTACAACTCAAAGGTTCTAAAAATATAAAGCCACGGACGAAATAAAATGGTGTACTTACACGGTCTAGGCGTAATACACACCAAAGTGTATCCGCCTTGAATAATGTATCGTTGCACTTTTCATTTAACAAGCGGTGAATTACGAATAGAATACGGGAGAATGATATTTCACTATGATTGCTTGTATCGTGCTTCCTGAAGGGGCAACGTACAAAGAGACGTTGAAACACGAGGAGAGACGTTGCGTCTCAGTTCGGTACACCGGAACAAGTGTAATATAATGTTACTTCTTTCATGATCTGGGCGAACGTTTTTATACCGCGGTTCGCGAAGGCTTCTTCCATTTCTGGTGCGCGGCCATTGTTCAAATAGGATGGACGCGGCTTGGATATAAGTCAAAATGGTACAATGCCTGTTCAATATGCCAGAAAAAGAGGGGATTGCGCGCACGGTCAAATTGTATTTTTCCGTTTGTATCTTGGATCGTTTTCCGTTTCCGTATCTCGGATACCACCTGCAGGAATGATCTTTCAATAGTATCTCGTCCGTGTGAACTATGAATGGTTACACAAAAGGTGATTTTCAAGCGGATTCTATTATCTGGCCGAATAAACAGCAGGCGCGCGGTTAGGAGAGGCAAAGCCGGCACCGAGAGAGCCGAGTTTACGATGTAACAGGCTCGGGTCGGCTGATCCGAGAACGAGATTGGACCTGTAATTCAGTAGACCGATATTTACGATATTTATTGGCCGAACGAAACAATGGATCGATATTGTTTTTCGATTGGCCATGCCTTTGCCCGTGGTGGCGTTCCGTACGCGGCCCGGTTTTATGGGGCCCGCTTGTGCGCGCGGGCACACAACGGACCAGGGTCGCGGACAACTCGGGAGCACATAAATAATATTTCGTATGACAAAGAGGAGCGGCATACTTTGTACGATATTTTTACCGGAACGTAAGTTCTTTTCAAATCTTATAAAAAGAACAGTGGCTCCTTGAATTATTTCGTAAGTTATCCTCTACAAAATCTATCTGTTTCCCTCAGCCCCTAAGAAATGGCGTATAATTCGATTAACCTTCCCGGAAGTGGCTAGCACCTCTTGCACAAAGGGAACGCGCGGGAGCCCATAAGAAGGAAAGCAACCCCCCATAGGCTATCCCGATCTCCGGTTGTTGGTCGGATCTTCGATCGGTCCAGATCGCAGCCGCGCAGCTCGGTTAAACAGAAAACAAAAGACGTATCGTATCGTCCATTTGAATATCAAATTTGATGCCGCCCGGCGTACCTCTTTCTCTCTGTCGCGTTATCCATAATCGTATTCAAATGAAGATCACATAAGGCTATGCCTTATTGTGAACAGTAGCTTACTTCAGCATCTCTTGGGCGCCGTGTTTCCGCCCCCTCCCCCTTGCTCCCTTCGCTCCTTCTCTATCGGTTGACGAACAATAACGATAAACCATACATAATGGTTAGCCAACGACAAATGTATGGTCGCGTGCATTTCAGACCTCCTTTGGTTGGCGGCAACCGGGACGAGGGGTGCTCTTTGATAAAATAAAGTCCTACTTTTACCTTTGATCGACAAAACACTGTCGGAGCCCACTAACCTTCCTTAACCTCGCCTCCCGACGGCCACGTCACGGTGACCGGAACGCAAAACGAATAAAATTACGATTCCGTAGAGAGAAGGAATTCGAACAGAGGTTAAGGTTAAAGTTAGGTGAAGGGGCCTTATCAAGTCCCAAATGATGACCATCGCTTGTCAGAAGATGACGAGTCCAAGACTTGTGAATTGGCGATTAACTGTTAGGTTAACTCTAGGCCCGTACCCGAAGGTTCCTTCCTATGCTGGATGAAGCTTGAGAAGTTTGAGCCGGGGGTATTGGAGGGAGATCCACATATGCATACAATTGATACAGATATACCATCGTCTTTATATACGTGTCGCGTTATTCTTGCTGCGTACACCGAGTCGGCACAACACGAGTGGCTCTTTCGTAGCCTACAATACGATAACGCCGATGTACACTGCCGTCCATAAGTATCAGGGTGCTTATAAATTACCGACCCCGTGACATATTACGCAAATTAATTTCTGCGTACGGTTCCGTGCGCGCAGTTCAAGTACCTTTGGCAAATTCTTTCGGTCCATTCGCCATTTAGGCATCGTTAATCGAAAAAACGCGAACGGAAACGAAAGAAAATGAATGGAGAGGCACGGTTCCGGTATTTTTGCAAATTCGATCGTTGGAAATCGTCGCGTGCGTCGTCGTACTTCTGAAGGGCAGTGTAGCGGTGGCCGAACCGATGCGACGGGACTACCGGATGTTCAAGGGCCGTTCGCAACGCAGCCTTATTGCGCTGACTATTCGCGACAGGACAGGTTCGCGTACATCTGTTCTTGTCATAAGGAGTGATTTAGGGTCGTTGGTAAGCATTGATCTGCCCGCCTTAGGGGGGGGATATCGACCGTTGTTGCACGGTGTCGGGTCGAAAAAATGTGGCTACCATTGGACGGGTCAGTAAGGATATTTTAATGCGCTGCCTTGCTTTCTCCTTTTGCCCGACACGTACTGTATTCGTAATAGAAAGTCAACTTCTACGAATAAAATAATTCTCTGAACAGCTTTTACGCGCATTTTGATTCGATCCTTTTTCCAAAGCTTTTTTTGACTTTCCATAGTTATACAACAATTTCGCGATGGTTTATTTTCCCCACCGCGTTGTTTATTTTTTTTTAATTTCAACGTTGAACCAGACAACGTAACACACGTTCCTTGTAAAGCTTAATCCGCTGCCAGGGGTGAAACATTTTTTCTTTTATAATTCATGAGATGATGTTCATTTAGCAAAGCATAAATGAACAAAAACCAAACCGGTGCGTTCTCGTAATAATTTCATGGCTCGGTTGCAGACAGCTTTTTAATTTCAGTTTTAAGAAACGCACGGGAATATGATTTAATTAATTCCGCGAACTCGTTACGACACGAGAACGGTATGATATTAATTGATACCCGATCATTTCCTTCGGTTCCGGTGGCGCTAATGCGAATTAATAAACGAAAGAGAGCGAAGAAACGGCGAAGCAGCGTCCAGGTGCATGGGGTCGCTGGTGGGGCATGACAAGGTTGGTCCAAGTCCTTCGTCAGGATCATTCAAGTAGGCGGTACCAAAGTGGTCAGTCCTGCCTCTCTTCTGACAATGAATCAGCAACAATACGACCATCGCGCGTTCATTTGCGCCCTTCGCGAGAGGAAAGAGACAACGTTCGCGAAGATTACCCTAATCGTCCCGCGATATAATTACCACTATTACGCCTGTTACCGTATCCTCGTTAAACCCGCTCGTAATTTTTTACGAAAGGTCGTTCGAATCGAATAATTAACGAAAATCGGTTAATTCTCCCCGTTTTCGCAACGTGTCGAAGCGTACGCTCGCGCGTCGGAATTCTTGGCTTCGAGGAGGGAAAAAAATCGTATATACATCCGGTGAGTTATTTGTCTGTAACGAATAGCTGGCATTAGTTAACAGGATATCAAAAGGATACCTCGAGCCAGGCCACCAAGGCACCAGGAGACCCCACCCAGTTGATGCCCCGGTGTAACATCAGGAACGAAACCCTCTACCGAACACAATGCCTCGAACCTGAGACTCTATCGCGATATTATCCGGTTATAAATTGGAACACAGCTTCGTCCTGGCATTATGATGTCTCTAATATGTCTTTTTCTTCGCTGGCCACTGACCGCGAACGATCTGTGCGCCGATCAACGGCTTGCCTTCGTTTCGATTCCCACACCGGCGAATCGTTTCGATTTCACCAAATCTCTTCCCAAGGATTATCGATTAAGGGTGGAATTTTTCAGAGAACTCGCAGGATGGAACGAAAATGTCCTGGAAGTTGGAAGATCCTCGACCTCTTCGGTCGGCCAGGAATTATTCAAAATCCTCGCTACGGCACGAGTGCTCGAGATAAATAACGTTCACCTTCTGCCTTTCTTTCTCCTCTTTTTCCCTTATTCTCCGAGCCTCTATCCGACCGGTGTGTCTCGTGTGGGTGAGCCGTCTCTCTCCCTCTCTCTCGCGGCGCTCTCCCCGGTTGTTGGATGTTTAACATAACACGGGCAATCATTTATGCGTGGGGAGCCGGACACCGACCCCATAATTTAGACCAGTGGGCAGAACTAGCTTGCAGCACTACCTGCGATTGGTCCCATAAGGGGTGTACTTTGTTACCTTGTACTTGAACGCCTCTTTCGTGCGCGCTTTTGTTTCTTCGCCGTTGCCCGCCTCTCTCGTTCGCTGTACGGATTAACGAACAACGAGAGAGGTGTCCTCGTTGATGAAACTGCGGGATCGAAAGTAATTATCAAAACGCTCGATCCCGAAGGCTGGGCGCCGCGTTCGAGTTCGCGGAGGCCGAACGTTACCCGGGCGCGCCGCTCGAAAATCCTTTATCTTCAAATCGCCAGAGATAATTTGGCCGGTGTAGACACGGCAAATATCTGTACAAGAGATCGGGGGAGTAAGGGTTGGCGTGGCTTGCGCGGCTGCTCGAGCCGGAAGATCGGCGCGCGGAAAGACTATGTAGGTTATAGGGGACGAGATCACTAATACAGAAGATGTTTGCTAACCTGTTAATAATGCTGCGTTTGCTCGCCGGGTTATTAGTAACGGCAAACACGTAAATTGTTCCGCCGTGGATTAGTAATCAGCTCAGCTGCTGGCGTTTCTTCCGAACAGATCCTTTCGCCAAACGTGTTTCTTCTTTGGCCGCCTCGCGCGAGAACGGTCGAATTCTCGAAGATTTTTGAAGGATCATCCGGCGGATGATTAACGGAAGACAGGAGGCGGCGTCGCGCACGGAATAACGCGTTATCTCTTGTGTCTTCGTATAGCTTATGTCGGTTTCGTGATCTTCGCTACTTAACAAACTTACCCTTTAACCCCTGGCTGTCTGGGCCGAACGGGAGAGCGCGGGGCGGCTGGCGCGGAAATTTCTTAACGCTGTTAAGATATGTTAATTTTGTTTACCTATAAGCTATTAAAGGGCTCCTAACGTGCTTAAAGCTAAACCAGTTTAGTTTTCGGCGGATGTGTTCGGCGGAACACGCCGTGCGCGTCCTCGAAAGCTCTTTTGCCGAGGAGCACGGAGGAAAAGGGGGGACTTTCGTGACAGAATTCGCCGTGTACCGTCTGCCGGAGGAGACCTTTATCGAAATCTGGCTGATGTTTCGACAAACGCCCCGGTGGTGCGTATCGTTCTAGGCTAGAAAGTATTTTTATGCTATTTTTCTGACGGAGCATTTCGTTTCCAAAATTCGTACAGTAAATTTAGAATCGCTTCCAGAAGCGCCTTTGTAAGATTTCCATTTACAAAGATTGATAAGTTACTTATAGAAAACTCCCCATCCAAGAATTTTTGGGCAAAGAATTTTTGGATAGCCAAAGATTCTAAACACATTGAGGTTTGCGAATATATTTTAATTTTCGCTAAAATTACAATTTAAATAGCAAATGGTAACTAAATTTTACGCATGACGGGTATAGTCGTCATGGCACAAAATACTGCCATTTCTCCATGACGGATATAATCGTCAAACACAGCTGACTGGTTGAGTAGTTCGACGCAAACAGTCGGTGTGAACGGGTCTAAGAAAAATCCTGGAGTACTTCTTCTAAGAATAAATGATTCTAACAATAGAGTCAACGGAACCTTCGATAGTTGTCGAAATAACTCTGGGAAGACGGTGTTCCGTTCGGGCGCCGATATGCGTTTCCGCAGCCGGCTCGAAGCCGCGTTTCCCAGCGATCTGACGTTTAATTCCATCGAACAGGCAGAACAGGTAGCAACGGCTTTGACAGATTTGATCACGAAGTCGAAAGGATTGCACGTGACACATCCACGGTATTCCGAAACATCGTGTCAGGACTTATCAGACATCAGAATGGGATCAAAGTTGTCGAGCGTGCGTAAACCGTGAATACTACGGGATTACGAAACGTTCCGAGGGAATTGGCTGGCTGACAGTTTTTTGGCGAAACGCAGTACGTCCCGCAGTGTAGTCGAACCGGGCATGTTTGCGCTTAATATTCCGGCTACGTCGTCAAACGGAGTAGTTATCCTCCCCCCTTCTCTGACCCCTTCTCCTCCTTCGCGTTCTTAATCTCGCTGCTTCTTTCGCAAACGGCAGCGTCGGCCTTCTCTTTGTCTTGCAAATCTTTCCACGAAAACGAGCGTTTTTAGGAACGGACACGGCCGGTCTGCCCGTGTTCGATCGTTATCCGCACCAAGGACAACGAGACTCACGGATTTGTCCTGGAATTAGTCGACATTACAGGTCGGTTTCGTTCAAATTCTCAGCTTTTAATGGATTAAAACGTTGGATTCGGTAACGATTGATCGAACCGGATCGAAGAGGAACGAAAGCGAAGAGGCGAACGCACGATGTACCAGGGATTTGTTATCCAGCCGATCACCGGCAGACTCGAGACAAATGTCTGCCTGTACCCTCACCCTGACCCCCACCCTCCGGTCCGACCCAGGGGGTAAGAGGGCCGGCACGGGGGTCGGTGATAAACAGTGTCGCTCATTCACAATGGCCGGCAAACACGCATTAAAATGGACTAATATGAAGTGTATTAATGCGAGCGGCATTGTCTAACCCACGGTGTACACGGCTACTGTCGTGAAGCCTGCCTTTATCCCGCCGTGGGGGGCCCCGCGATGCTTACACGCGTATATAGGGCCCCCTTTTGATATACCCCGTGACTTTTTAACAATCGTTACACCGTAAAATATATCCCAGACGTGCGCACGTCCTTGCTTCTAAAGCTTTCGACGTTCGTGCGCCCCTTCCGCGATCGACGTTCGCGTTTCACCGTGATTCACCCGAAAATCATTTGTCATTATTTCCATACGGACCTTGGGACAACTCGTCCACGTATTTGCATTTTACTGCCCCCCCTGGTTTCGTAAAAAGGCGGAGGAATTTCAATCGGGACGATGATTCGATAGACGAACGTGTACCCTCGGTCACGGAACGGGCAGCCAGGA
Organism: Anthidium xuezhongi; assembly: GCA_022405125.1. Lineage (NCBI taxonomy): Eukaryota > Metazoa > Arthropoda > Insecta > Hymenoptera > Megachilidae > Anthidium > Anthidium xuezhongi. Next base: position 3,245,695 of record CM039637.1, read on the forward strand.
TTTTTCCAACGGAAACGGCCCCCCGATAACGACGCCACGACGTTTTCCCCCTGTATCGAGCCGATCTTTTTCGTGGAATAAATATGCAAATTGGAGTTTCTCGTCGGTTCGCGACAATCTTGACCTCAGCAGCGCGACCGACGCGGTCTCTCTTCGTTCATTTCGACCCGCCGTCTCTGTTTTCCACGACCGATGGCGAACACACGTCGAACACCGCTACTGCGTTTCTCTACCTGAGATATCAGAAGGCAGCCGATCCCTTTACTTGAATTATTCAACGTGCACGCTTCTGCCGATTTGCAAACGCGGATGGAGGAGCATCGATTCGACTTCGTACCAGACTATTTCGAAATTTTTATCGCGTCTTCGGTACGGATTGTTTGTCGTCGGGGAAAATCGTCGAAGACCACCGCGATTCGACGTTTGCTCGAACGTTAATAATTTTCTTCTTGTTTCTTTGCAGGCAGGTAAGTTGTGCAAGCTGATAACTGAATTAAAGGCTAATTAACACCGGTAAAGGTAAGTTCGCATCGAAAATCCCCAAAACATGGCAAGAATTCGATGTCCATGGAAAGGTTATTTTAAAATACATCGATCGATTACAATATAATTTATAAAAAGAAATTGGCGTTAGATTTGTTTTCAGTTTTTGTTGTTTTCGTTTTCAATCCTTGAATGTTTTAAAGGTTATGGTATTGATACTATTTATAGCCATAAGTACTTTATTTCTTCTGTTTATAATTAAGGTGCTTTATATTCGGCCGAATTTTTTCTTTTCAGTTAAAAATAGACATAAATATCTGGTCCGCGACTTTTTACGACCTTCGTAAAGTTCCCAAAACGTGTTCAATTTTGAAAATATTCCTATACTAGAATGATGATATCTTATAATTTATTAAGTGGAATAAAGTATAGATGGGAAAAACGATTTTGAAAAATGATTTCGGCTCGTATTTTTTATTTATAATAGATTAAATTGAACAAAATGACTTGTTCAAAATTTCTTATTTCATCAAAATGTAGGCTAATGTTTACTAATATAAATATTTTTGGGTGATACTTGAATTTCCATTAGAAACTGTCGCCCATATTATTAGGAATCCTTTGATTTATTTGGTACAGATTTTTCTCATTGAATATTAGAAATTGTAGATAACAGAAATAACAAAATATTGTGGAAATAGAATATAAAATTTGTCAAGGAAAAACTATTTCATGTAACGAGTCTTAAAATACCATAATATCTAATATAGAAACAATTTTTGAATTTTTGTCACATTCTGGAGATTTTCCGAAAACGGAAGTCCTGAATCATCGAATTCATTCTCGAATCGCATTAATTCCACAATGTGCTAGTTTTAGGGGACGCGCGATCACGTGTTCGCCGTTTTAAGAAATTGTCGGGATATTAACCGAGGCCTCTGCATGCAAATTTATGCAACGCGTCGTGACCGAAAAGGGAGTAGCGAGGTGTGAAAGGAAGGGTAGCAACTTCGGAGCAGAGAATAGTTTTATTTATTTGAAGTTTGATTATCTTTGGTGAGACCACCTACCGAGTTCTCCTCATAACTCAGCTCCCCGAAGAAAAACACTGGAATATCTTTGTGTATACCACATCCCGTCTCTGCTCTCGTGTTTGCTCAACGAACGATAGTCCATACTTCTGTATCAGTTTGTACAGGATGTAGCGCGATTGGGAGTACAAGCAAGAGTATACCGATTATACGTAACAAAACAAATCGAAAATGTGCAATAACTTTTTCCTTTACGAGCTTTCTTTATAGAGATAATCGATTTTGAAAATGCCCCTTTAATGATAACGAATGTACTTATATAGGGTGGTACTATCGGCAAAGGGGTGATTCTACGCGAAAAAATTGTTTTAAAAATATCACGTGTTAATGGACGTTGATCCATTGCTAAATGATTAAAAAAAATTATTTAACACTCTATAGCCCGATTCTACATTTATGAAGAGAAATGGTGAAGTATTGGTGTTATTAACATTTCTAAATTGGAATAAGGCTCTAAGGTGTAATATTGACCTATTCGTTAACCGCAATGATATGTAGTGCAAAATATGTAAATATGTAATAAAGTTGGGTTTCCGTGAATAAACTTTTCACATCAATACTCTCGAAGAGTATTCAAGCACAGTCTTCTTGAAAATAAAGGAATTTTGTTGTACATTTTTTAGTTATTTCTTCACATAGAATCAGCCCTTTGTTAGTAACCAGTGCCACCGGTTACATGGCGGTTTGTATAAACAATTTTTCGCCGAGGCAGTCGCATTGTTGCATATCCCGGTCCGTTATAATTGTCTAGGGGGTCGTAAATAAACGATCGGTCGAAACGCAGAAAGGAAGACGAAGGCGAAGAGAAGGAAGGGACCCCCTACGCACCAGTCCGTACGGCTACTTTTTGGTTCGATCGTAAAATCTAATGGGCGCATAAAAACCGTTGAAAAAAGAGGTTCGGCATAAAAAAGAACCGTCAACGATAGAATCGTTATTAATACTTTATGTTAATTACCGTATCGTTTGGTTCGTCGAACGGCCTTAAATCGAGTCGCTAAAGAACCGTGCTCGATCGTAAATTCGTTGTCTCGGCTTGACGCTCGATTAAAATCTTCTCTCAAAATATATCCACCCGGTTCCCCTGCTTTTCAATTTTCATTTTCAATACCTCTTTTTTTCTCCGTCGTTTCGACAGGCGATGTTCGACAGCGCATCGTTAACTGGTCGATTAACATCCGGAAATTATTGACGTTGTTCGCCTCTGGGGGGGGATAGTTTCACGTTTTTGTCTCGCTTCGATCGAATTTTCGAGCGCATTTCGAAATTTCCCCTGTCTCCTTCGTTCCGCCCGTTCCAAGTCGGAATTTCGCTAAGCCCCGATACCGATTCCCCGCTATCCACCACCCTCTTCCCTCCCCCTCTCGTAATTGTTTGATTACTCAGCACGGTGCTGAGCCACGGTTAAATTCAAACTAAGGCCTTCGCCAAGATTGTTCCGGCTCCGCGAGCGATAGTTAACGCAAGGCTGCTGCGTCGAGCAAGCGTTATCGGGTATTACCACCCTGGGGGAACGTTAATTAGCGATCATTAGTTAATTGATCGGCACCCGTCGCCGCTTCTTACGCCATTCTCGTGTGCGTTCAGCCGTTCGTTCATTATGGACAATGATTCCGGGATTCCTATCGAAATCCCATCGAGGAAAAGATGGAAGGTAATACGACGTGATATGAAAAGAATGCAGGTGATTTGTGAGGGAAATGTAACTAATTTATTTATCTTTTCCTGAGTTTCTTTCCGAATATAATTTAAATAGAATAATTATTCCCAATACCATATTACCTTACCTAGGATGGTGTGTTTTGCTTGCTATTTTGTAATTAAGTATTTTTTACTTGCTGGTAAATAATCTGAATAAAATTTCCGAGTGCAAGGATAAAAATACATGCGAATATTACAGTTTTAAAAAAGATATGTTATAATTTTTATGAGTTGTTAAAAAATTCAATTTTTCGATAAATTAAAATTAGGAAGTAGGCGAACTAAAATTTTATAATTGTGGCTGCTTAAATTTATTTTCAAAGCGTTATTATTTAATTTGAATCAGAAATTTTTTGATTGAAAAATTTATAATTATCCTCAGTTATAAATAAAAATATTATTCACGATCAGTCGTAGGTTATCACAGCAAAAATAATGCATAAAAGTATTAACATTTGAAAAGAAAATTTGCTATATTTCTACGTTATAACAATATATGATAAGTACAAAATAAATTCAATTTTATAAGTTAACAAAAAAATGTACATGTATACGTCTGAAAAGCTATTGTAAATAATTTACAAATATATTGAAAAATTTGAAACTACCTCTTGCTTTAAAATTATATTATTCATGAAAGACGAATTGTTTTTTTTTCTTTTCGTTGGAAACAGGAATGTCGAGTAAATGTGTAAGGTGTACTTACTCCGCGGACATCATGATCCGAGAATGATCTTAATGAGGCCACGGAGAAGGTGAGAAATAAAAAAATGAGAGTTAATGAAGAAGAAGATACGGTGTTCAAAATAACAAGTGTGGTTACATGAAACTTATGCAATGTACGATCCTTCGTGCAATCGATAAGGCCATAAAACCAAAGAAAAGTATAATAAATTAAAAATGAAATAGTTTTGTTAGCATTGCATTTTAAAATCTATTTTTCCATAAAATTTTGTTAAGAATGGCATAAAGTAGTTATTTATTTTTACCAGGGTGTATTACCTTCCAATGAGTCATCTAAGGTAATAACAAATAATCATTTACAATTATATTCTGTTACATATTTAATTGAGAGGAATAGAGAACTCGAAGAATTACGAGAAAATCTTCATTCGATTGATATATCCTTTAAAGCGATGCGTACTACCCACTTGTCTCCTATTTGAACACAAATCCTCGGTGATTTTTCGAAAGTTCAAAATCCCAGACCGCCCCGGAGATTCAGACTTGGCCAGTGTCCGTTCAATTTGTAGGAGAAAAAAGAAAGGTCGGTGCACGGGGGTTGATGAAATCGTAACCAGGAACGAGTTGATCCCTTTGAATTGCTTCATTTTAAACGAGTTCTCCCAAGGGAACAAAACATCACCTGCCGGTCGATGAGGATCGCGAGGAGGCGGAAGACTATTGTCAGCCCGCGTCCGGTTTTATATGAGCCTCCATTGTCCTCGACTTATATTTATTCATTAACAATTACCCGCGTCTCGAGCTTCGATCAACAGCTTTTTGTCAATGAGTATCATCGCACGAACAAAAGGGGAAAAAGGAAAATTTAAATAAAGAGCACCCGAGAGGTGGCTCGGGCTCCCTTCGCGACGATACAGCGTAGGTGAGAAGGGAGGCGAAGAAAAAAATCTTCGATCGAAATAAAAGCTGAAAAGAAATCGAGTCCGCGTTTGTACGATTCCTCTGAATCCTCCGGGTTAAGCCGTGTCGTGAAAGGGACTCACAGATCGAGCAGGAGTCTTCTATAAAAGTAGCCATTCAAAGGATTCGATCTCGAATTGATACTGCCCTGCGAGATTCCTTTGTCGGCCGCCTTTTGTTCCATTTTTACGACGCGCTTCTTCTTCTTCTTCGAATGCTCGTGAGAAATCACGGAAACCCTTCGAACTGTTTGCTGTCATTTTTAATTTCGCCACTGTTCGAGGAACCGAGGTACCAACAATGCGTTGACAGAGCCATATTTGAAGAGCGTCAACACGCTTAGAATTTATATACCGATGCGTACGCCCTCGACTGGAATATTGTTCGTCCATTTGCTCGCAGCAGCGGTATTTATGTAATATGGCGGAGAATATATAGCGTCATCATTTCTTGCATGATTACATACAGCTATGATACTTCACTCATGTACAGTCAATTAAAATTGCATAATCATGAAGGCGTACTGTGTGCGATCTACATTTTGCACATAAGGTGCTCCACTGATCTACCTGTTTCTTGACACTTTATCTACCAGAAGTCTATTAATCGGCTTTTCAGTATTATGAGTTGTTGACTGAAAAGCGATTACCACCTGATTTTGGGGGGGTTGCGTCAGTTCAATGTTAAAATAAACGAAGAAAATCGAAACATTATATATATTTCACAAACTGCAATTAGAATTAAATTTAAAGTCGAGTTTTAATCAAAATATAAAGGACAGAGGTTACATTTGAAATACGGGGTGCGACACGTGTGTGACACGATATTGTAGGGCAAGGGGTTAACCCTAGGTTTACAGACATGTCTTGTATACAGGTAGCCCTCCTACGACTGTACTTCTACAGCACTAGATAAATAAATGATGATTTTGTTATTTATAACTTTATTCCGTTAATAATATCTTTCATTTTCTGTTACATATACATTAAAATTTTTGTATCTTCCTTTTTGTATTGGCTCTGAAACCTATCACATTCCTTTAAAGAAATAACTTATTTATTTAAAAATAACATAATTATACACTATTAACTTATAAATTAAACTATGCGATATTACATATTCATATAAAAATGATATTTAATAATATACAAGGTTTTTAATTCTATAATTTCTGTAATTTTCCTTGTAAAATTGGAATATTATTCAAACCACCTTTGATTATTATTTTTTCGTCTATAACTCTCTTGAAATAATGAAAGTTAGATGTGCTACGTCGGAAGATAAATTGAAAGTAAAGAATTACACTTCCAATATTTTAATTATTTTCAAGCTATAAAGTGGCAGTGCTTATCCTGTCATTTTAGAGTGATTGACAACGTGTTAATACGTCAATTCCGACTACGTACGCTCAATTTAATTATATGAACCGCGTTATCGTGCAGGTGAACAGTGTCTGTAATTCGGATGATTCTTTTAACACTAGAACTACCAAAACAGGTTTCTTATTTTGCGTTACAAAATTTATTTTATATAATAATTTACGTTTCATTCCTTATTAATTTTATTTTTTATTCTATTCCAACTTAGAAACAACTTGGTCAATATTTATAACGCTCTGCTACATTCGACCACTCGTTTCAAATCATTGAAACTATTTGCATACTAAAAGATTTATCCCCGTTAAATTAAATTAAACTAAATTATTATTCAATTCTCAGACCTTTCCCCAGCGTGATATTTATTATTTTTCGTAGCTTGAACAAAAGTGTAAGAATTATTCGCTAGAATCTTAATCATTCCCCCTCTTTTTGTATAGAATCTTTTGCCGCGAAGGATTGAAAAAAAATACTTTCCGGTCGAGCAACTCGAAATAAACTTTGATTCTTCTTTTTCTTCCTCTTCGCCTCGCCGCTCCGTCTGCTCCGGTGGAAGATGAAAACAAGTTCCATAGGTGTTGCACGTGGGAGACTGGGTCCTATCGGGACCGATGAATGGCTCGACGAAATCGTGACAAAAGGACTCACGGGTGTGACAGACTTTGTCTCTGAATGCGGTTGTTCGGAAGACTTTTGTCGTTGCGAATGCTCCAGGAATTCGGTAAATTTTATTCGAAAATAGTAACAAGCGAGCTGATCGAAACACCGCGTCGGCGAGTATAAATTTTCGACGCTCGAAGGAACCTGGCATTAGCACGTCGACGGCCAGCTTTTTCAATGAAATCTTTGATGTAACGTAATCAACGCAACACCTGTCGAAAATGCAGATTTAGGGTGCAGCTGTTTCCGCCGGCGCGGACAAGCAATAATTCTTACGGGGCTCGTCCATAATTTCGTCCTTTCTATTCTATCCCCTCGCGAAAACGAAACAGTTTATCCTTTGTCTCTTCCACCGTGTATCGATTCCTGTCTTTTGTCAAAATGGTATCAAGGAATTAAAATAAAATAAAAGAAAAATTTCAAGCGAACGAACGTTGATCGGCCATCGAAACGGTGGAGGCACCCGAGCGGGTCGATGGATCGTCTCGGAGCAAGCCTAATCGAAAGTCCTTTGGTTTTTTAATCTTGTTTCCGCTGTACGGAGGTAAGGCAGAGTTTGAAGGTCGGTGATTGGTCGAGACGAGGGAAGGAGCCCGTACGGGCCTTGGGTCCCCGTTCAAGATCGACCGTCCTACCGCCATGGGGATACCTTTGACGGCTCGGAAATAAGAACAAGTATGAAATCAACCTTTCTGACAGACACCGAACTCTATCAGATAGTATAATTACGTGTACGCCTGATACAGCCTCGATACGCCTATATCAAAAATCTATACTGGGTGTTTCGATCCTTCGATCCTCCATTTAATCTCGTTTTTCATTTTCAAGTGCGAGGATCATTCGATAAGTAACGAGACAAATTGGTGTAGCTCAAAAACTGTTTATTCAATTAATACAATATTTTGGCTATATTTTATTCCATCGTTTCTATAATTTTCTTATGGCCCTAGTGTAAAATTCTTTCAGTTTCTGTTGGAGACACATCATCGACGCTTTCGCGGCCATTTTTAAACTGTTCTACCCGCTTGTAAATGTTCGAACGGTTCAAACACTTATTCCCGTACACTTTTAACATCCTTGCATGGATCTCACTACCATTAACACCTTCTGCGACTGAAAATTTAATCACAGCAATCACGGTGCAATTCTCAATCGGTCTTGACATTTTCAACTGACTGAATTATAGGTTAGATTTGCAAAGTCTTGTCGAACAGCTAATCAGAAGTCGTTACAAGGATGCTCACTCGAAGTATAGAAAGTTTCGTATTGGTTCATGAAACCGTTTACGAACTTCGTTAGGACTTTGCGGAGACTGGAAAATACGACAAGATAGAAACCGAGCGCTTAAAATTCATCGTCGAATTGAAACGTAATTAATATGAAAATGTTCGCAACGCGCAGCACCTCAAGGCTGCATAGGTATACGTAACCGAGGGGGATGCTTTCGTGAAAGAAAAAATGGCTGACTATCGTCATCGAGCATGGACAGGAGAGAAGAAGATGACGGAGAAATGCCGTGGGCCGATTACTCGGGCCACCCGAGTACAAACAGCGGATCGCTTCGTAAATGCATGAAACACGATATGAAATGCACGAGTTCGGACGTTTTGGCATCCGGACAAGCAGACAATCAACTCATCGAGGCGTGTGGATGCATTTTTATTATATATTATAGACTGCCCAATGCTTTCCTCCATATCATACGTCACTCACGATGTCAGTCGCTAACGTACCGTCTCGAACGTATTTCATGTAACGGGTGTTCCTTCAAAACCAAATCAATAACGGGGAGCCACGATTTAACCCTTCGCGGTCCGGACTAAGATGGTCCCGTGTTGATTTCGCCAACAGATGATTGGTATAGGTTACTTTGTAATATATTTATAGTCTCTAGAAAGCAAGAGATCGTTTAAAAGGTTTATTAATCAGAGAAAACAACACCGATGAATAAAATTGAAACGATATGGACTGTCGAGCAACGTATAATTATAGCGCCACTACAATTTGCTACAGTTTCGAAGTCTAACCCTTTGAGAACGGAGGACTTTTAATCCTGGCACAGTATATAATATTATTTACTTTTTAAATAAAATAAGTAATAATTCCCTTCTCTGTTGTTCACACGTAATTATTCTTTGTGTCAAAAAGTTCTTTGTGTTATATGTGATCCAGAGCCAGTACAAAAAGAGGAGTTATGTTCGGAAAACTTTTTAATTCCACATAAGCTAAGATATAAAAAAAAGAAAATATTAATTTAATTTTAAAGTATGTAGAAGTACAGTGTTGTACAAAGGTTTCCGCAGTTTTCTTATCGTGTTAAAGCGAAACCATGTTGTAGTAGGGCTACCTCTACTTACTAACAATATTACAACACAAACCCTTAAAGCGTGATAAAAACGAATCTGGTGCGAGCCTAAAACAGCTAGTTTTTTTTCTAAATTATTTTCCTGAAGTTCGAAAACGCTAATGTCAGCGGTGCAACAGTTACTCTCTTCAACGCAGGACCCGTTGAAAAGAAATTTATCGTCGAGCCGCACTCGACGTAAGACCACAAAGGGTTCAGGGTTAGAAGGGAATTCTTTTCTGAATGATTAAATTTGAAAGTGGTATAATTCGAGTTCGCGGGGTAAAATTAGCTCCTTAACACCTCGATAGTGAGAGCACAGACGCCGTAACCAGGATCCTCTGATTTAACCATGAAGTTTTGCCAAAACTCTGCTGTTTGGCTCGAACCGAAGCGAACGCTCCGAGTGGATTTGCATACGAGTTTCGTATCGCGGCGTTACCTGCTGCTCCAACGTTAGTCCCGGGCACATGTCACATTCCCATTGTCTGTGTTGTCGCAAACGCAGGGAGAGAGATGTAAGTACTCGTACTAAGTGCTGTTTTATTTGTGTAAGAACCAGCCACTTTACTTGCCGTGCGTGCCACCCATCCTAACCCCGCGCGCCCGCCAGATAGTCGCGTACAAACAAGCCTTTCTCTCAGTCGCGATTCACGGTTCCGATCCCGTCGTTCCAAACCGTTCAGATATCCATAAATGTCGGTCGAACGAAGAAATTCGCCTCGATTCGCTTTTTACAAATAAGAAACGTTACCAGTCGAACCGATACGGAGATTTCCAGCAGAGACGTGGTTCAACTTTGTTATCTGAAATTCGAGTTCTGGCTTGCGAATCCGTGGAATACTGGTCCTTCGCTTTGATCTTAATCAACAGAGAAACTTTAGTCCAACGGCTGCTCTTACAATATTATTAAACCGGCTGGAATCTTCTTCGACTTCTTGATACTGACTCTGGCAGAGGATAGATTTCATTACACGCACGAGGATGGCTTAGGACCAGCGAATTACCAGACTCTAATTAATGGATATAGATGGCCTGGAACGATTCGATCGGGGACAATAGAACATCCAAGGCACGATTGTACCGACATTTCTCGGTACGCGGGCAAAAGGAAGACCAAACTAGACACCCTGTGTGATACCCAGGCTGATGTCCAAAGGTGCTGCCCTCACACTCGACGCCAGAATGTGCCTTAGACGTAGCAAATTGTACAATAACAATCTTAGTAGGTATGGCTGCCTCTTGCCAAGTGTCTTCGTTACAGTAGCAACCTTGTGTACATTAGCGAACGCTCTGAAGGTAAGACAAACGGAATATTACACAAATACCCATCTTCGTCGACCTTCCACGGTTCCTTGCCCCGTTCCCTCGCTTTCCGCCAACTGCGCGTTGCATCCGCCTATGAAAGGACCCCTCCCGTGTTAGTCTGTGGATGTTTCGTCTTTGGATGGATAGAGAAGGGATCCTCTCGCAGCAGGAGTTTCGGGACGTTGCGCCCGCGTGTCCTTTCGATTGCTTAGCCTAATTATTCGGACTCGGGTAGCAGCAACCCTCGGGCCGTCCTCCTTTTCCGACGCTTCGTCGTCTCACGAAAAGTACCGCGAACTCGACGTCGAACGTCTGACATTCGAACCGCGATCGTCCCCGCTATCGAGCGATCGGGCCCGTCCGAATAAAGCGGGCCGGATCGGGGCCTCGATCTACGCGCCGCCGCCCCGTACCCTCGCGTTATTTAAATATTAGCCTCCTACGAGAAAGAGCCCATTCAGCGACCGCTCGCAGGTGCACCTTTGCTTTCTCCGCGACCGGGAAACGTGCGCACCCTTCGCAAGCCGTCTTGGCTTCGATAAACCGTTCGGACAATGCCGTGTGCGCGCCGTTCGACCCGCCAAAGGGTTGCCCGTATGGGAATATCGTCCCCGTTCCCGCGGGAGACCTTGAACCCCTCCGGCCCGCACAGTTCGAGAAAGTGAAACGAAGGCCCGATCTCGATGATCCCGAACAAACCAGCTGCATCGATTACGCCCTCCTTTGTTCCATCTCGGTTTTGAACGTCCTTCACGGAAAGAATCCGGGACAGAGACGTCGTTGGTAGCCGTTTGAATTAACAACGGCGCGAGGAGCGGCACAAAATGGCACACGAGGCGATACAACGAAGATGGCTCCCGGCTGATTACGTATTAATACGTTTCTCCGAATACCGTGCCCGTCAGACGGACGGACGTACACGCGGGAAGAAAGGAAGGAAGGAAGGGGGTGTGGGCTGAACGTCCCACTGCCCACAGCGTCCCACGGGATACCCAGCCCGCTGGCTCGCGCTCTGATGAGAAAAATTACGAGAAATAAAAGCAGCACCGCCAGCGCGATTATACAAAACGGATATTACAACGGACCCATAGTTCTGGCTCTTATTAAAGTCCTCCATCCTGCCGAGATGGACGTTCGGCGACCGATTCAACGAGACACAGGAACGTGCCTTCTTCCTCTTCCGTATTAACTCCTTAACCTACGATTTTTCTACCTGGTGCGTCAGTTACAGCTAAATATGTATCGCTTCAATGTTAAAACAAATAAAGAAAATCAAAACATTGTATATATTTCACACTTGAGCCTTGACTAGATACATTACAATTATAATTAAATTATAATTGAGTTTTAATCAAAATGTAAAGGGGTTAAGGGGGCAGATCAGTTTAAATGCAAGGGTTTTTTAAATTTTTAATTTTGTGTACTGAGCGTTTTTTGTTAATAATTAATTGACCAAACCCTTGCATTTAGACTGGTCTGCCCCTTAAACTCTTCTATGTTCTCAAGACTCGAAGAAACTCTATCTCAAACTTCCCCTTTTCCATTCGAGCGTACATGCACGTACGTCGATAAAAATAAAAAACAAAGAGCGTCGCGAAAGCGGATGCAGTTTCGATATACGCAAAGGCCGGACAGATGCGAGTAACGAGAATTATCGAAGGCAGAGTTTAGAGGAGATAACTTTTGCAGCATCTGGCCAGAGTTAAACGAGAGCGCGGAAAACGTACGTCCACTTCAACATTCATTCCCGAATATCGCCGTTCGATGTTGCATTTTTATATCGCGAACGCTTGATAGTTCCCGGAGTGCAACTAATTAAATTCAGCGAGGGCTCGAGGAGCGAAATCCTCTTAAAAAAGAGGACGGAAGACGGGAAAGTGACCACTGCATTCAAACGATTTACCCCACCCCGCGAATCCTGTATCTCGAACGCGTCGCTTCCTGCGCTTTTTTCCCCTCCCAAAGGAAAAAGGAGGGAAAAAAATGATCGTCAAGTAGCCGGTGGTACGTCTAGACGGTAACAATTCTTAAAAAAGGTCTTTGTCCGTGTCTACTCGTCCGGCGTGCGCCGGCTCTAAATTCTGTTTCGTCGTTTCTACGAGGATTACAAGCGGAGATCGTTTGCGCCTCGCGTGGACGCCGGAGTGGCTCCCTTCAGCTTCGCGACGAAGAATTTATCACGCGTCACGTACCTTCCGAATGCGACCAAAAAGGGGGCGACAGACTCCAGGACGCATCCACCTGGATATTAATGAAAAAGAAGAAAAAAAAAAGGAAGAAGAGGAGGGAAAATGTCGTACAATGAGAAACTCTGCCGTTTCTCTTTTTCGTGTAAGAGTTAACGATTTCGTCGACGACAATTACACGATTCCTCTTCGGGGTTACGGAAACAGTAACGTCGTGGTTTTTTCCTCTCTCGCCGCCGACGCCACCGCGAAGGAGGAAAAAAAAACACGATACGGTTAATTGAGCGTGATAATTTAATGGTTCCTTCGGTATCGGAGCGACGGGGGAAAAAATGTGTTCATCGGCTTTCGCGACTTCCATTATGCTCGGTTAGACGCGAAAAATGACGAACGCCCGGGAATTACAACAACTTCAAGGTTCGCCGTGTTTGATCGTTACACCGGATGCTTGCGTAAATCCTTCCGCGGGGGTGGCTGGACGGGATTTTCCACGGACTCTTTAACAGACCGTGGCGTCTAACCTGGATTTAACGAAGCGACCCTAAACCGGCAACGATCAAAGTTGTATTTCATCAAACGCCCTAAGTGTCACGAATGAAAGTGCCCTGCCGCGGATCGGCAATTTATGCGCGTTCGCAAAAAATAATTGCTCGAACAACGATTCGTGAGCATGGGTGGGCTCGAAACGGCGGTTGCGATGAATTTCTTCCTTTTTCCCCGTCGATCCGCTCGAGGGAAGGCAATTCGTGGACCACACCGAGTTTCGATGTGTCACCGGGCATGAAAGAAAATGGCTTCCGATCATTAGCGACGGTGACTCGCCACCGGTGGACGGTCCTTGTTAAACACTCGACTTCCACTCTTTTTTTTCCTTCTACTTCTTCTTACGTATCCGTAATCACCGATAAGAACTTGTCAGCCTCGGTCGCTCGTCTTTCGAGGGCCTTATCAACGCTTTAAAATTCGTGCCCGCGACGATGATTTGCCCAGCCTCGGAAATAATTGCGTTCGAGGTATTTCGAGAGCCTTCCGGCGGAATTTCGTTGAACGCGATCGATTCTTCGGCACCGTCCTTCGACTCGTCTGCTCGAGGATCGTTTTTGCGTTCGAAAAGCGGCGCGGAGACGGCGCGCACACGTGTAAACGTCAGCGGGACGAAGGTTATAGACGAAGAAGAGCGACGGGGGTACAGGAGATAGGATTGTCCGCACCATCGGCTAGGAATCCCATCAAGTATCGTCGTGTTACCCCGTGGCGAAGTGTAATGGCGGTACGGAGGAGGCATCAGCTAGTTAGAGTTTATAATAAGGATTCGAGCGTGGTGGTGTAACGCCCCGCTATCGGGCCTACTATCTATTTATCCGGTGAAAATGTCTTCGGTTCAAATCCCCGTAAAATACGGCCTGCTGCTGCCGCTTCTCATCCCCCCCTCCATCCTGCTCGTCTTCCTCTTGCGCCCTTCGATCGGTTATTGTTCGTCGGAGCTCCGTGAACCGGAAGATATCGAACTCTCTCGTCTCGAAAAGAGGATAACGACGGTATCCTCGTTGGTTCTGATGCGGAAAAAGAGGTCCTTCCCGGGGAGGACGCGAGGATTTTCGTGTCGTGCCCGGTCGAACAAGGAAAACGGGGCCTAAGGCTGATCACTTCTGACTCGATAGAGACGAAGGGGTTTTATAATTAATCCGAATTCTTCCAGCGGATCGTTGCACGCCTTATGCACCCCGCCTCGAAACAATGGCATCGAGTTCTCGGTACGAGTCGATCGCGTCCCGACCGCAGGCTGACGTCTCTTTTCAACGGGTCTGCGGTGGCTCGGGCAGCGCCATTTACCCGCGTGACACGTCGTTTCCTTCATAAGTTGTCACGCGACGATTTACCAGTCGGTCCGGGGCCGCGTCAAGACACGCTGGCGAATATATCTGCAGGAAGTTTAGACAAAAAGAAATCCCTCCACGGCCCCCATGAATATATTCTGAATCGATTAAATAATCGAAGGCTGCCATCTAGTTTCCCCGTTGCGCGCGCGCGCGCGGGTACGCGGCTACCGGGGGCCGAAACTATTCACCGGGCTCCTTTCTTTTCATATTCAAATGGCGCCATTGACGCTTCAATGAATAATACTCAATGATAAATTTGTGGGCGTATTCAGGATGGACCGCGGCGAAGACCTTGAAATCCAACCACGCCAAACGTGAACACATTCGAGTACGTAACCGAAGCATACAGAAGACCTCGGTGAAAGGTACGCGTGTGTTCGTGCGTGTACGGGGAGGAAAGGTGTACGGACACGTGGTTCTTAGTCCTTTCTTTCTCTTTTTTTTTTATTCTGCCAAGGAAGCTGGTCGATGAACCTCGATATAGTGTTAGAACTCCCTAGTTTTCTGTTCCCTGATGGGGTACCGGCCGTCGCGCACCCCTTCAGGATGCGACCCTGAGGAATCTTCTCATGGGAGACTCAATATTTTAATAACTCTTCTTCAAAAATTCTTGCAAAATTCGTTCCAATTTCTGAGTATTCGAGAAGCCTAACGTATTTTCTGTGAAACGTTCGGCTGATCTCCATACGTCCTTTATTCTGAAGAGGGTAGGGTTTTGTTTTTCACTTTGCATATCGAGTTTCTCGATCCCAGATGCGGACTCCGTTGATAGATTTCCTATTGTCGTCATCGGTGATCGCTGTAACCTCGTCAACCCTGTTTTCTATTATATAGGAATCGTTGAGGGTGAGTGAATATTACTCCTGGTTGGTTAAGATATTTTAATTAGAGAAAAGATATTAAGATATTGTTGGGTTGGTGATTGACAGTACAACACTGGTACTTTAACGTGGTTTAGGATAATAAGACTTCTTTTCGTATTTTGGTGTTGTATTTGTGTGAGGAAAATGGGAAGAGAGGGTATGGAAGAGTCTGAGGAAGGGAAGGACAAAGGTTGTAGCTGACTAATTGTCGAAACCAGGTGAATCTGAGGATGACTGATTGTGTATGGAGGATACATAGAAGACTACTGGTATAACTATTGGTATGGCTAGCCCGAAGATAATTTTTTTAAATTTCTAAAAAATGTTACTGCTTCTAAAGCCAGCTCTCGATCTGTCTTGAGACCGACTTCGTTCTTTCACACACACATTCCCGCCCTTTTCCTAGAAGGGAAACGCATTCATTCCAAACGTTCAATCTGGCACGCATTTTCCTATCGCTTCGCTCATTCACACCAGCATTCGTTCAACCACCCCACGATTATATCCGTATAAATAAATTATTTTAGCAACGATCGAGATTCGTTTCCAGGGGTTTCCTATGTTATTTCAGAAAAGATATATTAACGAGTACCGAGGATAATTGACCTACGAACTCTTTGCTACGAAGAATAACATGTTTAACGAGCTGAAACATTTGTATCTCATCGGTGTTATTATCTCCTGCTTCATGGATGAAAAATCGAGTTAATTATCCGTAGGTATAATGACTCTAAAAGCACCGGGACGAAGAGCACCGAATTAACGACCGTCATATTTCTGTCCAGTGTCCTTTCGTTTCGCTTCTTACCACGCAGAAATGTAATAATTGCAAAACTTCGTGATGGCAGATCGGATTGGAACCATCCGTCGGCGATGATCGGAGAAATATTTCCGGTCGATCGAATAATTCGCATTCGATTGTCTCGATAATTGATAAAAAAAAGGGTGTAACGGAACCAGGGGAAGGTGTATTTTACAGTCCGGAAAGTGATTCAACGCGGAAAGTGAGAATTACGAGGTCGCAGAGGCGGTCGATAGTGACTAATTGTTATTATAAACTTACAGTATAGGTTTAATCATAATAGCTCCGGGCTAATTGGATAGATAATTAAGGGTAAAGGTAATTATGGGCGTATACACTGCATGTACCGTGCTATGTTCGAAGCTACACACTGCTTAGTAGCCGATATGGCTTTCGGCTATGTTGCGTTTACGAGCTAAACCATCTGCCTTTGCTTTCTTCTTTTTGCAAATAACGTTGTTCCATTTTTGAAAATAATCAAGCGTGATAAGACGCACTCAATTTCTAATTATTAAGAATTTTATCGATTATTTTTCAAGTGTAATCATTCAAACTGGTGTTATTTTAATTTGTCTTTGAGCAATTATTCAATTACACAAAATTTAAGGAGTGTTAACCCCTTGACTCAGTTATAACACCTGACAACAATTACAAATCTGACTCAGTACAATTAAATTTTAAATGAGATGGTAAATACAACATTATGTAGACAACATTTTACAATTTAAGAAGTTTTAACCTGCTTGGCCGACGTCGAGCTGTTAGGGACAGTGACCTGCGATTTATTTAATTTTTTTGTTGGAAAGTACGCATCATAAACCCGGTCACTGTCATCCGAACAGGTAGACGAAGTTCGAGGTGCATCCCCACCGATTATCAGCCAAGGGGGTGGCCTCAAGCGTCAAATTTTGACTAATTTGCAATCAGTGGAGATGAGAAACACCTCCTGAGAAAAATATAAGAGTTTTAGAACTTTTAGTTCTTTTGAAAGATAGTTATTGTTTTGGAGAGTTAGAGTATTTGGAGTTTTGAGAATAGTTTAAGTATTGTTAACCATGTGTAATCTTAGTATAAATATATATTTCTTCTATTTATTATTTAATCAAATTATTTCCGTAACCCTTGGACACCCATTGTAATATCAACTGGCAATTTCTAAGCAATTCTCTCCGTTTCCATCATTTTATTTTATTTTTCTTTCCTCTCTACAATTACAACATTGTGTTAACATTGAAACAACAAATATTTATCTTTGTCTGAAAATGATACGGCAAGGGGTTACGTGGATCAACAGATTAACGCAAAATAATCATGTCACCCTTTATAAAATAACGACGTAGCGATTTGTTGGCCAGAAGAGAGCGAGCGTGTTTCTTCGACGAGCTCCTTGCTTCCATAATTCAATCTTGATCGGCAGGAAATCGTATTGAACGGGATAACTCGGGCCACGAGGAGGGACGAGGGTGAGAAAACGAAAGGAAGAACGAGGCGCAGAGCCAAGGGTTCGCAGACTCCTTTCACGAACGTTGAACTGATTTTCCACTTGTGGGATATTCAATAAGGTAACGCCGAAAGGAGACGGAAGAAACGCGGAGGGTGAGCCTCGACATGAAACAGTCGAACGTAAAAGATTACCGGGATACGCCTGTATACAGGGTGTACGTTCGAATAATTCATCGAAAGTTGCTTTCGTATTAAATAATTTAATGCCAAGTGTGACTTAAAGTTACGCAGGAAGTTCCAACTCTAACCCTTTACTTAAAGGGTCAAAGTTCACAGAATCGCGATTATGATCTTGATTTAATTATTTGTGATAAAATAGAGTACAAAAAGGAATAAATTAACAATATAAAATTGGGTTAGTTGTACAGCAATTACAAGTTGTTTGGTTGTAACTGATTGTAAGGCAGTTACACATTAGCTTCTACTAGAATTATATTCATATTTAGTATAATGAAGTCTACAGAAATTTTTAATTAAACTTTCCTTTTTCCTAATGAGAAAATTATACTAACCTTAAATTTCACCAGGTATAAGAATGTAATGTGTTTTTCAATGGCAAATAAGAAAACAATCCTTAATGAAATTAGTAACTCATACATTTAACCCTTTGTACACCATCGTTGCCGCTGAGACGACATTGTTTTTCCAACGAAACATATTTTTAAAAACGTATTCACTAATTTTTAATAACAAAGCAAGATTTTCAATATTATAAATAGTCTGGAGTTGCTGATAGGTCATATTAAAAATTACTTAGAGTGCAAAGGGTTAATGGGGATAAAATTGAATATAAATGAAATGAAATAAAAATGATATACCAGGACTTTGCAGTAAGTTCTGTCGAACTACATAAAAAGTAACAGCACGTAGGTATACGCTTGACTTTCGACGCGTGGTCCTCAGTTCTTCTGGACAATTCTTAATCGCCTTATTACGCCTGCAAAGGGGAATTTTTTCCAAATAACTTTAATCACTGAGAAATCAGCATGATCGAATCGCAAGTTCACGCCGTCGCTAGTTAAAGTTGTCGAACGCGAAGAAAAAAGGAGAAGAGAGAAATCCTCAAATATTCACAAAGTCTAAAAAGATGACAAGGGTGAGTCGCGTCGTTATCGAACCGAGCCACCTTTCTTTTCCCCGTCTTTTCGAGAGCATCATCAAGCACCGAAGATGAAAGGTAGCTGGCGCATAAAAGCTATTCCCAAATGCCAGGCAGCGGCTGCGACGATGGCGGACGGTGTTTTGAAAGGTCTCGTCGTCGGTGTGCAGCCATGGTCAGCGCTTCGTATCAGTCTCTCCTCTCTGTATATGCCTGTGCACCGCCGTTCGTCGCCGTCGCACCGGAACAGGACAGGCGTGCACACACGCGATCCTATGCCGCGGTCAATAGATAATACACGCCGTGCCAGGAGAGTTCTGTGAATGGGCCTTGCTCGGAGATCAAACAGCAACCTAAACCGCTGTTTGTTTTTCATCACACCCCTGATCTCTTATGCGACCCCCGTTTTATTCAGAATTTAGGTTACCGGCTACCCTGGACCGATATCTTCTCTTCTTCTCTTTTTTCAAGCGCAAAAATATATATATATATCATTTCCCGTCGCCGTTCGTTCAAATTCCAGTCGCTGCCATTCTTTTTTTCTCACCGTTTGAAAAGCGTCTGGGGATACATTGGTACGACCGTGCACATACGCCGGGGCTCGCACGAAGATGGTACTCGATTCACCTTTGGGGATATCTTTGCGGAATAAATGAGCAGCGGGCCGGCGATGCGAGCATACGGGGGATGGGTCTCGAAGGTACTGTCGCTGCAAATTACTTTGTCTAGCTCGTCCGCCTGGCGGGAACTTCAATTGGATTCGGGGAAAGAAATTGAGGCCGTGTCTTGGCAACCGCGATTTGCGAATATTGCCCTCATAAGTGAAACGCGAACGGATCGTTGCGGCGGGGAGAGGGAGGACGAGGAGGAAGCCTCGTGACCAACGAAGAAATTCCCGAAAAAAAGTCATGCGGAGAATCGTTGGCGGCGGAAGGCATCGATTTCATCCCCGATTGTCGGAGGTGGCTCGCGAGAAGAGAGTTATAACAGTGTATTTGAAAACCCATGAGCTTACGGCTTTCCAAGCATCCGAGAGCATTATCTTCGTGCATAATGCATACACACCGGCAGCAGAAGCAAACCGCCCCCTCGCGCCCACCCCCGTTTATAGCGTAGCCTGGGATCCTCGGCACAGCCGGTTAAAGGTAGGAGGGGGGCGGTTGTAGGTGGGCAAAAAGGGGGGGTCGTCTCTCTTTTCCCGCTTTTTCTCCAGCCAAGTATTTCATGTTATTTTATTGTGTTGCGACTCAATAGTAGCCTCGCTACCCCTGCTCTTCACGTTGCGCGTACAACCGCGCGCGCTTGTGCCTGTGGTGGGACACGCCGAAATAATGCGCACGGTGGCGCCACGGGTTATATATACACACACGACGTAGGATCCGTACCTTGACGTTGGGATCACCGAGGAATCGGGGGATGAGAGGGACAAGGGGTGCATGCAGATACACCGAGTACTTAGCATTAAGTATTCAATGCCGGGGGATCACGTATTATCGCTGACTCCCCTGGCCGCGGTGTATTTATTTATTGCCGGTGCCATGAAAAAAAAAACGAAGGAAACAGGGACGAGCTTTGTTTCGAGCCACTCCCACCCCTCTCTCCAGTTATCGATATGACTTATTGATGACTTTTTTACGCGGATAAATAACGAGTTACTGGTACCAAGGACGAGAAAAAAAAAACGAAGAAAATGAAAGAAGAAAGAAGGGAAAGGGAGGTGGCACACGGAGAGCAACAACGGAATACGCTCGAGAGCAGACGTCGGCGAGGCCGAGAGCCGAGTGAAAAAGGGACGAAGGAAGAAAGGCAGAGCTTGTTTCGCAAATAGTTAGGAAACAGCTAACGCCGAGGATAAAGTGGTATCGGAACGAGACGATCGTCGAACAGATGCCGGGCCATAAAACAACCGCTTCCTCTTTTCCACCCCCTATCGCTCTATCCACCCCTGCGGAGCAAGCCAACTAGCGTTTCTCCTAATGGGCCAAGACAAACTGCGCCCCCGCCGTTCAGTGTTTAGTGTCTGCCTGCAGGGGTTGCCCAGAGAATTTCTTCCAATACCCATTATCTCGAAACTTCGTCTTTCCACCCCGTTCCTACCCCCTCGTGTTACTCTCTCCCTCTCTATTTTCTTCGCTGGCCTTCTTTTATTTCGTCGATGTTGTTCGAACGTACATCGAGTCACGATAACAAAACACGGACGTTCCGTTTCCATTTCATCGTGGTCACTCGACGTACGGGGTCAGGCCACCCGAGGGGTAGTTTTCGCGTATGAGAAGATCGAACCTTCCTCGTCACTATTCCGCGAAATTTTCAGAATTTTCTCGAGTGGCACGCGTTTCCCAATTAAAGCGACTAACAATCGCAACCGCGTATGAGCAGCGTTCTTTCATTTCCAGCCACCTTTTCACAGACAAAATCGTTATCATCGTCGGGGCTGGAGGGGCGGAAGAGGGCGGCAAGGCCGAATTGCAGCGATGACGATAGAGAACGAACCATTATTTCGCGTTAAAAACAAGGGACTCAATGTTCGCCATTATCGCAGAAGTAACGACTCCTTTTAGGGTCGCGATACAGGGCAGCAAAGGGTGCCTGCTCTGTCCCTCCCTCCCTCCCTCTCCTTTCTCTCGCTTCAGCATCAATATGCCGGAGCGTAACGGCGGGGACAAACGAGTGTCATTGAGAGGTGTCACATCGTGGCATGTTCGTTTGTGTTTTCCTCATGCTCGTTACGAGGCTACGACACAACGCGATGCATTGTCAGTCCCGCTCAAGTGTTTCGAGCCAGCAAATTACAAATAATCAGGAGCCACGGCCGTGATTGTCTCTCTTTCTGTTTGCTCCGGTGTGTCTTCGTCCGTCGGCACTTCCACCTCTTCGGCGGGGGCTACGAAAACGTATCGACCACCCCTCCTCGCCGACTACCCGCTCGAAGGGGGGAAGCGAACGCGCGAAACGGAAATTTTTTCTGAGTAAAAATGTCTCGAATTAAGATCACGAAGCGTACCGTTCGTGGAACGACCTGTAACGCGGCTACGAATTTTTGTGGAAAAAAAAATGGGGAGAGCATTTCGCCGAGCGCGTACAAAATATCTATTTGGGCATTCACCGAGTACAATGTGTTATTTGCTGGTACATACGGTGCATCGTTTCGCAGGGAACACAGCTTTGAGCTATTGTTGCTGGCGTTTAGGTTAATTGGTAATTTGACGAAACCCGGTGGTCGGTTTCGATGCCGTAAACCGGCAACCCGTGTTCAATGGCGTTGTGGAAACAGTAGCCCAGGGCGAGGCGCGATTTCTCACGGAATCGAGGAGATTGACCTTGCATTTCGGGGCAATAACGCGTAATTTGAATTCGAGGATCCTTCGCCGGATACCGCCGCGGACTCTTGATCGGAATCTTCTGATTAAAATACTCGATTAGCCGTGCCTTTTCCGTGTTTTTATTTGAATCGCTCACGGAGGGTTTCGAGGGGGTCACATTTTCCAAATATTGCCACGGAACGTCGTGTTTGACGTCTTCATGTATCATCTGTCGGTTTCCTTTACGCGCGCCATTATAATATCGCGGAGGGTACGCGAGGCGAATACACCGCGGCGTATAAATGTATTCAGAGACGTATAGGTAACGTTTTCGCGAGGCCGGGAAGGGAGGCGGACGAATATTTCTTTGCACACGGAGAATTTGATCGTTTGTCAAGTAGACGACGGCGTTTCACGTAAATTGATCCGGCAAACCAGTGCCGCGGCGAAATTGCTTTCTCATGGATTGAATTTTCTATCGAACAAAACGCTCCCGGATGATTCGATTTCCCGCGAACGCGATTAATACTTGCGAACAATGCATTCTTTTTCACGGGCAACTGGTCTCGTTGTTCATTTTTTTTTTAAACAGGTGTGCCCGATATAGATATTCTTTCTCTTCGAGGCGGGCCCTGAAGTATTTTCTTCGGGTCTCGTCCCGCACGGTATTCCCTTTTGATCGTTAGTTAAGAAGTGAATAATATTAATTAAAACGTTCTTTTGCGGTGTGGCTCTTTCTTCTCCCGTCGTTTCGGTTAGGGGTGGTCGTCGCGAAACCCTTCCCCGGTTTAGAGAGGCAGAGAGAGGGCGGCGTAGGTTGGAACGAGGTGGGTAACCGCCGCCACTCGACTTCTGTCGCTCCTTGTTGGATATTTATTCGTTCGTTCGTTTTTTATTTATACTCCAGAGGTCTGAAGACCCGCCTTATTTGCGCCCCGTTCCCCCACCCAGACCGACTTCCTTTAAACGATGTGACTGCCGCTCGACTTGACGTGACTCGGAACCCTTTTCGCCCCTCTTGCTCGTGTACCGACCGGAAGATGAAGAAGAAAAAATAATAATAATAAAGACAGAAATTAATGGACGCATTCGAATGAATTTTATTAATTGAATCGCGCGCCGGGTGCCGCGCGCGCGTTCCTTCCTGCGCCCCCTTTGTGAACCGACCGGAATCAGATGGGGGGGTGGGTTGAACTTGTTGCAATCGCCTTTTTTAAAATCGTCCCCCGTTTGGAAAAAAAACCCTGACTGTCGATTGCCGTTCGCCCCGTTGTCACCCTCGGCTGAGAACGGTTATTGCCGCGGACGGACACGGGGTGGAAAAAAAGTAATTACCGCCGATACGGAGACCGTGTTTTTTTCGAAAATCTGTTTAAGCTCCGACGGTTCGATCGAGAATCGTCCGTGGACGCGACGCACGGTTAAACCGTTCGCGTCCATCTTTCGTATTATCGTGGGTGAAACGAGGAGCCGGAGGCAAACATGTGTAAACGCGGACGCGGTGGCTCGCCAGCGTCCAAAAGCAACCGAGTGTATGTTGCGGATCGTAAAAGAGAAGGGAAGACACCGCTGAAAGAGATACAGAACGCACACGCGTATCATCTCCCGGGGCTGGGGTTGGCGGCGGAGGAGGCGGTGGCGGTGGGTGCTTAGCGGAAAAGAGCGATAGCGGCATGGTGGGGGTAGACAGAGCATAAAAGGAACACTAGTAGGTATTAATATTTAGCATCTCTGAAGCCGCCCGCATTCAAGCAACTTCGAGCTAGATTCCCATCTAACTCCTCCCAGTATCCAGCATCGTAGCGACCACCCCAGGGCCGTCACTTGTACGCGCGCTACTTACAAGGCCGGCATCGACAAAAATTTTACCCCTTCTTCTTCAAAGCACCCTCGTATCGAACCGTAAAAAGGTTTCGAACGAATCGATTAGATAATTTGAAAAATATCTATATTTTTATAATCGTACAAATGTTCCCGTAAGGTTATCGGGGGCGACGGCCCTGGCCACCCCGTCCCTCTGCGTTTTTTCGTCTTCCGCCAAACAGCGGTTCCTCTCCTTCGCCTCGCCCCGGCTACGCTTCTCTCTCCCGCGGTAAAATATGTAAATCTAACCAATATTTCTAAAGATACAGCCGATGCGCAGACGGTGGTGGGGTCCTTTATGACGGGGCAGAGCGCGAAACCCGCGGATACCACGTTAACGCTACCCCCTCCAACCGGTTCTTCCCCCTTTTCCAACCTTCCTCCGTCCTTTCCTGTCTATCCAACGTAAATACACCCTCCGCTCTCGCCCGGTAGAGGGTAAGTACCGTGCCATACGTGTGCACACGCGTGTGTCTGCGCGTCTATGTATGGGGGACAAGTATTTGAATGGGGCTTGAATATCGTCCATGAATATTTCGCGAGTCTCTATTTAAAAGAACGCGAAACAGCCACGGTAAGATATAAACGCGCCGGACTGCCTTGAACGGAGTTTTGCGAAGGGGGACGCATCGTCGGTCCGGGTCAAAATTGACCCTTTCCTTCCCGTCAGATTTATTTAATATTTTCAAGTTGTATCGAAGGGCCCATACATTTAATATTTCTCTGCGGCTGTACTTGAAAAAGAAAATGTTTCTTCCTTTTTTGAGTCTACCACTTGAATTAAGCGCATCCCGATCTGTGTGCACTCGCGATGTGTAATCGAAAGAATTGAGTATCTTTTACCATCCCCCTCGGCAAGAGAGGGCCGATGTTGTTACGTTTGCTCGCTTGTTCCCTTCTTCCCCCTTTTTCACGCAAGGGTAGCCGGATCCGAGTGTTCGTTAAAGTGGCCTCGAGACCTACGTCTGATTATGTTTATTCGTGCACGTCGGCTAAGTATATTCCTCCTCCGGTTCTTCTGATGTCTCGCGAATCGTTCCAAATTGCCGTAGTAACAGCAGTCGCGACGTTTGCCGGCACGGTTAACCGCTTATCCCGATTCGAGGGTTCATAATTCGGGTTCAGTGACGCGGAGCCTCATCGGTGGTACCTTTGACGTATTACTCCCGGTAATATCTCTCGTTAATTCCCAAGTATTATTGAGAGCGCGTAGTCCT
Source organism: Anthidium xuezhongi (assembly GCA_022405125.1). Classification (NCBI taxonomy): domain Eukaryota; kingdom Metazoa; phylum Arthropoda; class Insecta; order Hymenoptera; family Megachilidae; genus Anthidium; species Anthidium xuezhongi. The sequence continues at coordinate 3,271,017 of CM039637.1, forward strand.
TGATCGATGCATCCAACGGTTCACGATATATTATTCCTCCGTCCCTCTGAAAAAAGAAAAGAAATTACCGCGAACCCAAGTCCCGAGAGGTGATCGCGCGACGAGTAGGCGTCCGCGATTTCTAAGTCGTCATCGTCTTTGCGCCAATTGCCGACAAATTGTAATTTCTCGAAACAAATTGAATATAAACGCGGGCGTAATTCGGATGCCTGCTGCAGCAGAGGCAGCGGCACAATAATGATGACGGCTGTGTAGAAAGCAACGGCCGTGGTTGAAGGGAGAACCAGAGCCAGAGACGTAGCCATGCGCGAAACAGCAATCTTTCGAGGCAATCTCTTTAATAAATGAAGCATACGTTCCCGCTTTTGAATTACGTCTACGTAATAGCCTCCCTCGCTCTTTCCCTCCCCCCCGCCTCCTCCTCCACCCGTTCCCCTTTCGTTTCTCCTTTTCTTGCCCGTTGTACCAGTTCCGAAACGAGACAAAGGCCAACCTCGAGCACCGCCACCGCGAAGCTGATTTTCGCCGATTTCAACGACGGATGATTTTTCCCCGAAAGCAGAGACCCTTCATCGATTGCTCGGGAATTTATTTTGGAAAATTTAGCAGGGAATATCGCGGTGGCGTCGCGGGGACGATCGATTCGAGCGAAAGAGACCGATCGCAGACGGCGCAGCGCGATTCGAACAGACAGGAGGTATCGCGATACTAGGAATTCGGATTCAACGGTAGTAAACCAGTACTAAATCTTGAACAATCAAACGCCCATTGTTTGCCTAGCTCTGTCAGTCGACGGAATACCAATTCGTTGGTTCGTTGTGTTGTTACACGACTGTCGGTGGTGGTCGGCCCGTGTACGTACACACAGCCTCGAAAACGTCGCGGGTGTACAGTCACGGGGTCCAATTCGAGGACACGTATACACAAGCGAAACGTTATATCGCGAGTCTCCAACTTCTCTACGGGCAACCACGTAAGCATAGCGCGTGGTGCGATCACAATGGAGAATTTGACTGCTTTTGATTTGAAGGGAAACAATGGAGGCAGACGCTACTTACTTGCACAGTTATTTCGGCAACCCTGCCGCCTATAATCTTCGCAGATTACCAGGGGAATCAACGTGGTTTTATCGTCGATGTATATTCGTTCGGGATCGGACAGGGACAATCGGGATATTCGTACATTCAGCGATTTCGTTTCTTTTTTTCTCTTTTTTTTTCCTGTTTTTTTCGAATTTGCACCGCTGATGGGTCTCCGGTTATTAAACGACACGAAAGGTTCGGCTTTTTGTTTATTCGATGTTCCGCATCCGGTATTCATAGTATTCGCCCGAAATGCCGTGGAAAAGAGCGTCCGGTCGCTTCTTCGCTGATATTGTGTTCGAATGTCCGGTCGCGTCAAAGTGGTATTTTCAATAGACCAGGAATCCCGGCGGTCGGTCGAAGGAATTTGTATTTCTCAGGGAAATAGCCGGTGGTCATCGAATGTTACTCGATCTGGACGATTCGAACATACGTTTGTAACTCATAATCGCCGACGAGCAATCAGTGTCAAGTTTTTGACAATACATCGTGAAATCGTTGCTTATTACCTGTATCGTTGTGCCGAGGAGTACCCGTAGGAGTCGCCATCGTTTGAACTTATTTATTATTTACAATTTACAACTTTATTTAGCGTATCTACAATTCGCGACCAGTGTTCGAATTGAAAATAAAGTAGAAAACAAGATAGCTAAGGAGTAAAACGTGAGTTAGAATACACAATGATTCTATATTTTAATTAAAAAACGGTTTACATTTCGACAGAAGTATCTTGATAAATTTTTGAATATAAAATAAGAAACCTGAAACATTTTCTTTTGATCCGGTTGGTCAGTAGTTAATGAACGTTACTCGATGGAATTAAAACCTGGAGATTGCGGTGGAGTTATTAGTTTAAACACATTCTCGTGTTGTAGGCAGTATACTTTGAATCGTTATCGTGCATAAAAATGAGATTGTTGCTAATATCCATTTTTCCTGCAATATGAAGAAGATTACATTTTAATACGTCAATGTAAACTCGGCGGTTCATTATACCATCAATAATTTGTAATATGCCAACACCAGCTGCAAACAAGTATCGCACCGTGTTTCGCTGTGAAGCGTAAAATTTTCAGTTTCAGTTCATTTTTTTATCCAAACAGTGCAATACTCATCAGACCCGAAAATATTAAATTTGCTCTCGTTTATTAAAATTACCCTGTTCCAATCAATACTCCATTGGTGCATTAATGTTGTCATTTCAAAATATTTCTTACAGACTACTCAATCGTGATATTATTGTTCATAGTATTCAAAGATAAATCGATACCTAAATTATTTTTAATACAAACGTAATTTTAATAAACACAAATTATATATAACATTACAATTTTCCTTGCCTATCTTAAGATTGCAACAATAAATATTTAGCTTTGTCTGGCAAGGGGTTAATATTAGCACTAGAACTACCAAAGAGGTCAAAATGACCTGTTCCACATTTCTTATTTTGTATTTCAACATTTATTGAGACGCTTTTGTCAGAGTGTAAGCTGATTTTGATTAAGTTAAGAAATCATTCTCATCCCTTATTTATTTCATTTTCTATTTTATTTCCAATTTAAAAGAAAATATAGATTCTAGTATGAAACTTTGAACTTGGTATTTATTGTTAAATTCGCAAATTATTTAACCCACTAATTTTCCTCAACGTTTAAAAAAGAAACAGTGAATAAATAATTTCACGAAGTATCGTAAAGAATTGATGGGCGCACGAACACTTTCGACCCACTGTATACATTTCATCGGATCTGTGCCGGTGAATTGGAATTCGAGCGACGGCTAGGGGAAGAATCTGAAACCCTTCCTTGGATAAGGGTCGAAGTTGGGCACGTCTTAGGAATTCGACTGATTTCGTAGCCGAGAAAACAGAGCCCGATCGGGAACGGCGGGGATCGAAGAATTTCAAGCATTCGTCGTCGTTCGGCATATCTCGAAACATTAAGAGAATATCATATTATGCATTTAGAAGCTCTTAAAGCAACCCTTGCGTAGTCGTTCGCGGAAAGCGATCTCGGGGCTTACCTTTATAGATAGCGGGGATACTCGGCGGTGAAATTACGAAACGGATCGATGCCCCGTCCACGGGTAAAGGGTTCGTGATTACCGGGCGGAGGGGGATTATAAGGACGCACTTTGGTTGCTTTTACGACCTCTTCTACCTGCGGATTTACGACTTATCGCGAACTGGCGAACGCCTGCGATCATCCGTGCGACAAACTCTTCGGGTGCTGAACTTCCTAGATACAATAATGAAGACTTAAAAATACAATGGACGAACACGGCTCATCCAGGTAGATATTGCGGATTAGTTGATCTTGACACTGCGTACAAGCTTTGTTCAATTACGACGACTTCAATTATAAGAATTATTTTGAGCGGCGTCAGAGGAAAATCAGCTCCGCCGCGATTCCCAGTCCTGCATTAATATATCTGTCGTAAATCCGTCGGGCGCAGAAACAGCGTCGAGAAATCTATAATCGAGCGTAGAAGTACACGGGAAGCTTCTCTTATCAGCTGGTTTCGTGCAGAATCACGGATGTACGTCGGATGCGTTTAGGTACGTATTTCTCCGGCGGCGTTGAAGAGGACGGTAAGACACTCTGTTAGGTACGGTAGGAGGATATCTCATTCAATACGGGTGTATTGTTCGCCTCTTATCATAATATCTCGTAATTAATATCTCCGCATTGTGGTATGGATGGATAGGCTTCGCTGCCAGAGCCAACTGATAGCGAAAGCGTTTGAGTCAAGTAGGTCTTTCGTCCCGTCCCCCTCCTCCTCCTCTCCAGCTCCCCCCCGGTCCCTTTTCGTCCTTCGATCTCGACGGAAAATTCGAACCGTGTTATTAGCCGAATATTTCCCGTCCCGTTACTTGAATGGCGTCAAAGCAAACGCAACCTGCACGGACTTAATTACAGCACACGCGATTTATCCGGTCCATTGAGGGATCGCTGTCCACAAGGATGAAATACGATGGCTAAACGCTTTGAGGATCAGCAGTCGACTCGCAGGAGCCAAGAAGCTTGTCCAAATGTCGGAATAGACGATAAACAGTAGGAGGATAGGAGAACATCAGAGGGAATCGTATCTAGCCGTGAGCTCAATAGCGTCGTTTCTAAGACGCTGAGAGTCCTTCTATCCTTCAACGGTATATTCATGTATACACACAGTGTAATTGAATGCATACACACTGTTCATCAGTCTGTACACGCGCACATACACAGCGCGGCGGGGCCGAGCACGCGAAGATGTTTTGCCGGCCCGGGATCCGACCGAATCTCAATCTTAGCCGGGAAATGTAATTACGTTCAATGGACGAAACCATGTATTCCACCGCTGGATGGATAAAATTATTTCGCGTCGAACGAAACTTTTCGCCCCGGTTGTCGCACGACGAAAAAAAGTCGAACCGGAATCGGTCCTCGTTCCTTTTGGGGGCCGGCGCGTCGCAACAAACGACGTAAACACGTGGCAAAGGGTTGGTTCCCGTTTCCATTGACCGAATCTTAATTATTTGCAATTTTACGGGCCGCAGAATATAATTATAATACGAGCAAAGGTTGTTCGTGTCGCCGTAGGGTCGCCTACCACCTCCTAACGGCCCTGGCTCGTTTCCTGTTTCCTCTGCCTTCTTCTAGCCCTCATGCCACCAGCCCGGTCCCCCCGCCTGCCCCCCTCTCGCTGTTCCCTCTCTAGCTTGCACTCAAACGTTTTCTCTTTTCTTCATCCCTCTTTCTCTCTGTCGTCAACGACCCTTCTCTCAGGACCGGCGGCGCACTTGCCACAAGCATTTCATCAGAAGCGCCGTGTAGTTCCACAGACCACTTAACTCATAAATGAGGGATTATTTCATCGTGTAATCGCGTATGGGCCAAAAAGCATTACAATTAACGCTAACCAACTGCGCGGCGACGCCGTCTACCGCGGCACCGCGACGTCAAATGGAAAATGTGCCGCGGGGTTAACGTCAACGGAGGAGGCCGCCTCCGCTCTCTCCCTCCCCCTCCCCCTTGCCACCACGAGAGACCGGGAATCGCCACGTTCAAATGGATTCGTCTTTACGCGGAATAACGAGCTACTAAATCGGTTGTAAAATTGTCTCTGGCCTTTGACGAACGCGACGGTGCCGTCGTCCTTTCGGGCGTTTCTTGTTTGCAAAATAAAATCGAACAGCGACGTCCGATGGAACTTTAAAAGTAGTCCTTTACTTATTTGTATAGAAAAACAATAATAATAATAATTTATAAACTTTGAGCCTCGTGAGGCGTGGTTTAACATTTATTAATTGAACCCAGATTTTACAGAAGTTGGTTCTATAAAGGAACAAATTAAAAGGGTCCTACATAAAAATACGTTCGAAAATAAGGATTACCCCAAAGTACATAGACGTATAGACAGGTATCCAGAAAGAACATTCGAATGTACGCGAAGCGGCTAAGGGTGTATGATTGATCGCGCCATGGCATGCCAGATAATACAATTTTATTTCATTTGATTCCGTTGAGGTAATTGCTGTTTTGCCGGGTCTGCCGTACCGAACAGCCAACGGGAGTGATGTATTGGCTCCTTTTTCCCCCCTGCCTGGCCCCACGTTCCGTCCCCCGCCGTCGATTCCTGTTTCGCGTTAATGTATTACCTCCCGAACGGGATTATCGCATTGAAGAGTTATTCCCGTGGAGCGGCGGTTCGGGCACGAGACGCAGACGTTACAGTTTCTTTGTTTCTTGTATTGTTTTTTGGCGCAGACCTCGGAACACGGGCAACGCGATAAGTTCGTACCGGGCCAGAGGAGTGGCATGATTATTACTATTGCTATTATTGTTGCGGTTACATCGACCACGATCACTCAAACTCGTTAAAACTTTCGGCATTAGTACCGACTTCAGCCTTGCATACCACCCTCTCCTTTCCGTGCACTTCCACGGTTCTCCACCGCCCTTTCACGATCAACTTCCACGCACGCCCCACATATACACACACCTGATCGACCCTGCGGAAACTTGCACCCCTGCGCCGCAAGACTTGTGCAACCTTATCTCTCGCGGTTTTGTAAATAGAAAAGATAAGTTGGCCGGCCGCGGCTCCCGTTCCCGCTATTTCGCTCGAACGATTTCCATTTTGTTACCGTTTTCGTTTGATTTAACCCTTTGAACAGATTTAGCTTTGATTATTTACCAACGACTCAAAAATAGTTAGTTACAAAGTAGGGGACAACATATCTTAGGATAATTATTCTATTTAAACTATATTTGAAAGAAAAATATATTACTTGTTTCCCTCAAAAATATAAAGGCAAGAATTACATAGTATCGAGTAGACATGTATGTGTAAATAAATAAATTCAAGGTGTACAAAAAGCAATCTGTTAATCATTATGAAAAGTGTGGTACTTTTCAAAACAGAACTCGATAAGCGTCTTTTCTACTTACTGTCTTCATCAGATTTCTGAAAGTCACATCTTTTATTCAAACTTTCATTGTCACTTTCATAAAGTATATTATTTTTAATATTATGGGATAGTGTATCGTAAATAAGGTTCGTCGAAACACCGGAAGAAACACTAGTTACTCTCACATGACCGAAAATGCACATCTTACGCTTTGATTGCCACAGTGAAAACAGACGTGTGTGGTCAGACACACTTAAATTCCATTCAAATTACTAGTTTGCACTATTAGTCTGATACTAGCAATGTCCACGGTTTATTTATTAATTATTTAATTATATAAAATTTAAAGAGCCGGTCATTACTGATCACTATGGCAGTCAACGTGTTAACCCTTTGCACTCAAGTGGCGCTCCCAGGGCGACATACGTGATTAACGTGAGTTGTTTATATTAGAAAATAGTAAATTAATGAAAATAATGAAAATAAATAGATCATAATTATCGAGTACAAAGGTTTACATGACGAGTTAGGATTAGGCAAAACAAGTGCGTGACAAGTGTCAGCCCCCAAAATGCACCCAAGGCGTTCAAAATCGGTGCCTCGTGGTGGTTCACCCTGCTTTGATCCCCCAACTTCAGACTTCTTTTTTCTCGCGATCCCGCAAATTTCGTGGCAGCTATAATTCCACGTTTCCCACAGATATATTGGACGCACGGCCGATCCTTCGAAGGATACACAGGAAGCAGGGGTTGAAGTACGATCCTGGCGTGCGAGCGTTAGAAAGCATCCAGGAATACGAAATTAATCGTCCGATTCTGGTCTGGTAGACCGAGGCGCGCGGTTTGTTTCGGCCGTTAAGGGGCGTGTCTGCTCATAGGAAGAAACGGCGATATAAAAATAGATATGAGCCAATTGTACCTGCGAGAGGGAGGGAGGTGGAGAAGGGGAGGAGGCAAGGAAGGTAGACGGTGGTGGTTCGTGTAAAAAGACACTAGAAAGCTGGGGCGGGAAATGGGAGAAAAAAGGAGAGAACACGGGGGTATGTATGGAGATTTCGAGTCATGCGATTCAACTATAAAACTCGGCGAGTTTTGCAGCTGGCGAGGCGTCTCGTACTCGCCGCGCACTCCACGCACCCCTTTCGCCCTTCTCCTTTCCGTATCACTCACCCTTTTCCTTTTCACCCATTCCGCAGTTATTTACGGTTTGATTCGCCTTATCTCCCGGGCCCACCCTCCGCGTCCTATTTTCTCGTTCGTCTCTTTGCCTAGCCAGAACTAACCGTTTCCTCGGACACCGCGTCGTTACCGCGTGTTCCGACTCCTTTATCAATTGTCCTGGCGAACATTTTTTTTCCTTTTCTTTTTTTTTTGGTGTAGACAGTAGACAAGAAACTAAGGTATGCGACGTATGCCTGTACGTTTGGCGTTGGAACGGCGGAAGCAATTAGAAATGCGAGAGAAAAGGAGAGCAAAGGACGGGTGAGGCAGGGGGTCGAAATTGTCTCCTCGTTCAGAAGATAGACGGCCATCCAATAGTAGCTTTCACGCAGCCACTAATGGCTCGCCTGTGAGCCGATAGAGACTCGTCACGACCGGAGTATAGATCAAAAGGACGGAGAAAGATGGAAATAATAAACAGGGGTTGACGTACGCGTCGGATACAAAGGGATTTTTCTCTCTGTCACCTACCCTGAAGAGATCAGAACAGACGGAAGGATAACGCCACGGATCTCTGTCTCGCGAACCGCCTTTTTGTGGACAGCTCGCTCGATGCAAACTTAATAACAATAAAAGAGAACGGAATCTTCTCTTATTTTATAATTATTCTGTTCTTCGATTTCACCCGTAAATAAACGCGGGCGCACGTGAAAAGTTCCCGTTTGAATCATCATCATCCCCTGAATGTAATAACCATCGTTTTCGTGCATCGGTAACTTCGAACGGTTAGCCGGTTGCATGCGGTGCATTGATGGGTACAATGTAACGTGATTGTACCAATCATGCGATATTATAATCAATAATAGTCGCTATTAAACCTTAACCATGTACGACTGTTGCTAATACAAGCGATACACCGCAGTAGCTCTCATCGCTCGCTTGAAAAATTCCAAATTAATCTTTTTTCTATCGCTACTTAATTTATTTATGAACTAATTTTCTGGGTAATATCCAGAGCTCGCATTGCTAACGATTTGCGGACTGATTATCATTGTTTTATTCGTGGCTTGTTTATGGTGAAGCTTTAAACGATAGAAGAAAGTGTCGAATCGTGGGAAATTAAAAAGAGAAAGAATGAAATTGTGGAAATTCAAATGAGAATCTCTGGGCAAAAGCGAGTAAATAGAAACAGGCAGTGCCAGCCAGTGCTAGGAGCAATACGGTGTGTCTTTGTGCAATTGCACTGTCATTCTGGCATACCTTGAAGCGTGGGAAGTTCATTGATGAAGGAAAGTGTCACCTGTTGTTACTTTTGGCAACGGCGATGAGGACCAACTCTCTGCGGTCGCAAACATTTTGGCCAAAAATGAATTAACACCCGTTCAATTAATTTTCACTACAGAATCTTTATAAAATTTATTTGACTCGAAGGAAAGTGTATCAGTAAAAGAAAGCAAGTGAATAAAGCAAATAAAGAAAGCAAAATAAAGAAAAGGCAATGTATCAAAGGTGTTTTGATTTAACCCCTTGCCCTACAATATCGTGTCACACTCGTGACGCACCCTCTGTTTCAAGTATGACCCCTTTCTTTTATACTTTGATTAGAATTCAATTTTAAATTTAATTCTAATTGCACTTTGGTCAAAGCTGGTCAAGTGTGAAATATATGTAATATTTCCACCCATTAGAAAAATGATAGGTTAAAGGGTTAATACGGCATCGATAACTTTCTACTGGCAACGAGTACGTACTTTGGTATTGAATTGAATTGAATACCATTCATAATATTGGTATCGATCGCATCGCTAATTATCCTTCGCGAAACAACGATGCAATTTGTTTACAACCGAGCGAAAATATTATTTGATTTACAACCGGGTGTCCTCTAATCGTGTCCCACAATACAAGCAATCAAGCGTCGGGCGATGGTTAATCTGGCGGGGTGTTCGATCGATCGCTGTAAGGACAGCTCGGGACGAGATTGTCGGTGTTTTCGTGAAACGATCCTTGAGAATAAAATCACGAGCGACTCGATAGAAATTACACGGGACACTTGTCCCAACGGGAACTCCTGGGATATCGGAGGTGTAGAGGGTGGTCCGTGAAGCGTCGTCATTAACTGCCAATCACTGCCATTCACCGACCGGCAACAAGACCGAGAAAAAAAGAAAGAAAAAGAAGAAGAAATGTCCGTTGATGCCGAAGGGAGATTCTAATTATTTATTTACAGTTGGCTTTCATTTCCATCCGTCTTTCCATATAATTTACTTTCTTTCTTTTTTTTTTTTTTCGAAGCTTTAATGCCACGAATTTGGTTTTGTCTCCTGAAACAACGGGGGACAGGGAAAAGTACTTACTTATTAAAGTCCTTCGAAAGTATTAATCGGACCAACATCGCCAAAGCTCTTACAACCTGGGAACAAAGAACACAAATAATTGGACAGTTCCAGTTCCCGTCCTTTTAAATCTCCGCCGCATCGAGAATCGACCTGACCCAAGTTTCCTACAATTTTAATAAGGACATCTTCGTATGCCGACGATTTAAAAATATTTCACGTCATTGATGATCCTCTGAGTCGATGTGATGCGTGTGAAACAAGTGTAGGACGTAATAAAATAACAAATTTTCCAAATTTGTCCAAGCATCGAGCATCGTAAGGTGGCGCCACCCAAAGGAAGGTCCGAAGAAGGATCTCTCGTATCGTTCTAGAAATAATTGATTTTATTTTTAAATTGTCCGGGTGGTCGATAAGGGGGCGGAGGTAAGCTCGTGGAAAGACAGAGAACGCGCAGGCATCCCGGGACGACGATTACCTTCCGTGGCAGCGAGGACGGTCTGCAGCTTTCGAGGCCGGAATTATCAATTCCGGTTCCTTGGAGGATTTAAGGTAGTTTCTCGTTCCGTCGTCGGTGACGCGGAGATTGGGGTAGGTTACCGGTTACAGAGGATCGTAGACATCCGTAGTTGGTTCTCGTAGCCCGTCCTCGACCACTCGGGGAATAAAGTACAACAATACGAGCCCGTTGGATTGTGTTCGGGGGCTGTGGTCGGCCGTCAGGGGCCGACGACGACACTGCCAGCCTATTTACTTGGATAACGATGCTCCGCTTGATATCGAATCTTCCCTCCCTTCCTTCTTCTTTCTCGGCCATTTTTTCTCTTTATCTATATTATCATCTCGCCCTTCCACTTTTGCACTCGTTCCTCCATTGTTCCACCATAAAAATGTCAGTCCGCGAGCGTACCGGCCCACAATGGAGGACGCATGGAAGCTCGTGCAGCTTTAAACGACGGTAATGAACCATTGTCGGCAATTATCGGCCTCGAATTTTTCCCTGTTTGGCCAATTATCCGCCGAGAGGGCCGGCACGTTCACGAGGTTCATCCATTGTGTCAGAATCTTCACCATTCGATAAGACGGGCCAATTTCGGGCTCGTTCTTTCTGCAGTGGGGGGAGGTTCTTAATTCTTTTATGCTGATTTCTTCACTCCCCCTACCGCCCAGAAATATTTCGTTAATTCGCGAAACATCCAGGCAACAGAGTATGTTAATATTCCCTGTGTCAATGTCGAGATATTTTCAAAGAGCTCGCATTTCCTCTTAGTCGCAGCGGAGGAAAAAAGGGACGAGGAGGGAGGGAGGGGAGGGGGGGGGGGGGAGGGGCCAACACGGAGGAATAAAGTTGAGAAATAATATAACGGCTCCTACGGGGCGGAAATGGCATGGTTAAAATATTGAATCTGCACGCGAAAGGGCCCCCTCCCTCCCCCTCCCCCTCCCCCCGCCGGTGAAGCGATGGCGGAGTAAGAAAGTCTAGCGCGAATTTCAATAAAGGCTACCATTACCTACCGGTAGGATTTGCCGACGAGCAATTAAAGATATTGCTATTGACCAACTCTCGATGAAGTTAAATTAAAGTGAAATCAAAGTTTCCTCTCGTCCATTCGTCGACTTTAACTTCTTTCGGAACTGTCACTTGGAAAAATCTCCAGCGAATCCTTCACCGGAGCTTGGCTTCGCGTATAATCTAACCCCGGTTATTTTCTTTTTTCTTTTAATTCAATCCGAAATATCTAAATAATTCGATCGATCGGTCGTAAAGGCGGGGACCGTAGCCGGCGCGAAGAATAAAAAGGAGAGCCGTAACAGAGCCACGCTTTTGGCCGAATCTTCGCCGGGTCTTATCTTAATTATCCTGAAAAGTTAATTAGTTTTTTCCTGCCGCTTCGCGAAAACCCTTTGAACGTTTCCGCGTCTGACGTGGACCCGGTGTTCAAGGAGAGAATCTCGGAATGAGAATAACCGTCCAATCGTCGTGGCTGGCTGCCGGCGCAGCGGCCGAGTAATTCGCTAGGCGTACTCTTTTGTGCCTTTAATTATTCTCTCGGCCAAAAGGTGGAAAAAAAGCCCCCCTGTCCGCCCCCTCTCGCCTCACACATGTTCCGCGTTATCGTACCGGCTCGTATATACCGGCGGATGTTAAAATTTTGCTCCTATCATTTTCCTAGATGGTATCCAACCGCGCACACCGCTGCAAAATCCCCAAAACATGGAAACGTCATTTTCAAAAATTAATCTGGAAGCATTAAAATGCATCGATCGTAGATTACAATATAATTCATAAAAAAAAAAAGAATTGACATAAAAGACAATTGTTTGATTATCGAAATTGAAAATAAATAATAAGATACATAAATAAGGAATAAAAGGTAAGTTAGAATATAAAGTGATACTTTATGATAATAATAATCACTTTAGATTTTGACGAAAGCGTCTTGACAAATTTTGTAGCATAAAATAAAAAATCTGGAGCAAGTCATTTTGACCCATTTGGTAGTTCTACTATTAATGCGATAAGTACTTTACTCTAAATGAGTAAAATTTTGACACTAATTAAACACTAAAGTCCTTCGAGTTCTATCGAATTTTTTCCTCGCAGTTGAAAATAAATATAAATATTACAATATAGAAAAAGTTTGCAACCTTTGTAGAAACAAAGTAACAAACTTTTCGAAATCATGTGACTATCCTATGCACAGTAGTCTGTAATCCCCAAAACTAAAGTAAAAATAAAAATTTGTTAAGCGAAATAAGGTATATGGATAGAAAAAAATTAATTAATAGGGAAGAGGTAAACAATTTTGAAAAATGATTTCTTGTCCTACTTTTTTTTAAATAAACTTCCAGGAAGTAAAAAATTAAAGAAATTCAACTGAAGAAAATTTTCTCACTTGTAAAATCTAGAAGCTATGTTTTTGGATAAATATTTATTTAGTTTAAAATTTTTAAAACCAAGAAAATTAAAACAATGACCCGAGTCTTGATGAGTTTTCCATTAATTAATTTTTAGCGTGTCATAAAATGTCATAACTTTTAATTTAGAAATATTCTTGGAATTTTTCTGGCGTTTCGAGAATTTTGCCCCGTGCGACGCTTGCCGAGGCTCGTTATTCCTTTTCGTACCCGGAATTAGAAGAAAAGCTCCTGGTATTTAGAATTAAACAACGATCGAAACGAAGATACCATTCCCTCCCGTAAATATACAAAATTCGTTTATCGAAAGCCTGTACCTTTTAACACCCTCGTTTGATATTTTGAGGCGGCAAACAGCTTTGGTAAACGCGCGCGCTCGCGCGACAAAGCACGTTTTCAGAACACTATTGATATCGAAGCCTTACAAACGCAAACGCAGCTTTCGTTTTCTGTTTTTATTCGCGATGGACCAGCCCTTTTTCTCCGTTCCATTTGCATCCACGTGCTCTCTCCTTCTTTTTTCTCTCTTTTCCTTGGGACGCCTTTCCAAAGGTTCGACACGTCGCTCGTGTGATCCGACGATCCCTGTTGTTCCCTTTCATGCGACTCGCTTTTATTCCTCTTTAATCAGCCGAAAGGTGCGCGCACGGTATCAAATAATCCTTTCTGCACAACGTATCTCGTAGCGTGCGGAATTTAAGGTTCACCGCAACGGACCATCGGTGGTTGAAATTAACGGGAACAGGACGATAAAAATTTGAGACGACATCGATGGAATTGTGTCCCCGGCAAGAACAACGGGGGCCGGGGAAAGTCGCCCCGATGAAACCGGAGAGAAAAATAAAAGGCTTCAGGAATATAAAGATGGTTCGGAAGAGGAACGATTCAAACGAATCGCCGGTCTGTGTCCGGCGGGTGACATTTCATTCTTGCAAGAGGGTATTGTCTTGCCTCCCTATCAGATTCTCTCCTTTCCTCTATCTTGTCCCGGCCCCTCGAGACCGTACGATTACTTCCTTTTTGTTTTCATTTAATTACCGATGTCAAGGGGTTGTAGCCGTCCGTTCTCCCTCCCCCTCGACCTTTCTCCATTATTCCTTTATTTATTCCAATTATCTGCGCGATGTGAATTTGTCGTTGCCTTTAATTTCTCGCCGCGCGCCCCGGTGCCGATCTTTCTTCGAAGTTCGATGGCGGTCGTTAATGTGGACCGGATTAAGACGTCCACGCCTCGAATCTGTCCCTAGTTTTTGGCGAACGCGTGTCGTATTGGGGGCGAAATCGACGCGGCTCGATGTTTCTGACAGTGAAACATCGCTTTGAAATCGCGTTGGCCGCCCCTGCCTCTTTAATACCCGGCAGACAGGCCGCGCCGACATCGGAAAGCGTTAGCAAAGACATCACAAGAGCGATCCGAGTCGAGCAATATGCCATCAAATACCCGTAACCATCAATATCTTTTCGTTCCCGGCCGAGAAAATCGCCTGCTTCGGTTCACCCCTCCGTCCCGCTCCCCCTGCGTTGAAATGTTTTACATTGCAAAATCAATGCCGCCATCGAGCTTTCCCTTCTGTCGCGATACACGACCATCCCCCCTTCCCTGTACCTTTCACGAAACGGCTGTTCCTCCGACGCTCTCTTTCCGGTAAATCGCACAATTATTGAAAACGCGTTTCTGATCTTACCCTCGCCCCTCCTCGCGGAGGAAGCAGGCAAACGTGACGGGGGATGATCTTCTATTAATCGCGCAGCGATTTATTTTTCTATTTCGAGGAAAAATATTTAAGCGGGGACGTAAGACTCTAAATTCTTTTATCGAGGCTGATGTTTTACTTTGGGAATCGAAATCAGTCGCTGCTGGAAAGGAATTCCTTGGGGTGTTCGACCGCTTGCAAATTTTCTCTCCCTCGGTTAAAAGGGTTAATGCGTCCGATTGTGCCCGGAGAAGAGATTTCGAAATGCAATATTCTACAATATTCAGCGACGAGGAAACGAAGGGGCGAGGAGAAAGTTTGAACTTTTACCGTGGCTCAATATTGGTACTCTGACATCGTGTTCCCGTCTTACGCCTTCCATCGCCCAGAGGAGGCTACTCGACGACAGTTATTTGCATGTCTAATAAAGTTTTCGGGGATTCGACGGAATTTTCACTCTGAACCGTGTTTTTCGGTCAATCGAAAGTTTCGTATCCGCAACCCTTCATCGAGTGTTAACGGCGCGATCCATCGGCTTCGAATTATCGGATGTAAGCCGCGAATGGGGTAGGAGGCGGCAAGGTAAACGCGGCGATGATCGCGTCCGCATGAAATATGTATTTCAATATCGGTGGCGCCGATATATATCGCCGGCAGGCTGACAGGGCCGTGAAATTTTATGTCGCATTAAAGCCGCCAATATGTCTCCGCGGCGCGGGCATAAAAATTGTCGAACGTATTAACGGGCGGACTCGTTCCCCGGTGGCTGCTCGTCGAACACGGATTTAATAAAGCTTCCAGCCAAGAACACCGCCGATCCGTCTTCCGCCGCGACAATATTTGAAAGCACTCCTCGATATATCGGCGATCATTAAAACGGCCATTAATGCCGTCGTATCGAATCGCTTCCCTCTTAATCCCCGTCCCCCTGTCCCCCCAATCGGCACCGGGGACGATTATAAATTCACCAGGACGGCTATAAATATTTCGATGTTCGAGCGTTGATGGCGCTTTAATTCGTCTCACCGACAACGAGAAGAACTCGAAGCGATTTCTAGCGAACGGAAACTAAACAGTCTAACAGAAAAAGAAGTTCGAATTGAGATGAAAAAAAAAAGGGGGCAAGCATCGTTTCTCCCCGATCCGGATTTTAATTAAAGCGATGAGAAGAAAAGGGTCATTGGCGGAGGAAAGGCGCAAGGATTCGTTACTATTTATTTCTAATTATCTTCGATTCCGTAATCCATCGGGGGATCCAAGGCGTTACGAAGCTTCGCGCTTCCTTCGTCCTCGCCAGGCCTGGCCCGTAATCGAATAATTAAGCCGCTGATTGGAGCTTTATTACCCAATCCGGCGAGTGAGCTTTTACCGGGCCGGGGTATTTAAAAAGGGTGATTTTGCCGGTCTCGATTCGCCGGAATCACCGGCGAGATTGGACGGTGAATAATGTATCGTTATATCCGGATTTCTCGGCGAATATTTCCCGTAACGAGAATCGAGACGATCAAAAAACTCTCGCCGACCTCCTTCGAGCTATTCGAGCGTGGAAAATGATTTTAACGCAACGGAATGAAATTTTGGTGAATTGATATTCGCTCCGTTCATGAACGATGTCCAGTCGATAATAGTGGACTTTACGTTGCACGTAAAAGGAATGTTGTGTAATTTAACTCTTTGCAGTCGTATTAAGTTTGGAAATCCTTGAAAGTCCTTATAAGTATTCCTTAGATAAAAATATTATTTCGAATTCTTATTATTTCGAATATAAGATCAGTATGGATCTTTGCTGTGGTGGCTAGACATACAACTAAAACGGTAAAAAAGCTTTGGTGACTGAGAGTAGACATGCAACTGCAAAGGGTCAATCTATACTACATGATTTTGACTAATTGCTTTGACTATTGAATTAGGAAACGTTAAAACATCAGGGTGTTGCCCGTCTTTGGTCGTGTAGTGGGAGTTGGAGATCTTCTTCCAGGTGACCTACGAGGGTACCGTGAGGTGCGCGATTGTAAACAAAATTCTGGTAATTGTAGTCGTAAAAAACCTGGTCATACTTGCCCCTGCCCTAAACCTGGTCGTCGGCTATGTACTAAATAAATAAAGACACATTCCGTGAATTTTGCTCTCGTTTCTTCGATGGATCGAAAAATAATCGAGGTTCGATGCTTTAATTATTGGCAGGAACGTCGAGGACAGAAATGAACGCTTGGAAACTTCGATTCCGTGCGGGGGATATTATCTCGGAATAGAGGAGGACCAATTAAAATCGCCACGATCGGGCAAACGGATTAATTAAACCTGACGACAGCTGTACGCTGTGAAATTATTAGTGGAAACAAGTTCCGTCGCTACGCGGTCTCGATTAAATGACAATTCACCGATACAATTGGTAATATTAACGATCCTAGCTATTTCTGACTCTGATTCACGCCTCGTAAATGGACGAACCGTGGAACAACGAGGACGCTTCCATAAACAATTCCAGGGGTCAATAAGGTGAACGTCCCAATTCCTGCTGCTACCAATTACGAATATCAAAAATTCCTACACGACGACCCATAAAAAACAAAAATCACTTTAATTGTTGAAATATTTCGAGTTCCAACGGCGAAGTATTTGATATAAAATTAAGTCTTTTGACGTTCGTGCACCCGGGGGTACTTGTACGTTATTTATTTTATTAAAATCGCAAATATTTGCCGCGCGCCACGTCTCTTTGGTGCGTCGCCGCTAATAATAAAACGGGTTAAAAATAAAACGATCGGTGACGCGTCGATGATCGTGACCCGTTCGAGGCCCACGTAATCGGTTCGATCACGAAGAGCATGAATCGCCGGCGCGTGCCGCAATTGACACCGAGACCGTGCGGAGAATATCCGATACGATCGCCTCGGGTCAATTAAAACCGATGACTAACCGCGTCGTGTAATAAGTCACTGACACTCGTGGCGGTCCAATGATTCACCTTATCTTCTCGAACGGGCTTCGATTTCCTTCGGTTAACCCCGTTATCCCTCGTGGATATTAAAATCGTGAGGCCGTTTGTGATCGCGGTTCCTACGGGCCACCGTTTCGCAGTTCCTGCTGTTACCCTGCGAAAACGATCAAGGAACGAGTAGAAAGATGGGCTTGATAATTTCTCGTTATCAACGCGGAGACTGACGCGGGTAGTGGTAAAATATTGATTACGGTTTTGTTCGCAAACATACAGACTACAAGAGAAAGGTGAAGCTCCCCGGGAAGGGGAAGGGGAACGAGGGAGGGGGTGGGTGGGTGGTTGGCGAACGTCAGGGAGGGGGTGGTGTGCGGTGCCTTTGTAGGAAGTTTGAAAACTCGACGAGTGGATTAATATCGCGGAGTTCTCGTTACTCGTTGTTGATTTTGTCTGTTTCCACCGAACCACCCTAGCGAGACCCCTGAAACCCACCCTATATCGCCACCCCCGGCTTCTCTCTTGCTACCACCCCCATCCCCCCTCCCCCCCCCGTTCAACCGTTCCAGGCTGGCATCCTCGCGAGGAGCTGAAATGTCTCTAATGAACCGGCTTGTGTGCTTATATCCGGGTCTCCTCCGACCGCTTTATGCTGCCATTCGTTCGCAGGATACACGGCAAGTAAATAATGCGGTGTAAATAAAAACACCGACTGCTGGAAGTCTGAGGTCACGGGCGACCGCCCTTCCGCCGCAGCGCCGCCTCTGCGACTCTTCGACGGTCCGGGCAGACGAGCGATCAAATTGAAATTGTTCCTTGGAAACGGTTACCATTTTTTAATTTCGCAAGTTATCGAAATCTTGAAAATATTCGCAGCAGCGAGCCAGCGTTACGGCACGCTCGGATGTACGTATTCGGAGAATTAATTTATTTCAATTTGTTAATTATTTCTCGTCTTTTCTGCGTTCGATATGATCCCCGGCTGCGAACGATGCACGCTCCGACGCGACGACGCGTCTGCCGACGGGTATTACGTATTAAAAGTTGGAGCCGACGTGAATTTTTCACAAAGGAAAGAGTATTCAACGCCGCTCGCATCCTGTATATTAAAACCTAATATGCGAGCCAGGTAGACGTAATATCTATTACAGAGTAATATCACCCTCGACAACCTTCAACGAGTACTTTGTCACATTTATTGTTCGTACTTGGAGAGGGTTTTCAGGGGCTGTATTAAAAATCGTTTGTCCATCAGGCCGGGGCAGATCAGTCTCTCGGACGTTCCCTCGTCGTTGTTTTTCCCCGAATGCCTCCCCATTACTTTGATTGCTTTCTGAATTTTGAAAAAAAAAAAAAAGAATTGGACCCGCTCGAAAGTATCCGAATCGGTCGAACGACAAAAGGGGATCGGCATCATCCGGCGAAAATAGGCGTATGTTAATTCCAGGGCCTCGTCTCGTCTTCGAATCTCATGGTTATCTCTTTATTCCCCGCCACCCTATTTCCACGAGGCTCCTTTGCATATTAACAATATCGCTGTTCGAAGCGATGGAGCAGCAGTTTTGGGATAAAAAATTACGAGCCGAGCGAACCCCTCGAGCATTTCCTCCCCTCTTCCTTAACGTTTCTTCGACTCGCTGTATTTTTCTTCATTTTCTTTGGACACCGCCGTCCAAACCCCCGCTCCCCTGTCCGCCCTCCTTTTACGATACTGCCAATTACACGCCTGTTTGAATTCACTATCCGACCGAGCCGAACGCCCTGATATCAATTTTTATTGCTCCGCTGCGCTTCCTGATTCTTCTTCGGCTTCGCTTGGTTCGAGCTAAGTCGAAAATCAAAGGGTTAAAGTATTTAATGTCTTAATTGTTTAGACTCAATCGATCTATGGAAAAAGAAAAATGTTTATTTTAAAGAATAGTGAAATTTTGGAACTGCCAGAGGATTTTGGAAGAAAAATAAAAAAATTGATAGAATGTGCTAATAATTCATATTTTTATGTCACAAATTGTTTCAACTAACTTAGCTACAATTATTTGAGTATTATTACATAAATATAACTATTATAATAAAACAAAATAAGACAATATTAATGCTGGCAGAACAATAAGAAATAATACTACAATAAGTGCTTCGACTAAACTCCAATTACGAACAGATTTCGCTAATTAAATGATAAATAACATCCAGTGTAGCAATTTGCAGCAAAAAAAAAAATTACATGGTGATGTAATGTAATAGTTTTTTTATGTAGAACCATCAAAATTGCAGGATAATTTGAACCGTTTTTATTCAATTGCGTTTTTTAAAGGAAAAAAGGAATTTTGTAAGTTGGGAATTGAAATTATACATGCATTTGGAAATATTTTCAAAGAATATTTTCACAAGAATACTAATTATTGCTTTCTAGGTCATGATAAACGAATCGTTGTGATTAATCCTCTATTGATGAATGGTACTATTCTTACATTCGTATTTCTTGCTCACCGACTGGTGATAATATTGCATAATTAAATTATCGCGTTCTGGACTACATTATAATAAAATTCAAAGTACATTTCGTCTCTCAATAGAAATATCATCGGTTCGGTCTAAAATCGAGTCTTGGACACCCAACGGAAAAGAAGATTACAGTTTTCGGCTTCGAAAGAAAAGCTCGGGAGTCCAAACGCGAGAAAAGGCAATCTTTATCGCGACGGCGTAGGACAGAGATTTGTTGGCGGGTTCGTTTAATCAGCGACAGATGAAACAACGTTCCCCAGAGCGGGGGTGGGGGTATGAAATAGTAGTTCAATGAATTGTTTTGATAAGTCACAGAGACAATGCGTCGTTAAGGTGACGCGAGGATAGAATAGAGTTCCATCTTGGATGAAGAAAGATGAGTCGCACCCTCGAAAACGGCGAAGGCGTGACAGAGTTAGCGCGCGTTGTGAGGAAGATGGGAGGGGGAGGATTCTCTCCAAGTTTAGATTAAACTCGCCACGGATAAATATTCGTAATGGAGCGCCAGGGTGCTATAAATTAGCATGTTGCCCCCTCTTGTCCTTTCCCGATTCGACAATCTGTACAGCCGAGGACCCGTTACCGTAAACTTCGACTTTTCCGCGACGAGATGCCGCTATCCGTCGATGTGCGCCAACTTCCGTTGAACTTTGACCCCGGTTACTCGAGAAACTTCGATTATTTTAAATTCATGGCGTCGTTTTTCTTCTCTCCGGAAAAATTCTCTCTCGATCAACTGGATTCGAATCGCTCGAAGGATAACGGAACTCGAAGATTCAGAAGCGCACGAAGGACACTTTTGGTCGCAGGGCAATAGAAGAGGGCAGGGTATAGATAGAAGGAGGTAAACCGCTATTAATCCACACCAAAATTGAGTATTATTAGGGGATAAATCCAGGATTTGCGGTGGGCCGGGTTAAAATCTCTTTCCCCCCGTCCTGCGTATCTCAGGAATATCTGGTAATCGTTACTTTACGTGCTAGCGAGGAACTTTTTCCCTCTCTATCTATAAGATTAGACCAGATGCGGATTTACTTTGTTTTATTGGCCAGACCATCCCCACGAGCCAGCCTGAAAGGGACTTAATTGGTGTTGCGGGGTCGCTTTGATACCGCAACCTTTCCAGACACGGCTATCCAAAGCATTTCCAATCTCGAATCAGACCTGCTAATAAAATACCGCAGAAATTGGCAAATATATTTCCTATTTTCACGATTATTCTTTCTTCGGGATCTTGGACGGATACGTCTTGGCCTTGGAGAAACAACGAAAAAAAAAAAGAAGAAGGTTCCTCGATGCTCATAGGACTGGTTTCTGGATTGAAGTGGATTAATTGGTTGAACACTCACGGGGGTTAGAACGGGACCACCCTCTCACCCCCATTCAATTACTTGTGATCTTTGCCGCCAACCCTTCGGTACTCTGAGATCTCCGGATATATCTCGCCGCTGTGAAAATTGCTCCCCCTCGCGCCGAGGGATGCCTCGTCTATCGCAGGTATCCCTTCGAACGAGAAAACCTTGCTAGGGAATCTTTCCACGAAATCTTCGACGAAAATCGGCCCCTTTATCGATTTTATATCCGTCAAAACGCTTCTGGTTCTTCAAACTATTCGTTCTTCCGGAGTTTAGACGAAAATGGATCGCACGTCTCGCGATATTATTTATTTATCGTCCTAGCTGTTGCATTTTAGCAGCTTGTTCGGGAGCCCGTCCAATTCTTGTAGATTCTGTCAACTTGACGGCGATTATCAATTGCCTTGTCAATTACACCCCGCTCAGAAATGACGTGCACATGCTACCGAACCCTCCCTGCAGCCGGCCCCCACCCTCCCTGTTGCCGTGACCGAATCTCGAGGCTGGCATGATCGCAACGAGTTATTTAATTACCACGATCTATCACCGGCTGTCAGTTTCCAGTCTATAATGCATGATCGATCGTGCCTCGACTTTTCCCCGGCGCAACCCTTTGCTTCCGCGTTTTCAGACGCTACAATTACGAGATTCGACGAAATTCACCGAAAGAATATTATTACATTGTTCCGTGATATTTTCGTTCGAATAGCAAATTTTTAATTAAAGAGGGATTAAGCGGGGTCAAATGATTCTCTTAGAAATTTACTTTAAAATTGTACATTCATTGCTATACCAATACAGCGTTTCCTGTTATAATTAGAGTATCGTGAATTTTTTGAAGAACAAAAGGAAAACTTACAGTCCTTGGCTATCGAATTCGGACCACTGCAAATTTTCGGTATTTCTCACGTTTTTCGTCAAATTAAAATACATAACATAACACATGTTAATATCTTCTGTTTCCTCCCTTTACTTTGATCACAGCAAAATATGTAAAAGTGAAATTGTCATATGTGGTCCTAATTCGATGACCAGGGACCCCTCATGGTAAGAATAGGTATGTGTAAAATGCTGGTACATTTAGCATCAACAAAAATGAAAATATCAAAAGTTTTGAGAACTTCGAGGAAGGAAATTTTTATATGAAGCGGGGAATCAGGAATCGATTAAGACATAAATTCGTGGAGACGAGCGCCGGGACAGGGTAAGGATACCGAAACGAGAGTACGCTCGGCTTCTTCGTCGTCATTTTTATCGGCGCGGATAAGACAGCCGGGCTAATTCGCATTCCCCTTGATGTCTGCCGGAGTTAACAGTTTTAAGGGATGAAACGAGTATAGATCGAAGGTTGGGTTGGTTGGCGAGGCGGTTAGAGAGGAGGAGGAGGGAGGAGGAGGCGGGGGGGGAGGGGGGTTAAGAAGGGTGCGCGGATACGAGCCCAGCCAGGTTGGGGGGAGGGCAACGACGAGAAGGAGGCGAAGCAAGAAATTGATATAGCATACGAAAATGAATTGCCCCTTTGCCGAAGAATGTTTCACGGCAATCTGCTTTGTGCCTCGCTTCTTCTCTCTTTTTTAGACTTTTTATGCTCATTTTCAATTTTCCTCATACCCGACCGATCCTCCTGCGTCTCCTATAAAATCCCCTGCACGGTATCAGCATAATGTGTCACCCCTCTCTTTTGCACCTTTCATTCCTTCCAACTATTATCGGATGAATACAGATCGGCTCGTTATCGATACTCTTTTTTTTTTTTTTATCAACACAGAGTCGATGTTTCGTCCCTAAGATCGAAGGCTCTTTTCTACTTTTCTAAAAAAAGAAATAGTTCAGGGAGGGACAGAAATGCCGAGGGAGGAAAGGTTCGCCCGCCACGAATTTCAAGATAAATTCCAAAGGACAATTACGAGATTTTAATTGCACAATACCGAGGAATAGAGGACGTCGAACACAGAGAGCCGGAGAAAAAGGAAGAGCACGGCAGACAGCGGTGTCGGCGATGAAGAAGAAGAGAAAGAGACGGACAAAGGGGGTTGTTGCGAGAGTGGGGGGTCGGAGGGTGGGGATGGACGGATACAAGAAATGACCGACCAAGCACACACGCGTATAATTATAATAACATTACTTGACAGAGATGGCAGCGAGAGACGAGCCCTGCCGGACAGGCTACGCCGAGCATTGAAATATTATACCTACCAAAGAGAAAATAATTAAAATTCAACCCTTGCGCTTGCTTGCTTGGCTCGCATACGAACACACGGACAGAGGAGACGATGTACGAGTGTGCATCGACGTACTTACCCACGTATCGCACGGTAACCACCCCATCCTTCACGACCGACCCACCCCCACCCACCCCTCCCTCCCTACCTACCTACCACCGGTTCTTTTCCAAGGATGGGGTTTCCCATATTTTTTCCAGCGCCGTAGGTACCAGGTATTCTAGAAACGTTTGTTCGTTACGGACGTGATTCTGAGCACCGTTCCACGGGTAAGTAGAAAAATCTACCCCTTGTGCCTCTGCTCGCGTATCGGATTATCAAATGTGCCATACGCCCGTACGCGTGTTCAGCTACCTTCCATTAGAAAAATTTTTACTCCTGCATCGATCCCGACCAGTGAAACAGACACTTCCATCCTTTTAGACGAACCGTCTTTAGGAATCTATGGATCGGTCGTATGTCATCCGCCTTACGAATTGAACGAGGTTTCACGTAACCAAACGACATTATTCAGTTCTCGGCCAAATAAAGTTAAGTTCTCAATAATCGATGCGATTCCAAAATTGTATAATCTTAAACGAATTTTTTTTTAGCCAAGTAAACTTCTGTTAATAAATTTTACGGTAACACGACAAAGGCTGGATAATTAGCGCGGCAGATCAGATACGTATAGGTACTTGGGTGAAAAATATGCATTAATAAAATGCCATATTAATCTCACGAGGGTAGGGGGAGGGGGAGGAGGGGGGGGAAGGATAGAGCGATATTATCGAGCGACGGTTCCCAGCGAACGTCAGTTTCACCTCGGTCGTAACTTTTTCATGAATAATCCTGGGGCTAATTTGAATAAATTATAACAAGGCGGCGTTTGACTGGCCCCGAATTCACGACAGTGCTATTGATAGCCGTGAAAACGGAACAGAAGAGGGAGAGGGAATCTCTCCGTGGCTTCCATTAATTCCTTTGTCTCCCGGTTCGCGGACGAAGAAGTCATTTTCAAAGCCTTCGTATTCTTTTTCTTCCCTCCCCTGCCCGTTCCATCCCCTCCCCCCTCCCTCTCGAGCGACCATTAAAATATCAATTAGAAGGGCGCTCGTGTTTGCCGTTTCACGGGATCGACGCCTTTTCTGCGATTCGAGCGCGGACCACCGTCAGCGTAATTGGGGTGGATTGAAACCGATACCGCGATGGGATTCGAATTAATTAATTAATGACGGAACGTAACGAAAAAAAAAAGAGGTTGACAAACCCATAGTACGGGGGAGGGGCACGTATTACCCCGTTAAAACGAGGAGCCATCTGCGAAAATATTCAAATTGGCTGTGCAGGGAGGGAGGACAGGAGAGATTTTCATTCCTTGAAAAAGCTCGTCCCTCGCCGGCGAAAGAGAAAGCAATATCGGAATCCGGGATACCACGAAGCATCGAATTCCTTCGCGAGCGATAGCATCTACAATGCCACCGGAAGCTTGAATAGAAGACTCCCAAAGGTGGGAGGAAGAATCGAGGGTTGCCGGCTTGAATACCGAGAGGACGGGACAAGGACGAGCAGATCCGACGTCGGCCAGGCAGGAAAAAGAGGGAGGGCAGAAGAACGGAATCGCCGTTTGCAAGTGTTATTTGTACCGTATCGAAGAATCCCCCCGTTCCACGGCCCCTTGCACCCCTTGCCCCCAGCAGAACCTCCTTACAATTTTACCCTGGCTCGTTTCGCTTCTCCGGCGACAAATAAGCAACAGAACGAACACGGCCCTATCTCGCGCCAGCCTCGGAAGCACTTTAGATTCTTCAGTCTTGATTCCCGTATCCTGGACTGAAATTTATCTTCTTCGACCCCCCGCAGCCCCCCGTTCAGCGGAACGTCCTTTTAAATTGGAATCAAATTCTTATCTGCCGCAATTTTATTCCCATCGCAATAGCGACGCTGTAACGAGCGTATTGGAAACGTCTGCCGATTCCTGCTACGATATCCAAAGCTTTCAGGACATACCTTTTTCTTGGAAAACTGAAGAAAATCTTGAAAGCAGAATTCGAAACGACGATTACGGGTTACGGAACGGTACACGGAATAAGAACGAAACTCGTTGCAGCGTGCGTTCTTCGCGGTAGCCTGGTCCAGTGGCGAGGGTCCGCCTCGGTCGATACTTACCCCAGACGAAAGGCCGACGCGGAGATAAAACCGGATGGCGGGTGTATGTATGCGATCGCCTGAATTTCAGAATTGCAAATTCTTTAATTCACGGGGACGCGGCGGACCCGTGCCGTTTGCGACTCCGCTGTTCGCCAGGAAAATACCTTCGCCTGACCTATACAAACATCGCGAGTAGACGAGGGATGTGTATTCAAAAATTTACATAGGTACATTTTGATTAAAGTGTCCTAGAAAGCAAATCTAATACAGCACCTTTCTCGTCTTCCTCCTTTTTTTTTCCCCCTCCCTCCCCTGCTCCCGGCTGTCCTTCTCTCTTCCCGCTACTTTATAGGACGTCGAGAGAGCTGAATCCTGGCCCAGGATTATTACGTATCCTTCGGGAACTTTCCACTGAACGAAGCGCGAGGCGCGTATAATTTTTCGATTCATTATTTACGAACTCTTCGGTTGCTGCAGAAATTAAACGAAAGCTTTTTTTGACGCCTTAGAACGCGTCCAGCTTCGTTTCATCCCGATAAAGTAAATAAAACAGGACATCCGGATGCAAGCAATCCGCATTAAATCCGTGGGAAGAAGTTATCCAAGGATCGAGAGGCGCGTATTTGTCCCGGGATATCTGATCTGCATTTTGTTCATCTTCAACGAAGCTTTCAGTGATTAAAACCCGAGCGATCAGCGTTGGCGCAATAATGATTCCCTTTCCATTCACAAAAATCTGTGGAGATTTATCTGTCCCCGACCCCGGCGGGCGTGTTGGTCTGAAAGAACGATACTTATCACTCGCCTGAGAGCGGCACAGGAAAGGGTGGGTGGTGGTGGGGTGGGGGTGGAAGAACGAAACATGAAAATCCATATGAATCATCTGATGCAACACACGCTCTGCATGCGTATCTCTTACGTCTGGGCGAACGGCGGAAGAACACAAAGCTAATGCAATTTTGCAATTACACCGAGCACTCGCGCTTCTCCCTTTTCCCTGTGAACCGGGGGAGGCTCAGAGGAATGTCGGCAATACCGCGAGAATATTTAAATTTCGTTTCGTTTCCGCGTCGTTATTCTTTCATCCACGGTCTGCCGGCTTTATCCCTTCGTTGGCAATTAATTGGCAAATCCAATCGGCGCATGAAGATGTAAAGGACGGACGAAGCCCTTTTATGAAACGACGCTAAGTCGCCGCCCCGGAATGGATTCTCTGATTCAACTAATTTTCCAACCTGGAAAATCATGCGTTTACAAAGTTCCCGTGCCGTGTGATTATTTTTTTGTTGCCATCGCGAGGTTGTTTCGTACCAACACCGACCCTGGAGTATGCAGAGGCTGCTGCACTCTAAGCACCTGTTATTAAGTGTACCAGGACTATTACAGCTAGCTTCTGTAGTCAGTTCATGTCGACTGGTCATTGGAAGTCTTGAACAAGCATAGTCGCTCATCCCCATTTAGTAGTCTCTACCGTGTACCAGTCACCTGTTACTACCTGTAATGGGACTATTATAGCTAAATCCTGTGATGATTGCGAGCCTTGACCATAATCAGGATACTAATTTTAACTGGCCACAGCGCCCAACCGTATTTCATTCCGCTTATCAAAATTAACGAATCCTCGAAGAAGAAACTACGGGAAGAAGCAGGAATGTTGTAAATCTGTTGAAAGAGGATCCCTGTTGTCAGAGGAAGGCGCGTAAGGACGAATCACGGCGGCGGTTCCCAGCGAGTCGTACATTATGATTTAATGCTAACACTGGTAATGTCGTCAGAGAGACTTCTACATATAAATAATTCGCGTGTCCGGACACCCAACCCCGAGGATTCTCGGAGTCAGGATGGACAAGGGTGGAGAAAGAGGTTGGCCAAGCGGCGAGGGGCGGCCGAGAGGGCGGGGGGTCGGTGGTGGTGGCAGGTTTTTAATGCGGGCATCTCTGGGGGCGACGAGGATTACCAAGGCTAAAAAGGAAGTTTTTAATAATTTTTCATTCTCTATATTTATTATCACGCGCTTCCTAACCGGAGGGGGGTCGTTCGAGACAATGGAGGGTCGGTACACTGGTCCGTCGTCCAGGGCTCTATAGGAAACAGCAAGGGGGCGAATTCACGATTGTCAGTCGTCCTTGTTAAATTTTCACCCGGTTTTGTTCTTCCCTTTTCATATCCTTTACCGAGCCTTCTATTTTTCGATCTTACCGACGTGTCGTCCACCTAATTTCTGCTCGATTGCAATTTTAACGCGAACCCACCCCTATTGGTATTTTCTCAGGAATTGTGTATCGTGCATTTTTTAAACGAACAATTACGCTTTCTAATCAACTCGAACGCGGAAATCGGATGTTTCGTTCAGGCAAGCGACGGGAAATTTCAGCGGAGGAAGAAACGGCAGAGGGTTCGAGGCAAGGGAGGAATTTGTCGGTGCTAATTTGTTGCAGAAATCGTGGAATTGAAGGAGGCACGGTGTCTTCTGTTCCGTTGGCCCCGAAGCATTCCGTTGCACGTCTTCTTTCCAACCCTCCCCACCGTCTTTCTTCCTCTTCTTCTTCGTCCCCTCATGAGTCCTCCTATTGCGTCTTCCACGAGTTCCATTTCGAATTAGGAACGACTCTTTGTCGATAAGGAAAGCAGACAGGAATGAAAGGAGAACGGATAATGATGGAAATTGGAACGAGTGCCTTTGTTAATTGATAGCAGCTAATTGGTGACAATTCTCTGCCAAATAATAAGAAATGAAGACGAAACGTATTTCCGTTCGAAATTTTTAACACGGAACGATGCTCGATATTCAAGATACTCTTTAATCGTTCCTCGGGTCCTTGTTCGGTTCGTTATATTATATTATAGACGTATCAATCTGTAAGAAGGGTCTGCTTCGTGAGTCTCAAGATATCGCAAGAAGGCGGACGAAAACATCAATGTCAATAATAATTCATTGATTACTTAATTCATAGTTACCATGACGACCGCCTCTCGCTTTTCCCTCGCCTTCAAGCTGTTCTGTTTTTCTCGCTTCGACGAAAGAGAGTTACGTGCCTCCTTAAGCTCGTCTCACACGGAATTCACCATTTTCTTCAGACCGTCGAACGTCCGATTTTCCTTTCACCAAATCTTCGAAATTAAAACTCGCACCTTTTAAAAAAAATTCGTGGTACCTAAAAGCGTGATCGAATCGTACGAGCCTAACCCGAATCGCGAACAAAATTCAAGGCATCCCCTCACGAACGAACGTCCAACGCGAACTGATCCGATTTTTTAGCTTTCCTTCGTTGATAAAAAAAAGGGACGCCGAAAGGGTGGTGTTAGGCGGGGAGGCAGCCGACCAGCCGACAGCCTAAGCAGAAAATCGAGCACGTTGTGAGCGTCGCATTAGCCTTGCTTACGGGTACGCAAGCAGGCAAGGAGAAACACGAAATGAATATTCAGAAGTTATTAGTCTGTAGTGAAATGTGACGGGGCTCACCCTTCTCGAAAACCGCCCTGGCCTCCGCCGCATCGCCCACTCTTCCGTCTCATCCTCCCCCCTCCCCCCGCCGACGCCGCTCTCTCACCTCCTCGCAGCCAACCCTGACGGGTATAGATTTTGCGATACATCCTGGCGGAAACACTTGCGAGCGAGCGAGACGACCGACCGCTTTTGCTACCACCAGTCGAAGAAGGGGTTGAAGCCTCGATGAAACGGAGGGAGGTGAAATCGTGAGAGATGAAGAGCCAGCCTGAGACCCGGAGCGGGGGCGGGGGGCAAGGGCAGGGGGGGAAGAGGGTACAGGGGAAACAGGGCCGACGTGAACACGATGAAGGTAACGAAAGAGCTTTATGCATAAGCTAAGAAACGCCCAGTGACGGCCACTGTGCGATGCACAATACGCTTGATAAACACGCCCGTTGGATTGTCCAAATAATCCTTCGGGCTACGATTTCCAGCGAAAATTCCTATCCCCGTTTCTATATACACTTTTAATAATTCTGAAACATTTTTCTATCATTTCGCCGCGGGATAAATTATTCATGACAAGACAGTCAACCGCCACGGGTGTGTTATACCCGTCACTGACGTTCGAATGTAAATCATTTTTAGCCAGGGCAATTTTCATATTCATCTTATCCTCGAGAGTCAAATGAATTTCTTCTTTTTTTTTTTCCTTCGCTCTCCCTTCGAGGCTGATTTCTGAGTTAGCACGAGGGAGCTAGGAGGTTAGGTGAGACTTTTTGAAAAATATGAGTTTAATAAAGAAGAAAGTATGATGTATGGCTCGCTGCCAAGGGAGAGGAGAACTTATCAGGATCAAACCGGCTTCGATATCCAGATATTGTACGTGTAATATAAGCAGACAAACAGGATATATTGGCCGCTGGATTTCGCGCGACCAAGGATATCGACGCGAATAACTGAGAATGTTATAATTCAAATTATCAAAAAAATAACCACAAATTCCAAAAGAATTCTATGCCCGAAGAAGGTAATCGGGTGACTTGTTTTCCGCCCTATATTTCCGGAGGATTTCTATGGAAATTGACGGAAGTGGAGGAACTGCGGACAGATAAGGGGTTGTAAAACGACGCAGCTATCTGCCAATACGGTATCCTCCCCTTCTGCATCCAGATACAGGAAGCAATCCCGTGGAAATTGATGCCATTCGAACGTCGCCCGATAAAACAAATTTCGGGAATCGATAACGCACGAGGCTAAAACAATTACGTTTCAATTTATTCTTCTTCCACCTCGTACAGTTACAAGTCTACGGTGTCCCATGGAATATCTTCTTATGATTCTCCAGCGTGACCGGGCCCTTGAAGTACTTGTGACAGAGCTCGCAGAAGAAACGGTACTTGTTCTCGTGGCACTTCAGGTGTTTGTTCAACAAATCCTTTCTGGCGAACGTCTTCTCGCAGTGGTTGCAGGAGAATTTGTCCGGGTTCACGTGGAAGGCGTTGTGCCTGGTCAGATTGTCCAACCTGGTGTATTTTTTCGTGCAGATGTCGCACGTGAACTTGGTCCTCTCCGAGTGGCACCTCTGATGGTATCTCAGATACCGTTTCTGGGCGAAGGTCTTCTTGCAGGCGCAGCAAACCATCTGGTTCGATTCGTCCCTCTTCACGTCCATGTGGTCGGCCAGCTCGTCCTCGCTCGCGAACTCCTTCTTGCAGAACTGGCACACGTACTTCCTCGACTGCTTCAGCTTCTGTATGTTCTCCAGGAACGTTGGGTCCGTCATAATTTTGTAAAGAAAGGTGTCCTTCAGTCTCTCGTCAGTTCCTGCGGCGCTGGGTGACTCTTCCCAGCGATCCTTCGTGCACAGGTTCACCGCCTCCGCGGACTGATCCTCGTCGCTCGAGGACCCGTTCAGTTTGTCCTCGTAGAAGCTCCTCGGCTCCATGCAGGAACAGGTGGTCAGCGAATGGCAGTTCGTTTCGTTCGCGTTCGACATTATCATCTGAAATGTCGGCAGTGAAATTACTTTTCAAGGTCGCAGAAATTTTTCTGAGGATGAAATTTGAATGTTACGTTATTGTTCTCGAGGTGAGAATCGGGTTCCTCTTTCAAGGGCGAAGACAAGTGCTCGCTGCTCGATGGACCAGCTATCGAGCAAGTAGTCGATGAATCCCTCTCAGAAGGTTCGTTCTGTCAAGGTAAATCTTGTCATAATTTGGACTTTTAACAAAAATATTGTAATTTAATAACTGAGTGAAAATGAATTGAAAAACGAGATATCAATTTATACTTTGGGGCACTGGGAGCGATTCGACCCCTTCCTAGTCACGTCAGTGGTCGTACCTTGTGTTTCATAGACATATCCAGCACTCCTTCCTTGTCTTCCTTGTTATCAACAGGATTATCTGATCGAGTCTCGTTCGAAGCGTCACTTTTGCTCGAACCATCGTCGGTATTTTCTGACATCACAGTTTGATCGTCGTTTCGAGGAGATTCGGTCGAAACTATTCTTTGTCTGGGCACTGTTTTCACTCTCATCTTTCCGTATCCTGAAGTAACAACGATACAACAATTTATCGCGCTAGATTCGTTTGAAGCTTAATTCTTTACGACAAAAAAACTTACGTGAAGAGAGGGTGCATGAAACGCTCGCGGTGGACCTTCGACGATCGTGCCGTTTTTACGAACGAGCATTCAAACGATTCGATTTAACCGGCGTGAATATCGACGCTCACTGTCAATATCGCGGAAGGTTCGACTAGTCGATACACGTATCGCAACAAGCCGATTCTGACTGAGAAGAAACGGTGTTTGGTCGACCTCGGGGCGACTTTGCCAGCCGGGCACAACAAAGGGGCGGCTGGCGGAGTCGCCGTGAGGAAATCCGAGTTTGCAAACACGGGACCCGATTCGATACAAGCTTATTCATCCTCGAAACTATCGATAGTGCCGGATACTTTTTGCACGTACACACGACAAACCGTGCCGTGCAATATTTGGCAGAATATTCGGAGTAAGAACGCCTGGAGTCACGGGAATAATACAGAGTGAGACATTTAAAACGGGTCAACTCGATTGCTATTGACGAAAGAAAATTGTTTGGTTTCGAGGTTGGAGTAACTCCATGTTAACCCTTTACTGTGTTAGAACATAGAAAATTTACGAAAGAAGGGAAAAAAGCAAATAGATCATTAACATTTATAATTCTTTTCTTTCAAAATTTCGAATTTTGAAAGGAAAGAGTTAATAGTCTTTTTTCTACTTTGTCTGATATGCTGGAAGAACGACACTCTTTTTAATAATTTTCATTTTTTTTACATTTATCGATGAACTGAGCTTCTCGTATGGTTTTTAACCCTTTCCACTCGATTGCATCCTCTGAGGGGACATGAAAAGAATGCAGGTGATTTTTAAGGGAAATTAACCAATTTATATTTTCTTTTTCTAGGTTTCTTTCCAAACATAATTTAAATAGAATAATTATTCCTAATACTACTACACTAGTTGTCATATATCGTGAATGAATTAAGCAGAAATTTTTCTTTTATTAACTCTTTTATTGTTCCACGATGCTATATGCAGTGTTGGATTTGAAAATTTGGTACAAATAATCGGTGGAAGGTGCTTGAAATGGAAGAGAGACTAGATATTGTTGTAAAAATTGTTCTATTACATGCTTTAAATCATTCCACACAAAATAAATAAACACTCTAATTATATAAAATATAAAACACTTTATACTTATCATCTTTAAGCACCTTTCACCAATGATGATCGTGTTTGCACTTGCATTAGCTATTTCAATTTTTAAAACACAGGGTAATATAGAATATTGCAGAAGCTTTGTTCATCGAGTTCAGTCTCTTTATTATCAAAAAAATACTTTTCTTGGTATTTATATAAGTATTATAAAAATCCTTCTGCGTTAAATAAAACACTTCGTATCAGTAATAAAGATACAGAATATAGTTGTAGCAAAAGAGTCAAAAAAGCCCACTGAGATTACTTTGAATGATCCCAAGTACAAAAAGTGGGTACAGCACAGGATACTTTTTACAAACGAAACTTTCTGCAAACTCTGTACGGTGCTTGTCCGAGAAATTGATCAAATAAACTGGGGTCCATTCGTAAATACGAAGGACAATCGTTTGTCCCAATAATTCAGCGAAGGGATGCGAAGGAAGTGGCTAACCAAGTGAGAAATAAAGACAGAATAGGGATACAGACATCGAGGGCGTACAGAGGAGGCAAAAGGACGAGACGGTGGAGATGGGGTCAAGCATAAAATTGGCAAAAAAAGGCTCGATGTTTGGTAGAATGTTTCGTGTCCCCTCCCTGCACGTCCCGGTCGTTAATACGGCATAAGGAGGAAGCAGGGTTAAGCGAGGGTGAAGCGAGGATTTTTAATTGTAGTTCAGCCGGTTATAACCGGCCCCCGCCTACGAGCCCAGTGTATTGTCATACCGGGAGAGCGGCGCTTTTCTTTATTTCCCCAGTGGCTGGATGAGGTTATACATTTTTTTAACTACGGCAATGCCTCCGTCTTCTTATTAGCAAAGCTAATTGGAAATACAAATGGTTATTCACGGTAAGAAGGAAGCCTTGAAGACCGACTGGCTGCCGAGTGCCCCGACCGATGGAGGGCCCACCGTTCACTCGCGGTAGGGAGGGAGGGGGTGGTGTACTTCTTGTTCGCGTATTAAGCTTGTATTTGCCCCGGATAATTAGGACTTTTTTCCCCCGGACCAATTCGGGATGAATAATTGATTTCGCTGCAGCCCACCGCCGTCCTGGCCCGGGATCTCCTCGTCGAATGACAATCACCCGAAGAAAAATACGAATCCTTCGGGATGAAATATTCAGCGGCCGGGAAAAAGGGAAGGGTGAACGTCTGACGGTACCATCTGGCTAATCGTTCGATCAAAATATTCCGAGTATTAACGAAAAATTCATCGCGTTCGATGAATCTTTAATCGATATGCTTGGTCTTTATGCTAAAAGCTTATCGGACAAATAATTAATTTGTGAGATGAAGCGTACGTCCATTAGAGAGGTCCTTATTTAAATAGAAAATTTTATTTTAATTTAAATAACAGGACTTCCTGAATAATCCTGACAACATTTTTTACTGTTCACAATTTTTTACTGATCATTATATATCGATTAGAATTACCAAATCTTTGCGATATGAAACCTGTTTATTAATAATTTTGTAAGAAAACTGTTGTCCTTATTTCGATGTATATTTCATGTTGCATTGTGTATCATTAGTTACTTAGAATATATGTTCGAGAGATGTTCTTCAACCAATCAAGAGGCGCGAAACCAAAGTTTAGAATACCACTACTCACCCCTACCTTCAGTACCATTACACTACCATTTTGCAGTGTCGAAACTTGTATTACACCGAAAAAATAATAATTTATAGATATTGAGCCTCATGGGGCACGGTTTAATGTTCATTAATTGTTCCCAGATTGAGCAGAAATTAAAAGGGTCCTACATAAAAGTAATGTAAACTTCGAAAATAAGATCCAGTCATACTCGATCTGATGGTCGTTCATCAGACGAAAGACCATTTCCTTTTCATTTCTGAACTTTCAAAGCGTTTCTTCGACACCGCGCGAAAGAATCAACCGCAATCATCGAAGCTGAAACGGTGTTTGCGTTCAAACAGAGTCGGTCAAGCAGCCAATCTCCGCCGGAAGCCACCCCCGTCAGCCCCGGCGAAACGCCCGCGGGGGATACGTAACTTTTTTTCATCAGCATTTTACGGTTATACCGGTGCATTAATAATGCACATGCTTAATATAAAAAAAAAAAGAAGAAGAGGAGGAAGAAGCCCACAAGTCTCCGTCTAATAAACTGGAAGAATGCTTTATAACCGACTGCGGTTTTCGGGTCACGAGGAGAGAGAGAGAGGAAGAGGGAGTTCCACGGAAAGTCTGGGGTGAAAAAAGGGGATCGACCGGGGCTTTCTTCTTTACGCCCACGAAACGACCAATCTCTTCAGGATGCGTCGAACGAAATTGGCCCAACTTCTCAGCCAACCCGACGGACAGATCGCCGTAACGAAGGACGTAACTTTTATCAATATTAATCTCTTCCGCGAAACGATACAGGGTCCAAAGGGTGCGAACCTGCTGCAACTCTTCCTGCCAGCGTTCGATCTTCCGTCGTTGTTCGGGAACCGGCTTGTATTTCGTCGATCCATTGTTTACAGGAAGGCGTGTTCAACGTATTCGGTAGAAAATCCGTGGAAACGGTACAAGAAAACTCTTTTACCCTGAATACCTCGCGTGGTCTCGAGAACTTTTCCCTCGTTTTTCCCTCGTTTTTCCCTTTTTTCTTCCTTTCCCACCGTCCCGCGCAACCCCCCCACGGTATTTCTCTTCTCCTTCTCCTGCGGCGTTCCCGGCTAGAATCTAAAACATAATCCGTTCCTTCCCGTCCCGCCGCGACCCGTCCCTGGCAGCCACTTCGCGAAAAAACCGAGCACTCTGTTTGTTTCGGCTCAAAGGGTACCAGGCAGTGGCGCAACGAGGAGCACTTTGAAAATCCGACGCATTAACGTGCCACGTCCAATCAGGGACGAATCCCGGCCCGCGCCCTGCGCCAGGATAATTTCCTTTAATCCGCACGAGAATTATGAACAAATTATGCGGTACGCGTAACGCGCTATAGTAATTGCAGTTAAAAATGTTTCGAGCTACTTCTTGCCCGTTACTGTCGGCCCCCTTTGATCCAGCTCGGTTCGGTTAACAGTCAACATGAACTCGACCAAAAATGTAACAAAGTTTTACCTGAACATCCTGGCGCAAATGCCGGCAGAGGTTTTGCGGTCTCTTTGCCGCGCCTGACGAACTTTCTACCTGCCCTCCCCTCGTTCCCCCCCTGCGATCCATACCTTTTGCCAGGCGTCTTGCGAAATTCGGAAATGCTCGGTGACAATTGTGTCACGCGGTTCGATACTTTCCGCTCGAGGCTGATGAAATATTGGCTGGCAAGAAGGTAATTTTGGTTTTTTAGTGTGAAATAAAAATCAATTTTTTGTATAAATAAAGTGAACTTTAATCGGTCAAATATGTTCCATTCATATTACAATATTCATTATTACAATACTAATTATAAGTGCGCTTTGAGGTCATCGTCGTTACTGAAATTTTTACCATTTCAAAAAAATTATAAAACAAAATTATAACATTGACAGAAGAATAACTTTCTTGCCAACCCAATAAATAACGATTAATTTTTATTTTTGTAATTAGACTTCCGTGTAATACTCGAAGCTGGGTAATATTTGTCGAGATAAATATTTTAAATATTTAATGTCATAGATTTCAAAAATGATATATTTACCACTTTTACGATACAGAGTAATAGTCACAAATGACAGTTGGAATATTTTTATCGCGTTATACGGGAATCTTCGTATCGGTGACCGAAAGTAATTAATCAGGATACTTAATTGATCGCAGGCAATTAGTCGATTGCTCGTGTTTACCGTTGTAGTAAACGCCACGGGAACTTTTCATTAATGCCAGAATAAATAAATGCCAGCCCGGCCCCTTCCTTCCACCCCCTCCCCACCCGTCCTTAAATTCTTAATGCAGCAAAGCCCCTGTAGAAAGTACTTACTCCCGTAGCCTTCAAAATATCTCCAAGAAGTTTAAAGACTTCCCTCGATAGTATGTAAATATTGTATGTAAAGCTCGACATCAAAGAGATTCTTCCGTCGTATAATGCTTCAAATTTCGCTGTTAGGAGAGATTAAGGAACAACCGGAGAAGAAATTATTAAAAGGAACCGGTTACGCGACAATGCCAACTTTTTTTTTCTTTTCCCTTCTTTTTTTTTTATCGACTTTCGTTGCGCGAGGCGTCGATTCGTGCAGGCATGTCATTAAACAAATGCGGGAGAACGTCGAGGATCGTCGTTGCCCCCGTTTAAATTATAATTAACCCGCCTAATTACAACAATCAAAGCGAGTCTAGAATCAAATACGTAACTCGTCGCGGCGACAATGCGAAAAGAAAAATCCCAGCCCCTGTTTCCCGCCCCGAGAACCCCTTCACCGGAGGGGTGGTTTTCGACGCTGTCGTCCCGGCAGCCACTTTTCCAATGTTTTTTTCCCCCCGTTTCCCTAACGCTGTGTAAAGCAAGCATAAAAACAAACGTCACGACTTCAGCCGAGACGAGTGCACGCATGCAGGCTCACGTGCGAGCCGGAAAAACGAGCGACAAAATACCTGAAGGGGCGAGGAGGGGGGAGGGAGGGGGGTGGAGCGGAGCGGCGCAGATTACTTTTGCCACCCGGTTCGTTTTCTGCGGCGAACGGACTTCAAGTCGACCCGGAAGCCTTTCGTTTCGAGAAAACGACCACCGCTTTTCATCATTATAATGGCGAGTAAATTAAAAAGGAATTCGACAAATACAGCGACGGTTAGTAAATTACTAATTTCTAGAAACGCCACGGCGACTAATATCAACCCCTTGCCATACTTTGGCGAGTTTAACTCGTGGCGGAACTTACGCTTCAAATGTTACGAGCCTGACTTTTATTCTAATTATAACTGTTAAATGTAAATTATATGTAACATTAGAAAATATTTAGGTCTGTCTGATGCACCAGTAGAAAAAATGATATGGCCAGGGGTTAATTACTGTGTAATCAAGTAATCAAGGTTCCAACGATAAGATGGTGAAAAGTGCCCTTAAACCATTCGACAGTATACCAAAAGAAAATGTAATACCCCGATTTTCAGCCCTCTATCTCACCCGGGAGGGTAGCTGCAGAATAAATTCGGATTATCGAGTTCCGCCTTATTTTTCCTATTTAACTGCACGCAAAAAATCTGAAAAAATTCTACTATATTTTGGGCGTGGTAAAGCGTGTTGGGTAATTTTTTCAGATTTTTCCGCTGAAAACGCTAAGTGTGAAAAATCAAAAACTGAACAAGAGCGACCATTTTTTTGTTTTTAGAATAGCAGTACATTGGCATGACTAATACCCTCAATTTTTTCAAATTTTTTTGCTAAGGCGTGCCGTAGTTAAAAAAATTGACTTTTTAGAGGTGTTTCGAGCAAAAACTGTAATAAATATTTGCAATTTTTTAATACGGTTCAAAGGCATTTCTGACCATCTTACCTTGCTATATCTTCTCAATGAATTTTAACTAAAATAACCGTAACATTTATGTTATTTTGTTCCAGGTTAGTCCCCCTCTGGCCGAAAGACGAAAAAGAGAAACAGCCGTACTTTGTGCATGGAGAATCGTGTTCGTTAAACAGGGTAGGTACATTATTTCTGTTTTTGACACAACGGTGTATCGGTGATGCTTTGTGATCTCACAATCAGGTAACTTTCGAATAGAGAAGCATTCGTTCTGTTCCGCGCAAAGCAGCCCACCTATTCTCTTTTGTGATACGCGGCTTTCTGTATTATCGCGAATTCGTGCACCAAGGGAGGGGGGGTTAGGAGGGGCGGGAAACACAAGGACTCGTTACGCGGCCGGCCGTTGTCCTTTGAATTTTCCTCGCTTAGATTAATATTATATCAATGCCGTGTCAAAGAGAAACACCTCTACCCAACGTCTCTTTTTGCACTCGTCCCTGTAACGAACGGCCGGACCCTTTCTCGCACGTTCGAGGCTCGCCTGAGTGGTCGAGCAACGAGCAGTTGAATAATTGACGAGCGGACCGCGCTGAAAACTCTTCTGATTTACTTCGACGAAAAGTCGAGCCCGCTCGCCAATCACCGGGACACCTCGTCGTCCGAAACGTCCAAAGAAATTCGGGATTCGAACGTGGCCGTTTCCCGCGCGCACCGAATTCCCTGGAAATGTCTCCTTTGACTTTGTAGCCGCGCGTTTAAAAAAAAAAATGTCGACGATCAAGGCAGGAGAAACAAACGGGGATCAGAGAGCGGCAAATCAACTGCCAAGCCATAGGGTTAAATCTCCTTGACGGGGCCGCAGGATCAACGGGCCATTTTCACGGTAATTAATTAGTCTATCTCGCGAAATCGATGGCGAAACCCGTCGGAATTGGCGGCAAGGAGAAAAAGTTCAAACGATGGTCGTTGCGTGGGCAAAGGGTTAAAGGGTGGCACGGAAGGGTGGGAGGGGAAGGGGTGGAAGGGTCGTGGGCCAATTTAATTAGTAGAAAAACAAAGGAAGCGGAGTCGATCGGTATCGGCGAGCCCGACGTTTCCCATTGAACCTTTCTACGCGCCGCGGAAAGTGTATATAAATCGACCCGGACCCGTCCTACTCCCTTCGGTTCTTTTTCCTGCTTCTCACCCGCTTTCAATATTTTCAAATTAGCGTGGCGATGATTTCTTTTTTCCTTTTTTTTTTTTATTTTGCCGACGAAACAAAGCGTTCCTTGCTTCTCAGTCCACATTTTTAATCAATACACGGCAGAGGATGTCGAGCGTGCTCCCCTATCGAGACGCGTTCTGTCGGCTTCGGGTCTCGATAAAAATTAATATTAGAATCCGTATCTGGCCCTTTCAAACGTCGACGCGTCCCTTTTGATTCTCGGTTCGATCGCGACGAGCGAACGGGGCGACTGACCCCTTCCCGGGAAATTTCAAAAATTTCGACGAACCGTTATTTTTGTTGTTAATTCCTGAAATTTCTCCCCGATGTCTCGACGGATTCTGAGCTGGTGGTCGGAAGGACCGGCAGACCGGAACACCGTTTTTTTTCTTCATCGAGGGGTCGGAATATCGTTTTACATCGGACTCGATATTCCAACCTCGTCGGCAGCTTTCTCCCCGGCGCGGAATTATCGAGGGGTGGCGAGAATTAAGGCTTTTTGCGGCATAAAAAATCTGTGTAATCAATTATCGAACCTTTTACTCCATATTTCACGGCCAATGAGTCAACCACCCCCGCCCCCCCTGCACCTCGTTTCAAACCCTCGCCGCGAGACCCTCGACCCACCCCCTTACCTCGACACTTTTCCTTTCCCTCTTCTTCCTTTTTTCCTTCGACCGCGATGGCTGTCTCTCTTTCCGGGGGGTTCCTCGACGTCTCATCCCCTCCTCCTCCTCCTCCTCCCCCGGCTTCGTTTCCTGTTCGCCACGGGGAGAGACACGCCGGCCGGGCCTTTGTTTGGGATATCAAATATTTATTTTCTTAAATAACGCAGAAGCTCGGAAGAAGGCTGGATCGCGAGCATTTTCCCTTTAATAAATTATCAGCGATTATTGTGGCCGCGTTTGCCTAGCTGCCTACCGAAACGAACCTTTCCTCCTTCTTTCCTCCTTTTTTTTTTCAAGGTTTCTTAAAAAATCTCGTAGCAGGATGAGCAAAATCAATATACAGCTTCCTTCTTACAAGACTTCGAGGATGATTTATTATTATATCGTTTTGAAGTGTTATAAATAATTTTTGTTTTTATTCGAAAGCTGCCTGGATTCGATGTCGTCGAGTGCGGGCAGAAGTTGTATCTTGTCGAGGGAGACTATAAATAGTTCTATAAATAGTGGCACCGATGATGGAAGGCTTTAAACGGGACGATGCGGCCTCTGATCGACCCAATCAATGCATCCACTAAATCATCGTCTAAACTGACGACCGCGACACAGCCAGTTAATAAATGGTTGAACGACGGTGGGCGACCGGAAGGGGCCACTCGTTCAACGCCTGGGATCTTTATAGGATGACGATTTGCCCGTTTCCGTCCGTTACGATTCATAATTGTTCTTTGGTATGGGCTTTCGAAAAAAGGGGGGGGGGGCGGAAGAGGAATCGTAAGACGCGAAACAGAGCGAAGATGGCTTAATGCCGTGGTGACGAGCAATCGGGTATCGACTTTTCCATTAGCTAGAAAAGTTGTGGTCACCGCAACGACGAAATTGGCCGTACCAAAAGGGACGTTTGCGCCAAGGTGACGTAGGAAACGCTCGAATAGGGTGGTGGTCACCACCAACGACCAAGACATCCCACCGACGACAGATAGTGGAGGGTGACATTAATTCTCATAACATTTTACGAGGCGGTATTCTGACCTGTGTGAAGTCTTCCCGGCGACCAGAAGCACGGTTTAGGGCTCGTAACTCCCAATCACCTTAAGACATGCAGCGAGCAATTCACTCTGCCTGGCCGTCCTCCTCCTTGAATATTCGCCAAACTCTTCCTCTTCTTCGATTGTAAATCGTTTACGTTTAAGTGCCCTACCATGGTGACAAGTAGTCGCCTATCATCGTCTATCGTATCGATTAATTTACTACGATTGTCTCTATGATGTATCGTCTACGTCAGTGTTTCCCAACGTGGGGCCCATGCCCCACAGGGGGGGGGGGGGGCAATTCGGGGAGATTCCAGGCTGGAGTTAACTAAATTAAAACCTGACATAAAATCTCTTTGCAGCGAGCACTGAGCGTATGGATCTCACTAAATTTAAATAATAAATAATTACCAATAATTCAAATAAGTTTTGAATATTAAAAATGATGTATATGTTAGGAGGGGTATAAGTATTTTACAAAGGCTTAGGTGGGGCATAGCACAAAAATGGTTGGGAAATACTGGTCCAGGGATGAGTAACACTCACTAAAACCACTCTGTGTATAAATAAAGGTTTTTTAAAATAAATGGTTCATATTTACGTTTAGCTTTATGCGAAGTGTTGAATGCT
Organism: Anthidium xuezhongi; assembly: GCA_022405125.1. Taxonomy (NCBI): domain Eukaryota; kingdom Metazoa; phylum Arthropoda; class Insecta; order Hymenoptera; family Megachilidae; genus Anthidium; species Anthidium xuezhongi. The sequence goes on from CM039637.1 coordinate 3,312,822, forward strand.
CAGGCTCAAGATCGAATTCTCTCAATAATTTAACTTGCCATATGACTTTTTCCACAGGTGCGTCAGACAAAGCTAAATACATATTGTTGCAATGTTAAAATAAACTGAGCAATGGATAACTATTGTAATTGCGGTACAAGGCTGTCGTCCCATAGCTAGGTATAGTGTGCTATAAAAACGATCGGTATAAAGGTCTGCTCTGCAACGTGAAATAACTAAACATTATCACCGATCGTTGAAAATAGCGAAATAACGAAGGTCGTCGTCTCGAGCCACGAATTTCCGTCGGATATTTCTCCCTCCCCACCCGGAGCCGAGTGTGAAATTCTCCCCCTCTGTGGCTGTGCTGTCGTTTAACCACGCTTCCGCGACGTGATATCGACCTCATTATCGGCGACGTATCGCCGGCAATGAAACGTAAGTCGCCAAACGCGCAGCGGATTCCCGATGAAAAGACAGCCCACGGTAGACTGGGTGTTCATTACGGCCAGCCAGCTATAGGAATCCATTAATGCGTGAGACGTTGCCGGCGATGAAACCGAGCATAATGCGCCCGGCACCTCGTATCTGCGAGCGGCCGGCGCCCAGATGGAGTTGGGGGACGAGGGAGGGGGGCGGGCGGGCGGGGGAAAGGAGGGTACGGTGGAACGTGCCTCGTTAAGGGAAACACAGGACACAGGGTGTAAGGGTGGCCCCGAGGCAGGGGGTGTGCTTCGTCGTTAAACCGTACCAGGAATATCGCTGTTCAATTTCGCTCCTCGCGCTTCACAAAAAAAAAAAAGAAGAGAGAAGAAGAAGAAGAAAGAAGGGAAAGAAGAGGAAACGGCTCCCGCCGCTTGCCGTATCAGCCGACCGGAGTTCTTTTTGATCTCGCTAAAGAATTCATTAAGTTTTGCGGCCGCGGTTAAGTATTAATACGCGGGGGTGGAAAATACGCTGCGCGTTTTACGCTCGCCCGAGCACGAGCCCGCCGCTGTTGCTGAAGAGCAGGTGGATCGCCTTTGTTCTCCCGCCGGCGCGATTGTCTATCGATGCCTCTTTGATTTCTCCGCCTCTGCCATTTTCTCGACTTTCAAGGGGGGGGGGGGGGATAGAAACGATAATTTTGACGATTTTTCTAAAACCGAAATCATTCCCTGCTCGTACGCGTTCGGATTCGAACGAAAGCCGATCGTGAACGGTTCGAGATCGGTTTTGGCAAATATTATGTTTCATCAGGGTTCACAAAGATTAAAGTAGACGGTGTACGCAATATTTGGACCTTCCGAAAGAGCTTTTCTCCCCCGGTGATGGGTAACGACGAAGGTGGTCTGGAAAATGTTGGCCGGACGATAGAGATCGGATAGAGGGCTGGTAAGTTTAGGTTACCTTCACGTTGTTGGAGTGCATTTAGCCATCAAATAACATCGGCAGCGCCTATAACCGGCTTACGCCCCGACATAAAGTCGGCTTGGCCTTCTCTTACTTCCACGCTCTTTCTGCGCCATCTCGAACACCACTAACTCGTGATCAGACCGACCGACCGCCATAGAAACTACCATCGCCTCGTATCAGGAGTTGCGGTTCTTCGAGGGCTTAAGCTCCGCGATATCAGTTGATTGGGTTTGGAAAGAATTCTCCCACGGAAGCAACCCTCGGATCGTTACTCCGCTTGGTTAACTAACGGACCAACGTTCTCCTTTTTTTTATGTTTAAAATTAGGGTAAATTACTTTGAAACAACTTGCTCAAAATCGATCGACAAGAAGGTATCCGAGGGTCAGTTCGGGGCTACGGCTTACCCTAACGTTTCCAATTAAACTTTTCGCTCTCTTCGAGCGACGATATTTTTCCGGATTAACCGTGATGTTCGAGGAAGGGACCAATAACTTGCCAATATCGGTATTAGTGGCGCACCGAGCGCAATATAAACGTTTATGACCCAATGTGTGCCCATTTCAACCCCCTGTCCACGAGTATAACCTGTTCGATCCACTGATTCTGCAACAGGGGTTCCCAACACGCACCCTCCACGAGGCAATCTTCCCTCTCGTCTTTTTTAACGAAGCGTTCCTCCAAAACGACCACAGCCGTTGAGTTCAGGCATCAAAGTCGAGTCCTCCTCGACTGTGATGGTTCCAGTCAAATTTTGCCGCCAATATTCGCGCTTATCGGGACCTCGAGGATGAGAGTTGCTGGCCGTAAGACGGATAGCGAAAGGAGGGTGAGCCTTCGGTAGCCAATGTGGCTGCAATACAAACCGGTAGCCGTCGTCAACGATACCTTGCTTTCTATCTGTTGTCCTTTTGACCACACGCGCGCGTGTGCGCCGGGGACGCTTAACTCTATCTATAGCGGTCAGGGCTAGAGACAGTCCTGGTATATTGTTATATACGACGCTGGTGAAGGGGAGAGCGAAGAAACGAAGAGTGGAGTCATGAGAGATATCGCTGGCTACCAATTACCGGCGACCAAGAGTTATTGAAAAGATCTCCCCCGTGGAATCGAGCTTTCCTACACAACTAATGAACACTGATTACTGTACACCTAAAGATCGTTAATATAATTTATATTCTAGGACAGTGGTGGCGAACATTTTTGAGAAGTGAATCAAATGTTCGTTATTTTTTTTAATACTAGCTCGTGAGTCACTAAATGGCGTCGCTTGGAAAGGGGAAGGGGAGAATGGTTAAAAACTGTTTTTATAAGTTTTTATAAGTTTATAAAAATTAACGCTCGGGTCAGAGTATCACCTGCGGGTCATAGGTTCGCCATCACTGTTCTAGGACAAAATCAGATACGACCCCTCTTTGAGGCATTTAATACTAAGGGGTTAATAAATAAATTTTGCAAATAAGAATATTCCAGTAAATTTTCGAAGTCGAAACCTTCAACGATCCGTGAAATTTCCGTCATTAATTCACTTGGCACGGGTAACGCTTCCCTTCGCGATCATCATATTTATAAATGGTAACCCGGGCCGTGCAACATCCCCTGTGTAGCCCCGATGAAAGGATCCACGTTAATTGGGAACACTGATGGCATCCAAGAATAACCGGGAAACTTGGCAGTATTTCGATCGATTTTACTTCGATGCCATCATCCCCTTCGTGCCCCTCTCTTTTGCCCTTACGTCTGTCTTCGTGCTTGGTTTCATCTTGTCGGCCACCCACGCGAGATCACAGCGACGGATAAGACCCGTGAGACGTTGTCAAAGGGAGCTTATATTTATGAGACTTTCGGCAAACAAATGGATAAATCTAATATCTTGGAGGAGGATCGTCGAAGATCCTCGAAGATGTCTCGAATTCCGCCCTTTAAAACTCCTTAACGTCGTCAGCCTGTGCTTCCTGCTTCACAGGATCGATAATTATTAATATTGTTACAAGTGTTGCTAATTAGAGCACGGTTAACATCCTTGAGGCACTGTTGAACATTTATTTGCTAAATAAATACAACAGAGTTTTATCTAAGTGTATCCTCAGGTAATCCTCCTCCTCAGATAATACTGATCCTTGCGAGGGAGGCGACTGCACCAAAAATATATACTGCTTACTCTCAACAGGCACATTAATTATTTGGAAAATTCTATGTCTAGAATGACCATAGTTTCTATTTTTAGTCGATAGAGACATTTCAATTGATTGGTATGTTACAAATAATGCTTGAAAAGAACTCGAATCACGGACACGGGGTTTCGTTCTTGAGTGCCATTAAAGGCACCATAAAAGAAGCGGTCTGGCAGCGAACGGATCCCGATGCTGAGAGTGCTAGGCGAAATTTGTCAGTATTAAATAAATAACCCATAAAAGGCGGAACATCAATCCACCGCAGAAACATTAACGCCCGATATAAAGGGGGCGAGGTAACGGCTATTATTTTTCACAGACTGTTATAAAAGCGTGCTATATATCTCCGCCTCTTCATTCTCTAACCGAACAAGATACTCGAAGGCTGATTTACATTATCGTTCAGGTCTAATTGTTTGAAGAAATCAACGGTTCAAGGGTTAATCGTGGTCCACGCGTGGGTGACACGGTGGCCGATCAAAGATGAAAGCAATAGCCGAAGAGGGCGCCGTTCGGGGCCCAGTAAATCGTTTCGATCTCGAAATTGCATCGCGATACACAAGCGAGCCACTGTGCCTTGCGTCGGGTTAGGGGATCGTCGGTGTCTTTCAAGTTACAATCGGCTCCTTGTATCGACAGAGCAGTCCACCACCTCCTCGGCTCTTCCCGTACGCCGTCGAGAGATTCTGCCTTTTCTTGTTCGCCCCTGTCTTCGGCGTGTATCGCCTCATCACACATGGTCTTTCATTCTCGTCTCTTTCCGCATGGGTCAGAGTTCGTTGAAGCCTCGTCCATACTGGCAGTTCCTTCTCCGTTCTGGAACTAGGTCACTTTTGATTCGAGCACAACCGGCAGGGGGGTGATGCTATTGTAGAACAAAACTTTCTTATATGCGACCTCGTTTTCAAAAATATTCACTTAAGTTTCTCAGCTTGTTTATTCGCAAGTTTATTTTCATTCTTTGAAATGGACTCTTAGTTTTGTAAGTTAGCAAATACAATTGCCAATCAACAAGCGTTTCGTTTGCAAACGTACCTGTATTGGTTGCTGTTGGTTCCCGGGTGAAATAAACAACGATCGTCGAGCGATCTTCTGATGTTGTTCGTTCGCGCGTTATTCGGAAGAAGCATAAGAGATCGTGGACGGAGTTATCGAGTGTTCGCAGTATTATTATCGGGCGGTATCGGTCGTTCCCTCGAGACGAGATCTTGTGTAATGGCAAAACGTGGTTCCGACGTTCGTTACAATAAAGCCCGCCGCCCCTGAAGAGCAGGGAGAAACCTGTTTAGTTGGCTCGTACAAGGGAGGACCCGTGGTCGGGATTTTATTGGCAATATGCTATAATTTCCGACATTAGATGCCGCTGACGCTTTCTGGCTCTCATTATACCCGGCTGCGTCTCTATATGTGATCTTTTCGCGAGAACGTCCACCGAATTCTATCCTCCGCCCCCATCCCCTTGCCGCCCTGACCTTTTCTGCGGATTCTGATATATGAAATTATGACGGGGGACATCGAAATGGAACTATAAGTCCTCCTCGCCACAGATCTCTCCGTCTCTCTCTCTCTCTCTCTCTCTCTCTGTGATGATATTATCGTAACGGGGGAGAAATGAAAGGAAACGCGAGAATACATTATGGTATTTATTTTTATGTAATTTTCGATAGATTCGGGGGAGAAAGGAAGAAGAGACAACGATCCGCTGTTGCAATAACGGTAATTTGCTTTTACTATTTCGCCGGGAATTGTTAAAAGGGCGCAGACGGTGTTCGATCGTCAGCCGGCGCGAGGGCAGGGGGATCGTAATTGGTAGAAGAAGGGTAGAAACGTACGACTCGAGGCGAAGTTTCCACAAGACGTTAGTTTATAATTCGGCAATCCCGGATCAGTATTTGTCACGATTAACCGATCCCTCCTTCGCGCTCTTCGTTTGAAACACACCCCGGGAACCCGTACTACGAATTTCATCCCCTTTCTTACCAAGTCTTGTCGAACTATTGTCATAGTTACGCACAATTTCAACACGACAATGCGTTGCCTTTACGCTCGAATATTGAGACAGGCTGAATGCGGGCTGAAACGTAGACAAAGAGGGACCAACGAGTTCCAACTGCGAAACTTCTTGAGCTCCAAGTGCGTTCGCACGGGTTATTTAGTTTCTGAATTATGGATCAGAACCTTCCTCAAATTAGAAGACTGTCTCCGATTCTTTCCTAATTGTCGCGAATGTTGAAAAAGGTCATATATTTTTCCCTTTTTTCCAAACCGCACGATCTTACCACCGATTAAGGATGCAAGTAACTCTTCATAAACTTTAATGAAATATTCCACTATTTAAATTTTAAATTATTGCGATTTAACAAAAGAGGATAATGCTTCTTCTGCAACGTCTTTACTTGATCGGAGGTGGTAGTCCTTCCCCGGACTCTGACGTTTAAAAGCCAATCAGAGATACTGTTGCAAGCAAAATCTCTGATATGCTGCCCGAGTTGACGAGTCACAGTCACGGATGAGATTTAATTCCTATCAGGAGGATCCGTGCCTGCGTTGCACATGCCGTTGTTGTACCAATGTCCCTAAAATCATATCGTATCCCTTGTAAAATGAATGTCAATTTCTTTTTTAGCGCTGGCCATGGTTCTTATTTTCTAAAAATTTTAAATCGATAAAAGGGACAATGACTTGGTTTCTTTATGATCTCACGGTATTTGCCGGTAAGCGGCTTATTAACCCTTTGCACTCGACAATTTTTTCCAGATTATTTACCAGCAAGTCAAAAATACGTAGTTACAAAGTAAGAAAAATAAATTTAAGGGTTAATTTTATATTTCTTCATTGGGTTTCTTTCAATTCCTCGCAGTAACAAAGAGACAAAGTGCCTGTAACTTTGGTTACTATTATAATTTTGCAAACAACAAAATATATTGATATTTGCAACGATATTAGCAAGAAATTTTGCGTTTTCCTGAAATCGGCTGAATTTTCTAAGGTGGAGGAAAGAAAGGGTTGATCAGAAAGACGCGCAACAGGAATAGACAGCATAGCGCAGGAGGCAACCGGCGAACAATAAGCAATAATAGGTAATGCAATTCAAACTGGCGAGGCTGGCAATACGGGTGGAGGCCGAGCCGGGGTGGTTACAATGGCGGGAAATGCAAGGCAGGCATTTCCTGCGAAACGCGACGACGAAGAACGGAGACAATCGTACAATACGGAACGTTCAGTCTATTGCATATTTGCTTTTACGCAATTCTACTCGAGCGATATTACGCAATCACGATTTATCCCGGACACGCGACGTGTTCCTCGTCGACGAGTCACCGAGCGTTTAATCCGCTCGATCCGTACCGATCCTGAACGCTTTCGGTCACTCCGTTTCACTTTTGCATCCTTTAACTTTGTATACTTTTGTAACTAAATTGGTCGATTCAACAATTCTTTGAAAAATTCGCAGCTTCGCAAAGACGTTGGTATTTTAAATATAAATTCAATATTCTACAGGATTATTGAACCAGTGTTCGATTTGGAATCTTACTATTTTTAATTCTAATTTTGGTTATGATGTAAGCACTATATATTTTTAATCGTACAAAAATATTGCAACTGTTGGTACAGACCCTCCCTCTGAGGAACCTCCCTCTGCCAAGTCATAAAATAGTCGGTCAAGAAGAAACGTAATAAAGTCAAAGGACTAATTAGGCCGATCGTTCATTTTTATTGGAACTGCTATAAATTGTTTAACATATTAACAAAGGGCTTTATATGTATATCAGTGGTCCTTCAAATTTATTGTTCGAGATTTTGATTGTTTATTATAGTTATTTATTCTAAAGTCTAAACGTATTCGCCAGAAACCGCGTCACATCGGTTTTAACTGGCCCGAAGCAACTTCCGTTTGTTTCATCCCCTAACAGAACTTACCACAGTTTTATTCGTTCCTTTTTTTTTATACATATGGCTGGTCTCGTGATAAGAAAATGCCCATGATATTTCACGGTTTTTATACGCGGCCGCTTATGCCTTGAGGTGTTGGCTGGCCTTGCTACCCCTCTATAGAAACGTAACTCGGCCTGGCTACCTTCCTGATATGCGAAATAAGTAGCCCGGGGCCATTAGGAGGCTGTGCTCTCGTTAACTCGATCCCGTAATCGAAGAGAGAGAAACGTCCGTTTATCGCGAAATCGATCTCGCCTGCTTTCCTTCCTGCCAACCTTTCGCCGTTCTTGTAATATCGATACCTCGAATTCGGTTTATTGTTAAAGGAGTATTCGGAACTCGCGTTGTTAGCCCTCCGCGCGGTCCGTCGTCCAATTCCATCAGGGGTGGGACGAAATAAACAGACGGAGGCAAAAAGGATCCTGACGAACGATGAAACGATACACGCGGGTCCAACCAGAAAATCGTGCACTTTAATTCGTGTATACACGTGCTCTTGTAACAAGACGGCATTGTAAGAGGTTCGAGTGGCTATTGAGATGCTCGATTCCGGAGGTTCCCTGTCAGAAGAGCAGTGCCGTAGATATTGGAGGCAATGAGGCGGGCTACTTTTAACAAGACGACTTCTACCACGTTCGCTCCACTTCACCGATCTCTTTTCCTCCTCCCCCCTCCTGCCCTTTCGTTCGATACCAAACGATGCTCGTTGTTACGGGATCCCATAAAATCACGAACACACAGCGACGTGCCCATTGATCCCGGTACCCACACCCTCCGCAACCAACCGCAAGATGCTTTTTTAACCGTGAGAGGATACGCGGATCGTCCTTTTTTTTCGTCGACGAATTTTGTTCCCGAGTTTTCACCGGAAGTCGCGGATATATTCAAGCGGATATCTCAGGATTTATGTATGTTGGAGAAAATTTCGAAGATTTTAGGACGATTTGGTGAAATTTAATAATCGAGCGGATAGGGATAAAAGGTTGAGTCGCAAATAAAAGGAGAATTTATCGAAATTTATCGAGTGTGCCAGGCAATTAGGCAAATAAGCAGTCTAACCGGGAGTAGAAAGTGGTACAGAACGGAAACGGAAGGGGTGTAACGGCAAACAATCTCTCTCTCCTCGTCCTACGTTCGTTTCGTTTCGTTGAGAACTGCGACATTTCATTTCATTTGTTCATCCCCCCGTTCTTCCGCGTCCCTGCCGTCCCCCGTTCTCTTCCGCGTCGAATAGCCCTCGCCCGTTTCAATTCGAAACACCCTCTAATTTGCTCCTACGAATGTGTCTCGCTTTTGATCCTGTTTTTCCGTATTGCCTGTTACGATACCCGTTCGCTTCTATTAATCGCTGATTTGCCAACGAAAAAGCGCCACCCTTTCGGAAACCGAGCACGTAACTCGAGGGAAAACCACCCTTTTCATAATACCTAGGCTCTCTCCGGTCGCTAATTATTTAACAATCGCGAACAAAAATCATTCCTATCCTCCTCGATTAATGCTTGAAAACATTATTTAACGTCGCACCCTCGTGAAAAATCTGCGAAAATACATTCATCGGACAATATAATTAATAAACAGGAACTGGCATAGAAAGTAACTTGGACAAATTCTTTCGAGTTTTTGTTGTTTTTGTATTTAATGTTTTCGCATGGATACTATTTAACCCTTTACGATTTATTGACGTAAATGTGCGTCTAAACAGAACGGTTATACATAGCAACTTACGTTTAACAACGTTTAACAAGTATTGCCCTACGTCTTTGGCATAAATAATAACTGCAAGTGTGGGCAATAGAAATTTATAATATATATAGAGATTTATAGAAATTAATAATATTCAGGGTGTTCAATGTCTCAGATTAAAATTGTTCCGCCCTCAAAGGGTTAATATGATAAGTATTTTACTCTAAATGTGTAAAATTTATGTACTAATTATCATTTTTTTTTTATTATAATTTACGTTCTTTAAGTTCTATCGCACGATTTTGAAAGATGATTTCGCCTCGTATTCTTTATATTTTAATTGACTAAATTATTTTATTATGAGTTATTTATGACTTGTTCAAAATTTCTTATTTTATATTAAAAAATGTATCGAAGCTAATTTTTACTAAGATAAAGAATCATTCTATATTTTAACATTCGTTTCATCTCTTATTTACTTTGTTTCCTATTTTATTTTTAATTTAAAAGAAAGGGTAGATTGAACGTCGGTAGTTCTGGTGTTAAAAGAACCAGGAAGCGAGAAATAAGGATTTGAAGAAATTAAGGGAATTCAACCAAAGAAAGAAAATTGTCTTGTTTGCAAAATCGAGAAGACATGTTTCGGATCCATATTTATCAAATTCAAAATCTTTAAAATTAAGAAATTAAAACAGCATCCGAACAATGTACTTCAGTATTTTAAAAAACTTTATGGCTGGTGAAGAAACCATTTTTCAAAATTCTTTCTTCTTTCCCCTTAATTGAACTTTATTTTACACAGCAAATCATAAAGTGCGACAATTTAGAAATACTTTAGAAATTTTGGCCAGAAAGCTCTAGAAATTTCGAGAATCTTGCACCAGGAAGGTAGATTTTCAAAATAAAATGAAACGGATATTTGAAATAATTTTCTGAAAAAATGTCCGGGCCTTTCGGTAATCGAACGACGCCGCGGTATATTCAAAGGTTTCGCCCGTTAACGTGCTTTTTCTTTCGCGAATATATTTTTATCGTAATTAGAAGTATATTTGCGACGCGTTGGAATACGTCTTTGACAACCGCGAGAGCTTGTCATGTCGTCCATGAAGAGCATTAACGAGAGGACCGCTTTTGTGTTTGAAACGCAGCTGTTTCGAATAACGACGCTGAATCGAGCTTTTAATTGCTAGCGTGAAGGGAAACGGGAGAAGGAATTACCAGTGGATTGCTGCGATCGCCATGAATTTTCCTCGTCCGGAAAATGGGAAGAAATCATCGTACGGTTATAAATACAGGATATCCCGCCCAAAGTGTTGCAGACTCGTTATTCCATAATTATCGATCGTCTCGAAAATTGTTAATAAAGAAATTGTCTGAGAAAATAGAAACGATGCTTCGATAAAACGATTTTGGGTAATTCCACGTCAAATCGATCACTTTCTTTGGCGATGTCTCAGATTTTGTTCTAAATTGAATATATTGCAGTTTACGTGAAACTAAGGGGGGTTATTTCATCATTTTGCTCTTTTCGAAACCCTTTAAATTCCAATTTGCTTTCGGGGGAAATCTTCTATATAAAAGAAAACGTTCACGACATCGTGAAGTGCTGGGTATTAGGAGTGGAATGTAAACATTTCTGAGTCTAAATTCCCGGAAATTCTTGGAATTCGACATCACTAAAATTCCAAGAAGTGGCACGCAGAATACCTCCTGGCATATCATGTTCTCCTGATACAAAATTTCATTTTCGAGCAAGCAGGATTCTGAAATACGTTTTTAATAATTCCTGGAATTTTAAGTCACTAAAATTCCAAGAAGTGGCACGCAGAATACCTCCTGGCATATCATGTTCTCCTGATACAAAATTTCATTTTCGAGCAAGCAGGATTCTGAAATACGCTTTTAATAATTCCTGGAATTTTACGTCACTAAAATTCCAAGAAGTGGCACGCAGAATACCTCCTGGCATATCATGTTCTCCTGATACAAAATTTCATTTTCGAGTAAGCAGGATTTACAAATACAGTTTCGGTAATTCCTGGAATTTGACATTACGAAAATTCTAAGAAGTAATACGAAGAATACCTCCTGCCACATCATGTTCTCCTGATACAAAATTTAATTTTCGAGCAAACAGGATTTGCAAATACAGTTTCGGTAATTCCTGGAATTTGACGTTACGAAAATTCTAAGATGTAACACGAAGAATACCTCCTGCCACATCATGTTCTCCTGATACAAAATTTCATTTTCGAGCAAGCAGGATTTGCAAATACAGTTTCGGTAATTCCTGGAATTTGACATTACGAAAATTCTAAGAAGTGATACGAAGAATACCTCCTGCCACATCATGTTCTCCTGATACAAAATTTCATTTTCGAGCAAGCAGGATTTGCAAATACAGTTTCGGTAATTCCTGGAATTTGACATTACGAAAATTCTAAGAAGTGATACGAAGAATACCTCCTGCCACATCATGTTCTCCTGATACAAAATTTAATTTTCGAGCAAGCAGGATTTGCAAATACAGTTTCGGTAATTCCTGGAATTTGACGTTACGAAAATTCTAAGATGTAACACGAAGAATACCTCCTGCCACATCATGTTCTCCTGATACAAAATTAAATTTTCGAGCAAGCAGGATTTGCAAATACAGTTTCGGTAATTCCTGGAATTTGACGTTACGAAAATTCTAAGATGTAACACGAAGAATACCTCCTGCCACATCATGTTCTCCTGATACAAAATTAAATTTTCGAGCAAGCAGGATTTGCAAATACAGTTTCGGTAATTCCTGGAATTTGACATTACGAAAATTCTAAGAAGTGATACGAAGAATACCTCCTGCCACATCATGTTCTCCTGATACAAAATTTCATTTTCGAGCAAGCAGGATTTGCAAATACAGTTTCGGTAATTCCTGGAATTTGACATTACGAAAATTCTAAGAAGTGATACGAAGAATACCTCCTGCCACATCATGTTCTCCTGATACAAAATTTCATTTTCGAGCAAGCAGGATTCTGAAATACGTTTTTAATAATTCCTGGAACTTTACGTCACTAAAATTCCAAGAAGTGGCACGCAGAATACCTCCTGGCATATCATGTACTCCTGATACAAAATTTCATTTTCGAGCAAGCAGGATTTGCAAATACAGTTTCGGTAATTCCTGGAATTTGACATTAGGAAAATTCTAAGAAGTGATACGAAGAATACCTCCTGCCACATCATGTTTTCCTGATACAATTTCACAAAATCTGGATTTTGATTCCGCAAAAGGGGCTCCCGAAAATTCTGATACCAAATTCTTATTTCACGATGCTGTTTTTAGGTTTTTTACATACATTCACCTTTATCCAAATCAGAATACCAACATGTAGCACATGGTTGAATTCGTCTCGGTGCCTGCTGTTACATACTGACGAGAAAATTATAGCATCCCATTTAAAAAAGTTACATTGACCTTCAGATCTCCTCTACTACTCCACCCAGAAGAAAGTAATTATTACCACACGATGCACCCCATTTTGCCAAGCAACTTTTGTACGAACACATTTTTAATAACTACAACCCCTTCCGAAATATCTGAGAATATTGCTATAATAGTTTATTATAGAAGATTACCTCCTGGCACATCATATTCTCCTGATACAATTTCTCAAAATCTGGATTTTGATTTCGCAAAAGGGGCTCCCGAAAATTCTGATACCAAATTCTTATTTCACGATGCTGTTTTTAGGTTTTTTACATACATTCACCTTTATCCAAATCAGAATACCAACATGTAGCACATGGTTGAATTCGTCTCGGTGCCTGCTGTTACATTCTGAAGAGAAAATTATAGCATCCCATTTAAAAAAGTTACATTGACCTTCAGATCTCCTATACTGCTCCACCCAGAAGAAAGTAATTATTACCACACGATGCACCCCATTTTGCCAAGCAACTTTTGTACGAACACATTTTTAATAACTGCAACCCCTTCCGAAATATCTTAGAATATTGCTATAATAGTTTATTATAGAAGATTACCTCCTGGCACATCATATTCTCCTGATACAATTTCTCAAAATCTGGATTTTGATTCCGCAAAAGGGGCTCCCGAAAGTTCTGATACAAAATTCTTATTTCACGATGCTGTTTTTAGGTTTTTTACATACATTCACCTTTATCCAAATCAGAATACCAACATGTAGCACATGGTTGAATTCGTCTCGGTGCCTGCTGTTACATTCTGAAGAGAAAATTATAGCATCCCATTTAAAAAAGTTACATTGACCTTCAGATCTCCTCTACTACTCCACCCAGAAGAAAATAATTATTACCACACGATGCACCCCATTTTGCCAAGCAACTTTTGTACGAACACATTTTTAATAACTACAACCCCTTCCGAAATATCTGAGAATATTGCTATAATAGTTTATTATAGAAGATTACCTCCTGGCACATCATATTCTCCTGATACAATTTCTCAAAATCTGGATTTTGATTCCGCAAAAGGGGCTCCCGAAAATTCTGATACCAAATTCTTATTTCACGATGCTGTTTTTAGGTTTTTTACATACATTCACCTTTATCCAAATCAGAATACCAACATGTAGCACATGGTTGAATTCGTCTCGGTGCCTGCTGTTACATACTGACGAGAAAATTATAGCATCCCATTTAAAAAAGTTACATTGACCTTCAGATCTCCTCTACTACTCCACCCAGAAGAAAGTAATTATTACCACACGATGCACCCCATTTTGCCAAGCAACTTTTGTACGAACACATTTTTAATAACTACAACCCCTTCCGAAATATCTTAGAATATTACTATAATAGTTTATTATAGAAGATTACCTCCTGGCACATCATATTCTCCTGATACAATTTCTCAAAATCTGGATTTTGATTCCGCAAAAGGGGCTCCCGAAAATTCTGATACAAAATTCTTATTTCACGATGCTGTTTTTAGGTTTTTTACATACATTGACCTTTATCCAAATCAGAATACCAACATGTAGCACATGGTTGAATTCGTCTCGGTGCCTGCTGTTACATTCTGAAGAGAAAATTATAGCATCCCATTTAAAAAAGTTACATTGACCTTCAGATCTCCTCTACTACTCCACCCAGAAGAAAATAATTATTACCACACGATGCACCCCATTTTGCCAAGCAACTTTTGTACGAACACATTTTTAATAACTACAACCCCTTCCGAAATATCTGAGAATATTGCTATAATAGTTTATTATAGAAGATTACCTCCTGGCACATCATATTCTCCTGATACAATTTCTCAAAATCTGGATTTTGATTTCGCAAAAGGGGCTCCCGAAAATTCTGATACCAAATTCTTATTTCACGATGCTGTTTTTAGGTTTTTTACATACATTCACCTTTATCCATATCAGAATACCAACATGTAGCACATGGTTGAATTCGTCTCGGTGCCTGCTGTTACATTCTGAAGAGAAAATTATAGCATCCCATTTAAAAAAGTTACATTGACCTTCAGATCTCCTCTACTACTCCACCCAGAAGAAAATAATTATTACCACACGATGCACCCCATTTTGCCAAGCAACTTTTGTACGAACACTTTTTTAATAACTGCAACCCCTTCCGAAATATCTTAGAATATTGCTATAATAGTTTATTATAGAAGATTACCTCCTGGCACATCATATTCTCCTGATACAATTTCTCAAAATCTGGATTTTGATTCCGCAAAAGGGGCTCCCGAAAATTCTGATACCAAATTCTTATTTCACGATGCTGTTTTTAGGTTTTTTACATACATTCACCTTTATCCAAATCAGAATACCAACATGTAGCACATGGTTGAATTCGTCTCGGTGCCTGCTGTTACATTCTGAAGAGAAAATTATAGCATCCCATTTAAAAAAGTTACATTGACCTTCAGATCTCCTCTACTACTCCACCCAGAAGAAAGTAATTATTACCACACGATGCACCCCATTTTGCCAAGCAACTTTTGTACGAACACATTTTTAATAACTACAACCCCTTCCGAAATATCTGAGAATATTGCTATAATAGTTTATTATAGAAGATTACCTCCTGGCACATCATATTCTCCTGATACAATTTCTCAAAATCTGGATTTTGATTCCGCAAAAGGGGCTCCCGAAAATTCTGATACCAAATTCTTATTTCACGATGCTGTTTTTAGGTTTTTTACATACATTCACCTTTATCCAAATCAGAATACCAACATGTAGCACATGGTTGAATTCGTCTCGGTGCCTGCTGTTACATACTGAAGAGAAAATTATAGCATCCCATTTAAAAAAGTTACATTGACCTTCAGATCTCCTCTACTACTCCACCCAGAAGAAAGTAATTATTACCACACGATGCACCCCATTTTGCCAAGCAACTTTTGTACGAACACATTTTTAATAACTACAACCCCTTCCGAAATATCTGAGAATATTGCTATAATAGTTTATTATAGAAGATTACCTCCTGGCACATCATATTCTCCTGATACAATTTCTCAAAATCTGGATTTTGATTCCGCAAAAGGGGCTCCCGAAAATTCTGATACAAAATTCTTATTTCACGATGCTGTTTTTAGGTTTTTTACATACATTGACCTTTATCCAAATCAGAATACCAACATGTAGCACATGGTTGAATTCGTCTCGGTGCCTGCTGTTACATTCTGAAGAGAAAATTATAGCATCCCATTTAAAAAAGTTACATTGACCTTCAGATCTCCTCTACTGCTCCACCCAGAAGAAAGTAATTATTACCACACGATGCACCCCATTTTGCCAAGCAACTTTTGTACGAACACATTTTTAATAACTGCAACCCCTTCCGAAATATCTGAGAATATTGCTATAATAGTTTATTATAGAAGATTACCTCCTGGCACATCATATTCTCCTGATACAATTTCTCAAAATCTGGATTTTGATTCCGCAAAAGGGGCTCCCGAAAATTCTGATACCAAATTCTTATTTCACGATGCTGTTTTTAGGTTTTTTACATACATTCACCTTTATCCAAATCAGAATACCAACATGTAGCACATGGTTGAATTCGTCTCGGTGCCTGCTGTTACATACTGACGAGAAAATTATAGCATCCCATTTAAAAAAGTTACATTGACCTTCAGATCTCCTCTACTACTCCACCCAGAAGAAAGTAATTATTACCACACGATGCACCCCATTTTGCCAAGCAACTTTTGTACGAACACATTTTTAATAACTACAACCCCTTCCGAAATATCTGAGAATATTGCTATAATAGTTTATTATAGAAGATTACCTCCTGGCACATCATATTCTCCTGATACAATTTCTCAAAATCTGGATTTTGATTCCGCAAAAGGGGCTCCCGAAAATTCTGATACCAAATTCTTATTTCACGATGCTGTTTTTAGGTTTTTTACATACATTCACCTTTATCCAAATCAGAATACCAACATGTAGCACATGGTTGAATTCGTCTCGGTGCCTGCTGTTACATACTGAAGAGAAAATTATAGCATCCCATTTAAAAAAGTTACATTGACCTTCAGATCTCCTATACTGCTCCACCCAGAAGAAAGTAATTATTACCACACGATGCACCCCATTTTGCCAAGCAACTTTTGTACGAACACATTTTTAATAACTACAACCCCTTCCGAAATATCTGAGAATATTGCTATAATAGTTTATTATAGAAGATTACCTCCTGGCACATCATATTCTCCTGATACAATTTCTCAAAATCTGGATTTTGATTTCGCAAAAGGGGCTCCCGAAAATTCTGATACAAAATTCTTATTTCACGATGCTGTTTTTAGGTTTTTTACATACATTGACCTTTATCCAAATCAGAATACCAACATGTAGCACATGGTTGAATTCGTCTCGGTGCCTGCTGTTACATTCTGAAGAGAAAATTATAGCATCCCATTTAAAAAAGTTACATTGACCTTCAGATCTCCTCTACTACTCCACCCAGAAGAAAATAATTATTACCACACGATGCACCCCATTTTGCCAAGCAACTTTTGTACGAACACATTTTTAATAACTACAACCCCTTCCGAAATATCTGAGAATATTGCTATAATAGTTTATTATAGAAGATTACCTCCTGGCACATCATATTCTCCTGATACAATTTCTCAAAATCTGGATTTTGATTCCGCAAAAGGGGCTCCCGAAAATTCTGATACAAAATTCTTATTTCACGATGCTGTTTTTAGGTTTTTTACATACATTGACCTTTATCCAAATCAGAATACCAACATGTAGCACATGGTTGAATTCGTCTCGGTGCCTGCTGTTACATTCTGAAGAGAAAATTATAGCATCCCATTTAAAAAAGTTACATTGACCTTCAGATCTCCTATACTGCTCCACCCAGAAGAAAGTAATTATTACCACACGATGCACCCCATTTTGCCAAGCAACTTTTGTACGAACACATTTTTAATAACTGCAACCCCTTCCGAAATATCTGAGAATATTGCTATAATAGTTTATTATAGAAGATTACCTCCTGGCACATCATATTCTCCTGATACAATTTCTCAAAATCTGGATTTTGATTCCGCAAAAGGGGCTCCCGAAAATTCTGATACCAAATTCTTATTTCACGATGCTGTTTTTAGGTTTTTTACATACATTCACCTTTATCCAAATCAGAATACCAACATGTAGCACATGGTTGAATTCGTCTCGGTGCCTGCTGTTACATACTGACGAGAAAATTATAGCATCCCATTTAAAAAAGTTACATTGACCTTCAGATCTCCTCTACTACTCCACCCAGAAGAAAGTAATTATTACCACACGATGCACCCCATTTTGCCAAGCAACTTTTGTACGAACACATTTTTAATAACTACAACCCCTTCCGAAATATCTGAGAATATTGCTATAATAGTTTATTATAGAAGATTACCTCCTGGCACATCATATTCTCCTGATACAATTTCTCAAAATCTGGATTTTGATTCCGCAAAAGGGGCTCCCGAAAATTCTGATACCAAATTCTTATTTCACGATGCTGTTTTTAGGTTTTTTACATACATTCACCTTTATCCAAATCAGAATACCAACATGTAGCACATGGTTGAATTCGTCTCGGTGCCTGCTGTTACATTCTGAAGAGAAAATTATAGCATCCCATTTAAAAAAGTTACATTGACCTTCAGATCTCCTATACTGCTCCACCCAGAAGAAAGTAATTATTACCACACGATGCACCCCATTTTGCCAAGCAACTTTTGTACGAACACATTTTTAATAACTGCAACCCCTTCCGAAATATCTGAGAATATTGCTATAATAGTTTATTATAGAAGATTACCTCCTGGCACATCATATTCTCCTGATACAATTTCTCAAAATCTGGATTTTGATTCCGCAAAAGGGGCTCCCGAAAATTCTGATACAAAATTCTTATTTCACGATGCTGTTTTTAGGTTTTTTACATACATTCACCTTTATCCAAATCAGAATACCAACATGTAGCACATGGTTGAATTCGTCTCGGTGCCTGCTGTTACATTCTGAAGAGAAAATTATAGCATCCCATTTAAAAAAGTTACATTGACCTTCAGATCACCTCTACTACTCCACCCAGAAGAAAACAATTATTACCACACGATGCACCCCATTTTGCCAAGCAACTTTTGTACGAACATATTTTTAATAACTACAACCCCTTCCGAAATATCTTAGAATATCGCTATAATAGTTTATTATAGAAGATTACCTCCTGGCACATCATATTCTCCTGATACAATTTCTCAAAATCTGGATTTTGATTCCGCAAAAGGGGCTCCCGAAAATTCTGATACAAAATTCTTATTTCACGATGCTGTTTTTAGGTTTTTTACATACATTCACCTTTATCCAAATCAGAATACCAACATGTAGCACATGGTTGAATTCGTCCCGGTGCCTGCTGTTACATTCTGAAGAGAAAATTATAGCATCCCATTTAAAAAAGTTACATTGACCTTCAGATCTCCTCTACTGCTCCACCCAGAAGAAAATAATTATTACCACACGATGCACCCCATTTTGCCAAGCAACTTTTGTACGAACACATTTTTAATAACTGCAACCCCTTCCGAAATATCTTAGAATATTGCTATAATAGTTTATTATAGAAGATTACCTCCTGGCACATCATATTCTCCTGATACAATTTCTCAAAATCTGGATTTTGATTCCGCAAAAGGGGCTCCCGAAAATTCTGATACCAAATTCTTATTTCACGATGCTGTTTTTAGGTTTTTTACATACATTCACCTTTATCCAAATCAGAATACCAACATGTAGCACATGGTTGAATTCGTCTCGGTGCCTGCTGTTACATTCTGAAGAGAAAATTATAGCATCCCATTTAAAAAAGTTACATTGACCTTCAGATCTCCTCTACTACTCCACCCAGAAGAAAGTAATTATTACCACACGATGCACCCCATTTTGCCAAGCAACTTTTGTACGAACACATTTTTAATAACTGCAACCCCTTCCGAAATATCTGAGAATATTGCTATAATAGTTTATTATAGAAGATTACCTCCTGGCACATCATATTCTCCTGATACAATTTCTCAAAATCTGGATTTTGATTCCGCAAAAGGGGCTCCCGAAAATTCTGATACCAAATTCTTATTTCACGATGCTGTTTTTAGGTTTTTTACATACATTCACCTTTATCCAAATCAGAATACCAACATGTAGCACATGGTTGAATTCGTCTCGGTGCCTGCTGTTACATACTGAAGAGAAAATTATAGCATCCCATTTAAAAAAGTTACATTGACCTTCAGATCTCCTCTACTGCTCCACCCAGAAGAAAATAATTATTACCACACGATGCACCCCATTTTGCCAAGCAACTTTTGTACGAACACATTTTTAATAACTGCAACCCCTTCCGAAATATCTTAGAATATTGCTATAATAGTTTATTATAGAAGATTACCTCCTGGCACATCATATTCTCCTGATACAATTTCTCAAAATCTGGATTTTGATTTCGCAAAAGGGGCTCCCGAAAATTCTGATACAAAATTCTTATTTCACGATGCTGTTTTTAGGTTTTTTACATACATTCACCTTTATCCAAATCAGAATACCAACATGTAGCACATCGTTGAATTCGTCTCGGTGCCTGCTGTTACATTCTGAAGAGAAAATTATAGCGTCCCATTTAAAAAAGTTACATTGACCCTCAGATCTCCTCTACTGCTCCACCCAGAAGAAAATAATTATTACCACACGATGCACCCCATTTTGCCAAGCAACTTTTGTACGAACACATTTTTAATAACTGCAACCCCTTCCGAAATATCTTAGAATATTGCTATAATAGTTTATTATAGAAGATTACCTCCTGGCACATCATATTCTCCTGATACAATTTCTCAAAATCTGGATTTTGATTCCGCAAAAGGGGCTCCCGAAAATTCTGATACCAAATTCTTATTTCACGATGCTGTTTTTAGGTTTTTTACATACATTCACCTTTATCCAAATCAGAATACCAACATGTAGCACATGGTTGAATTCGTCTCGGTGCCTGCTGTTACATTCTGAAGAGAAAATTATAGCATCCCATTTAAAAAAGTTACATTGACCTTCAGATCTCCTCTACTACTCCACCCAGAAGAAAGTAATTATTACCACACGATGCACCCCATTTTGCCAAGCAACTTTTGTACGAACACATTTTTAATAACTGCAACCCCTTCCGAAATATCTTAGAATATTGCTATAATAGTTTATTATAGAAGATTACCTCCTGGCACATCATATTCTCCTGATACAATTTCTCAAAATCTGGATTTTGATTCCGCAAAAGGGGCTCCCGAAAATTCTGATACCAAATTCTTATTTCACGATGCTGTTTTTAGGTTTTTTACATACATTCACCTTTATCCAAATCAGAATACCAACATGTAGCACATGGTTGAATTCGTCTCGGTGCCTGCTGTTACATTCTGAAGAGAAAATTATAGCATCCCATTTAAAAAAGTTACATTGACCTTCAGATCTCCTATACTGCTCCACCCAGAAGAAAGTAATTATTACCACACGATGCACCCCATTTTGCCAAGCAACTTTTGTACGAACACATTTTTAATAACTGCAACCCCTTCCGAAATATCTTAGAATATTGCTATAATAGTTTATTATAGAAGATTACCTCCTGGCACATCATATTCTCCTGATACAATTTCTCAAAATCTGGATTTTGATTCCGCAAAAGGGGCTCCCGAAAATTCTGATACAAAATTCTTATTTCACGATGCTGTTTTTAGGTTTTTTACATACATTGACCTTTATCCAAATCAGAATACCAACATGTAGCACATGGTTGAATTCGTCTCGGTGCCTGCTGTTACATTCTGAAGAGAAAATTATAGCATCCCATTTAAAAAAGTTACATTGACCTTCAGATCTCCTCTACTACTCCACCCAGAAGAAAATAATTATTACCACACGATGCACCCCATTTTGCCAAGCAACTTTTGTACGAACACATTTTTAATAACTACAACCCCTTCCGAAATATCTGAGAATATTGCTATAATAGTTTATTATAGAAGATTACCTCCTGGCACATCATATTCTCCTGATACAATTTCTCAAAATCTGGATTTTGATTCCGCAAAAGGGGCTCCCGAAAATTCTGATACAAAATTCTTATTTCACGATGCTGTTTTTAGGTTTTTTACATACATTCACCTTTATCCAAATCAGAATACCAACATGTAGCACATGGTTGAATTCGTCTCGGTGCCTGCTGTTACATTCTGAAGAGAAAATTATAGCATCCCATTTAAAAAAGTTACATTGACCTTCAGATCTCCTATACTGCTCCACCCAGAAGAAAGTAATTATTACCACACGATGCACCCCATTTTGCCAAGCAACTTTTGTACGAACACATTTTTAATAACTGCAACCCCTTCCGAAATATCTGAGAATATTGCTATAATAGTTTATTATAGAAGATTACCTCCTGGCACATCATATTCTCCTGATACAATTTCTCAAAATCTGGATTTTGATTCCGCAAAAGGGGCTCCCGAAAATTCTGATACCAAATTCTTATTTCACGATGCTGTTTTTAGGTTTTTTACATACATTCACCTTTATCCAAATCAGAATACCAACATGTAGCACATGGTTGAATTCGTCTCGGTGCCTGCTGTTACATTCTGAAGAGAAAATTATAGCATCCCATTTAAAAAAGTTACATTGACCTTCAGATCTCCTCTACTACTCCACCCAGAAGAAAGTAATTATTACCACACGATGCACCCCATTTTGCCAAGCAACTTTTGTACGAACACATTTTTAATAACTGCAACCCCTTCCGAAATATCTGAGAATATTGCTATAATAGTTTATTATAGAAGATTACCTCCTGGCACATCATATTCTCCTGATACAATTTCTCAAAATCTGGATTTTGATTCCGCAAAAGGGGCTCCCGAAAATTCTGATACCAAATTCTTATTTCACGATGCTGTTTTTAGGTTTTTTACATACATTCACCTTTATCCAAATCAGAATACCAACATGTAGCACATGGTTGAATTCGTCTCGGTGCCTGCTGTTACATTCTGAAGAGAAAATTATAGCATCCCATTTAAAAAAGTTACATTGACCTTCAGATCTCCTATACTGCTCCACCCAGAAGAAAGTAATTATTACCACACGATGCACCCCATTTTGCCAAGCAACTTTTGTACGAACACATTTTTAATAACTGCAACCCCTTCCGAAATATCTTAGAATATTGCTATAATAGTTTATTATAGAAGATTACCTCCTGGCACATCATATTCTCCTGATACAATTTCTCAAAATCTGGATTTTGATTCCGCAAAAGGGGCTCCCGAAAATTCTGATACCAAATTCTTTTTTCACGATGCTGTTTTTAGGTTTTTTACATACATTGACCTTTATCCAAATCAGAATACCAACATGTAGCACATGGTTGAATTCGTCTCGGTGCCTGCTATTACATCCTGAAGAGAAAATTATAGCATCCCATTTAAAAAAGTTACATTGACCTTCAGATCTCCTCTACTGCTCCACCCACAAGAAAATAATTATTACCACACGATGCACCCCATTTTGCCAAGCAACTTTTGTACGAACACATTTTTAATAACTACAACCCCTTCCGAAATATCTTAGAATATTGCTATAATAGTTTATTATAGAAGATTACCTCCTGGCACATCATATTCTCCTGATACAATTTCTCAAAATCTGGATTTTGATTCCGCAAAAGGGGCTCCCGAAAATTCTGATACAAAATTCTTTTTTCACGATGCTGTTTTTAGGTTTTTTACATACATTCACCTTTATCCAAATCAGAATACCAACATGTAGCACATGGTTGAATTCGTCTCGGTGCCTGCTGTTACATTCTGAAGAGAAAATTATAGCATCCCATTTAAAAAAGTTACATTGACCTTCAGATCTCCTATACTGCTCCACCCAGAAGAAAGTAATTATTACCACACGATGCACCCCATTTTGCCAAGCAACTTTTGTACGAACACATTTTTAATAACTGCAACCCCTTCCGAAATATCTGAGAATATTGCTATAATAGTTTATTATAGAAGATTACCTCCTGGCACATCATATTCTCCTGATACAATTTCTCAAAATCTGGATTTTGATTCCGCAAAAGGGGCTCCCGAAAATTCTGATACCAAATTCTTATTTCACGATGCTGTTTTTAGGTTTTTTACATACATTCACCTTTATCCAAATCAGAATACCAACATGTAGCACATGGTTGAATTCGTCTCGGTGCCTGCTGTTACATTCTGAAGAGAAAATTATAGCATCCCATTTAAAAAAGTTACATTGACCTTCAGATCTCCTCTACTACTCCACCCAGAAGAAAGTAATTATTACCACACGATGCACCCCATTTTGCCAAGCAACTTTTGTACGAACACATTTTTAATAACTGCAACCCCTTCCGAAATATCTGAGAATATTGCTATAATAGTTTATTATAGAAGATTACCTCCTGGCACATCATATTCTCCTGATACAATTTCTCAAAATCTGGATTTTGATTCCGCAAAAGGGGCTCCCGAAAATTCTGATACCAAATTCTTATTTCACGATGCTGTTTTTAGGTTTTTTACATACATTCACCTTTATCCAAATCAGAATACCAACATGTAGCACATGGTTGAATTCGTCTCGGTGCCTGCTGTTACATTCTGAAGAGAAAATTATAGCATCCCATTTAAAAAAGTTACATTGACCTTCAGATCTCCTCTACTGCTCCACCCAGAAGAAAGTAATTATTACCACACGATGCACCCCATTTTGCCAAGCAACTTTTGTACGAACACATTTTTAATAACTACAACCCCTTCCGAAATATCTGAGAATATTGCTATAATAGTTTATTATAGAAGATTACCTCCTGGCACATCATATTCTCCTGATACAATTTCTCAAAATCTGGATTTTGATTCCGCAAAAGGGGCTCCCGAAAATTCTGATACAAAATTCTTATTTCACGATGCTGTTTTTAGGTTTTTTACATACATTCACCTTTATCCAAATCAGAATACCAACATGTAGCACATGGTTGAATTCGTCTCGGTGCCTGCTGTTACATTCTGAAGAGAAAATTATAGCATCCCATTTAAAAAAGTTACATTGACCTTCAGATCTCCTCTACTACTCCACCCAGAAGAAAATAATTATTACCACACGATGCACCCCATTTTGCCAAGCAACTTTTGTACGAACACATTTTTAATAACTACAACCCCTTCCGAAATATCTGAGAATATTGCTATAATAGTTTATTATAGAAGATTACCTCCTGGCACATCATATTCTCCTGATACAATTTCTCAAAATCTGGATTTTGATTCCGCAAAAGGGGCTCCCGAAAATTCTGATACAAAATTCTTATTTCACGATGCTGTTTTTAGGTTTTTTACATACATTCACCTTTATCCAAATCAGAATACCAACATGTAGCACATGGTTGAATTCGTCTCGGTGCCTGCTGTTACATTCTGAAGAGAAAATTATAGCATCCCATTTAAAAAAGTTACATTGACCTTCAGATCTCCTCTACTGCTCCACCCAGAAGAAAGTAATTATTACCACACGATGCACCCCATTTTGCCAAGCAACTTTTGTACGAACACATTTTTAATAACTACAACCCCTTCCGAAATATCTGAGAATATTGCTATAATAGTTTATTATAGAAGATTACCTCCTGGCACATCATATTCTCCTGATACAATTTCTCAAAATCTGGATTTTGATTCCGCAAAAGGGGCTCCCGAAAATTCTGATACCAAATTCTTATTTCACGATGCTGTTTTTAGGTTTTTTACATACATTCACCTTTATCCAAATCAGAATACCAACATGTAGCACATGGTTGAATTCGTCTCGGTGCCTGCTGTTACATTCTGAAGAGAAAATTATAGCATCCCATTTAAAAAAGTTACATTGACCTTCAGATCTCCTCTACTGCTCCACCCAGAAGAAAGTAATTATTACCACACGATGCACCCCATTTTGCCAAGCAACTTTTGTACGAACACATTTTTAATAACTACAACCCCTTCCGAAATATCTTAGAATATTGCTATAATAGTTTATTATAGAAGATTACCTCCTGGCACATCATATTCTCCTGATACAATTTCTCAAAATCTGGATTTTGATTCCGCAAAAGGGGCTCCCGAAAATTCTGATACCAAATTCTTATTTCACGATGCTGTTTTTAGGTTTTTTACATACATTCACCTTTATCCAAATCAGAATACCAACATGTAGCACATGGTTGAATTCGTCTCGGTGCCTGCTGTTACATTCTGAAGAGAAAATTATAGCATCCCATTTAAAAAAGTTACATTGACCTTCAGATCTCCTCTACTGCTCCACCCAGAAGAAAATAATTATTACCACACGATGCACCCCATTTTGCCAAGCAACTTTTGTACGAACACATTTTTAATAACTACAACCCCTTCCGAAATATCTGAGAATATTGCTATAATAGTTTATTATAGAAGATTACCTCCTGGCACATCATATTCTCCTGATACAATTTCTCAAAATCTGGATTTTGATTCCGCAAAAGGGGCTCCCGAAAATTCTGATACCAAATTCTTATTTCACGATGCTGTTTTTAGGTTTTTTACATACATTCACCTTTATCCAAATCAGAATACCAACATGTAGCACATGGTTGAATTCGTCTCGGTGCCTGCTGTTACATTCTGAAGAGAAAATTATAGCATCCCATTTAAAAAAGTTACATTGACCTTCAGATCTCCTCTACTGCTCCACCCAGAAGAAAATAATTATTACCACACGATGCACCCCATTTTGCCAAGCAACTTTTGTACGAACACATTTTTAATAACTACAACCCCTTCCGAAATATCTGAGAATATTGCTATAATAGTTTATTATAGAAGATTACCTCCTGGCACATCATATTCTCCTGATACAATTTCTCAAAATCTGGATTTTGATTCCGCAAAAGGGGCTCCCGAAAATTCTGATACCAAATTCTTATTTCACGATGCTGTTTTTAGGTTTTTTACATACATTCACCTTTATCCAAATCAGAATACCAACATGTAGCACATGGTTGAATTCGTCTCGGTGCCTGCTGTTACATTCTGAAGAGAAAATTATAGCATCCCATTTAAAAAAGTTACATTGACCTTCAGATCTCCTCTACTACTCCACCCAGAAGAAAGTAATTATTACCACACGATGCACCCCATTTTGCCAAGCAACTTTTGTACGAACACATTTTTAATAACTACAACCCCTTCCGAAATATCTGAGAATATTGCTATAATAGTTTATTATAGAAGATTACCTCCTGGCACATCATATTCTCCTGATACAATTTCTCAAAATCTGGATTTTGATTCCGCAAAAGGGGCTCCCGAAAATTCTGATACCAAATTCTTATTTCACGATGCTGTTTTTAGGTTTTTTACATACATTCACCTTTATCCAAATCAGAATACCAACATGTAGCACATGGTTGAATTCGTCTCGGTGCCTGCTGTTACATACTGAAGAGAAAATTATAGCATCCCATTAAAAAAAGTTACATTGACCTTCAGATCTCCTCTACTACTCCACCCAGAAGAAAGTAATTATTACCACACGATGCACCCCATTTTGCCAAGCAACTTTTGTACGAACACATTTTTAATAACTACAACCCCTTCCGAAATATCTTAGAATATTGCTATAATAGTCTATTATAGTAGATTACCTCCTGCCACATCATGATGTAACACGAAGAATACCTCCTGCCACATCATGTTCTCCTGATACAAAATTTCATTTTCGAGCAAACAGGATTGTGAAATACCCTTTTAATAATTCCTGGAATTTTACGTCACTAAAATTCCAAGATGTAACACGAAGAATACCTCCTGCCACATCATGTTCTCCTGATACAAAATTTCATTTTCGAGCAAGCAGGATTTGCAAATACAGTTTCGGTAATTCCTGGAATTTGACATTACGAAAATTCTAAGAAGTGATACGAAGAATACCTCCTGCCACATCATGTTCTCCTGATACAAAATTTAATTTTCGAGCAAACAGGATTTGCAAATACAGTTTCGGTAATTCCTGGAATTTGACATTACGAAAATTCTAAGAAGTGATACGAAGAATACCTCCTGGCACGTCATGTTCTCCTGATACAAAATTTCATTTTCGAGCAAACAGGATTTGCAAATACAGTTTCGGTAATTCCTGGAATTTGACGTTACGAAAATTCTAAGATGTAACACGAAGAATACCTCCTGCCACATCATGTTCTCCTGATACAAAATTTCATTTTCGAGCAAGCAGGATTTGCAAATACAGTTTCGGTAATTCCTGGAATTTGACGTTACGAAAATTCTAAGATGTAACACGAAGAATACCTCCTGCCACATCATGTTCTCCTGATACAAAATTAAATTTTCGAGCAAGCAGGATTTGCAAATACAGTTTCGGTAATTCCTGGAATTTGACATTACGAAAATTCTAAGAAGTGATACGAAGAATACCTCCTGCCACATCATGTTCTCCTGATACAAAATTTCATTTTCGAGCAAGCAGGATTTGCAAATACAGTTTCGGTAATTCCTGGAATTTGACATTACGAAAATTCTAAGAAGTGATACGAAGAATACCTCCTGCCACATCATGTTCTCCTGATACAAAATTTCATTTTCGAGCAAGCAGGATTTGCAAATACAGTTTCGGTAATTCCTGGAATTTGACATTACGAAAATTCTAAGAAGTGATACGAAGAATACCTCCTGCCACATCATGTTCTCCTGATACAAAATTTCATTTTCGAGCAAGCAGGATTCTGAAATACGTTTTTAATAATTCCTGGAACTTTACGTCACTAAAATTCCAAGAAGTGGCACGCAGAATACCTCCTGGCATATCATGTACTCCTGATACAAAATTTAATTTTCGAGCAAGCAGGATTTGCAAATACAGTTTCGGTAATTCCTGGAATTTGACGTTACGAAAATTCTAAGATGTAACACGAAGAATACCTCCTGCCACATCATGTTCTCCTGATACAAAATTTAATTTTCGAGCAAGCAGGATTTGCAAATACAGTTTCGGTAATTCCTGGAATTTGACGTTACGAAAATTCTAAGATGTAACACGAAGAATACCTCCTGCCACATCATGTTCTCCTGATACAAAATTAAATTTTCGAGCAAGCAGGATTTGCAAATACAGTTTCGGTAATTCCTGGAATTTGACATTACGAAAATTCTAAGAAGTGATACGAAGAATACCTCCTGCCACATCATGTTCTCCTGATACAAAATTTCATTTTCGAGCAAGCAGGATTCTGAAATACGTTTTTAATAATTCCTGGAACTTTACGTCACTAAAATTCCAAGAAGTGGCACGCAGAATACCTCCTGGCATATCATGTTCTCCTGATACAAAATTTCATTTTCGAGCAAGCAGGATTCTGAAATACGTTTTTAATAATTCCTGGAATTTTACGTCACTAAAATTCCAAGAAGTGGCACGCAGAATACCTCCTGGCATATCATGTTCTCCTGATACAAAATTTCATTTTCGAGCAAGCAGGATTTGCAAATACAGTTTCGGTAATTCCTGGAATTTGACGTTACGAAAATTCTAAGATGTAACACGAAGAATACCTCCTGGCACATCATATTCTCCTGATACAAAGTTCTTATGTCAAGATTCTGATTTTAGGAGTGCGAAATTTTCGGAAACCATTTTGGAAGGTATGTTAAATAAATACATTTATATCACACTTTATTTGTTTATTTTTATCTTTCTTTCTACATTATTTTAATACTTAATATATAATTTGTATAATTTAAACTATTTACAAAGTACGTACTATCTCTAGAGACACTGACTAATAAAAGTAAAAATTATAAACTATTATAGCCAAATTCTATATAGAGAAATACGGCGGTACTATTGTTCTTCTGATACATTTTTAAAAATCCTGGAACTTGGTTTCGCAAAAGGGGATCCCGGAAATTCCTGGAATTCGACGTCACTAAAATTCTGGGAAGTGGCAAGAAGAATACCTTCTGGCACATCATATTCTCCTGATACAAAGTTCTTATGTCAAGATTCTGATTTTAGGAGTGCGAAATTTTTGGAAACCATTTTGGAAGGTATGTTAAATAAATACATTTATATCACACTTTATTTGTTTATTTTTATCTTTCTTTCTACATTATTTTAATACTTAATATATAATTTGTATAATTCAAACTATTTACAAAGTACGTACTATCTCTACAGACACTGACTAATAAAAGTAAAAATTATAAACTATTATAGCAAAATTCTATATAGAGAAATACGGCGGTACTATTGTTCTTCTGATACATTTTTAAAAATCCTGGAACTTGGTTTCGCAAAAGGGGATCCCGGAAATTCCTGGAATTCGACGTCAGTAAAATTCTGGGAAGTGGCACGAAGAATACCTCATGGCATATCATGTTCTCCTGATACAAAATTTCATTTTCGAGCAAGCAGGATTCTGAAATACGCTTTTAATAATTCCTGGAATTCTACGTCACTAAAATTCCAAGAAGTGGCACGCTGAATACCTCCTGGCATATCATGTTCTCCTGATACAAAATTTCATTTTCGAGCAAGCAGGATTTGGAAATACGGTTTTAATAATTCCTGGAATTTGACGTCACTAAAATTCCAAGAAGTGGCACACAGAATACCTCCTCGCACATCATGTTCTCCTGATACAAAATTTTGTTTTCGGGCAAGCAGGATTCTGAAATTCATTTTCAATAATTCCTGGAATTTGACGTCATAAAAATCCCGAGACATTACTCGAAGAATACCTCCTAGAACATTATATTCTCCTGATACAATTTTGCAAATTCTAGCGTATGTAAACTTGACGTCATTAAAATTCTAGGAGGTGGCTCTTTGTGCCACCTCCTTTACTATCATATTCTCCTGATACGAATTACTTGAAAAACGACAAGTAGTGTCTTTAAATAATCACATAATATTTCTATTTCTCTTTTTCTTTATTTCTCAACCATTTTTATAAATAAATTGCTTAATTTAGTGCTAAATTATTTAATTTACGAATTGTATACAATTGAATTTATATTATCTACGCAAATAATTCTATTTTATTAAGAATAAGTAATTTAAACTGCTTCTCAACTCTGTTTAAAATTACAATTTAAAGCATTCTTAACATTCTCACAACTTTATCGCAATATACAAACCTATTTTATTATTAGAACTCCTACAAAACAGTTACATATCAAACACAAACTAAACCCATATTCTAGAGGAAAAACATTTTTCCAAATAACGTTTATTGTTACTGCTACAAATTATTAAATATTTTAATTATACTTACTTAGACATATTAGACTAAACTTGCTAGTGAATTTGATAAATATTCAAGAATTACATTTACCAAACCTAGTGGTGATTATATATGATAATTGGTAGTTATACATAATCACCGGATTAATCACATTTACCGTAACATATACACTCGATTTTAATTAGTCTTTAAGATGTAACACTTAGAAATTGACTCAGTTTCAAAGGAAAAGACTCAGTTCGAAGGGCCACCCCTTATTGGTAAGTGGTACAATAGTGCCTCGTGTTCGACACACCCTCTTGAAACTGATACACTCAGAGTTTTCCTGCAGATCAGTCAATTTCTAACCGTTACATCTCAAAAATTAATTAAAGATTAAAATATTCGTTTTAAAAAGCACTACTAAATGATCTAAAAATAAATATGTAGTTCCATTTAAAAAGCAATCATTTCTATGAAAACACACTTTTCGTTTTACCATGCAATTTCAATATTAATACTTTATCTACCGGAAATCTGTTAATCGGCTTTCCAATATTATGGGTTATTGGCTGAAAGGGGATTAATAAACCCTTGATTGTTACTTTTTCGTCTATAACTGAAATATTGAAAGTTAGACGAGCTAAGATGAAAAATAAATTTAAAGCAAAGGTTTAACCCTTTGCACTGGAGATGTGAATCTTTTATAGCTATGACATAATGTTATAGCTATAAAAGTGAAATTTTCATACGTGATCCTAATTCGATGGCCAGGAACTGTAGAATAACGTGTCTGTAACAGGTATCGACGGACAGGTATTGACCCTGTTAAAAAACAATAATCCTTCCGTTAATAAAAGTCGATCACTGGGAAAATATCGAGAGACGACTTCTTGAAAATGGACGTTCGTCCCCGCGATTTCGAATGCAAATGCGACAGGCACGCGAGTCCGCTTTCCGATGAATTAGTGAGGTACTATCGATAGCACCCGGCCACGGTGTTATTAATAGAGCGACATGTGTTGCAGATCGCCGCCGTTCTATCGATACCCGCGTCCAATTGCGCGTTAATTATTAATGCCCTGCGCCTGACAATAACCCGAATATTGATGAGATTATCAATAATTTTGCGGTTCGCGGTCATCGCCTTTCGCCACCGTTTACGGCACCGAACGACGAAACGCCGCACGTCGATACCGAGCCCATTCCGTCTCTCGATTCTTTCTTTATCGCGTTGAAACGTCCGTTGAATAGCCAATCCGGGGGCCCTCCATTTAACGTTCTAAATGTAACGAGTTAACGCGGCGAGAAAAAGAACGGAACGGTATCATCTCGTCGACGGTAACCGCGTTAAAACATTGCTTTATCGCGTCCCCGTTGAATGTGTCAACGCTCCGCCGCTTCATAACGTAAAATTTTAATGAACTGCCATACATGTACGCCCGACGCGGTTCGACTCTAACGCCCGGTTTCGAAGAGTTAAATACGTCATTAGTCAGGCCGTGTCGCGGCTTCTTTATTTACGTTTATTAATTCATCCATGGGATTGAACGTCCGTGAATTGCTAACGGTTAACGGGGATGCGCTCCCCCCCCCCCCCCATTTGGGTTCGAGGGCAGGGTGTGTGTATTTTTTTTTTTGCGCGCGCGGGACAGCTCGTCTTCAGCATCGGACACGCGCGCGCCCTGAAAGATGGCGACCTTAAAGTTTCGGGAATACCCCTATTCAGGCCATTGAGCGCGACGGGGCCTGAAAGCGGATCACTTTATACACGAATCCGTCTAATTGGAAACAGATTAATTTCCCGTCTTTTCGATTGAACATCGTCTCCCTAATTGGACGGGGAAAGTTTACCTTCGCAAAGGCTTTAATTAAAGCGCGTGCCGGCGACCTATCGAAATTAACACTGGCGCGTGTGCGCGGCGAGTGTAAAAAAGGTGTAAAAAAAAAAAGGTCGAGGTACCTTCGCGACGGTGCGCGACGACAAAAGTCACGCACGGGTCCACAGCCGCGTCGTGTACCGCGGGGGAGGCCTAAGGATCTGGATGTACAAGGGAGAGGTGGTGGGAGAGGGCCGTGGTCCGGTCACGGATAAATCAAAAGTATGAAATGCTGCCGGCAGAATTTCGGGCATATTTATGGTAGTGGCAATTCAATGATACACATTCCCGGTCGCCGCGTAATAGTCAATATTTCCATCAGAAGCATACCTACCCAACTCACGCCCACGCGGACGAATTGGTGCAGCCAACGGTGCTTTATGAGAGTTCAGGACGCATTTGACAGGGCGATGCGCCCGGCCAGTTGTTGCTATTTATTCGCGCATTACATTACTCTGTTACCGAGTCGAGTGTCACCAGCTAATTTACATTATAAGTGCCGCTGATGTTATCATCGCTTTGCTTATACGTTATGGCGTTGCTGACGGATCATCAGCCCGCCCGTTGCCCCACGTGTTCGTCCATTTACTATCTATCCCCCTCTCTCGATGCGTGTACGCGTGAATTTACCAGCCTCGATCGCCGTTCATTTATTAATCGGATGACTTTTTGCGTTCTCTTTTTTAAATTGTAGGTATTATAATAATTTTCGAAGGATAGACAGCCACGCCGGTAATAATTATCACTAAATAATATTCGCGCAGAAGAGCCATCGAGCAGTCCGGCCGCGGATGTAAATTCCCTCCGCACTCGTCGCGCTCGCGGCCCAATGAATTCCGCACGAGTGTCCGACCTTTCCCGGGAACGTATGTTGAGCAGCTGAAGTGGAGATTGAAGTGAAATATGAAAATCCGAGCAACGCTGGCTGACGCCGGGTAGTTTCCGTATTAAGCACGTCGCGTTTAACGAGCCGCATAAGACAGAAAAATATAGGTAATGAACGTGAATGCAGAGACGGGACTTTCTTTTCGGCCACTGCCATTCACGAAAATCGTTCTCTGGTTCCATCCCCCCTCTGGGGAAAAAAAACGAACACAGAAGAAAAAAAAAGCACGAGAAAAGGAAATAAAATAAAATGAGAACGAAACGGACCTGATACCGTCTATTTCCAACACGGCCGTATTCCTTTTCAATGTTATTCCGACTAAAATTTCTGCTCGTCTATATTTTTAATTAAAGTCATTCCGCCGGGTTACACGGCTGTGCGAGAATATATTAACGAGCCGCACATGTCCGAATCGGCCCTGTCGAATTTTCAGCAAGATTCTGAACAGTCTCCATTTTGAAATTCCCTGAAAGCGTTCGAGAGGCGGAGTTGTCTGGACCGGCTCGGAAATTTGACAAAAAATTCCTCTGAATTCTGTTTGATTTCAGGATAAACGACCCAAAGGCGCGTACGTGCATAATTTTTACGCGAGTTTGTTACAATTAATCGTTGCAAAACAAACCGTTACGATCTTGGCTCGTACAGAAATAATAACACTAAATCATGTAATTTAGTAGTAATACTGTAACCTGTTAAAAAAAATGTAATCTCCAAATTCGAAGATCCAAACTTTCGTCGAGGGTTGTTTTTTGGCATCGATGAAAAAGAAAAGAGTGACTAGTTCCTGGAGGAAGCGCATTTGCGAAGCGTTGTTGGCGAGTTTAGGAGATCATCGACGGTGCTTGAAAATGTAATCGCTCCCCGCCGTGGCGGAGGCAAATGACACCCTGATGGGCACACACGGACGCGGCACAATTATTATGTACAGCAGCCGGGCGTACAATGTGGATCCATTTTCAGAGTGGCAATTCGCGCGATACATTATCCAGTCAGCGCGATTCGCCGGGTAATAACGCCGGCATTTCGACCCCTCGCCGCTTCTGGAGCAGGGGGTGGTGTCACCGGCAATATTTTCCTTCGACCGTGTACCAATATTCCCCCCCGCCCCCTCCCCGCCGGCCAACCCTTCCCCCTGTGTGTTTTTTTCCCTCCCCCGCGACCGCCCAACGAAATAACTCATTTCGAGAACGCTCGCGAGCGTGAAGCTGTCGATAGCAGACCAAGCGTCGAAAGCCGAGCGACGACAACGTGTAAACAGCCGGGCCGTGTCAACTTTCCTATTATACGCGGACGGACAGGAATCCGTGGATCGGGGTCGATTCCCGACCCTGTCCTCTCGATTCTTGGTTCCGACCCTTGCGCGCCGCGCTGCCACCGGCCAGACACCCTGGATTCTTTTTCGGCGCGCGTGAAATTTGTCGATGACGAGGGGCAGCCAGGGGGTGGATGCTCTCCCGTGCACCTGGCAAGTGACACGAAACAAATCTACCGATACGAACAACTGGCTGAAACCCCCCCTCTCCTCTCCGTCATTCGAGGGACACGCATCGGCTGGAAAAATGCGAACGCGGTCGAAATCGAAAGCTTTGAAATTTCGAGAAGAACGCGATCGAATGCGGCGCGCGCAAAAGGGCGATATTATCGATGCAAACGGCTCGAATCGGAGCGCAAAACCCCGGCAAATCCGCGTGACTAATTATCGGCGTTCTTCGATCTTACTCCCGCGAGCCACTCGCATCAATTTAAACTTCTTCTTGCGGGCCGGCGCGGCGGAGAAAAAAGGAAGCGGTGCATGATCTTACGATTGTGCCCCGCTCACAAAAGCGCCGACTCGCCGGCTGAAAACGTCTGGATTCATTTGACCCCCTACTTTTCTCCGTGTAACTAAGTACCTTCTTCGTTCAACGCTCTTTTTCCCCTGGCTCGATTCGACCTTTCGCGGTTCTTCCTTTCACCGCGACGACGTTTGATGCTTCTCGTTCACGCTGCTCGCTCGATACAGAAAAACGAGAGCGTTATGACCCGTGAAACGTTGGCGAACAGATGCTTCTGATGCTCCTCCGTTCACGACTGCCACACATTTTCTCTTGGTTTTAACATCGATACCCCGATCCCCGGCCTCTCTCCTTCCCGTCCCCCTTTTGTGGCTTAGGGCCACACCTTTCTCTTCGTGTCCTGTTTTGCTAAAGGGAGGACAAATTGGCGGGAGATCCGACAGAAAAACAATAGCTTTTTGCACTGTCAAATTGGCAGCATTAATTTACAAAAAGTATATTCCAAAAAATAAAATAAGAATTTTCGGGTCATTTTATGGGGGGTTGATTCCCAAACAAAAGTTCGTATCTCATCGCCTTTACCTCAAACCTGAGTTTTTCTATGTGTCCTCCATTATTTTGCATTATTGCACAGAAAATTAATAAATGCGTATCGGTGTTGTGTAATTAACTGTTTATCCTCTTATGGGCGTTAAAAATATTACTAAAGTTATCGTTTACTATTAATGTTTATAAAAATAGTTGGCATCTTATCGCTAATCTAAACGCTGAGGAAATAATGCCAAATATTTTTTACACCAATGTTCTATATTTTATTCGAAATAAATAATATTCCGTATGTTCACCGTGCCAAGGTTAGGTTTAATATTCAAAGCCAGAAGAAATGCAGGGATAAATCGAAGTCAAGAGCAGTCCTAACCTGTCTCAAACGAGACAGAAGGAGGGGGGTGGGGGAGGTTCGACTTAAGAAAACTACCAGCCCTTCATGGACGTTTCAAGTGGCAGCGACTCCGTCGTGTTTACACGAGACTCCTGTATACCCGATACACAACCCCTCGCTAAACTAGATGATGTTTGTTTAAAGTCCCCCTCCCGATAGAATAGACGTCGATTCATCGCATTCGAAGATCCTCGTAATCCTAAATAAATGGAATTACACGCGGCCGTTTGCGAACATCGTGGAAAAAGAATAACCGCGGCGTCGAAATTAATCATTGCACTTTGCGAAGACGTGTACCGATGGGACCGGGCTTAATTAATCCCGAGCTCGATACAAGGGTCGCGGAGATAAAAAATATTTCAACTGGATTAAGGACGTAAGCTTTCAGAAAAAAAAAAAAAAAAAAAAAATAGCCGAAGGAGGCTGCTTTGTTACCAGCGACGGTATAAATTCTAATGTGGCGGCATTATAATTGCGTGGTTTACGTTCGCCGCAGGCCAAGGGTCGCCCAGGCCAAATTAGCGACGATCATTATTTATGTTTCGCGAGGAAAAGGGGTTAAAACGGCCACTCGGAAGACAGGGATTGTCGGACTCGAGGAACGAGCCTCGAGTGTCACGGGAATTATTTACGCGAGGCTAACCGATTAATTCAACGGATCGGGCATCGATCGATTATCGCGCGAAATAAATACATTTCGGGCCAGGATCGTTTCGGTGCATACCCGTGAACGGGCGTCGACGCGCGTAACGTACCACGGTCCCTGGGTAATTATATGCGTCCTGTCCCCCTATCTTCGATACAGTTACGATCAACATGACACGGACGCGAGTGCATCGATGCAGCGTCGCGACGCCTCCGGTGCGCCGCGTGCGTGTGCCCGCCGCCCTGCCCGTCGGACGTGTGCACCGTTCTCTGCCCTCGTTCCGCGCGGATGAACGGTCCATCGTTTCTATCAGCGCCGGGATCATTGCGTATACTAGTACCGTGTTCGCATAATTGCCGCGTGCACCAGCAAATATACTAGCAGTCGGTTAAATTTCATTAACGAATGTAACCAGATTTGCCCACGTAGGAACATATTGTAAAGCAGGAAGCGATCGAGAACTGGTTAACCACTTTGTACTCGGAGATTTTTTTCAAATTATTTACCAGTAACTTAAAAATACTTAATTGCAAAGTAGTAAATAACATACAATCGTAGATAAGACGATATAGTATTAGGAATGATTATTCTATTTAAATTATATTTGAAAGGAAACTTAAATTAGTTATATTTCCCTTGAAAATCATCTGCATTTTTTCATGACCCCTGAGGGGACAATCGAACAGAAAGGGTTAATACGCCCCATATTTAAAGAAATATCAAATAAATGTCTTTTTGTAATTATAACAAAATAAAACTATCAATGATTTTCATAACCTTAAATGGTGCATGTATAATAATATTGTTAGGTAAAACATCCTGCATAAATGAATAATTATTTTATGTAATTTTTAACAAAGTATTATATAATAGACAATAATAAAATTATTTTATTTTTTATTCATTACACTTTCTCTTTTGACTTTACGGCCACATCGATTGCACAAAGAATCGTATATTGTACAAGTTCCATGTAGCCACACTTGGCATTTTGAACACTGGATCTTCTTCTTCATTAACCCTCATTCTTTTATTTTAATAAGATTCTAAATCCTAATGTTTTTATGCTTTATTTTTGTGGTGATTGCCAACAATTAATCATGAATGAAATATTATTATTTTTAACTTCCTGTTTAAATTTTAATATTAAAAAATGAATGGCTTTTAAAATTAAATTTTTCATGGGTTGAAAATAGAAATTGTAATATATCTTTTTCGAAAACGTAATTTTGCAGTTACAAAGGACTATGTTCGTAGTCACATATCTTTATTTGTGTGCTTAACATTGTGTGCTCAACTGGGGTATATTTCCCAGCTTTACCCTATTAAGGTGACCATTGATCGGAACCATTTAATTAACCATTTTCCTCTAGATTAGGGAGAGGGACGAAGAGGACCCTCTGGTACACGTTATTGTTTCAGTTTGTACATTAAAGCGGCAATTGAGTCGCAAATTAGTGAAGA
The DNA here is from genome assembly GCA_022405125.1 of Anthidium xuezhongi. Taxonomy (NCBI): domain Eukaryota; kingdom Metazoa; phylum Arthropoda; class Insecta; order Hymenoptera; family Megachilidae; genus Anthidium; species Anthidium xuezhongi. The sequence goes on from CM039637.1 coordinate 3,351,491, forward strand.
ATTATCCGTATCTTTGTTATCAAACAATCAATTGGATGGTGCATGAGATCTGCGATATTTCTACTGTGTAATGCGCAGCAATACGCGCGGCGTTAAATCAAATCCAATTTGAGCCCTTATGCGTCGTGCACCAGAGCACAGAGTAGCACCTGACAAACTCATTGGTCTGACTAATTGAATCATTCGCCGTTCAATCGCTTTACACGTATCTACATACGTGTGCGGCGCACGATCGTCGAACGTACGTCGCGTTCGTGCGATGCGCGTCGAACTTGAATTTCAACGAATTCTTCCGTCCACAAAGGGGTTAATCCGCTTCCCAAATACGGACGATAAATCGACGAAAGTGTTTTTACAAAACAGGATCACTTGTACGCGTGTTCCTTTACGAGGAACTCCTCGGGGTTAGCAACACGTGTAGCACCGCTCTTCAGGGTGGCCCGCTCTAAACGTCGGTGAAAGTGGTCCGCGACAAGTTTCAAGTTTTGTTTGCTGGCGCCAGACGTGTCTGGCTCTGTTTGAAGGATGAAGTATCTGGCCGGCTTTTCCTGCGGGCCGATTTCCGTTCGACTCTTCAGGGACGACCACTCGAACGGCTCCCGATCCACGAACCTGCAAGTCACAGACCCTGTCCTGTTTCCTCTCGCCGGGCGAAATAAAGAACCGTGCGTCGATTTTAACCGTAATATCTTCATCCTTCGACGTTTGGAAGTTCTTCTAACGGAAACTCCCTAAAGTTTCCGGAGTTCGTTCTGTTATACTCACTCTGGACACTTCATCTTCCGACTCCTCTCCCAGCTCTGCTACTTACTCATAATCCAAAGGTCATTTTCCTAAAACATATTAAATAGCCTCGCACTGCAATTCCCAGCGTCAAGTTAATCCTTAATTATTTAAACCTCCGTGTTACCCCAAATCTGCTCTCAATTTGAAGGAATTGGGAGCAACCGGGCATCACAGTTCGATGGCGCCGATCGAAGGGAAGGATCGCGCCGGTCCACGAGGACAATACCGCGTCTCGTGGGCATTTTGGTCGGAGAGATACAATGGTAGTCGATAATGCGTATGATTTGTGCAATAGGCGTCTAGTGCAGGTGCAGCCGGCGCCGCGCAATTCGACGCTGCGAAATCGTTCTACCTCGAAACATCACCGATGCACATGTGCGCCCACTGTGATATCCGGCCAGAGTTGCATCGTACGCGTCCGTGTTACGTGCATTCGTGCTCGTCATTACGTGCAGAGCTTGCTCGATAGGGATCTGCCCATTATTTCTCTTACGTTGACACCATGGTCGCCGTTCCGTTCCACGTTCTTTGCCGGGGCGCAGGGAATCGGGAGAGAAGAGTCAGGCGAAACCATAAATATCCCTAGGAAAAGAAAGGCCCTCGCCGGGGATTGCATCAGTCTAAAAGGGGTCAAACCGTATCGTGCGAGTGGAAAAATTGAATTCTAACGTTTTTACGAGCGCGGGAGACCGGGGTTTTGTCACGATGCAAGCTTTTCGTACGGATAAGAAAAAGAAAGAACAGGGTTTCGGTAATTTATAGAACACCGTGACACTCTGTCTGGACTTTATAACGCGCTTTATGGCGGGGAGCAAACAAGACCAACTGATAAGTAGCTATCTACCATGTTAAACATGTTATCCTAACGCGTTACAGACATGTCTACGCCGTGGCACAGATAAGCAACAAGTGTGCAGTTCACATCGAGCCGTTTGGGAAAAGGTATTGTGTACTCACTGTATGTACGTTAATTGTCTCCGTCCCCGTGGACCACTCCCCTCCTCCTTTTTTTTTCGGTCGAACCGTACCGAATAACACCATAATCACCGATACGGAACGAGTTTCCACCCCTGTCTCGTCCGATATTCCGCCATTTTGTTGAACAATGGCTCGTTTAGAATATTTTATTCAAGTTCGTGCACTCCGTTTATAACAATTTCACTAGCATTCCATTTGGCTAAGACGATTTGTCGATCAGTTGTTTTAAAGAACAACGGTTGTTCCTTGGGGGCGAAATAAGAGGACGATCGAGGAAGTTCTAGAAAAGCCATATTTCAAGTAAATGGCCGATGAAGCCTCCTTATGGTCAGCAAATATAATAAAGTCGAGGTCCATATATACGTGCTTATGGTCTCGGCCAGGATAGACCCCGAAGAAAGAGCAGCGGTACGCCCGCACGGGATAAGGAAGAAAAGGGGAGACGCGACCCGGTATCGTCATATTTTCTGATCTTCCGCCAATAAACTCCATTACTATTTATCAGGCTAATGCGTCCTTATAACTCCCATTAACAACAATCTATACGGTTCCACGCGTTAGTGGCTGAACGCACACGAAAGCCTGCCCGTATCGATTCCTCGGCATCGAAGAATAGCTTCTGCTAATCTTCTGTAATCTCTTCACGGTTACAAATACTTATTCAATTCTTCGTTTAAAACAGGGCTTATTTAATAACTTTGATTATGTTCCCTAGCGAGAACAGCTTGAATCCATTAAACGGAAAAAGGAAACGTCCCATTTCGAGTGTTTCCAGAAACGGGTTCTTGGAATCCTTTCCCGGGCCGAGTAATTACCGGGTCGATATCGTTTAGCATCTGTGAGTTTAGAAAAATAGATGGGGATCATAGTCTATTTACCGACGCGACCCTGAAGCAGACTAAACAGTGTCATAGGTCGCGGCGATCGTCTGTGTACATAAACACGAAGGGTCTTTGGCTGGCAACCACTCGACCGACATCTGTTTCGAGGGTTTCGAGGCTGGAAATCTTCGAAAATGATTATGTTATTTTCGAGCAGCCGGTGTTTATGATTCACCCTTCGATTAGAATATTAATTTTAACGGAGGAGGACCGAGCGACTCGAACGACCGCCATTTTGTTTAAACAAACGGAATCGAAGTGGGCGAACCGTGTAACGCGAGACGGTACCTTAAATATATAAAACGAGCTTCAAGGAAAAGTTGAGACTCGAGTTAGTAAGGATCCGACAACGGTGCGGGATGTAATATAAACGTCGTAAAATAGGAACCAGGTGAATCGTATAATTCGCGAGAGGGGTGGACCGGGGGTTGAAGAGGGGGGTGGGAACGACCAGAGGAGGTTCGTCGAGTAATTCTCAACCGTGCTGCGACACGTCCCTCTTTCTCCGCGCACGCATTTACCACGTACGACGACCGCATCGCACCACGTGCTGCTTATATCGCTCTCGGTACGAGGGAGGCTCGCTGGAAGTGTGGGGTGAGCTTCGTGTAATATACGAAGAAACGCGGTCACATCCGATTTCATTCGACGCCTTTGCCTTTCTTTTTCCCCTCCGGGCTTCGCTGGCTGAAATCGTCTTCGAGTTTCCATCCAGAAAATGGATAAAGTCTGAGGGACGAGGGAAACGAAAATACGACTCGGATGCGTTTAATTAATTGCAGAACCAGTGGAAAATTATCCATCGATCGAAGACCAGGCTGCAATAAATTCGAGTGGCGTGCATGTTCGGTGTATCCATGGAAAAAAAACAGAAGAAAATCGCTGACACCACCTGGGAGTCGTTCCGTTATCGTCGTGTATTTGGTTTACCCTGCAGCCCCTCCCCTTCCACCTGTCGTTAATGCTGCACGTATCCTTCGGTAAACAACGAAAGCAGCAGGTTGTTCAGATTTTATTTGTCGAGCTCGACAGTGCCCTTCTCTATATCTACCTTTTCGCTTATCGTGGCTGAACGCATTGAAAGCGGGCACGGCGCTTCCTTCCTACCTCCTGCGGCCCCTACCACCGCCAAATCCGTAGACGGCCAAATATTAAAGTTTCCCCTTCGTGCATACCGATAACGACACAAGAGGACCACGATACCATCTTTATTCCCCGCGACTATAAAATTTTACAATCGTCCGACAGGGATTTTTATCGACGCAGCAGCTCGTCGTCTCTCTCTCTCTCCTTTCCCTAACCGTGGTTCCAAACGTTCGAAATTTAACGGATATTATTTTCTGATCGATGGACACATTCTGGATATCGCCTCTCGGCTACACCATTACCACGGGGTCAAATTTCATCCCGTTGAAAAACATCTTGAGGATCGCTGCGGTGTTCAAAAGCTGGAATTTAAACGTCGACCTATCCGGACACGTTCGGTCATCCTTCGCAAAATCAAAAAAAGAAAGAGGAAGAAACGTCAAAACCGAAAGCCCGAATAATTTCCATCGCGCGAGCACGGTTTCGTTTGTCACCGTTTCCAAAACACGACATCGCGTTTACACGGCGGGGGGATGGGGTTAAGGGTGGCAGGACAGCGTCGTCGACGCGTGTACCACGTAGGTTGATAGCCAAAAGCAGTGGTTGGCAGGACAGGGGAACGTGTCACGCGATCCGTGAGTAATTCGCACGAGCCGAGGCCCGAGTCTGCCTGCCTGCTTAACAGAGTGTTATAATCTATTTACGTTAACATTACCAACGTTTAACGTGGTTGCTTCGCATCCCCGGGGTTAGAGAAAGGGGTTGGTTCGGTAGGAAGGTGGATAGGAACAGTTAGAAGCGAGGGGGGGTGTAGGTGTACATCGTCCTCGCTCGCTTCTACGCCCCTGCTCTTTGGTTACCTCTGCAGCAGACAGCACTCAAGAATTGTCGCAGCCACGTTAGGGCTTTTGGGAACAAGCGTTAATTCGTGCGGTCGTTCGCTTTCCCGTTAATCGTGATCTCGTGCATACCCTCTGTGCATCAACCTGTACACCCCACGCGCCGTTTCACTGCGTGCCACCTAACCTAACCTCCGCCAGAACGTCCCAAATATCCGGCAAATTAAGGACTCGTGCCTGCACGTGTCCTCAGAATTCGTTTCTGGGGAAAAATAGAGGGCTCGTCGCCGAAATTTATTAATAATATTTTTAAGCTTAAGCACCGTTTACTTAACCTATCCTCAAACGCCGTAAGTTTATCAAACAATTGAATCGCACGATTCGAAGCGCATTAACGGCGCACAATGGCAAGTTGAAGCAACCCGTTGGCCATTGTACGTCGACGGAGGTTAGGCCGTTGGCCCGTGAACGTTATTAAGGACAAATTCTGGCAGAGCGCGCGAGCTGGAAGGCCGCGCCCGTCCCGTTTGAACGAGCCTGTAGGCAAACGGGCCTCCGAGCGTGTACATCCACGCTTGGCATATGCACGACAATACGGGCTAAATGGCCAGCTTCAAGCAAACCGGCAACTAACTCCGACGAAACGTCCTGAAACTTTAGATGCGATTATCTGGAGGTTATGTCGTAACAATTATGGGGCTGCCACTCCGCGGAATCAGGCGACTGCTAACTTGTTTGCTGGCCGCCCACCTATTGTCCCTCTGTCGCAAATAATTTTCGGCCACGCGGGCTAATGGACGAGCTTGATAAGTATTGTGCCAGAAATCGTGCAGGAAAATCATTTGTATCCGAGTGTTGACCAGAAACTGATGGAAAAGAATTTTATTAACCCGCCTCGAAACCGAGCAAACCGAGAGAGGGGGGGTCGGATTTACGTTTCTCGACCTGGGTGGGCCGCGGTGTTCAGTCCTCGCTTTCTTACCGGGCTAAATTTGATGCAATGCTTGATAACTGTGCGCCGATTGTTTGGAGGCAGGTGTATAAGTTGGCCTCGTGTGTTTGATACAGGAAATTGGTTATCCTTTTTCTTCTGTGAAGATAAGAGTTTATGGGGAATTTCCTTTTGGCCACGCCGCCTTGATAGAATGGCCTCTGTTTAACGGTGGTGCCACTCCTAAAGTCAACACGGGGCACCAGTGAATTCGTTCTTTGTTTAACGGCGAACTGGTGCACTTGTATCCCGTAGCATGCATTTTATCTTTGTTCGTAGCTTTCCAGTTATTATTGCCTCGTGCTCCAGCTGCTTTTTCGGATGATTACTTCCGGTTCTTGGTATTCTCACGCGCCGCTGGGATATGTACGCAATAATATGGTCGTAAGGTTTTTATGACGGGGCTGTCTTCTGCTTCGTGTTCCTAGGTTCGAGCGTTTCCTTCCACGTCGATGCGGACTCTCCTGTCTCCTTTTGCATAAACGTCTGCGTGAAAAATTCGTTAAATTAATCGCTAACAGCGAGTGCTTCTCGATTATGCATTCGACATCGCGAAACGAAGTATTGATTCGCCACAGGGGTGTGGATTTCCTCTTCCCCCGGATCAAGAACAAGCTCGCTTTTACTATCCCCTTTCCCCCAAGAAAATATTTACTAGACCAAAATGCCGGCCTGGAAGAAGTCTGAAGCGGTCTTTATAGTTCCTTAAAAGGTGCGGCACATTTGCAGACTGCGTGCCCTTTCAGCGTGTCCTCGTTTTTACACACATTGCGTGTACGTTCACGTGTTGGCCACCTAAACACGGGCTTAATACGTCCCAAATGGAGAAGGGGGAGGGCTCGAAATCATTTATAAGCTATAAATGGGGAATTTTGGCCCGCCAAAGTCTCCCTTACGTAGCCAATAAAAGCGTACTTTGTTTCGACGAGACACGACCAGTCTCTCCAGACTCCTTTTTATCTCTTATTTACAACTCTTTTATTTGCCGATTCCATCCGAATCAGACCCGACATCGTGCCTCACCTACCTCTAAACCTCCAGTCATTTGGATTCTCCCATTTCCTCCGGCCAGAGGGTCAAACGTTGGGCAAAGCTGTCCATCATTCGATTTCAATTTAAACAAGACTCGATTCTCGATATTAACGACTGTACTTATTTTGAACACGTCGATCATTTCGTGGCCTAAGCAACGAATCAGTTCGTGTGCGAAATACGGATCCGTCGTCGCTGTGTATTATACGAATCGTGCATTTTCCGTGGCTATTGGAGCTTGCGACACCAGCGTCGAAAATATCGGAAACCACGCGACGAAAGTCTGGAATTTTTGGTTACCGATTACCTGCCCTCGTCCCGGCTTCCATAGATCGCAATAATTTCGATATTGCCCGCTCTTTTTCCCGCTGATCATTTCGCTAAGTACCGCGTGACGGCTGAAATTTCACGGATGTGCAAGCGATATCTATTGTTGGATATATATATATAAAAAAAAAGAAGGAGCCAGAAAAAAAACACGCGTATTCAGTGTTGCACTGGCTCTTTTTTCGTGTTCATCTGCCTCGTCGCATACATTTATTCACGGTTGGTTAAGCCAATGTTTTATAAAGTGAACCACCCATACCTCCCTCCTCGTTCCCGGATTTACCTGCACCCGTGCGTTATTTTAATACGCGGTCCTTCGATTTTTCAATATCCTGTCCCGTTTGAAACCGATTCAGGGGTTCCTTCGTGCGCGACTACGTTTTAGACAAAATCGACTTTCAATGTTTCTATTGTTATCGATGGGTTCCTCGAAATTATGTATTGGCACTTTGGAAATATTATTCGAGGCAAATAAACGCTGCGAACGGAGATACAGAGACATTTTTCAAAATTATCTGGGTAGTGATTAAAAAAATGGCTCGAACAGTTTTTAGCGTGGCATCGATATTACTCGGTGTATATACTTGATCCCATCCCTAAAAGCCATCCGCGTTTCTCTCATCAGGTAGCAGCAGACTGGAACATTAGCAATTCCAATATGGCCGCGGGCGGGTTTCCCGTAGAAACAATGTCGAAGATTACCGACCATGCGGGAACGTCAGCGCAACCAGCGGGTACCATTCAACGAAGATGATCACATTGTTCGACACGATAATATTTGTCACCGAAAATAACGGCCAAAAAACTGAGAAGGAATAGAGAGTCGGGCGCATATCCATTGAAACGCAGACAATGCGAGGAATTCATCTGGCTGCCCGCTCGCCTCCTTCTCGGATCCTCTTCAGCTTGTCACGTGACACGCGCCAAATTAAAAACTCGCTTTCCCTGTTCCTTTTCGCTCGACCGACGTCAGATATCGAGGTGCTTCGTCGAAGAACCTCTACATTTTTTTTTCTTCCTTTTTTTTTGGAAAATGAACACAGATTTCTTTTTGAGCATGGGTTACGGTCAGGGTTAGAATTGTGTTAGAGATAGAGTTAGTATCAGTTAAGGTAACTGGGTCAAGCTATATAGGGGAGATCAGGGGCAAAGCTAATAGTTTGCTTTATTTCGATCTGCTACTTTTAAATTGTATAGACTTCTTTACACAATTTGTACATTCCAATAAAATTACAATAAAGTTTGGAATATATTGCACCCATCTTTTGTAATAAAATTTTCAGTAAAATGAATCATTTGTTGTCTTTGTCCCTGCCCCTAGGAACAATTGTAACACTGTATTTAATTTGTAAAAGAAAACAATGAATACAAATGATGTTTTTATCCATTCCATAGATATATGTAAATATAAATATAAACGTAATGTGAATTTTTTAAATTTCAGAAATCAAAATAAATACGTAGCAGTTTCATAGGTGTCAACTAAAAATTAATTTTCAGAACAATTATCGCATGAATAACACAATTTTCCATCTGTACAGTTTCCTGATGGGATCAACGGTTACAAATAATACATTGAATCCATTTTTCATTTGAACGAATTTTAGAATAAAGTTCACCACACACAAAATATAAACAGTCTTGTTTTTCGATTTGTCTTTCTTTTACGAGTATTTGACATTCTAGAAGAATTATTTAATTTAAAATGAGTGAAACTTGAAAGACAGTCGGAAGTTAACAACATGTTACCTTTGTCCTTGCTAGCAGTATTTCGTAAGTTTGTTTTGTATGCTACCCTGCTTTATTATTATAAATAACAAGAAAATACATAACTGAAAGAGATAGTACAAACTTATTTTTGGTATCGTATTTCAATAAAATATTTTTATTAACAGAACTGTTTATTTCTGCGAAGGAGAGATGGAATTGGGGTATTCGGATAGAGCGAGACTAATATTTATTTTGTAATAGTCTCCCCTGATAGCTTTTATGCGCCCGTTCTGACGTCGAGGTCCTTTTCAAAGTGCCGATAATTTGGTGAAAAAATTGAATAAGAATGTTTATAGCTTCCGAAGATGAAGTAGCGCCAATGTTGAATATTGACAGAGCCACGATCGAATGGAAGGCAAGCCTGAAAGCTTCAGTTTCCATGAGAATGGACAGTTATCGAGATTGCAGAGGGTACGGTTATCACGATGAAGAGAATGGAGGATCCCATTCAGCATCGGCTCTTGCCCCGGGCGCAACGACATTGGAATGCGAAGCTGAACGACTGTCATTGTTGTCATTTTTACGGGCATTAAAATCGGGAGTCGGTTACCGTCCCCTGCTAAATTTTCGATCCCCGTCCGTAATGAAACCCCGCTCCCCCTTTCGAGTTTTCTTATTTTAAATCACGAAAACCATCCTCTGTTGATTTTTACAATTTCAAGGTAAATACTCCACGCAGAACACCATTCTAGGAAAAACAGCGAGGCGTTACTATTTTTTATCTGTAACACTCAGTACAATAGCCGTTCCCTAAGGGAATACCGAAAAGTTACCAGATAGGTCCCGATCGATCGCTGGCGAAGACAGTTGTAATGAAAGGGTTAAGGAAAGTATCCGTAAGGACACGGATGTCAAAGCAACGGAGAAGATCCGTCTTGGCGAAGACAAGTTCAGCCAGCGGAGGATGAGGCTGGCGAGCAAGAGGGGTGGGTTACGGGGGGGTGGATTGCGGCTCGATTCGGCAGCAGGCACCCGAGGGCACGTCAAGGATCGAGAGACGCGCCATTTCATTCGCAGACTGCCGATATCGCCCAGCCCCATCCAAAATATCTCATTCCCAAACGCCTGGAGCTCTCGATGGATTACAAACCTATCTATTACTTCCCTGTCCCTATCTTCCGGCCCGACGTTACGTGTCTGTTGGCGTTTCGATTCTCTTCAAGATCCGCCAAAGAACGGCTCTTCCGTTCGCCCCAAAGCTCTGTCGATTCTTTTGAACGATAGACGAGAGAACCTGCGTACAGTAGCCCCCTCCACCCTCCTGACGTGGGGGGTATTTTCAACAGCTTCGAAGAAAAAAAAAAAAATTACACGTTCCAATTTTTTCAAGGAGCGAACCGTGTATCATTGAATCTGGTTAGGTGGCAGATTCCTCGGAACGAACCAATTCCAGCGAGACAGATTTTCATCTCGCCGGTTCGACGCAACTCGGTCGGGTCGGTTCAGCAAGGCGGCAAGAGGATGATTCTCGCTCTTCGTGTTTCCTCGATCCGCCGCCGTGTGTTGGTGTAACACACGAGACGGGGCGGGAGCTTGTTTTTTTTAAAGGATGGGTGATGATGGGATACTCTCACCGTGAAGAAGGCGGCACAGCCACTGCGAGAAGCGGCACCTCTTAGTCTAATTGAAAAGTCGGCGGAAATTGAAAATTGCGATCGCGAATTGCGAGCTGCTTTAGGGAAAGCAAAGGGACAGAGGAGTTCGCCAGCCACTGAAGAAGACGGATAGCCTGGATACCCGTTGGATGAACGAGGATAGGACGCGGCCAGGAAGGAGAGAGGGTGCAGGCTACCGTGTCGGAACACGGTAGAATGAAGATTCAGTGTTTTTTGTCAGGGAGATGGAAATGGTGTCGGGCGGGGGGAGGGAGTGCGAATCCAGCCTCGTATGGGCATTCTTTTAAAGAGCCGTCAATTGTACCGGTTCTGAGGGTTGATTTCCTCGTGCTTGCATCCAACCATCCATTCATCCATTCATCTAATGCATATAGTCTTGCCGGAGCGTGCGCCTGAACAACAACTTCGTTGCTAAATTCCTAGCTACCACCTCCTCCCGCCCGCCCCTTCAAAACGAACCGACACCCCCTATTTTTTAACACCCGAACGTACGTATTTACCGTTTCAAACTCGTGTTCAGTGCATCGAGAAGGAAACGGGAGGGACGACGAATTGTAACCAGACCCGTCTGTCGGGAGGAACTATAATTACGCTTACTGGAAGAATGAGTAACAACACCGTTTTTCTCGAATGCTATCGCTAGGGAGTACTTACTGGATTGCTTTCGAGGGACGCCTTTGGAAGGATTCAAGTCTTTTTCTTGTTTTCCCTCTCTACCCCTCTCTCTCTCTCTCTCTCTCTCTGAATCTGTATTCATCGTTTAGTGGCTAGTGTTGGTTCGCGGTAATCCGACCGTCTTCGCTTTGGGGGGTAATTTATTAGCTCATTTAATTGTTTCGGGAGAAAGGGGAACGGTTTTCAATTTTTGCTAGAGCGTTGATGAATTTTGCTAGAAAAAAATTGGAATTCGCTGAAAAATTCGCAAGACAAAAGGTAAAGCACCGAAGGAGGGATGTCGGTCTGTCGACTAATTGGAGATACCCGAAGTTGCCGCGGCAAGATAGGGCGAGTTCACACGAATGAATTTCGTTCGCTACCTCTGCTCTTCAATTCCAACACAGAAGGTAAACCTCGGTTGTGTAGGCGTTAAAGGGATGGTCCCAAAGTTCCGTCGCGTTCAAGCTGGATAGTCCGTAACGTATGCCGAAGAATAATCGCCGATAGCTGGCGCAAGCTAAACCGCGCTAACGCGGTCGCCAACGTTTCGCGCGCAATCATCCAACGGTTCGCCTTATAATTTTGTCCTGCGGCTGGAAGGTTTTTGGAGGGGACACCCCGCTCGGGAGGACAAGGGTTCTCGCACGTAGGTGTCAGGGAGGTTTTAATCACAAGCGTCGGTCGGTCGGGTAGGCTCGGTTGTAGTTTAAACGTTCGCCGACTCCGAGAATGCGAATTGAGAGATAAAACAGGAAAGTTGTGTGTCGGGCATCATCTCCGTCTCCTTTCGTGGCTCGCAGCATCCCGCCTCGTCCTTTGTCTACGGTTTTCATTGCTGCTCACGTACGACGAACCTCCTGGACCCTCTAATTTTCTTCGAAGTTCAGCAATGCGAACTACATTATGGAATAATTGCACGGCTCGTTATTTCCGGCTTCTGTTTTCCTTCGTAATCCGTCGCTTTCGTAGAAAAAAGAAAAACGAGCAAACGGCGTCAGACTGATGGATGTTCATCGACCAATTAATGCTCTTGATGCAATTTTTTAAGTGTCATGGGAACAGCGGCAAACGGTCGAGCATTAAATTTGTCGCTTTCGTCGAACGAGGAATGGGCCTTTGATTAAACCACCACACCACCCACCCGCTCAGGCTCCGAGTGTATTAGAGGATGAAAGGTGGTGGAAGTGGCACGGTGGCGTGGCGATATCGGAGATGGCGGAAATTTCATTTACCCCTCGTAGAGTTATCTAAGAGCAATACCGGGTGGCCTTAATGAAACATTCAGTCGCGAGAATAGCTCAGCAATCTCGAAGGGTCGCGGCTAAACGCGAGAGGAGGGGAGGGAGGACAGGGGTGAGACGGGGGGGTGGCCCGTTTCTCTATCGTCCGATCTAGGCGAGGAAGCGAAAGGGAGACGAAAGAGGAACGGGTCTGATTCCTGGCAATGCAATTGCAGCTTTAAAGTGGCGTTCCTCCCCCGTTTATTTCGACGGTCTACTCCCTCCATGTTGGATTCTCATTTCGGTCCTGGCCAAAATAGAATGGAGAAGACCTTACCCAGACGTCGGTCTCACGATAAATCCTTGATGAAGGTCAATTCAATAAAAGTGGATGCTCTTGGCCCGATCATTCCGCCTGGACATCAGCTGTCTAACTCGTGTTCATAAGGATACCCTGAAATCCTCTCAAAAACCGATTTTAATTAATCCCCCAGACGGCCCGATAAACTTGAAATTCCATCAAAGTTAAAGCCGATGCGCTGAAACAATCATTGTTTCCTCCTGTCGCTGACTCGTTTTTTATCTCAAGGCTGCTCGAACACTTGCTCCTTGATTTTATGCAAAGAAAAAAAAAAAAGAAACGTCGAATTTAGCGCGGATAACCGAAAGGACGCAGTGGAAAGGGGCGTTGTGATGCAGGAAGTTAGAAGAAAACGGAAGAAGAAGAGGGGACAAAAAAAAAAGGGCAACACCCTGAAGCGAGCCCACAGCTCGTAACGATCTCGCATCAGCCGTCATCCGTTAAATTCATCCGGAGCGGACGAATCCTATGGAAAAGAAGACCCGTGAGCTAGAAGTCTGGCTCCGGGGATAGGATAGGTGGGCGCTCTTTAGCCGGAACACGCGAGACCCCAGGACGGAGGCCAGGGGGAGGGGTGCATCAGTGAGAACCTTCTGTATGGCCTAGATCGAGACGAACTTGAATGCTAGAATGTCAGAGAAATGGCGAATCCTCATTTGCCGTTTCCGCGAGTACATGCATACACACAGCGTGGAACAAGTTGGAGAAAGATGAAGAAAACGCTACAAAGAGAGAGAAAGAGAGGCGGTGCACGCGCGCGCGCGCGCGCTAGCGCGAGTGTGCACAGAGAGAAGCCTGTGTCTGCTCCGATGCTGTCTGCCGTGCTCATTCCCGCGATCTTCAATTAATGAAACTCGGGTGCAGTCGCGTCGCATGTCAAATAAATATGTCTCCTGCTCCACCCTCCCCCTCCCTCCCTCCCTCCCACCCCCTTTTACCAACCGCCTCTGCTGGCAAGCCCTCGCCCCCTCCCTTCTCTCCGCGCGACTCTTCTCCGACGCCCTTCTTCCCCGGATCTTCCTCATCCTCCTTTCGATTCAAACCCTCAACCCGTTCCAACACTTTAACCCTTTCTCGGTCTCCAACCCCCTTCCCGTGTCTTTAGATTTCAACGTAGCGGACTTTACTACGCGTCTACTACTTATTTGACCCGTTTCAACACGGATGTCCTTTTCGGTTGCTCGAGGTCGGTGCTCGTCGAAACGGTAACGCCGTTCGAAATTCGTCACGTTCAAAGAAGCGGTCACCCGATGGACCCAGAGGCAATCGACGCGCATCCAGAGAGGCCCGGTGGCCGACCGTGGTTGGATAAGTGAAGGCCGCAAAAGGTGTCAGGGGTTTGCTGATTAGTATTTTCCACGGGCGCGACGTTTCCTGGAAGAAATTAAAAAGAAAAATGTGAAAAACAGCGAGAGGCGCGGTTCAGTACACGGGTCGTCGACACGGTCGTATGATGTCGCTGGTGGCTGACTATCCCCCTCGACTGGCCAGGAGAGAGAGACGACTGAAGAGCGGAAGGCAGAGGGTGGCGGTAGAAAGGAGACACGGCGAAGATCTCTTTATTCTTATTAGCCCAACAGTGATTTCTGCAAAATTAAAATTGCCTAAGGAGGTATCATTTGCCTCCCCCCCCCCCCCCTGTCGTTCCACCCTCTTCTTCTTCTTCTTTTTCGTATCTCTCGCACACTTCACTTTGATTCGGCGTCCTTCTCATGCCAGCCACTTCTTTGCCTCCTGCCAACCAAGCAGCCGAGAGCTCCTCTGATGTTGCTCCTACAGATAAGTGGTCGGCTCTTGGGTTTGCCTGCCTTGCGGCCACTATTGGTCGATGCGTTTTTCCGTCAGTATTTTTTACCCCTCTTCCCACTTTTTTTCCCCCCCTCCCAACCCCTGTTCTCTCCTTCCGTTCCACCTCGTTCTCCCCCGGTTTGCGTCCGTATCGCGTGGACCCCAAACCCTTCGTTTTCGCTACCCCTCCGTGTTTACATTTTATTTTACGTCACGCTCTTTCATTATCTTTCTCATTTCCTCGGGATACCCGTTCGTTCGTGACAATTGTCGGAAATGGGGTGGAAGTCGAGAAGTCGATGGCAAGTGGTTCTTCAAGGCTCCTTCCTATCCGGATTTTAAGAGCAATCGTTGCGTCTAGGGTCGTCCAGAAACGTTCCCGTAATACGTTGCGTTTTAATTTCGAATTTCGCTATTTTCTATTCCGGATCGTCGGCGATTTCCAAAGAATTTATTTGTTTAAACAAGAGAATCTCGGGGCTGATCTTTAGCTGATAGCCCGAAGGATTCGTGTACGCTCTAAGGGAAATCCGAGATTTTGACTGTCCTTGAGGAGGCGCATTGAACAGGATTAAGGACAGAGGAAGTGCCGATGGAATTCCAGTCGCTGGATGGACAGACGAGGCGCTTTGACTCGGAAAGGGTCGGCCAAAGAGGGTGTACGTTATCAAACGGTCGGTATGCCACGGAATGCCTGGATTTCCTTCGTGAATCACTCCCTTTAACCGATAGACAAATTGACGCGGAATTTCGGCTGTCTCACGCTCAATCGGTCCCACCACTTTTCTCTTTCCCCGATCCGAGGAACCACCCCTATCGTGTCACCACCGCCACCCTGTCTGTAAGAGGTTTATCACCACCGTTGAAACCGACTTTAACCACCCCTTTGTCGTTTCGAATAAATCTCAAATTCATCCGACCGTCTAACACGAGGCGCGAAATTTCAATTAAAAATCTCACCTTCTTAATCCTTTTGTTTTCAATGAGATGATCAAACTGGATAGATGGAACTATCCTGACGAGGACTATAAACTAGTTTTTGACGTACACGTTACAATTTTTCAATAGTACAAAACCATATTTAGCAAGAAAAAGGTATGAACGCTATATTAAGATGCCTATATTTGACTCTTCAATAAATTTTTAAAGAATTCTTCGTTTAATACACCAAAGTCTTTTATTAACATTTTGAATCCGAGCGGAAATAATGCAAACGAGAAGTAAACGATTTAAATAAAAAAATCGATTCGTAATCGATTTGTGACGTTCAGTCGCTTTGCACCCGAATAAGCCGGATTTTTCAATTATCCGCTTTAAAATGATGAAAAACTGCTTTGGTATAAATTTGCACTAGATAAAAATGGATCACCCTGTAACGATCGTATAAAATAAACAAATTATCAGCCGCAAATTATGTTTACCCCCGTTCCGTCGTAATTATTCAGGCCGAACGACGGCGACAAGGTGAAAGAAGAAACGGGAGGCGGCGGCGAGACGGGATAAAAAGAAGGAAAGAAAGGATGAAAGAAGAGGAGAAAGCGCGACAGCTCAGCTCGCTGCCGCGATTTCCTGCTATAGGCTGTTGTCGCCGGTGCCGCCTCTATAACAAGGCTTGAGACTGTTCTCATTAACCCGCGAGCGAATGCCGCGTTCCATCTATTCTGTTCTATCTGCATTTTGCACCCGGCAGCATTCGCTGGATGACTACTTTGATTTGTCTTGGAATATTGCGTCGCGTTCGTCTGAAGACACCCGGCTGTGTTTCTTTCTCTGTGCACGGCCTCGACTTCTTTCTCCGTCTTCAACACCGTCCTATCTAATTGGCCGTTTAACGTTAATTCGTATCTTTCTGTTTTGGCCCCGAAGTATTATCATCTTTTCGCTCGTCGAGCAAAAATTCTTCATTCCCGCGGTTTGTTTTTTGACTTTCAAAACGCCCCGAAATGATTTTCGCTCATGAAATTCATATTTTAACGCAGGACAGTCCTTCGTATCAGAACATTGCCGAATACATTACTCTCCATTGTTCTTTATTGTACAGGGTGTTTCACAACTCCTGGAACTCAGCTCGATCATATGACGGGTGACCCCTGTTTCTTGACGAACCTGTATCTCATAGACATTCGTGTAATTACATCTTATATGGAGTGTACGTACAAGGATATATAATCACAATTATACAAAGTAATTGTTTGTTTCTCCTTAACCGTATCAATTAAGCTTTCATGGTTAGTTTTCTGTATTCGTATTAAATTAATGATGATACTCGGCTGTTCACCGATCGCTCCTTCGTGAAACGATCCAACGCATACGATACGGTTGCACACGTGTGTGTGAACGCCTTCTCCTGCGTACTCGTTGCCGTTAAATTTATTTTAATTAATTTCCCTATCTACCCCAAGCATCGTCGGTTAGACGTAACCGGCAGGGCCACGATACTGCGTCGTTCGAAGTCGGCTTTTCCGCGGAATCGTTTCCAATAAAATTGTAAAACACGATTCGATCCGATGGATCGTACGCACCGAATTTTTCAATTTAATCTAAACGTCGGGAATCGAGAAGAACGCCGCGTACGGGCACACACGCGAGCGTAAAGCGAGCGTAATCTGTAATTAGCGATCCCGATTAAGGTTATTTACGAGCGTGGCGCGCTCACACTGTGTCAGCTATTGTATTTTAATGCCGTTTCTCGATGCCCTATGGAAAAAACGAGTCCTGGTTCCTCGATGTGTGGGCGAAAAAGGAAGTCATGCCGTAACGCTTCGTGAACGGCAGAGCAGATTAACGAATCGGATCGGAATCGCTCGTTGCCCCCACCCTGACCTCCGCCTCGCTAATCGCACGCATTTAAGAAAACGCGTCTACGTTCCTCGTTTCCCCTCTTATCGTTCACGGTTCGCTGCTCCTTCGGCTTATCGCAATTGTTAAAATTCAACGAAATAACGAACCATTGGAATCTGCTCGTACCTGCTCGTAAATAAAGAGATATTAACGTACAGGCCGCTTCAAATCATCGGAGCGGAGTCACGTCGAGATACTTCCAATTCTCTTCGTAATAAAACGAACGAAATCGCTGTCAGAAGGTAGTTGAGAAATTGGAAATCGTCTGCTCGGATTTCTATCGCAACCGATTTCATCAGCCCGATTATAATAAAAAGTGAACACGAAACTATGCGTAGCTAATGCTATTAGCTATGCTAATTGGCTCGTACGATCCATATAGATCGCGCAGGAGCCGCCATGATCGAGTAATTATGCGCGTTTGAAGATACGACAGGCTGATACCGCGAAGAAGGAAACGTTTGCCGCGAATATACCGCGGTTTCGACGAAGACCTTATTATAAGTGGTGCTCGTGAGCGATGACAGGCTGAGGAGAAACCACACGTGACTGTTAACGCCTTCCAGTAATAAAGGTAGTTTAAATGCGCGCGTAAGGCAACAGCCCACAAAATAAAAGAATTTGCGTATCAAAGAATATCATTTCCTGGTCAAAGATTTGTCCCTCTTTTGTCACGGGACCGAACGAGTCCCGACAGGGTGCACGAGAGGTGGGGTGTCATCGATTTCCCGGTTCTTCGGTCAGAACTCTCTCTCCCGTCTTGGCGATCGCGTTGATTCGCAAACAGAAACACGGCAGGCCGGTGTAACTTTGTAATTAGTATGCGTACGGTCGGACGGCTTTTGAATAATTCCACGCCGCCGCGATGAACTTTATCGACATTAATTAAAAACGCGGCGTCGCAGTTAGCACCCCGACGCGACGCGTCCCTGCGCTTATCGCCACGACCGGCCGTTGGGGCAAACATTGTGAAAAAGCGAAGGACCAGCCTCGTATTCCGTCTTCCCACTCTGATATCCCTCCGCCCCCCTCCCACCACAGACAATATCCCCGTTCTCGCAATCGCAGAGACCTTTCCTTACGAAAGGGGGTTGAATATTCATGCCCTTACACCCGCTGTCGTGCCCGTTATCGGACCTCAGTGGCGATCAACGTATGTGCCCGTAAAATTGTGAGGTTATGTTCCGCGGTTTCGACACATTTCGTTATCATCGATCGACTTTTAGTTCTTCCACGAAAACAAGTGGCAGATATTGCATCTCGTCGTTGGATCATTTACGTTGGTTTGAAATGAATCGCTGATACAAGTATTTGTAATTAATAGGTTGATCGGATCTAACCCAGTTAGAGGGACGGAGGTGTGTTACTGCGCGGTGTCTGAGAACCGCTATTTGTTATTCAGCAGCTGATAACGTTAATAATGGTCGGTAGCCTAGATTGCGTTAAACAGTCCGTGGGTCTTCGATAGAACGATAAAACATGCTAATAAGAAGCGGCAACCGCGATTAGCTCGAGGGGGTGGACACGGTACCTTCCCATTTGTCGGCGTCATTTTTTATTTCCATCGTTTCGCATAGTAATCGTAACGCGCAAAATAAATTTCAATAACAATTAAATACGAATACGTTACTTTTTCGTTGATATTCCAACGAAAACGTTGTCTCGTTGCGAAACAATCGAACAAATAGTTGGTATATAGCAGCGGCAACTGCGAGAGAGGATCGCTGTTGGCTGAACCGGAAGTGGCATTATACGCGCGAGTAAGAATACTCGTCTAATTGTTTGGGAGAGATAATTCGCTGGCGATTTGCATACGTTTCCTCGTCCGTTAAGCCAAACCGCGTCAGGTAAGCAATTAGCGATTACTGATTAAGTCAAACGGCTAGGCCAGACCTGTTGTTATGGAACAAGAAGCGCCAACGTTCAAGGGGGGAGGGGCACGGCCGGGGTAGAGGTTATTCTTGAAGAAGTGTAGGCAGGGGTGCTGATCGTGAGCGTTTGATATCAACTGAAAGGAGTGATGGGTGCTGGCTGTACAGGCTCGACTTTCTGACTCGTTTACCCAAGTCCGATCTATCCTACCTGTTCTTATTGTATGCTAATTAGTCGCCGGTCTATTCAACTCGCGGCTCTTCACGCGGGACCACTATCTTCGCGGATGTGGCTGATGTAACCGTACAGGCCCTCCAAAGTCGCCTCGAATTAATTGGCTAATTGCAGACCTTGAAACGTTGTCGCTTTGTAGACAAATCGATCTATAATCAAACACGTTCACGGCTAACGAGTTAACCGTCACGCAATAACGTAAAATTCACAAACGCGGCAAAAATTCTAATATTTCTCAATTAGGTATCATGACATTTTATGACATACTGAATAAAATGAAGTATATAGAAAAAGAAGGGGTAAACAATTTGAACTGAAGGACATTGTTCGGATATTATTTTAATTTTCTTGGTTTTAAAAATATTAAACTTGATAAATATGGATCTGAAGAAACCATAATTGCCTGAAACACATCTTCTAGATTCTGCAAACTTTAATTTCTTGAAATTCGTATTTCTTGTTTCCTGGGCTTCAATTTTATAAAGTATCTGATGATCGATGAACTTTTAATCAAATAATTTAGTCTGTTAGAAAAAAATACTGAAAGGAATCATTTTTCAGAATTATTTATGTCTTCTCCATTAATTAATTTTTTCCATCTATGTACTTTATTACACGTACCAAATTATAGGATGTCTTCATTTCTATTATAGGAATGTTTAAAAAATTGTTGATTTTGAGAATTATACTCCCCTGGGCAAAGAATGATCACAGGCTAGACATTTATGACTGTTTTTAACTGAAACTAATTAGTGTCCAAATTATTTTACACATTTAAAAAATTCAAGGGTTGAAAACAAAGCAACAAAAAACATAAAGCCAATTATTTAATTACATTGTAATCTACGATCGATGTATCTTAACACAGCTACATCAATTTTTTAAAATGACGTTTTTGTGGACATTGAGCTTTTGCCAGGTTTTGGGAACTTTTCACTGGTGTGCGTCAGGTCAGGGTCGTGCGAAGAGGGAAGAACCTCTGAAATGAACCTCCCTAAGTGTCGCGACATCGATGAATGCCGATGAAAAGTTGTTCAGTATCGAGGCACCTACAAGATAACAACCAGAATTATTTTCATAAGTGAAGGATTTTTGATAATTCAAAAGTCGATTTTGTTAACAAAATTGTTCAAAACAGGTAATTATTCTTTCTGAAACGATAACATATCTTTGCAGGATCTTGTATTGGATGATGATAAGGGGAAGGGCAATGTTAATCACCTCCGTGCGTTTACCGAGTAATTATCAGGTGAAACGTGACGACTTCAGGTATGCACCGGTGGGCAGGTGATCCTTGCGATCGAAATTTACAACACCTGTATCTCCATTTCAAATTTGTCCAACAATTCGTATCCCGATTCAAAATCGAAAGTTGCACCTTCTTTTTTCTACGAAAATTGATTCATTCGATGGCGCAGACGTGTTTGAATTAATTTTTTATTTCGATAACATCGTACGATACAAATCTTAATGTGTTAATAAATTACACCGCGTTCATATATATATTTTTTTTTATTCTACCGGTTGATAACGATTCACCTCGGGCAAAAAGCACGGCTTGGGAAAAAAAAGGAAGAAAAATATGTTTCGCCGTAGTTTCTGAATGATTCACTAAAGAAGCGTAGTTACATTCCAAAATTATCGCGAAATACACGGTTGGTTGACTTTCTTCTGCGATACGGCTATCCGTACGCTCGCTTTTAATTACAAAGCTGATACTAATGTCGGGATCTCCGTATAACGTTGTATCGTGATAATGACTCGCTAATGATGACCGTAATTTTCACTTTGAATTAGAAACTAATTAATAGTATACCTCTGTTTCAATGTCTACCCGCTTCTTTTTGTTTTTTATAATCAGAACGTGTTACAGTTCGCAACTGTTGCATCTGAAATTCGACGAATTAATTAATTTGCGCTGATGAGTGTCGTTTATTGCGCTAACTAACTGAATCACGTTATTGCCCGAAATCTTAAACACTTCGGTGGGTTCACGCGAATCGTTTAATAATTCCGATTAAACTGTTCGTTACCTTTTTTCCATCGTTTAATAAGCGACCGACGTAACTGTTACAGAAGTCTATCATACCGTTAGACACCTGCTACTTTTGATAGAGCCGAGGGACTTAACGTTACCCCGGACAGAAATATTAATTACGCCAATGAAGTTATCGTAATATCTAGCACAGAATGAGATCTGTTGGAAATTCATCAAGAAATCATCGCCTATGCCGCGGAGTAAATTTCAAGGATTTTGTTTGGTGTTATTAAAGACGACAGAGTCGCCTGCATCTTGCCGGTTATCGATGTTGCCACGGCGGTTATCTCGGGAAAGTTAAATACACGAAGGCGAAGGTGCGTTAGCTTCTTTAACGTTTACGTAGGTAATCCTATCTTACGTACAGGCCCGGCGATAAATCATCGAAGATGTAATTTGCCTGTGATAAATCGTCGGGGAAAAAGTCGTTAAGATTATGCACGGGAGTAAAGTTACCGTCGTTAATATTAAAGTGGAATAGATAATATCAATGATAAATCATTAATTCGCTCGGCTGGTTGGGAAAAACGAAGGTCGACCGTCGAAGTAAAAAAAAAAAGAAAAAAAGAAAAAAAAAGGACACGAAACAACAACGTTACAGCTAATTAATTCGCTTTATGTTCAACCGCGTTTTCTAATTCTCACGCTTAACAGCGTATGCAAATAAGGAACACAAAAATCCACGAAGCTCGAGTTTCTCCTGTCGTAACAGAACCAGTTTATCTGACTTAATCGCGGCTCGTCGATGCATCGCCTTGATAATTAATTTAGAGACTCTCTATGACTCATCCTTCCGTCCCATTAACTGAAGCATAGCAGTAAAATTGGGGCAGAGATCGAATAAAAATATTTCAGTTATCGAAAAGCCTCGAATTTTCCTCGTATGTAACCTCGTCTTCGTAAAAAGGGCGAATGTAGCGCCACCTGGCGCCGGAACTGGAACTACGCTTCGATATTTATAAGTAGGTTTATGCATCATTTATTCATGGTATTAACGATGTAACTGAAAATATGCAATTTTGCCGTCTGAGAATATTCAAATCGTGACATTTACGAGGATAATTCGTTCCTTTTCCATCGGTACCTTGCGCCACCTACGTACACATCGAACCTAACCCTACTTTTCCATCGTATCGCTATTGTTAAGCGATAAATTGGAAAACACAATCGACGTCCAGGATGCGCGTGTGAAATGGTCGGCGGTCGACGTCGAAACTTTTCGCGTCGCGTTTTCCCTTTCGTGTCGTCAACGGCATTCGAGCGGTTAATTAGACGGGACGATTGCGTTTTATGGAAAACTGGGTTTCCGTCGATCTGAAATCGTTATCGGACGATCATTGGGCAACCATCTTCGCACACGGGGTCCCCATTGAAAACCGTAGGCGGTTCCCACGTGCTGAAATATAACTCGCAATAAACCAAAGTGATAGTAGGTTAAGTCCTACGATACTATCAGCCAGGTAATTGCCCCGTGGTTTCCGTTAACGGCCGTGCACAAGCATCTGAGGCAATCCGTCGTTTGTCGTCGGCCGAGGAATAAAGAACAACGATCCGCTCCTCTTGTTCGTTCGGTCGCCTCTCGTCGGAACGGAAACTATCGACCTGAGGAAGCCGACTAAGCGGGTCACCTCTTCCTCCTCCGACGACGTTCCGAATGAAACAGAAAAATACCGGTAGACTTTTAAAGAAATGAAACAGAAAACAACGGGGCCGCGTTCCATGTGAATATTTGAACAACGACGCTTATCGGTGGATTGGCCTTGATGTCGGGAATAATTCACTTTCATGCTCCATTAAGTTGATCCGAGATGACCTGTTTCGGGGGAGGCAGGGTGGAAGACGTCTTCCCGTGAAGGGCATTTCGGCGATCTCTTACGGAAGATACGTGTTCAGTTTCCCGTAGGAGCGGAGATATACGGCAGTAGCTGCCGATAACGTATTGCCAGACGGCCTCGTATAATCAACAGATTAGCCGAAGAATAGATCAGACGCGATGGGCAAACGAAGGAGGATTGGTTAGCTGAAAGCTTTCCCCGTTGCCCCCATTAACCGAGGGGCTGATTTCTCCAGCGGGAAAATACGATTATAAGTCACGGAGGTGTTCGTTGTCGCCGCGTCTGTCAACCGAAACGGGGAGGGATTGATTGGACGCGAGGAATCTCCGTCACTCGATTGTCCATCGCGGCAAAATAATCCCGTTTCGCCGCGAAATGTTTAGCGGACAGGAGCGGAACGGAAACGAGAGAGGATTTGTAGGACACGTCGAAGCTCGCACGTACTTAAATACACGCTCGCGCACGCTTCTTCGCGGAAATGGAGGACCCAGCCGGGCGCGGTGCGTAGGTATCCCAGGGATACCCCATCGAGAGATTAGCATTTCTGCTTTTCTCTCAACAATTCCTCGTTCCCGTACGGATTAGCCGTTAATCTGTCCGGGCCAGCGGGGAGAGACGAGCCGCGCACCTCGTCTCTCCTCTAGCCACCTGTATCAAGTATTATTTCAGTGTCGTCTCGCATTGAACAGCCTCCGGGCGAGGATCCCGCGCTGCCTCCATGGAATTGGACGAGTTTTAAGCGAAAATCAATCTCGCTGGAAGTTGATTCTGTTATCGTTTTAAGACCGCTTGCCCAAGGAATATCTTGTTCTTTCCATGCATCGCGCGGGGAACGGTTTCGATCAATATTTTTCCACGGATCCCTGTTTTCTCAGGAGCCACAGCTCCGAATAATAATATTTTCACGGAATTTATATCCGAGAGCTTGCCAATTAAAATTTCGACTTAACGAAATTAAATTGCAAGGTTTCCAAATTTCGCTGAAAATGAACACACTTCTCGCTTTTCTTTGAAACCTGCTAAGCACTCTGAATTCTCAAGCTTTTTCCACTCTGTGCAAATCAAAGCCGTGGCAGTAATAAGCACCTGCGAAAGGTGGACCCACGGTAAAGGGTGGTGACCAGCGTGGAGGGGGTGGGGGCGGAGGCAAGGAAGAGTCTCCCTGGGAGAGGTCATACGTGGACCGGGGGGGTCGAGGTCCTCGAATAGAGAAGGATGATGCATTATTGAGTGGACTGTCGAGAGGGGGGTGTATAATCACACACATTCTCGCAGGTCCGCTAATGGACTCCATCTACCCGTTTCGGTTCATCCCCTCGTCCGGCTACGCTCCGGTGGCAGCGGACATCGTGATATTTTCACTGCCTCAAGATTCACCCGGAGGTGTACGTACCGACATTACAGATATACGTAGGTGCTGGCACGTACGCGGCACACAGAATGCCCAGCCAGTGCCGTATCTACCCTGAATCCTGACTGGTGCCAACTTTATCGCATCGTTCAAACGCTACTGGAAAGCTGTCGAACTTTGAAGCGATAAAACTGTTGCGATAAAGGGTAAAATAAAATCTAAATCTTCTATTTCTTGACAGCTATGGTAGATTTTATTCAGATCAGTGATAAAAGCATAATATCCCCTGCCAAAATGAAACACTAAAGAAAATCATAAAAATGCAGGAATATTTTTAGGATAAGTATTTTTGTTAAAAATTATCCTTTGTTTTGAAGATAAATGCGTAGCTTATAAGATAGTGTACTACTGTTGCTCGTAAACTACCGGGTTTATTAAATGTCGAGGATTTCGGTAGGCCCTCATTAATGAATTAATTTCGCTCCTTTATTTGTTTGTACGTACCGAAAAATTTGTAATCATGGTACGAACCATGGATGGGAATAAAAATGACACGTTGTTACGTGGCCCAATTATGTTACGAGGAAACATCCCTTATTTCTACGCCACTATCTTGGTACGTATATGTACCTACGTACTTCCACGGGCACCAGAGACGCGTTATTATTGGATTACATTTTTAATCCGCCCCCTCTACCACCACCCACCCTGTAGCAGACCAGCCTCGCAATCCCCCCGCCCCAACCCTCCGTGTCCGACGTCGTACGTAGCTACGACCCCGCGGCGCATCCTCCACTTTCGTATTCCGAATGGAATTACTATGCAGGAGATTTCATTTGTTATATATGCACGCTACAAATGAGTGCATTTTCGCTTAGGTTAATCGAATTATGGACCTAGGTGTATGCATTTTAAATTGCCGTCGCCTTTTCTGTTTTCCTTCGGGATTGGACACCTCGCGATCACACGCTATGCCACGTACCTGCGGAACTTCCGTCCAGGACCATTACCATTTTATTATTTCAATTTCGTCTCCGGGTAATTAATAATTTCGAACCCGCGATATCCGAAGAAATTACGGCACGGTGTGTTCGTGAACCTTTTGCTCTCCCCCCCTCAGGTGGCGATTCGGTCACCCTTCTCGAACTGGTATTGTGCACCGTCGGAGAAATTATCATAACCCTGGATCGTCTGGCGGTAATTCGTAGCCGGGAACGACAACGGCCTAAGAACAAAATCCACGGCACGAAATCACGATCACGTGCAAGATCGTGACTGCGTTTTAAGCTGTTGAATAGATCCCTCCACGGTGGTACAGTAGCCGAGCGTCGTCACTCTCTTCTCATTCATGAATGATCACGGTCGATCGTATTGTGACAGGCCAGTGATTGGTACGTCGTCGAGGCGAGAAAAGATTCATTGTCCTCCAGTCACGTGCATCAGAAAGCGACAAGTCATCGTCTGTGTCGATGCAACAACGGGACAAGGTATTTTCTTGCCGAATCACGTCTCGGGGAACTTCAACGGCGCTAATGAATTTCTTTATCGTGTAACGCGCGGCGCGTTATTTCGAATGTCGATTTATTGCTGAAAAAATAATGTTACGGCAATTGATTATGAGGATACGGCTCGCCGACGTTTTTATCGGTTTCACAAGGAAGGAAACGATTCACGCACAGTGGATGCGTTGCTGAACACAATTCTTCAAGGTCTGTTTTACGAGCTTTACACTTTATGCTTGAGCGAACAGCCTCTCCACGGAATTTTACTTCGTTATGGGAATACGTACTATTGTATCCAGCACGAATATCCGGTTAGATCGATCTGACATTTTGATGGCTGAAACGAGACCTGTCCGTTTCGTAGTCGGACGAATATTTCGTCGAGTTTTGAACGAAACAGCGGGTCCTGTGTGCTCTATTGTCCACGAAATTTAGTAGACGTTAATGGAGCTGCCTCGCATTAAGAAAATTATTTGCCTAAGCGGTAACGATAGTAATTTGGGTCGAAATTACTGTTACACGTTCATTCTTTCTCGGTACCTGACCTGGTTGATCATTCGTTGGCGCAACCGTGATACGCATCTCGTTCAAACGAACGCCGAAGACGTGCTTTTCACGGGAATTAAACACTCTTAATTAAGTTCTGATTAGTCCATTTCCTCGCATCGCAGACAACAACTTAACGATCGTTCGGCCCGAAGACAAATAAACCGTGTTCGTGCGCGACCACGGAACGGGAGAGAGCAAGGTTTTTCTCACACTTTTCCATGCGGCAGGCCGGTACTTTGCGTGGCTTCTTCAGAAAATTACTTTTGCCGTAGCTTTAATGCGCGACCAGTTCAGGACACCAAGGGGCGGACAGGATATGACCTTTCCTCCGCAGCGTCCCTTCGCGGTATCTGGCATGTATGCCGAAATGAGCCCACTTTGACTGTTCAACCACTATTGCGAGCCGAGGCTTGGCCGCTCATCTCGGAAATTACTTCCGCTCGGACATTGTTGTTGTCATCCGTACTGCCAACCGTATGCAAAGGACTCGATTTGGCAAGGAAGATTGAAGGAAGTTGCCTCGCAACGTTTGCTCTTCGTCTTTGCTCTTCGAAACCTTTACGGTGTGCCTCCAAAGGCGCGGATACGCAAGACTGACTGCCTTTTGGAGGTTGGATAGTCCATTTAAAATCGTAAGGAACGTTTATTCTAACGCATAATTTTCGGCGTTTCATCGATACAGTGACGACGGTACACGAGGATACACCGTAGAATGCGTAAAGCGGGATCTCGATTTCGCTATTCATTAGAGCCGTCAACGGGTAAACAAACAGCGGGTACTCGTGTGTGTGAATATGTGATTAACGTTGAAGCTTCGCGTAACCGCCTCGATATCAGCCAGGGGTGAATCGTGTACAAGCTACCCCACGGTCTGTCCCGTCTCTTTCCATCGAGGCTCACACCCCTTCGCCGCTGCGACTGTGTTGAAGCTCATCGATCGGCTGGCCCTTTCACCCCTCCCCGTGCCATCCCGTCAAGTCTACACCAGAAGTGAGCTAAAACCACTATCAGATTTGATCGAGCTACAGGTGACACGGTGTATTTATGAGGATGCGTCGAACCGGGGGAATTTTGCTTTCATTCGATCGGGGCGAATCCTTTCAAGGTAAAATGGCACGTTTAAGCTTCGAGTAACGTTTGTAGTTATTTTTTTGGGGAGGGGGTTGAAGGAATTTTTGAGAAAACATCACTGAATCATACTTTCAGTCCTGGATCGTTTTGAATCCAAAATACTGAATAAAATAAGGTTTAGCATTGTCAGAATAAAGAATCCATTTTGTATGCGGAAAGTAACCGCGTAATCTTCGACAATCTTCCACTCAATATCCGGATATTTATATTTACAAGGTATCGGAGGAGGTTTCGAAGGAAAGTCCGCCCTCTGTTACGGATATTCTTTCAATATCGAGGGGCATATTTAAGTGCACCCCCTTCCCGCACCGGTAGCAACAGGTTGTAAATCCGTTTTTTAAGGGATTCACTGCCGTTCGGTTTCGGGTCGCGAGGGTAAAAGGAAATTCCTTCGGGAGAGCTCTTATTTCCTTTCCTTCCAGACACGAACCGTTGGCCCGTCGCACGTTTTCCAATCGTGCCTCCCCTATCGAATCCGAGCCGCCCACGAAAGGATCGAAATGTAAACGCGATGGAACTCCGCTGGCGAAAACGATCGAAGAACGAGCGCAAATCGGCGAATCGCAGGCGGATCGGAAACGATTCGCCTGGACAATGACCATGAAATAACACTTAACTAGCCACGGCGACTTGACCGACAAATTACGCGGAATAATCGAGAAAAAAAGAAACCGAAGCGAGGGGGACATCGAAGGGTTCAAACGAGGCCGGATGCACGGCAATCATTTATTTTATATTAATCATAGCCGGGGGGCAGGAAGAGGGGGCGCGACGGTGGACACAATACCGGAATGCAACAGCACGCGTTTCGAGTGGCGAATAATTCGTTCGGTTTTCAATGCGCGTCGTCTACGAGAAAAAGAGTCGGCGCATGTCATTAGCTATGATGGGGCACCCGGATGCCTGGACAAGGAGGAAGCCGCTTTCATGAAAGACACGTATGTGGATTGACAGATTCCTGTGCGCCATTGTTATCGTAGTCATGCCCGTTGCCCCTCTAGAAATCGTTCCTTGCACACGTTTCTCCTTCCACGTAATAATTTATTCCTTTTTTCTGTCAGAATCGCGACCACTCTGCGAGACCTTAACCCCTTACAGGCATTCCCTTGAAAGGGCATTATTTATAGAAAGGAAGAAGCCTTGAATCATTTATTTTTCTCAAAACCCCATTAGTTTAGCGAATATCGTAATTTTACACCTTGAATGCTGCGTCACCCATATATGGGTGACACTTGAATTTCCCTTAGAAACTGTCGCCCATGTTATTAGGAATTCTTGCATTTATTTAGGTATTAGAAATTATAGATAATAGAAATAAAATATTGTGGGAATAGAATGTAAAATTTGTTAGAAATAAAATTACTATCAAATGAAATTTTTAGTAGCTACAGCGTGGCAGTCAGTGTTAAAATGACTTTTGTAAATTGGCATTTTACAATTTGTCTTTGTTTAAATTAAAATCACAGTAAAGGTAACAGTATACTACGGCCCTCCAATATATGTGCAATTTGATTCAGAAGAAAACCACGACGCGCTACACATTCATCGAAGACGCACCGGGTGCGTCACGAAACGAAAGCCTTATAAAATTAGCGAGATAAATTGTACATTTTCACATGATTAGCGCAAGGAACAGTGCAGTATTCACTCGCAGGAACTCGTTAAGGTTCCAAAGATTGTGGAACCGATGTAGGAGCGGTTTCTTTGGAGGTGTCTGCAAGATTTCAAGGGCGGAGTTTCTCCTGCAAAACTGGTCGTTATCTGTCGGTTATTGATTGACTCTCGTTAGTGCCAGTTATTTGTTTTGCACAGTGTGAGAACCGGAACTACCAATCATCCGTCTTTAATCCCGGCTCGTGCATACGTGCATCGTTCAACCTCCTAATTCTCAGCGTCTGGTGCGATACGCTTTTGAAGTTGTTGTCTCAACGCCGGAACATTATGCAAATCTCCATGCGAACGTGTGATATTTAAACGTCCGCCTTATCAGCGGTTCTCCGAAGAAACTTCAAAGGACACGACAAAAGTGTCATCCTTAATCGTGTATTTTATTGTTTGTTCGTTTCGAGACTCTTCCCCGCTCTTCATTTCGGTTGTCCTCCCACAGCACGATTTTAACGGCAATTAGTGATTTCGATTATCCTGTAAATGTATCCAACGTGATTAACAATAATTTCAGCCAACTAGAAAATTCATAAACGACGATAGTAATCCACTTCGTTCGTTTCAAATTTGTATTCTCATTAAGCCATCGGATTTCAGCATCCCATAACAATTTACCCTTCATTTTCCACCGGTACGGTTCCATTGGACGTTGTCTAAAACGATAAACGATACAATGTTCGATGATACCGTTTAATGTACTCGTTATCGGGTTCTGAATCGTTCAATCCTCGCTGTTTCGATAAATTATCTTCCAGCATGAGATTCGGTTAACCCTCTCTTTCCGGGTTGCACAAACAATCGAGTACAGTCAAATTTTCGATCAAGGTTATCTTTTTAATCCACCAACAATTTAGCATTTTTGATTTTGACCTTCCAAACAGAGGCATGGTAAACCTTGTCACCTGAACGAGGTGCAGGTAGGTGACGTTCCTAAGAGGAAACATCCCTGAAGTTTGTCTGGAAGGGAAAGTCGAAGGGCGTGTTTACTGGAAAAACACCTAATTGGCGGTGGCGAGAAACGCCTACCTTTAGGAATACAGGTAAAACCTGACACGCGATGAGAAAAAACATAATTTAATTGGAAAATATAGATAATTTTTAAAAGCTGTAACCGTCCCTGTACGAGAAAAGGTTAGGCCGCGATTGACCCAGCGTCCGCTGGTCGAGGGTTAGCGTAATCCATCCACTCGGCATCGAGTGAAATTTCATTTATCCTCTTGGTGACGGTCGATATCGTTCGGAAAAGCGTAACGCAAACGAAAGGGGGAGAAAAAAACGAGCAAACAAGAGAGGTAAAAAGAGGGGGATTAGAGTCGGATGTTCGATAGCTTATAAAGAGCCGAAGCGAGAAGCTATGACAAGGTGAAAATGCAGTAATAAAACCGGTAAGCCACCTCTCGTCCTTCGTTATCAGTTCCCACTCGTTCCACCACCTGTTCAACCCCCCTCCGTCATTGCAATATCGATAAAAGCTTGGCTGTATTGTAAGCTCGAACCACCGGCACAGATTCGCAAACGGGTGCGAGGGGGAGGGAGAGGTTAGGTATGGGAAAGCCATCAATTTCAATGGGCTTTGAAAACCGAACTACTTGTTGCATGCCCTCCCCCCATCAGTTTTCCCCCACACCCCCGCCTCCCTTTCCGTAACCGTTCGCTCACCCTCCTCTCGATACACGAGCCGATAGCTTCCCCCGGGAACGATGGCTGTGAAACGTCCCGAACGCGTTTCCTTCCTCCGTTCAGAGGATTACCCTCGTACTCTTTGAATTTTCCCTCGGCTTTTGTTGCCTTTAAACGTTATCGAGGCAACGTGCGACAAAAAAAAAACAGTGTTAATTTGTACCTTTTCTATGAAAAATAAACGTACCCTTCAGACTCGTTTCCAGGCGTTACACGCCTCCCTGTCGATACCGAGGACGCGTCCAGAAGGTCGACGACGCACCGTACTTGGACCAGCCCCTTCGTCTCACAAGGGGGATAATAGGGGGCCTGAAAACTTGGCACGGTTGCTTTCCAGGCAAGAAATCGGCGGTGGGGAGCCGTTTACCCTGGCCACGTCTCAGCGGAAATGCTAATGGAAAAACCGTGAACGATTACCAAACACGGTTGCAGAATGCGTTCACACCATTTGCATAATGATAACGTCCAGGGAATTCGCTCGTTCGATCCACGAATAGGTTCGAGCGGCGCGCGGGCTACGGTTATTTCTCCTTATTCGAAACCGATATGCATCACGGGGCAGATATAACGAGGGGTATGACAGCTTGCAGGATGCCGATGAAACAGGGTCGCGATTTCTGTCTTTGTTTTTAATCACTGACCGAGCAGATTCGATGTTACGCCGTGGAGCGTCGTTAATTGGCCAGGATGGGCTAAGGTAATCAACGCTGGGCTGTTACTCGCGCGAATTAATAGCGATGTTAATGCTAACGTGGGAACATTCTGATCGTCCATTGTACAGTCTGATCTACATGTCTTCTTATAATTATGTGGTAACTGTATCGAATCAGTTCAATGTTACGCGATGTACCTTGATGCCACTTTGCGATTCAGAGATTCGTTACGATCAGCGAACGCGAGCTTACAATAGCCCGTAATTATTTACGATTTCATGGTATTTATCGTAACGTGCCGATGGGACACGAACCAGCCCATCGCTTTCCCTTTCTTAACACGAAGTTCGTGCTCGAACACTTCCGAAGTGGTAGAAGATGCGTGGCATTTTTCTAAGGTTATGGCCCTCGAATGACCGAACCGTTCGCAAGATGGCGGTCCGCGAACGATCGTTCCGTGCGACGAGTTTCCATCGGGAGTCCCGGTCGCGCGTTCCCGATCGGAGGTTGCAACCGAGACCGTTACGGTCCACGATAATATCGATAACCCTGCAACAGGTGAAATCGTTGTTGGCCAGGGACTCCCTCGAGCGTGGCCGATTGACCAACCGATCAGCTGCGCCCGAAAAACCGGTAGATGCGTATCTGCGCGGAAGCGTCGTTATCTGTACGGTTCAGGGAAAAGACGTTGAAGGAGAACCAGGTGAAACGGGGCCCGGTTCGTAATACGTTTATAATGATAACTTGTCATTACGGTGCGCGGAGGTGCCTCGAAGACGAAGAAACGAAACGGCGGAGGTGGCTGGAGGTGGAGGGAGGGGTCGGGGGGACTAAGAGAAATGATGATCCCGGTGCTGCAGGCTAGGTAATAGCTGCCGGTCGAAGGAGCATGATTATTGATTAGTTTGGCGGTGCCCGATCGGTGCCGGTGATCCATCAACGATGAAACCCAGGCCGCATCGATGTTTCTCGCGTTGATCCCGCCCTCTTGGGTCCACACACGACGAGATGGTCTTTAAAAACGCATTACCGGACCCGCAGCCCATCGCGGTGGACCTGGCCACCGGCCAATCAGACCGATAGATTCGAGACCGACCGATCGCGCAGACCGTTCAATTATTTTGCAATCAACCGACCGGGTCCTTTGGATCTCCGCTTCCCTTCGTCTGGGCATGGGACAAAACCGTCTCGTGACTTTGCTTCGATTTTCGATACTTGAAATGCTGAAAACTCTGAAGGATCGAGATCGCGGTTTATTCGTTTCAAAATAAAATGTATCAAGGCCACAGACGATGCACGACCATTCCGTAGTTTCGAACTGACACCTGCGGTTCATACTCCAGTTCGATTTTCGAATTTCAATAAACGGTCAGTCACGGTATTTCGGGTCGAAAACAATTTCCACCTGACAACAGCATCCGTTTGGTACATTCGATGTAGCGACAGGCACACGATTTAATTACAGGTGTCTAATTTATAAACATTCGCCGAATAATCCGCGGTTTTCCTCGGCATTATGTGGCCTAGGTCACTGCGTCCTCCGCGCACGGTCTCGGTTTAAAATTTTGTATCATTTTGCACCCCAACTGCGCTAAAATTGTCCAAATAGCACTTTTTAAATTTGACGTTATCACGTAAGGTGGTCGTACATTTTTATCAACTTAATTGCTCCTCGAGTCTTTCAATCATCGTACCAACGACGACGCTTCGCTTATTAAATAAATAAAATGATAGGGGTGCCGGATGTATGCACGTTCGGTGCTTGCCGAACCATCAAAAATTGATTAACAAGATCGCCATACTTTTTTCGTTCCGCCGGCCTTTACTCACCATTTGTCCTGCGAATAAAACGTTTTATCTACCTTCGCCCGTGGACCCAGGACCATTTGCATATCAACCGATACAATGTGCAAATAAAAGAACATATGGCGTATACGTAGCTCCGACTCTCCGCGATATTCATGGCACCACGGAGGAAAATACGTGCGTGCCAAAAATCGTTTTCTAAAAACCGCTTTTCATAATGCATGCGCTATATACTACAGAATTTAATAAATCTGAAAGACACGAATGTTTGATCAAAATTTTCATACTAGGGTGAGTAATTTTATTTCAGAAATCTATTTGTTTTCAATTTCACCACTCTTTAAGGGTGAGGTTTTCTGGGTTGTTAAAAATTGCATGAAATAATTTATTTTACAGAAGTATTTTGGTACAAGATTTTTTAACTCTTCCCTTCCAGTAATAAGAAACGGCGACAGTCCAATATACTTGGCGTTAAATATTTACGACTCCGTGTGTCATGTGAATATTTTATGGGGGCAAATTAACATTTTATGAACTGTTGTGCCGTAAACATGAAAACAGTGCCGATCGAGATTCCTAGTTACCATGCAGACGCAATTATTGTTTTTTTAGTGTCGTGTGCCGGTATCGATCAGTCTGGGATTCGTTACGAACTGTTTTAATTGTGGTGCACGCATACCAATAACGAATAAAATCGTTGCAACGTATCCACAAGTGTACGTCCAAATTTTTCCGATTTTACAGGACCACCCACAAATGATGGCCCGGTTCGCCCAGACAGAACCAGTCCAATATTATTGCAAAAATAGAGTAAACGAAGTTCAGACTAGCTTGCAAATGCTTTGATCAACGAATAATTGTGCAAATTCAACTTCTACTTGCAACATCCACGGTGCTTCAAAACCCACTGTTCGAAGAATCGCACTATTATATCGACATCAGTCGACCATGCCAAAAATCGCGGCCTCTGCGCCTAATAGCCGATCATTTGACAGTCCACTAGTCCTCTGGTATTATAATTTCATCAAACTGACATTAGCCTCCGCGATCATCCCATTCCTTTGAATATACATCGTGAACGCTAACCTCCTGCTGCCCCGTCATTTTTTCGACAAACTGTACCGAGTTGCATGAGCTTCAAACCAATAAACAACTCCAAACGCGAAGAAAAGTTTTTCAAAAAGAATCTACGAAGATTTACCTTCGTTTGACGGGCTTGAACACGCTGCTCGCGTAAGGGCAACGAGCTGCCCGGGCCTGTACAGTGCCCAGGAAGGTAACTGATGATTCTTCGACCACCAAGGAAGGGGACAAACTTGATTACTCATGAATATCATGAAAAAATTAACCGCACTATTAATTGTTAGCTCGGGTATTATCTCCCTCAAGGTTTGAAAGGGGGGTGGGGGCTCGCAGTGTGAGTCATTCGCGTGCGAGTGGCAGCCACGATAAGTTTGATAATCAAATTCGTCGTGGAATGACGAATCGGCCAATTAAAGCTCGATCGTTCGTTACGATAAGGGTAAACTGGTCGATGAACCAACCCGTATTAAGATACGATATACAGGCCTGTATAAAAGGCTGCCTGGTTGATTATAAATTTCATTCCTCGTTGTAATTTATACGTCGAGCGAAGCGGGTGTAATTTATTTATTAACCGCACGGTCGTAACTTTTGATTATTTATTAAAAATACCGAAAAGGCTCGAGAAGAATTCTTAGGGGATTCTCGATTTTTGGTTTATGGTTTCGAACATACTGGTTCGAGGATATATATTAACGTTGCATATAGTTCGTGACACGCAACCTTGAATATTCTTCTCATGGCGATCCTTGAGTCCGCTTCGACGTGTCCGATGTCTGATGAGTCTCTCGAACGACGATGACAATTATATTTCCATTAGAGATTTCGAACTGGGCCCCATTTCTAATAATCGTACGGTCTGCGAACCATTGGTCCCACATATCCTCTAATTCTTGGCCATTAAAAGGGATACGAGAAACCGTTACCGCATATACACGCCAGGTCCGCCCTCATCGTTCAGGGAACATTTTTAGACGCTTCAAGAAGGAAAAAGTTCATTCTGAAGATTTAATAGTTACTTCGTTCGGGGTGGAGAGTCCTGATTACACGCGGTACAGAAAAGTCCTCGAGATATTTCAGTTCTGTCAATTATTTTCAGAAACGAAACTTTTTTATCTTGTTTATTAAATTATAATTCAATTTGTTTGAAACCTCTGAGGGGCCAGACCTGAAAATTGAACTTCCAGCCTTCTTAATTAACAGAAAGGGGATTAATGCGAAAGAAATGACGATATCCGGTCGCTAACTTGGTTTTTAATTATCGACTCGTAATCATCAATCAATTCCACCTTTAGAAGGACCTTGATCTCTGCCTATCGGCATTTTTTGCCCTCGGTTACGAAGCCACTCTTCGTCGTTTCATTCTTCTAACCTGGACCGTCATTAGACTGGATTGATCGTTACATGCATGATCGTCCAGGCCGGCGTTGATTTTCGTCAGAATCCACGTTCCTGGAACGATATTTACTTCTTGATTCGATGCGCCTCGAAGGATAACGAGGCTGATCCTTTCAAGTTTAGCGACGTTTCATTTGTGGGTAATATCCTTCTGTCGTTATACAAAGGAAGCGAATATGTCGCTTTGTTAACTCGATTTAACAATGCGTGGGATATATAAAAGACAGAATGTATGATCATAAAATACCTGGAATATAAACTTTTCCTATTTCTGAAAATATCTGAGACTCGTTCGACGGCTCTTAAATAGAACCAGGATATTTCACAACTCTCAGATTAATAATGTATTAAAAATAGTTCAGTGTTTCGGTCGATGGAAGATGTTCCGAGAAACTTGTAGACAATTCTTCGAAATTTGGACGGAAAGCGAAAGTTAGGTCGTGGATGAACAATGCTGCTGGCAGCTGGCGCCACCAGCGACCGTTTCAGCAACTAACCCAGCTCCGAGCATTCCACTTTTCCCAGAAACAAGTATTATCTTTTCCTAGCATAAAATCACAGGAACGCTTTGGTTTTCGCGAAACTGAAACGTAATTAGCTAATTGTATTCGACGTTTCTTTGAACCGTCACAATTAACTGAATTGCGATGACTAACAATTTCTACACAGTCAATAAATTCCTATTAGATCTGAAATTCACGGTGATCCTGAAGTACGCAAATTTTGAGACACGTTTTTACTTCTGTTTATCGTTAATGCTGTCATAATATTGAATTTCTGATCGCAAAACGAGTTCTGGTAAGAAAAAGTTGAGAAGCAACGGCGGTACGGAATAGTTTTCCGTCATTTATCGGTGAGAAATGAGTCCCGCGAAACGTAGCCGAAGAGATAATGTTTTGCGGCAACAGGTGAGGCAGGTGCTCGACCTGGACGCCGAACTGCACGCGTCTAATAATCTGGATCTATAGATCAGCTGGCCAGACGCATTTAAACTTACTGAAGACAATAATTATCACGGGCAGAGGCGAGGAACTCCGCTTCAGGATCGACATTCTTGACCACTCTGGCCATAAAGATAAAGAAATCTTGGAAAATGGCCGAGAATGGTATTCGATATTTATATCCTTGGATGGCCATAAAAAATATTAGTAGCTTATCGATTCTTCGTTTTTCCCTTAAAGAAATATCACAGGTATTAAAAAAATTATTTTGCTACAAATTTTTGATCAAATTTAATACCGTTTAATCGTTCAGAAGCATACGGTATAAAACTGCTAGGCAACATTTTTAACCGTTCCCTTTCCGTCGTTAACTTTCTGGATGTAGATTGCAGGAGGGTCCAGGTATTAATAAAAAATCTCCAAGATTTTACGACTGCCTCTCCCCCACCACCGGTAACATTGTATCTATATAAGACAAACAAGTCGGTATCATTTGCCTCGGAGTACTTTATTCTCGCCTCGTCTAACGAGCCACGAAACCGAGATCCGAAAGGAGTCGATCATTCGACTATAGTTTCCTCGTAAAAAACCTGTGCCCTCTCTCGGGTTCGTGGTAATCAACAGTCTATAATTTAGCTCGATCGAAGGGCAACGGGGGCTAACGAACAAAAACGATCGGGGGATTTTTCGTGTTGAAAATCTGCCGCGATGCTCATCGGGCTGGATTAACGATCGGCAGTTCCGCGGAACAACAATTTTTACGACCTGGACGTTCCGAATCTTCCTGTAATTATTATACGATAAATCCCCCTGATGATTCTTGATTAATTTGCGGAATGCATCGAAAAACGTACACCACGTTGAAATAAGAATTTCAAAGTTGCAAAGTTGAAAGTGTTAACTGTCCGTTGTCGATATTTCTTGAAACGATGCTGACCGTGTTTCAAACAATTCAGAGAGAGAGAGAGAGAGAGAGGGAAGGGGACGTTGCATATTGAGGTGTGCACACTTTGACAAAGAAGGACCAAGCATCTCGAAGGAATCGACCTTGGTAGTAACTCGCGAGCGAAGGGATGCATAAAACATAGGGGCACATAGTGGTGCTCGCGTGCCTCTCCCCGTCCCTCCCCTCGTCGACGTTTCCCGGTTATCTCGCGAAAGTAAAAAAAAAAAACTCTCCCCGAATATGACGTATGTACGCGGTTGCAGAAGTGCGGTAGTGGCCTCCATCCTCCCTCTCTCCTTCACCTACCTAACTCCCTTGCCCCGCCCCTCCTCTGGCTCTACCTTTGTCTCTTTTATTGGCGTTCTCCGGAGAATTGATAACGGCAGAACGTCGCTACGAGTACGCTAATCGTACTCGAAAGGATACTCGAGACTGCCGCGGTATTTTTCACGATTTCCACGATCCCTCCGTCATCTCCCCCGCCCCCGACCCCACCGCACCCCTGCCCGCCCCTCCTGGGCCCCTCCGCGCACCTTGTACGCGGCTCTCTTTCCCATACCGTGCCCACGTCCTTTCCCCGATATTTACTTAAGCTATACATTTTATGGCGAAACAACCGTGGCCGGGTCAAACCGAGATTTTTCGTGCGGCGGCGGCGGTGGCTTCGTGCGGTGGCCGCCAGAGGGGCCGGACGGGGGTGCAGGAAACTCATTTGTACGATACGCGATGATATTTCATTAAACGATGCCTACCCCCTCAACAGTGTGCCGCTTAATGAAATACTTGGACTCTTTTCGGGACGGAAGGAGCTGGAAATTTCGACCGTACCGGTTTTTACTTACGTTCGACGAGCACCGAAAGGTTTCTTTGTTTTTTCCTTGCGGTTCGCGTTTTTACGCTTCGTAGAAAAATAGTTCGAACCAGTCCCGAAAACGAACGAGAGAGAACCTCGAGACTCGCTCAATGCGCGCTAATAATTGGCTGCTTTGTCACGAAAGAAACGCTCAGACACGTAGCCGGGAATTTAAAAGCAGCAGAAAAGCGAAGCGAAAAAGGATATTCTGCGACCGCAAACCACTTTGGACGTATTTTTTCCTCGAAGAATGCTTGAGCACCTCTGCGAAACAGGCAAATATATACCCGGCGGCGGGGAGGGAGAGGGGGCGAGGGGTATAGATAAAACGGCAAAGCCGCGGGACGTAACGTTGAATTTATCCGCGGCGTATCCGCATACACGAAGGTATCCGTCTATCTTACTTTATCCCCGGGACACGGAGCTTCGTATGACAGCCCTGCCAGCTGATCTATCGCATAAAACATAAAGTGGAGTATTCCATTTCTAAGACTGCATCCCCAAACCCCTCAGAAATATATCGCGAAACGAGGCTCAGGAAGAATACAACGACGCTCTTTTCTTTTCAGAACCGTGCATCTTTGTTCAATTCTTTAAAACGTTGCGATTCCTTCAATTGAAGCTCGAGTGATGTTAAAACAATTTCTTTTTTTTATTTATTATTTCCTAAAATCTTACGTGAGCTCGTTTCGATGCTCTTCCAGTTCCGAAAGATCAATCCGAGACCTTGGTCGCGGCAGTCGATGGCGTGCCGGAAGTCCTTTTCTTAACCAAAGGAGAATTACAGTCCTCGGGGTCGGGTTGCATGAATAAACCGACGGAAGACGAATGCGGGATTTCGAAATCGAGAAATGCTTGTTGTCGCGTTGTTTCGCCCGGAACAACAGCCCGACATTCTTCCGTGCAAATTATTCGCCACGGGGAAAAGAATGTTCAGAGATACCGCGAGTTCGCTGTTTCGAGCATTCGAGGACGCCCCGGCCAGTATCCGGTCCTCGAGGTGTCGTCATCGGTACCGCCTCAGATAGCCGTTTCCTGAAAAGCGCTCTTCCGAACAAAGCGACACCCCGCAGGAACCAGTCGATGGACGCCAGAGCGGCGTGAAAATAATCAGGAGAACGTTGCATACAAATCAATCCCGTGGCCGCGGACCGTACACCATGAAACGGGAAGAGAAATTGCAGCTGTTCCTCGGGGACGATAGTCGGCGTGGCGAAGGTGATGCCGGTTGACGAGTGCCGAAGTAGAAGAAAGGAGGAGTGGAGAGAAAACGTGGATGCTTCGCGAAGAAATAAACGGAAGGAAGGAAGGCAGGAAGGAAGGAAAGGAATATTGCGAGGTAGAAACGGAGCCACTCCGAATGCAATCCACGTACCGACTGCTTTCAAATATTAATGTCACGTGACTTATTATATCCGAGGCGTGTGCGGTAGAGTGAGTGGCTCTCTGCCATCCACGTCGACGTCTACACCGAAAACCACCCCTGCGCCGCCGCCCTTGAATCACCGGCTCAGGCTATGCACCACTGAGGCCAGGACTAGCTTGTCTGGGCTTGATTGTAAAATTTTTTTCGTGCCGCATAGTGGCCCATTTTATCGCCTTGTGCTATGAGGGGTTAGCTAGGTGGTGGGGGATGGGGGTTTGGCAAGGGGGGTCGGGGGGGGCCAGGGAGAAATCCAGAAAAAGGGTGCCGGATAAGCGTAGGAACTGGGAATTGGGGGAAAATACTCGA
This sequence comes from Anthidium xuezhongi, assembly GCA_022405125.1. Taxonomy (NCBI): domain Eukaryota; kingdom Metazoa; phylum Arthropoda; class Insecta; order Hymenoptera; family Megachilidae; genus Anthidium; species Anthidium xuezhongi. The sequence continues at coordinate 3,391,933 of CM039637.1, forward strand.
GCGCTCCGCGGCTTTTAATCCGAGCGCTCATTCTCGTGGATTCCTTTTTAATTTTTACGCGGTCGCTCATGCGTAATCGAAAATGAAGGAAACAGGGAGAAAACGACGTGACGAGAGGAGGGGGGCGGTCGGCTGAGCGGAAGGAGGGGGCAGGAACGAGCACTTCCGTCGCTGCAGCCGCCACTTCAACCCTCATTGGGTTGACTTCTTGCCGCTCGTGCCAGAGAAATGTTGTGAATTCCCGTTTAGTCGGTTTGGCTGAGAAAATTCTCAAAGAATGCCTGATCATTTTTCTTTCTCTTTTTTCTTCCAAGGGGTTGTCTCGTTTGTCGCGCTCATCTGTTGCTTTCGGGGCTGCATCCTCCTCGATCACGTTTCGTTTTATCGTTCGATTGTAAAACGTGACACTTTGCGAAGGTACTTGATGGATCTTCAAAATTTCTTATCAATTTTCTTGCTACAATTCTGGTCTTTATTTGCGAATACCCAAAATCGGCGCCTGTACGTTTATTGAAAACGCTCAACTTCTTCGTGCGACGTTCACGAAAAATGACGTTTGTGCCCGTGTCGAGAATGAAAATTAATTGAAAGGTTATTCTGCAGAATTTTCCGCGCGTCGAGTGTCTTTACAATTTACAGCTGACGTTAACATTCTTGCGCACCTATTCGTTCGTCTTTCTGTTCGCTAACAACACCGGACTATAGGGTGAGCTCTTTTCTTCAAACGTTTCCCTCGGGTTTTTTTTAAATATCACGCAATACTTTTTACAATGCTTTGAAGAATGAATAACTTTTAAGTGTATCCTATTGTAAGAGGCGGTTCTTTCTGCGACCACAGAATTTGAACTGCCTTTTCCAGTTGCAAACATCTGCTGAATGTTTTTTGTTTCGTGCGGTTCAAAGAAATTCTTGCAATTTTAAGAAACACTACAGGGTGTCCCAGAACTCCTGTAGGAGCCGGAAATAGGGGGTAGCTGAGACTATTCTGAACAACAATTTCCTTTGCAAAAATATCGAATGGGGCTTCGTTTTTGAATTATTAAGCAAAAACACTGACCAATCAGAGCGCGTCTCGGGCGCGCGCTCAGTACCGTCAGTGTAGCGTCGAGCCTAGTCGCCCCGGGACAAGCGCCTCGGTAGAACAGGAAGCGTTAAACACAAGTAATATTGAACATAAAAGTAAAAAACAAATGGTAGAATGTTATGAGAGTAATCGTACCTTAGAATAAAGGGAATGACTGAATGGCTGGATATCCGAACAGAAGGAATAAGTAAAAATTGCAGAATATTTTCAAATACATTTACAGTTTCTCAGATATCAGTGTTCGGTAATTTTTGGAATTGGACACTACTAAAATTTCAAGAAATGGCACGAAGAATACTTCCTGTCACATCATGTTCTCCTAATACAAATCTGCAAACTTGAGATCCTTGGTTTCTGAGTCTAATTTCATTTTACCAATAAACAATGGATAGGATTTATCTACGCAGAGTAAACTGTTCTTCAATAGTTATACTGAATATATAAGTACATATGTAATTGTAGAATGTCTTTATTTCATAAGAATATTGTACTGCGCTTAAGCTATATGTTAAATAATTATAAAAACATGTTGTATGTAAAAATACTGATATGTAAGTTTTACAATTTGTAATTATAAGTGCGTTAAAGTTAAGAATCTAATATTTAAGTAAGTTTTACAGTTAGTAGTTATAAGTGCATTAGAATTAACAATGTAACATTTATGTAACATGTATAATTGAAAGAATTTTCAATAAACATAGAGTTAAACTAAAGCAATTGTTTATTCATTTATAAACCTAACTCCCTTATCCAGCCCTTACAAAATTTCACTTAAAAAACAAAAAATAATGTAGAAAAACATTGCACAGAAGTTTCGAAATACAAAAGTAGAAAAAGAAACGAAAAATATCGGTTTGATACAGAGAAGAACAAAATTCGGTACAAACGGTTTCCAGGAATTCCTGGAATTCGACGTCACTAAAATTCTGGGAAGTGGCACGAAGAATACCTCCTGGCACATCATATTCTCCTGATACAAAGTTCTTATGTCAAGATTCTGATTTTAGGAGTGCGAAATTTTTGGAAACCATTTTGGAAGGTATGTTAAATAAATACATTTATATCACACTTTATTTGTTTATTTTTATCTTTCTTTCTACATTATTTTAATACTTAATATATAATTTGTATAATTTATACTATTTAAAAAGTACGTACTATCTCTACAGACACTGACTGATAAAAGTAAAAATTATAAACTATTATAGCAAAATTCTGTATAGAGAAATACGGCGGTACTATTATTCTTCTGATACATTTTTAAAAATCCTGGAACTTGGTTTCGCAAAAGGGGATCCCGGATATTCCTGGAATTCGACGTCACTAAAATTCTGGGAAGTGGCACGAAGAATACCTCCTGGCACATCATATTCTCCTGATACAAAGTTCTTATGTCAAGATTCTGATTTTAGGAGTGCGAAATTTTTGGAAACCATTTTGGAAGGTATGTTAAATAAATACATTTATATCACACTTTATTTGTTTATTTTTATCTTTCTTTCTACATTAATTTATGAAGAATGTATGTAAATTGAATGTATGTAAAAAACCTAAAAACAGCATCGTGAAATAAGAATTTTGTATCAGAATTTTCGGGAGCCCCTTTTGCGGAATCAAAATCCAGATTTTGAGAAATTGTATCAGGAGAATATGATGTGCCAGGAGGTAATCTTCTATAATAAACTATTATAGCAATATTCTAAGATATTTCGGAAGGGGTTGTAGTTATTAAAAATGTGTTCGTACAAAAGTTGCTTGGCAAAATGGGGTGCATCGTGTGGTAATAATTATTTTCTTCTGGGTGGAGCAGTAGAGGAGATCTGAAGGTCAATGTAACTTTTTTAAATGGGATGCTATAATTTTCTCTTCAGAATGTAACAGCAGGCACCGAGACGAATTCAACGATGTGCTACATGTTGGTATTCTGATTTGGATAAAGGTGAATGTATGTAAAAAACCTAAAAACAGCATCGTGAAATAAGAATTTTGAATCAGAATTTTCGGGAGCCCGTTTTGCGGAATCAAAATCCAGATTTTGAGAAATTGTATCAGGAGAATATGATGTGCCAGGAGGTAATCTTCTATAATAAACTATTATAGCAATATTCTAAGATATTTCGGAAGGGGTTGTAGTTATTAAAAATGTGTTCGTACAAAAGTTGCATGGCAAAATGGGGTGCATCGCGTGGTAATATTTATTTTCTTCTGGGTGGAGCAGTAGAGGAGATCTGAAGGTCAATGTAACTTTTTTAAATGGGATGCTATAATTTTCTCTTCAGAATGTAACAGCAGGCACCGAGACGAATTCAACGATGTGCTACATGTTGGTATTCTGATTTGGATAAAGGTGAATGTATGTAAAAAACCTAAAAACAGCATCGTGAAATAAGAATTTTGTATCAGAATTTTCGGGAGCCCCTTTTGCGGAATCAAAATCCAGATTTTGAGAAATTGTATCAGGAGAATATGATGTGCTAGGAGGTAATCTTCTATACTAAACTATTATAGCAATATTCTAAGATATTTCGGAAGGGGTTGTAGTTATTAAAAATATGTTCGTACAAAAGTTGTTCGGCAAAATGGGGTGCATCGTGTGGTAATAATTATTTTCTTCTGGGTGGAGCAGTAGAGGAGATCTGAAGGTCAATGTAACTTTTTTAAATGGGATGCTATAATTTTCTCTTCAGAATGTAACAGCAGGCACCGAGACGAATTCAACGGTGTGCTACATGTTGGTATTCTGATTTGGATAAAGGTGAATGTATGTAAAAAACCTAAAAACAGCATCGTGAAATAAGAATTTTGTATCAGAATTTTCGGGAGCCCGTTTTGCGGAATCAAAATCCAGATTTTGAGAAATTGTATCAGGAGAATATGATGTGCCAGGAGGTAATCTTCTATAATAAACTATTATAGCAATATTCTAAGATATTTCGGAAGGGGTTGTAGTTATTAAAAATGTGTTCGTACAAAAGTTGCATGGCAAAATGGGGTGCATCGCGTGGTAATATTTATTTTCTTCTGGGTGGAGCAGTAGAGGAGATCTGAAGGTCAATGTAACTTTTTTAAATGGGATGCTATAATTTTCTCTTCAGAATGTAACAGCAGGCACCGAGACGAATTCAACGATGTGCTACATGTTGGTATTCTGATTTGGATAAAGGTGAATGTATGTAAAAAACCTAAAAACAGCATCGTGAAATAAGAATTTTGTATCAGAATTTTCGGGAGCCCCTTTTGCGGAATCAAAATCCAGATTTTGAGAAATTGTATCAGGAGAATATGATGTGCCAGGAGGTAATCTTCTATAATAAACTATTATAGCAATATTCTAAGATATTTCGGAAGGGGTTGTAGTTATTAAAAATGTGTTCGTACAAAAGTTGTTCGGCAAAATGGGGTGCATCGTGTGGTAATAATTATTTTCTTCTGGGTGGAGCAGTAGAGGAGATCTGAAGGTCAATGTAACTTTTTTAAATGGGATGCTATAATTTTCTCTTCAGAATGTAACAGCAGGCACCGAGACGAATTCAACGATGTGCTACATGTTGGTATTCTGATTTGGATAAAGGTGAATGTATGTAAAAAACCTAAAAACAGCATCGTGAAATAAGAATTTTGTATCAGAATTTTCGGGAGCCCGTTTTGCGGAATCAAAATCCAGATTTTGAGAAATTGTATCAGGAGAATATGATGTGCCAGGAGGTAATCTTCTATAATAAACTATTATAGCAATATTCTAAGATATTTCGGAAGGGGTTGTAGTTATTAAAAATGTGTTCGTACAAAAGTTGCTTGGCAAAATGGGGTGCATCGTGTGGTAATAATTATTTTCTTCTGGGTGGAGCAGTAGAGGAGATCTGAAGGTCAATGTAACTTTTTTAAATGGGATGCTATAATTTTCTCTTCAGAATGTAACAGCAGGCACCGAGACGAATTCAACGATGTGCTACATGTTGGTATTCTGATTTGGATAAAGGTGAATGTATGTAAAAAACCTAAAAACAGCATCGTGAAATAAGAATTTTGTATCAGAATTTTCGGGAGCCCCTTTTGCGGAATCAAAATCCAGATTTTGAGAAATTGTATCAGGAGAATATGATGTGCCAGGAGGTAATCTTCTATAATAAACTATTATAGCAATATTCTAAGATATTTCGGAAGGGGTTGTAGTTATTAAAAATGTGTTCGTACAAAAGTTGCTTGGCAAAATGGGGTGCATCGTGTGGTAATAATTATTTTCTTCTGGGTGGAGCAGTAGAGGAGATCTGAAGGTCAATGTAACTTTTTTAAATGGGATGCTATAATTTTCTCTTCAGAATGTAACAGCAGGCACCGAGACGAATTCAACGATGTGCTACATGTTGGTATTCTGATTTGGATAAAGGTGAATGTATGTAAAAAACCTAAAAACAGCATCGTGAAATAAGAATTTTGTATCAGAATTTTCGGGAGCCCCTTTTGCGGAATCAAAATCCAGATTTTGAGAAATTGTATCAGGAGAATATGATGTGCCAGGAGGTAATCTTCTATAATAAACTATTATAGCAATATTCTAAGATATTTCGGAAGGGGTTGTAGTTATTAAAAATGTGTTCGTACAAAAGTTGTTCGGCAAAATGGGGTGCATCGTGTGGTAATAATTATTTTCTTCTGGGTGGAGCAGTAGAGGAGATCTGAAGGTCAATGTAACTTTTTTAAATGGGATGCTATAATTTTCTCTTCAGAATGTAACAGCAGGCACCGAGACGAATTCAACGATGTGCTACATGTTGGTATTCTGATTTGGATAAAGGTGAATGTATGTAAAAAACCTAAAAACAGCATCGTGAAATAAGAATTTTGTATCAGAATTTTCGGGAGCCCCTTTTGCGGAATCAAAATCCAGATTTTGAGAAATTGTATCAGGAGAATATGATGTGCCAGGAGGTAATCTTCTATAATAAACTATTATAGCAATATTCTAAGATATTTCGGAAGGGGTTGTAGTTATTAAAAATGTGTTCGTACAAAAGTTGCATGGCAAAATGGGGTGCATCGCGTGGTAATATTTATTTTCTTCTGGGTGGAGCAGTAGAGGAGATCTGAAGGTCAATGTAACTTTTTTAAATGGGATGCTATAATTTTCTCTTCAGAATGTAACAGCAGGCACCGAGACGAATTCAACGATGTGCTACATGTTGGTATTCTGATTTGGATAAAGGTGAATGTATGTAAAAAACCTAAAAACAGCATCGTGAAATAAGAATTTTGTATCAGAATTTTCGGGAGCCCCTTTTGCGGAATCAAAATCCAGATTTTGAGAAATTGTATCAGGAGAATATGATGTGCCAGGAGGTAATCTTCTATAATAAACTATTATAGCAATATTCTAAGATATTTCGGAAGGGGTTGTAGTTATTAAAAATGTGTTCGTACAAAAGTTGCTTGGCAAAATGGGGTGCATCGTGTGGTAATAATTATTTTCTTCTGGGTGGAGCAGTAGAGGAGATCTGAAGGTCAATGTAACTTTTTTAAATGGGATGCTATAATTTTCTCTTCAGAATGTAACAGCAGGCACCGAGACGAATTCAACGATGTGCTACATGTTGGTATTCTGATTTGGATAAAGGTGAATGTATGTAAAAAACCTAAAAACAGCATCGTGAAATAAGAATTTTGTATCAGAATTTTCGGGAGCCCCTTTTGCGGAATCAAAATCCAGATTTTGAGAAATTGTATCAGGAGAATATGATGTGCCAGGAGGTAATCTTCTATAATAAACTATTATAGCAATATTCTAAGATATTTCGGAAGGGGTTGTAGTTATTAAAAATGTGTTCGTACAAAAGTTGCTTGGCAAAATGGGGTGCATCGTGTGGTAATAATTATTTTCTTCTGGGTGGAGCAGTAGAGGAGATCTGAAGGTCAATGTAACTTTTTTAAATGGGATGCTATAATTTTCTCTTCAGAATGTAACAGCAGGCACCGAGACGAATTCAACGATGTGCTACATGTTGGTATTCTGATTTGGATAAAGGTGAATGTATGTAAAAAACCTAAAAACAGCATCGTGAAATAAGAATTTTGTATCAGAATTTTCGGGAGCCCCTTTTGCGGAATCAAAATCCAGATTTTGAGAAATTGTATCAGGAGAATATGATGTGCCAGGAGGTAATCTTCTATAATAAACTATTATAGCAATATTCTAAGATATTTCGGAAGGGGTTGTAGTTATTAAAAATGTGTTCGTACAAAAGTTGCTTGGCAAAATGGGGTGCATCGTGTGGTAATAATTATTTTCTTCTGGGTGGAGCAGTAGAGGAGATCTGAAGGTCAATGTAACTTTTTTAAATGGGATGCTATAATTTTCTCTTCAGAATGTAACAGCAGGCACCGAGACGAATTCAACGATGTGCTACATGTTGGTATTCTGATTTGGATAAAGGTGAATGTATGTAAAAAACCTAAAAACAGCATCGTGAAATAAGAATTTTGTATCAGAATTTTCGGGAGCCCCTTTTGCGGAATCAAAATCCAGATTTTGAGAAATTGTATCAGGAGAATATGATGTGCCAGGAGGTAATCTTCTATAATAAACTATTATAGCAATATTCTAAGATATTTCGGAAGGGGTTGTAGTTATTAAAAATGTGTTCGTACAAAAGTTGCTTGGCAAAATGGGGTGCATCGTGTGGTAATAATTATTTTCTTCTGGGTGGAGCAGTAGAGGAGATCTGAAGGTCAATGTAACTTTTTTAAATGGGATGCTATAATTTTCTCTTCAGAATGTAACAGCAGGCACCGAGACGAATTCAACGATGTGCTACATGTTGGTATTCTGATTTGGATAAAGGTGAATGTATGTAAAAAACCTAAAAACAGCATCGTGAAATAAGAATTTTGTATCAGAATTTTCGGGAGCCCCTTTTGCGGAATCAAAATCCAGATTTTGAGAAATTGTATCAGGAGAATATGATGTGCCAGGAGGTAATCTTCTATAATAAACTATTATAGCAATATTCTAAGATATTTCGGAAGGGGTTGTAGTTATTAAAAATGTGTTCGTACAAAAGTTGTTCGGCAAAATGGGGTGCATCGTGTGGTAATAATTATTTTCTTCTGGGTGGAGCAGTAGAGGAGATCTGAAGGTCAATGTAACTTTTTTAAATGGGATGCTATAATTTTCTCTTCAGAATGTAACAGCAGGCACCGAGACGAATTCAACGATGTGCTACATGTTGGTATTCTGATTTGGATAAAGGTGAATGTATGTAAAAAACCTAAAAACAGCATCGTGAAATAAGAATTTTGTATCAGAATTTTCGGGAGCCCCTTTTGCGGAATCAAAATCCAGATTTTGAGAAATTGTATCAGGAGAATATGATGTGCCAGGAGGTAATCTTCTATAATAAACTATTATAGCAATATTCTAAGATATTTCGGAAGGGGTTGTAGTTATTAAAAATGTGTTCGTACAAAAGTTGCTTGGCAAAATGGGGTGCATCGTGTGGTAATAATTATTTTCTTCTGGGTGGAGCAGTAGAGGAGATCTGAAGGTCAATGTAACTTTTTTAAATGGGATGCTATAATTTTCTCTTCAGAATGTAACAGCAGGCACCGAGACGAATTCAACGATGTGCTACATGTTGGTATTCTGATTTGGATAAAGGTGAATGTATGTAAAAAACCTAAAAACAGCATCGTGAAATAAGAATTTTGTATCAGAATTTTCGGGAGCCCCTTTTGCGGAATCAAAATCCAGATTTTGAGAAATTGTATCAGGAGAATATGATGTGCCAGGAGGTAATCTTCTATAATAAACTATTATAGCAATATTCTAAGATATTTCGGAAGGGGTTGTAGTTATTAAAAATGTGTTCGTACAAAAGTTGCTTGGCAAAATGGGGTGCATCGTGTGGTAATAATTATTTTCTTCTGGGTGGAGCAGTAGAGGAGATCTGAAGGTCAATGTAACTTTTTTAAATGGGATGCTATAATTTTCTCTTCAGAATGTAACAGCAGGCACCGAGACGAATTCAACGATGTGCTACATGTTGGTATTCTGATTTGGATAAAGGTGAATGTATGTAAAAAACCTAAAAACAGCATCGTGAAATAAGAATTTTGTATCAGAATTTTCGGGAGCCCCTTTTGCGGAATCAAAATCCAGATTTTGAGAAATTGTATCAGGAGAATATGATGTGCCAGGAGGTAATCTTCTATAATAAACTATTATAGCAATATTCTAAGATATTTCGGAAGGGGTTGTAGTTATTAAAAATGTGTTCGTACAAAAGTTGCTTGGCAAAATGGGGTGCATCGTGTGGTAATAATTATTTTCTTCTGGGTGGAGCAGTAGAGGAGATCTGAAGGTCAATGTAACTTTTTTAAATGGGATGCTATAATTTTCTCTTCAGAATGTAACAGCAGGCACCGAGACGAATTCAACGATGTGCTACATGTTGGTATTCTGATTTGGATAAAGGTGAATGTATGTAAAAAACCTAAAAACAGCATCGTGAAATAAGAATTTTGTATCAGAATTTTCGGGAGCCCCTTTTGCGGAATCAAAATCCAGATTTTGAGAAATTGTATCAGGAGAATATGATGTGCCAGGAGGTAATCTTCTATAATAAACTATTATAGCAATATTCTAAGATATTTCGGAAGGGGTTGTAGTTATTAAAAATGTGTTCGTACAAAAGTTGCTTGGCAAAATGGGGTGCATCGTGTGGTAATAATTATTTTCTTCTGGGTGGAGCAGTAGAGGAGATCTGAAGGTCAATGTAACTTTTTTAAATGGGATGCTATAATTTTCTCTTCAGAATGTAACAGCAGGCACCGAGACGAATTCAACGATGTGCTACATGTTGGTATTCTGATTTGGATAAAGGTGAATGTATGTAAAAAACCTAAAAACAGCATCGTGAAATAAGAATTTTGTATCAGAATTTTCGGGAGCCCCTTTTGCGGAATCAAAATCCAGATTTTGAGAAATTGTATCAGGAGAATATGATGTGCCAGGAGGTAATCTTCTATAATAAACTATTATAGCAATATTCTAAGATATTTCGGAAGGGGTTGTAGTTATTAAAAATGTGTTCGTACAAAAGTTGCTTGGCAAAATGGGGTGCATCGTGTGGTAATAATTATTTTCTTCTGGGTGGAGCAGTAGAGGAGATCTGAAGGTCAATGTAACTTTTTTAAATGGGATGCTATAATTTTCTCTTCAGAATGTAACAGCAGGCACCGAGACGAATTCAACGATGTGCTACATGTTGGTATTCTGATTTGGATAAAGGTGAATGTATGTAAAAAACCTAAAAACAGCATCGTGAAATAAGAATTTTGTATCAGAATTTTCGGGAGCCCCTTTTGCGGAATCAAAATCCAGATTTTGAGAAATTGTATCAGGAGAATATGATGTGCCAGGAGGTAATCTTCTATAATAAACTATTATAGCAATATTCTAAGATATTTCGGAAGGGGTTGTAGTTATTAAAAATGTGTTCGTACAAAAGTTGCTTGGCAAAATGGGGTGCATCGTGTGGTAATAATTATTTTCTTCTGGGTGGAGCAGTAGAGGAGATCTGAAGGTCAATGTAACTTTTTTAAATGGGATGCTATAATTTTCTCTTCAGAATGTAACAGCAGGCACCGAGACGAATTCAACGATGTGCTACATGTTGGTATTCTGATTTGGATAAAGGTGAATGTATGTAAAAAACCTAAAAACAGCATCGTGAAATAAGAATTTTGTATCAGAATTTTCGGGAGCCCCTTTTGCGGAATCAAAATCCAGATTTTGAGAAATTGTATCAGGAGAATATGATGTGCCAGGAGGTAATCTTCTATACTAAACTATTATAGCAATATTCTAAGATATTTCGGAAGGGGTTGTAGTTATTAAAAATATGTTCGTACAAAAGTTGTTCGGCAAAATGGGGTGCATCGTGTGGTAATAATTATTTTCTTCTGGGTGGAGCAGTAGAGGAGATCTGAAGGTCAATGTAACTTTTTTAAATGGGATGCTATAATTTTCTCTTCAGAATGTAACAGCAGGCACCGAGACGAATTCAACGATGTGCTACATGTTGGTATTCTGATTTGGATAAAGGTGAATGTATGTAAAAAACCTAAAAACAGCATCGTGAAATAAGAATTTTGTATCAGAATTTTCGGGAGCCCCTTTTGCGGAATCAAAATCCAGATTTTGAGAAATTGTATCAGGAGAATATGATGTGCCAGGAGGTAATCTTCTATAATAAACTATTATAGCAATATTCTAAGATATTTCGGAAGGGGTTGTAGTTATTAAAAATGTGTTCGTACAAAAGTTGCTTGGCAAAATGGGGTGCATCGTGTGGTAATAATTATTTTCTTCTGGGTGGAGCAGTAGAGGAGATCTGAAGGTCAATGTAACTTTTTTAAATGGGATGCTATAATTTTCTCTTCAGAATGTAACAGCAGGCACCGAGACGAATTCAACGATGTGCTACATGTTGGTATTCTGATTTGGATAAAGGTGAATGTATGTAAAAAACCTAAAAACAGCATCGTGAAATAAGAATTTTGTATCAGAATTTTCGGGAGCCCCTTTTGCGGAATCAAAATCCAGATTTTGAGAAATTGTATCAGGAGAATATGATGTGCCAGGAGGTAATCTTCTATAATAAACTATTATAGCAATATTCTAAGATATTTCGGAAGGGGTTGTAGTTATTAAAAATGTGTTCGTACAAAAGTTGCTTGGCAAAATGGGGTGCATCGTGTGGTAATAATTATTTTCTTCTGGGTGGAGCAGTAGAGGAGATCTGAAGGTCAATGTAACTTTTTTAAATGGGATGCTATAATTTTCTCTTCAGAATGTAACAGCAGGCACCGAGACGAATTCAACGATGTGCTACATGTTGGTATTCTGATTTGGATAAAGGTGAATGTATGTAAAAAACCTAAAAACAGCATCGTGAAATAAGAATTTTGTATCAGAATTTTCGGGAGCCCCTTTTGCGGAATCAAAATCCAGATTTTGAGAAATTGTATCAGGAGAATATGATGTGCCAGGAGGTAATCTTCTATAATAAACTATTATAGCAATATTCTAAGATATTTCGGAAGGGGTTGTAGTTATTAAAAATGTGTTCGTACAAAAGTTGTTCGGCAAAATGGGGTGCATCGTGTGGTAATAATTATTTTCTTCTGGGTGGAGCAGTAGAGGAGATCTGAAGGTCAATGTAACTTTTTTAAATGGGATGCTATAATTTTCTCTTCAGAATGTAACAGCAGGCACCGAGACGAATTCAACGATGTGCTACATGTTGGTATTCTGATTTGGATAAAGGTGAATGTATGTAAAAAACCTAAAAACAGCATCGTGAAATAAGAATTTTGTATCAGAATTTTCGGGAGCCCCTTTTGCGGAATCAAAATCCAGATTTTGAGAAATTGTATCAGGAGAATATGATGTGCCAGGAGGTAATCTTCTATAATAAACTATTATAGCAATATTCTAAGATATTTCGGAAGGGGTTGTAGTTATTAAAAATGTGTTCGTACAAAAGTTGCTTGGCAAAATGGGGTGCATCGTGTGGTAATAATTATTTTCTTCTGGGTGGAGCAGTAGAGGAGATCTGAAGGTCAATGTAACTTTTTTAAATGGGATGCTATAATTTTCTCTTCAGAATGTAACAGCAGGCACCGAGACGAATTCAACGATGTGCTACATGTTGGTATTCTGATTTGGATAAAGGTGAATGTATGTAAAAAACCTAAAAACAGCATCGTGAAATAAGAATTTTGTATCAGAATTTTCGGGAGCCCCTTTTGCGGAATCAAAATCCAGATTTTGAGAAATTGTATCAGGAGAATATGATGTGCCAGGAGGTAATCTTCTATAATAAACTATTATAGCAATATTCTAAGATATTTCGGAAGGGGTTGTAGTTATTAAAAATGTGTTCGTACAAAAGTTGCTTGGCAAAATGGGGTGCATCGTGTGGTAATAATTATTTTCTTCTGGGTGGAGCAGTAGAGGAGATCTGAAGGTCAATGTAACTTTTTTAAATGGGATGCTATAATTTTCTCTTCAGAATGTAACAGCAGGCACCGAGACGAATTCAACGATGTGCTACATGTTGGTATTCTGATTTGGATAAAGGTGAATGTATGTAAAAAACCTAAAAACAGCATCGTGAAATAAGAATTTTGTATCAGAATTTTCGGGAGCCCCTTTTGCGGAATCAAAATCCAGATTTTGAGAAATTGTATCAGGAGAATATGATGTGCCAGGAGGTAATCTTCTATAATAAACTATTATAGCAATATTCTAAGATATTTCGGAAGGGGTTGTAGTTATTAAAAATGTGTTCGTACAAAAGTTGCTTGGCAAAATGGGGTGCATCGTGTGGTAATAATTATTTTCTTCTGGGTGGAGCAGTAGAGGAGATCTGAAGGTCAATGTAACTTTTTTAAATGGGATGCTATAATTTTCTCTTCAGAATGTAACAGCAGGCACCGAGACGAATTCAACGATGTGCTACATGTTGGTATTCTGATTTGGATAAAGGTGAATGTATGTAAAAAACCTAAAAACAGCATCGTGAAATAAGAATTTTGTATCAGAATTTTCGGGAGCCCCTTTTGCGGAATCAAAATCCAGATTTTGAGAAATTGTATCAGGAGAATATGATGTGCCAGGAGGTAATCTTCTATAATAAACTATTATAGCAATATTCTAAGATATTTCGGAAGGGGTTGTAGTTATTAAAAATGTGTTCGTACAAAAGTTGCTTGGCAAAATGGGGTGCATCGTGTGGTAATAATTATTTTCTTCTGGGTGGAGCAGTAGAGGAGATCTGAAGGTCAATGTAACTTTTTTAAATGGGATGCTATAATTTTCTCTTCAGAATGTAACAGCAGGCACCGAGACGAATTCAACGATGTGCTACATGTTGGTATTCTGATTTGGATAAAGGTGAATGTATGTAAAAAACCTAAAAACAGCATCGTGAAATAAGAATTTTGTATCAGAATTTTCGGGAGCCCCTTTTGCGGAATCAAAATCCAGATTTTGAGAAATTGTATCAGGAGAATATGATGTGCCAGGAGGTAATCTTCTATAATAAACTATTATAGCAATATTCTAAGATATTTCGGAAGGGGTTGTAGTTATTAAAAATGTGTTCGTACAAAAGTTGCTTGGCAAAATGGGGTGCATCGTGTGGTAATAATTATTTTCTTCTGGGTGGAGCAGTAGAGGAGATCTGAAGGTCAATGTAACTTTTTTAAATGGGATGCTATAATTTTCTCTTCAGAATGTAACAGCAGGCACCGAGACGAATTCAACGATGTGCTACATGTTGGTATTCTGATTTGGATAAAGGTGAATGTATGTAAAAAACCTAAAAACAGCATCGTGAAATAAGAATTTTGTATCAGAATTTTCGGGAGCCCCTTTTGCGGAATCAAAATCCAGATTTTGAGAAATTGTATCAGGAGAATATGATGTGCCAGGAGGTAATCTTCTATAATAAACTATTATAGCAATATTCTAAGATATTTCGGAAGGGGTTGTAGTTATTAAAAATGTGTTCGTACAAAAGTTGCTTGGCAAAATGGGGTGCATCGTGTGGTAATAATTATTTTCTTCTGGGTGGAGCAGTAGAGGAGATCTGAAGGTCAATGTAACTTTTTTAAATGGGATGCTATAATTTTCTCTTCAGAATGTAACAGCAGGCACCGAGACGAATTCAACGATGTGCTACATGTTGGTATTCTGATTTGGATAAAGGTGAATGTATGTAAAAAACCTAAAAACAGCATCGTGAAATAAGAATTTTGTATCAGAATTTTCGGGAGCCCCTTTTGCGGAATCAAAATCCAGATTTTGAGAAATTGTATCAGGAGAATATGATGTGCCAGGAGGTAATCTTCTATAATAAACTATTATAGCAATATTCTAAGATATTTCGGAAGGGGTTGTAGTTATTAAAAATGTGTTCGTACAAAAGTTGCTTGGCAAAATGGGGTGCATCGTGTGGTAATAATTATTTTCTTCTGGGTGGAGCAGTAGAGGAGATCTGAAGGTCAATGTAACTTTTTTAAATGGGATGCTATAATTTTCTCTTCAGAATGTAACAGCAGGCACCGAGACGAATTCAACGATGTGCTACATGTTGGTATTCTGATTTGGATAAAGGTGAATGTATGTAAAAAACCTAAAAACAGCATCGTGAAATAAGAATTTTGTATCAGAATTTTCGGGAGCCCCTTTTGCGGAATCAAAATCCAGATTTTGAGAAATTGTATCAGGAGAATATGATGTGCCAGGAGGTAATCTTCTATAATAAACTATTATAGCAATATTCTAAGATATTTCGGAAGGGGTTGTAGTTATTAAAAATGTGTTCGTACAAAAGTTGCTTGGCAAAATGGGGTGCATCGTGTGGTAATAATTATTTTCTTCTGGGTGGAGCAGTAGAGGAGATCTGAAGGTCAATGTAACTTTTTTAAATGGGATGCTATAATTTTCTCTTCAGAATGTAACAGCAGGCACCGAGACGAATTCAACGATGTGCTACATGTTGGTATTCTGATTTGGATAAAGGTGAATGTATGTAAAAAACCTAAAAACAGCATCGTGAAATAAGAATTTTGTATCAGAATTTTCGGGAGCCCCTTTTGCGGAATCAAAATCCAGATTTTGAGAAATTGTATCAGGAGAATATGATGTGCCAGGAGGTAATCTTCTATAATAAACTATTATAGCAATATTCTAAGATATTTCGGAAGGGGTTGTAGTTATTAAAAATGTGTTCGTACAAAAGTTGCTTGGCAAAATGGGGTGCATCGTGTGGTAATAATTATTTTCTTCTGGGTGGAGCAGTAGAGGAGATCTGAAGGTCAATGTAACTTTTTTAAATGGGATGCTATAATTTTCTCTTCAGAATGTAACAGCAGGCACCGAGACGAATTCAACGATGTGCTACATGTTGGTATTCTGATTTGGATAAAGGTGAATGTATGTAAAAAACCTAAAAACAGCATCGTGAAATAAGAATTTTGTATCAGAATTTTCGGGAGCCCCTTTTGCGGAATCAAAATCCAGATTTTGAGAAATTGTATCAGGAGAATATGATGTGCCAGGAGGTAATCTTCTATAATAAACTATTATAGCAATATTCTAAGATATTTCGGAAGGGGTTGTAGTTATTAAAAATGTGTTCGTACAAAAGTTGCTTGGCAAAATGGGGTGCATCGTGTGGTAATAATTATTTTCTTCTGGGTGGAGCAGTAGAGGAGATCTGAAGGTCAATGTAACTTTTTTAAATGGGATGCTATAATTTTCTCTTCAGAATGTAACAGCAGGCACCGAGACGAATTCAACGATGTGCTACATGTTGGTATTCTGATTTGGATAAAGGTGAATGTATGTAAAAAACCTAAAAACAGCATCGTGAAATAAGAATTTTGTATCAGAATTTTCGGGAGCCCCTTTTGCGGAATCAAAATCCAGATTTTGAGAAATTGTATCAGGAGAATATGATGTGCCAGGAGGTAATCTTCTATAATAAACTATTATAGCAATATTCTAAGATATTTCGGAAGGGGTTGTAGTTATTAAAAATGTGTTCGTACAAAAGTTGCTTGGCAAAATGGGGTGCATCGTGTGGTAATAATTATTTTCTTCTGGGTGGAGCAGTAGAGGAGATCTGAAGGTCAATGTAACTTTTTTAAATGGGATGCTATAATTTTCTCTTCAGAATGTAACAGCAGGCACCGAGACGAATTCAACGATGTGCTACATGTTGGTATTCTGATTTGGATAAAGGTGAATGTATGTAAAAAACCTAAAAACAGCATCGTGAAATAAGAATTTTGTATCAGAATTTTCGGGAGCCCCTTTTGCGGAATCAAAATCCAGATTTTGAGAAATTGTATCAGGAGAATATGATGTGCCAGGAGGTAATCTTCTATAATAAACTATTATAGCAATATTCTAAGATATTTCGGAAGGGGTTGTAGTTATTAAAAATGTGTTCGTACAAAAGTTGCTTGGCAAAATGGGGTGCATCGTGTGGTAATAATTATTTTCTTCTGGGTGGAGCAGTAGAGGAGATCTGAAGGTCAATGTAACTTTTTTAAATGGGATGCTATAATTTTCTCTTCAGAATGTAACAGCAGGCACCGAGACGAATTCAACGATGTGCTACATGTTGGTATTCTGATTTGGATAAAGGTGAATGTATGTAAAAAACCTAAAAACAGCATCGTGAAATAAGAATTTTGTATCAGAATTTTCGGGAGCCCCTTTTGCGGAATCAAAATCCAGATTTTGAGAAATTGTATCAGGAGAATATGATGTGCCAGGAGGTAATCTTCTATAATAAACTATTATAGCAATATTCTAAGATATTTCGGAAGGGGTTGTAGTTATTAAAAATGTGTTCGTACAAAAGTTGCTTGGCAAAATGGGGTGCATCGTGTGGTAATAATTATTTTCTTCTGGGTGGAGCAGTAGAGGAGATCTGAAGGTCAATGTAACTTTTTTAAATGGGATGCTATAATTTTCTCTTCAGAATGTAACAGCAGGCACCGAGACGAATTCAACGATGTGCTACATGTTGGTATTCTGATTTGGATAAAGGTGAATGTATGTAAAAAACCTAAAAACAGCATCGTGAAATAAGAATTTTGTATCAGAATTTTCGGGAGCCCCTTTTGCGGAATCAAAATCCAGATTTTGAGAAATTGTATCAGGAGAATATGATGTGCCAGGAGGTAATCTTCTATAATAAACTATTATAGCAATATTCTAAGATATTTCGGAAGGGGTTGTAGTTATTAAAAATGTGTTCGTACAAAAGTTGTTCGGCAAAATGGGGTGCATCGTGTGGTAATAATTATTTTCTTCTGGGTGGAGCAGTAGAGGAGATCTGAAGGTCAATGTAACTTTTTTAAATGGGATGCTATAATTTTCTCTTCAGAATGTAACAGCAGGCACCGAGACGAATTCAACGATGTGCTACATGTTGGTATTCTGATTTGGATAAAGGTGAATGTATGTAAAAAACCTAAAAACAGCATCGTGAAATAAGAATTTTGTATCAGAATTTTCGGGAGCCCCTTTTGCGGAATCAAAATCCAGATTTTGAGAAATTGTATCAGGAGAATATGATGTGCCAGGAGGTAATCTTCTATAATAAACTATTATAGCAATATTCTAAGATATTTCGGAAGGGGTTGTAGTTATTAAAAATGTGTTCGTACAAAAGTTGCTTGGCAAAATGGGGTGCATCGTGTGGTAATAATTATTTTCTTCTGGGTGGAGCAGTAGAGGAGATCTGAAGGTCAATGTAACTTTTTTAAATGGGATGCTATAATTTTCTCTTCAGAATGTAACAGCAGGCACCGAGACGAATTCAACGATGTGCTACATGTTGGTATTCTGATTTGGATAAAGGTGAATGTATGTAAAAAACCTAAAAACAGCATCGTGAAATAAGAATTTTGTATCAGAATTTTCGGGAGCCCCTTTTGCGGAATCAAAATCCAGATTTTGAGAAATTGTATCAGGAGAATATGATGTGCCAGGAGGTAATCTTCTATAATAAACTATTATAGCAATATTCTAAGATATTTCGGAAGGGGTTGTAGTTATTAAAAATGTGTTCGTACAAAAGTTGCTTGGCAAAATGGGGTGCATCGTGTGGTAATAATTATTTTCTTCTGGGTGGAGCAGTAGAGGAGATCTGAAGGTCAATGTAACTTTTTTAAATGGGATGCTATAATTTTCTCTTCAGAATGTAACAGCAGGCACCGAGACGAATTCAACGATGTGCTACATGTTGGTATTCTGATTTGGATAAAGGTGAATGTATGTAAAAAACCTAAAAACAGCATCGTGAAATAAGAATTTTGTATCAGAATTTTCGGGAGCCCCTTTTGCGGAATCAAAATCCAGATTTTGAGAAATTGTATCAGGAGAATATGATGTGCCAGGAGGTAATCTTCTATAATAAACTATTATAGCAATATTCTAAGATATTTCGGAAGGGGTTGTAGTTATTAAAAATGTGTTCGTACAAAAGTTCTTCGGCAAAATGGGGTGCATCGTGTGGTAATAATTATTTTCTTCTGGGTGGAGCAGTAGAGGAGATCTGAAGGTCAATGTAACTTTTTTAAATGGGATGCTATAATTTTCTCTTCAGAATGTAACAGCAGGCACCGAGACGAATTCAACGATGTGCTACATGTTGGTATTCTGATTTGGATAAAGGTGAATGTATGTAAAAAACCTAAAAACAGCATCGTGAAATAAGAATTTTGTATCAGAATTTTCGGGAGCCCGTTTTGCGGAATCAAAATCCAGATTTTGAGAAATTGTATCAGGAGAATATGATGTGCCAGGAGGTAATCTTCTATAATAAACTATTATAGCAATATTCTAAGATATTTCGGAAGGGGTTGTAGTTATTAAAAATGTGTTCGTACAAAAGTTGCTTGGCAAAATGGGGTGCATCGTGTGGTGTTAATTGTTTTCTTCTGGGTGGAGCAGTAGAGGAGATCTGAAGGTCAATGCAACTTTTTTAAATGGGATGCTATAATTTTCTCTTCAGAATGTAACAGCAGGCACCGAGACGAATTCAACGATGTGCTACATGTTGGTATTCTGATTTGGATAAACGTGAATATATGTAAAAAAACCTAAAAACAGCATCGTGAAATAAGAATTTTGTATCAGAATTTTCGGGAGCCCCTTTTGCGGAATCAAAATCCAGATTTTGAGAAATTGTATCAGGAGAATATGATGTGCCAGGAGGTAATCTTCTATAATAAACTATTATAGCAATATTCTAAGATATTTCGGAAGGGGTTGTAGTTATTAAAAATGTGTTCGTACAAAAGTTGCTTGGCAAAATTGGGTGCATCGTGTGGTGTTAATTGTTTTCTTCTGGGTGGAGCAGTAGAGGAGATCTGAAGGTCAATGTAACTTTTTTAAATGGGATGCTATAATTTTCTCTTCAGAATGTAACAGCAGGCACCGAGACGAATTCAACGATGTGCTACATGTTGGTATTCTGATTTGGATAAAGGTGAATGTATGTAAAAAACCTAAAAACAGCATCGTGAAATAAGAATTTTGTATCAGAATTTTCGGGAGCCCCTTTTGCGGAATCAAAATCCAGATTTTGAGAAATTGTATCAGGAGAATATGATGTGCCAGGAGGTAATCTTCTATAATAAACTATTATAGCAATATTCTAAGATATTTCGGAAGGGGTTGTAGTTATTAAAAATGTGTTCGTACAAAAGTTGTTCGGCAAAATGGGGTGCATCGTGTGGTAATAATTATTTTCCTCTGGGTGGAGCAGTAGAGGAGATCTGAAGGTCAATGTAACTTTTTTAAATGGGATGCTATAATTTTCTCTTCAGAATGTAACAGCAGGCACCGAGACGAATTCAACGGTGTGCTACATGTTGGTATTCTGATTTGAATAAAGGTGAATGTATGTAAAAAACCTAAAAACAGCATCGTGAAATAAGAATTTTGTATCAGAATTTTCGGGAGCCCCTTTTGCGGAATCAAAATCCAGATTTTGAGAAATTGTATCAGGAGAATATGATGTGCCAGGAGGTAATCTTCTATAATAAACTATTATAGCAATATTCTAAGATATTTCGGAAGGGGTTGTAGTTATTAAAAATGTGTTCGTACAAAAGTTGCTTGGCAAAATGGGGTGCATCGTGTGGTGATAATTATTTTCTTCTGGGTGGAGCAGTAGAGGAGATCTGAAGGTCAATGTAACTTTTTTAAATGGGATGCTATAATTTTCTCTTCAGAATGTAACAGCAGGCACCGAGACGAATTCAACGATGTGCTACATGTTGGTATTCTGATTTGGATAAAGGTGAATGTATGTAAAAAACCTAAAAACAGCATCGTGAAATAAGAATTTTGTATCAGAATTTTCGGGAGCCCCTTTTGCGGAATCAAAATCCAGATTTTGAGAAATTGTATCAGGAGAATATGATGTGCCAGGAGGTAATCTTCTATAATAAACTATTATAGCAATATTCTAAGATATTTCGGAAGGGGTTGTAGTTATTAAAAATGTGTTCGTACAAAAGTTGCTTGGCAAAATGGGGTGCATCGTGTGGTAATAATTATTTTCTTCTGGGTGGAGCAGTAGAGGAGATCTGAAGGTCAATGTAACTTTTTTAAATGGGATGCTATAATTTTCTCTTCAGAATGTAACAGCAGGCACCGAGACGAATTCAACGATGTGCTACATGTTGGTATTCTGATTTGGATAAAGGTGAATGTATGTAAAAAACCTAAAAACAGCATCGTGAAATAAGAATTTTGTATCAGAATTTTCGGGAGCCCCTTTTGCGGAATCAAAATCCAGATTTTGAGAAATTGTATCAGGAGAATATGATGTGCCAGGAGGTAATCTTCTATAATAAACTATTATAGCAATATTCTAAGATATTTCGGAAGGGGTTGTAGTTATTAAAAATGTGTTCGTACAAAAGTTGTTCGGCAAAATGGGGTGCATCGCGTGGTAATATTTATTTTCTTCTGGGTGGAGCAGTAGAGGAGATCTGAAGGTCAATGTAACTTTTTTAAATGGGATGCTATAATTTTCTCTTCAGAATGTAACAGCAGGCACCGAGACGAATTCAACGATGTGCTACATGTTGGTATTCTGATTTGGATAAAGGTGAATGTATGTAAAAAACCTAAAAACAGCATCGTGAAATAAGAATTTTGTATCAGAATTTTCGGGAGCCCGTTTTGCGGAATCAAAATCCAGATTTTGAGAAATTGTATCAGGAGAATATGATGTGCCAGGAGGTAATCTTCTATAATAAACTATTATAGCAATATTCTAAGATATTTCGGAAGGGGTTGTAGTTATTAAAAATGTGTTCGTACAAAAGTTGCTTGGCAAAATGGGGTGCATCGTGTGGTAATAATTATTTTCTTCTGGGTGGAGCAGTAGAGGAGATCTGAAGGTCAATGTAACTTTTTTAAATGGGATGCTATAATTTTCTCTTCAGAATGTAACAGCAGGCACCGAGACGAATTCAACGATGTGCTACATGTTGGTATTCTGATTTGGATAAAGGTGAATGTATGTAAAAAACCTAAAAACAGCATCGTGAAATAAGAATTTTGTATCAGAATTTTCGGGAGCCCCTTTTGCGGAATCAAAATCCAGATTTTGAGAAATTGTATCAGGAGAATATGATGTGCCAGGAGGTAATCTTCTATAATAAACTATTATAGCAATATTCTAAGATATTTCGGAAGGGGTTGTAGTTATTAAAAATGTGTTCGTACAAAAGTTGTTCGGCAAAATGGGGTGCATCGCGTGGTAATATTTATTTTCTTCTGGGTGGAGCAGTAGAGGAGATCTGAAGGTCAATGTAACTTTTTTAAATGGGATGCTATAATTTTCTCTTCAGAATGTAACAGCAGGCACCGAGACGAATTCAACGATGTGCTACATGTTGGTATTCTGATTTGGATAAAGGTGAATGTATGTAAAAAACCTAAAAACAGCATCGTGAAATAAGAATTTTGTATCAGAATTTTCGGGAGCCCCTTTTGCGGAATCAAAATCCAGATTTTGAGAAATTGTATCAGGAGAATATGATGTGCCAGGAGGTAATCTTCTATAATAAACTATTATAGCAATATTCTAAGATATTTCGGAAGGGGTTGTAGTTATTAAAAATGTGTTCGTACAAAAGTTGCTTGGCAAAATGGGGTGCATCGTGTGGTAATAATTATTTTCTTCTGGGTGGAGCAGTAGAGGAGATCTGAAGGTCAATGTAACTTTTTTAAATGGGACGCTATAATTTTCTCTTCAGAATGTAACAGCAGGCACCGAGACGAATTCAACGATGTGCTACATGTTGGTATTCTGATTTGGATAAAGGTGAATGTATGTAAAAAACCTAAAAACAGCATCGTGAAATAAGAATTTTGTATCAGAATTTTCGGGAGCCCCTTTTGCGGAATCAAAATCCAGATTTTGAGAAATTGTATCAGGAGAATATGATGTGCCAGGAGGTATTCTTCGTGCCACTTCCCAGAATTTTAGTGACGTCGAATTCCAGGAATTTCCGGGATCCCCTTTTGCGAAACCAAGTTCCAGGATTTTTAAAAATGTATCAGAAGAACAATAGTACCGCCGTATTTCTCTATATAGAATTTTGCTATAATAGTTTATAATTTTTACTTTTATTAGTCAGTGTCTGTAGAGATAGTACGTATTTTGTAAATAGTATAAATTATACAAATTATATATTAAGTATTAAAATAATGTAGAAAGAAAGATAAAAATAAACAAATAATGTGTGATATAAATGTATTTATTTAACATACCTTCCAAAATGGTTTCCAAAAATTTCGCACTCCTAAAATCAGAATCTTGACATAAGAACTTTGTATCAGGAGAATATGATGTGCCAGGAGGTATTCTTCGTGCCACTTCCCAGAATTTTAGTGACGTCGAATTCCAGGAATATCCGGGATCCCCTTTTGCGAAACCAAGTTCCAGGATTTTTAAAAATATATCAGAAGAATAATAGTACCGCCGTATTTCTCTATACAGAATTTTGCTATAATAGTTTATAATTTTTACTTTTATTAGTCAGTGTCTGTAGAGATAGTACGTACTTTGTAAATAGTATAAATTATACAAATTATATATTAAGTATTAAAATAATGTAGAAAGAAAGATAAAAATAAACAAATAAAGTGTGATATAAATGTATTTATTTAACATACCTTCCAAAACGGTTTCCAAAAATTTCGCACTCCTAAAATCAGAATCTTGACATAAGAACTTTGTATCAGGAGAATATGATGTGCCAGGAGGTATTCTTCGTGCCACTTCCCAGAATTTTAGTGACGTCGAATTCCAGGAATATCCGGGATCCCCTTTTGCGAAACCAAGTTCCAGGATTTTTAAAAATATATCAGAAGAATAATAGTACCGCCGTATTTCTCTATACAGAATTTTGCTATAATAGTTTATAATTTTTACTTTTATTAGTCAGTGTCTGTAGAGATAGTACGTACTTTGTAAATAGTATAAATTATACAAATTATATATTAAGTATTAAAATAATGTAGAAAGAAAGATAAAAATAAACAAATAAAGTGTGATATAAATGTATTTATTTAACATACCTTCCAAAACGGTTTCCAAAAATTTCGCACTCCTAAAATCAGAATCTTGACATAAGAACTTTGTATCAGGAGAATATGATGTGCCAGGAGGTATTCTTCGTGCCACTTCCCAGAATTTTAGTGACGTCGAATTCCAGGAATTCCTGGAAACCGTTTGTACCGAATTTTGTTCTTCTCTGTATCAAACCGATATTTTTCGTTTCTTTTTCTACTTTTGTATTTCGAAACTTCTGTGCAATGTTTTTCTACATTATTTTTTGTTTTTTAAGTGAAATTTTGTAAGGGCTGGATAAGGGAGTTAGGTTTATAAATGAATAAACAATTGCTTTAGTTTAACTCTATGTTTATTGAAAATTCTTTCAATTATACATGTTACATAAATGTTACATTGTTAATTCTAATGCACTTATAAGTACTAACTGTAAAACTTACTTAAATATTAGATTCTTAACTTTAACGCACTTATAATTACAAATTGTAAAACTTACATATCAGTATTTTTTCATACAACATATTTTTATAATTATTTAACATATAGCTTAAGCGCAGTACAATATTCTTATGAAATAAAGACATTCTACAATTACATATGTACTTATATATTCAGTATAACTATTGAAGAACAGTTTACTCTCCGTAGATAAATCCTTTCCATTGTTTATTGGTAAAATGAAATTAGACTCAGAAACCAAGGATCTCAAGTTTGCAGATTTGTATTAGGAGAACATGATGTGACAGGAAGTATTCTTCGTGCCATTTCTTGAAATTTTAGTAGTGTCCAATTCCAAAAATTACCGAACACTGATATCTGAGAAACTGTAAATGTATTTGAAAATATTCTGCAATTTTTACTTATTCCTTCTGTTCGGATATCCAGCCATTCAGTCATTTCCTTTATTCTAAGGTACGATTACTCTCATAACATTGTACCATTTGTTTTTTACTTTTATGTTCAATATTACTTGTGTTTAACGCTTCCTGTTCTACCGAGGCGCTTGTCCCGGGGCGACTAGGCTCGACGCTACACTGACGGTACTGAGCGCGCGCCCGAGACGCGCTCTGATTGGTCAGTGTTTTTGCTTAATAATTCAAAAACGAAGCCCCATCCGATATTTTTGCAAAGGAAATTGTTGTTCAGAATTGTCTCAGCTACCCCCCATTTCCGGCTCCTACAAGAGTTCTGGGACACCCTGTATATGAAAGAACCGTAACGATATTTCCCGCAAAGCAAAATAATTCTCTGTGAAGTGATTATTCTCTTTTTTTTTTTTTTTTCGAAGAAGACTTCATCTTTTATGCCAATAATAGTAGCGTTTAAGGCGTTCCTCTGCAACTTCATTCGACTAGATAATATCAACATTTTTGAAATAAGAATTTTTTTCGTACGTAATTGTATCATTTAAACAATTTAGAGCTTCGAAACTCGACAATTATCGGAGGCACTGTTTCCCTTCGCAGGGAAGAAAAAGTGAGAGGGCAACGTTACCCCTGGACTTGTCACGGGATCACGAAAACACTGGCTTGTACATCCATCATTGTTCCCGGCTTGAAGACTGATAGGCCGCCATTATCTACGAACTCATTACGATCCCCTATTGATAAAGGTACGATTATGCCGTAGGGTTAATCCTGCCTCCAATTCGGAAATTAGAGTTTCTGCTTCTACCCAGTAAGACGTCAGCCATCTTCAGCAGCTCCTTCCCCCCCCCCCCCCCCAAACCATTCAAATTGTAGTCGTCGATTGTAATAGCCAACTTTCCGAGCGTATTTTTATTGTGTGTTGGTTTCTTAGTGCCTTCCATATCGGTTCAATATTCCCTAGATCGGCTCAGCGCCCTCTAGATCGGTCCAGTACAAATATTAATTCTTTTTTCCAAATTAAGACCAAATAACTTCAAAGTGAAGTAAGAATTATTAATTTCACTTTTACTGCGTTTTCTCAAGAATAATTCTGTGTACTTTTTCGAGTAGGTGCCCGCCTTCAAGGAATATCGGTCCGGCAATCTATTTCCATGATGATTGCCATTCAAGCCCGAATTTTTTCGCAGGGGTGGGACTTATTACGAAGTTTGCGAAGGCGCTGTATATCCAGAAAGCGTGGCGGGTCTGTTTGGCTGAAGTGAAATTGTAAGGAAATCCACGCGGCGTTGAAGATTCGAAACGAACGATTACATGATAGGAAATTACGGTGCCTCCGATCGCGTCTGAGCGCACGCAACCCTTCGGGAATATAAAGGGGAGACCCTTGCGGAGCGTGGTCCCGACAGTTTCGGACACGAACCGATTGGATTCTCTTCTTTGCGGTTTAGTTTCACCTTTGTTTCAGTTATACGATCCTCCCCTTGAACAATAAAGTCTCGGGCTCATTTAAAATCGTGAAATGAACGAAGCGTCGGTACTTCTCTGACCCACCAAGACACCAACGTCGTACACCCCTGTCCTTCGATTACGGGGGATCGAATCGATGCTAACCCTTAACCCTTTGCGGAAGAACGACGAATATACACCCCCGCAGGCAAAATGTTAAAAATTGATCAAGGATACTTCGTGAAAAATTGAACAATTACTTCTTGAACTGGTTTTATGAAGCGATTCGTTTCAGATTACTGGTATTTGGGTAAAATTTCGACTAATCCTTCGAGGTACCTGGTTCGTATTAACGGTCAGGTGTGGCAGTGTCGCCGGAGGAATGAAATTTTTCAGTTTTATCCCCGACGATTTCTTAGACGAAGCGTATCAGCGACGAATGCGCAGGTGGCGTCGCGGGCGAGCCGTTTTGCAAAAAGGCGGAAAAGGAGCCGGTGATATATAGACACGAGCCGTGGTCCGCCACGGCGCATATAACGTTTCCGTTGGTCCGTTCGTAATCCCCGACTTACGGTCTGATAAAATCTCAATTTATAAGTGTCCCACCGACTGCAATATCGAAGACCGAAGGCTAGATAGGCCATTCTTAGCCCGGGGGGGTGTATGGTATCAGGGACGCTGGTATTACTCGTAAGCACGCGACTACTTAGCATGCAAATGCATGAAAGCAATAAACTACTCAATACAGAGCGGGGAATTCGCTCGATCGATTTTAGTCTCGTGTAACTCCAAATTTAAAAGGACGTCAAACGAACCCCGCCGCCAACTGCCCTTTATTGTAACCGTTGTGCCCAACTTTGAGCACACACCTGGATACTCGTCCGGGCGAACAGTATGGTAATCCAGAATTTATTGTTATCCACGTAACCATCAATGACTTATCGATATCGTTACCAATTAAATCCAAGGAGATACCAGCGCGTAACGAAGCATTCCGAAATAATAATACTCGAAAGTTTCTGTGGGATGAAATGGTAATAATTTTGAAACGTGCACGATAGTGGTCACAGGTATAAATGGTAGCGGGGCGAAGTTTTTATTCGCCGATCGATTCTCGTAAGGACTCCGATATTCCTGAGCGTCGGTTAAGCCTCGGCTCAGCCTCGAGAAGTTAGTACGATAATTAGGAGACGGTATCAGGAGAAATAAATCTCCACACGGTTCGTATCAGGGATCGTTAGTTAGTCTAGCGTAACATGAAAAACATGCGCAAAAATAGCACTCGCATTTTCCATCGAATGCAGAAGCAGGAGTTTCGTTTAAACATGTTACATTAACACGTTGATTGCCTTGGAAGGATCGCCCATAAGCGATACCCTAAATTCGGTAGTACGATGAAAAAGTGTTTAAAACATGTTAACAAAACATCTTTATTGTTACTGCAACATTATATTATAAATACCAGTAAATATTTGTTATTTTTGGCACCTTTAAATAAAATAAGTATATTTCTATTTTTAGATCTTCGAAATTCTCGCAGCTCGGAGAAACGAAACGACTTTTTTCCACAAACGACTGAGAATCATCGACAAACGGTGATGGCCGTTGGAAAAAATTGACCAGTCATGTACCGGGGAAAAGGTTTTGTTAAATAATGGCCGGTCGCCGGGCGTCTATCATTAAATTGTTAGGTTCACATTAACGACGTTCAGATCACAATCTATTCATCGATCATTAGCTCTAATGCGTTTCCAATTAATACCGGACCAACGACATTCTTCGCCATCGCTGGTTTTCAATTCGCCTCTGCCAGCTGAAAATAAAAATGGGGACAAAAGGCTCCGACGGTGCAAAAAGAATTTGGGTAATTTAATCCTATCGCCGAGAAATATATCTTTCGTGCAAGAAAAAAAGAAAATAAGAAAAAGAATTATATTACATTTATAGGAACTTGGAAATCTTAGCCATCTAACCGAACGTAATTTCATTATGGTTTAATTAATTGTGCTTCGTTATCGGGTCGCGATTTATGGAGGCGAATTGTAAATCGTACCGTTTCCTTTGGATTTATTGAAATTTCAATTGTTTCGCATTTAATCGCGATCAAACAGCATTTAAGAAGGCCTTTCTTCTAAGAGCATCGTTCTCTTTGTTCACACACTAGCAAAGAAAGTTGATATCTCAAAGTGAATCTCGCTTTCACGTTAATTGCTAGATTCTGACTGCTTGAAGGCCCAAGTCATATTTCATTTCGTTTCACACTACGCTTCGGATCCGTTTAAAGCCTTGAGGAATCGGCGAAACCGGGGGGGAGAGGGGGGAGAGGGGGGAGAGAATTTCGTTTTTCGGTGAGACACGAAAGTCGAAAAACGATGTTAAGTGCAAACGGAACAGCGGGTAGGCGACTCGGCACGGCTAGTGGCATTAAATAGAATTGCGCCGGCGTATAAACAATTGGATCGATAATTTAAGATCATTATCAAACCCCCTTTATATTAGTGCCAACCTGGCGGCGGTAAATTCGCCCACGAACCAGCGGTTCTCACTTCATCCCTCCAATTATGTCAGATAACTTTGCAAAATCGATCTATCTAGGCTTCAAATGCAAAATTGTCGATCGATATCTCGTCAATCGTTCCAGAATCTCGAATTATCGAATTTCGAAGCCTGAATCGCACGCGGATTAATCGATCTTCGTATTTATATATCTGATCGATATCTCCATTATCCAGAAGAAACAAATTATCCTCTCCGGTTCGTAGTTGCTCCACCTAGATCTCCATTTAGATAACGGATTGTTCACGCGAGGTGTACAAAGACGATCGAATCCGTTATTTTTTTTTTCTTTTTTATCTATGGCTTTTCTAAGAAGCCTTATCGATGCTGCGCACAAAGCGAAACAGTCCGGGCAGGAACGATCGTGCAAAGGTTAAACGCAGAAAAGCGAGCTGCAAGGGGTCAGCGCGACCTTCTTAAAGCACCAAGTTTCGATCGATTCCTCGATGTGGAACGAAGCCTGAGGACTTATTGACCGTCACCCCGGCACAACAACCAGAACCAACTAATACTTCTCTAACCCTTTGACGGGTGCGTGCACGCGATAGTTGGGGGCCAATTGTGACGTCACAATACTGCGGGTCGCGTATGCAAATCAGAGCCGGGCACACGCGAAGAAAATTTCATTTGATCGAGCGTTAATTGCTCGCTATTTCAGGTCGCTAACACAGATTCCGTTTAACAATCCCGCCGTTCCTTGCGAAAACTTCGCTACCGAACTGAACAATTTTATTAATTTAGTAGCAGTAAAATCGCATCGAATGGAACGTTCGCTCGTTATCTAATCAGAGATACTCGTATTAATTATTTGGAGTGATAGGTATTGGAATTGAAGAAATATTTGGAGAATATAAATGGTACGGAGGAATGGAGGGATTTGGATAAAGTTCGGCGATGGCTCGCGGATTTTAATCAACCAGTACCTGACGGGGAACCATGGTGGACCATCGGGCAAGGGGAGAGGTTGGTCTGAGATGGTGCCAGGGCACCACGGGGGTTCGACACGTACAATAACCGGCATGGGGCAAGAGGCGCCTGTACTCTGTCCAACCTATGGGTTTATATCTGGTCCGCAACAAGTCCTCCTCTCCCTTCACCATCCGCGTGTGTGTACCTGGCGCCTTCTCCCTTCCCGTGTGAACACTACTCGAAATCACCGATTTTATGGGCCACCTTCGACGTTTAATGAAGGAACTTTACGAGGCGGGATTTTGTTTTAAAGAGTGTATCGGCCTCGTCGATAATTTTCGCATAACGACGAGTCACTTTCCAGTCCTGCTTCTTCCACCGGCTTCTTCTTCTTCGTTTCTTTCATTCTTTTTCCCTTTCGTGACTGGTTCGGGCCATTTCTGATCGAATCTTCGAGATTCAACGCTCTTTGGAAATTCCTTCGTGATCACGTTTGAATTTGACTTACGTTTATTTGATAAGATCGTAATTCTGCACCCGTGAATTGAACTTTTGTTGGTAACTTAAATATCATAAACGTTTATTTGAAATAAATAAACCGTAAAAAAAGAAATATTTAATAATTAAGGGTACTAATGATTAAAATTGAATATAATTTAATAGTTACAGGTATCATTCAAACAACTCGTAAGGTATTTGTTGTGCGAAAAAATGTTTTAAACAAAAATTGCATGGTATCTACAGAGACATATAATGCTTTGATCTGTTTTTTATTACCTTACTTACTCTTTTATTGAGATATAAAACTCATCTCCAGCTCTTTAAATGGAATGTCTAATATTTTTTCTGTTATACCATGAATTCTGATATACCATGAAATTTTACATAAAAAAGTATTACATAAAGCGGGATTTGAAATGAATAATTACTCAAATATTCTCAAATTAAATCAGATAAGTCGTACTGTGACTTTGTCTATGACAGCAGTTCATGTTTTAAAAATATCTCAATAATTATACATTTCAAATTTTACTTTGTGTAATGTTTTTTTATTCTATGGTTCACTCTATATGTAATTTTATATTTTACTGTAGAATACTAAGCAACCTTCGACTACACTCGCATGGGCGACGCGCGAGTGCATGTCTCCGCCGCTAGATGGTTCGCGCGTTGAACGCTCTCTCGCTGCGCGGCTTATCTGATCTAGTCAATATATCCCCCCGCTGCAATCAGTTTTTTAGCGTCCACAATTGGGTCCGTTGCTTAGTTCTTACCCGTAACTGGCCCAAAAGTGTATTATCTTTGTCGAACATCCGGAATAGAAATATAGACATTTGGCACCGAATTAGTATTTCTATTATTAAGTTAATTTACAAGCGAGCGAAAGTATTTGCAGTTTAGAGTATTTAGCGTGTTAAGTTATAATTAATAATTGTACTGCACTGCTCTGAAAATGTAAATACAACACGTAGGATTAGGTTTAGAAACTCGACTTTTCGGGGGTGTCTGAATTGAATATCAGCGCGAACGTGTGGAATTCCACAATAACCGGGACCGTTTATTTATCCTCGCAGGATCTCATAAATAATTCCAAAGTTATCTATCGTTTCTTTCGATCAGTAATTACCCCGGGTCGAAGGAAACCCGAGCTTTCCCTGGGGCCTCGCAGTACGGAACCTTTAATGACTTTCCAATTAATATTTCCGCCGCGATTTAATTAAAATTCAATTAATCAGCCCGCCGAGTTCGGCCAACCGCTGCCGCCTAAGTCACGGAATTAAATTTTAATTTGTTTCTGCATTTAGTTACGAATTTATTCGCTGCTACCCTACACTTGCCAGAAGAAGAACCAACGAATTTGAAAGAATTTGAAAATTATTTTTCGAAAATACAACAACTTTTCCGTCAACTCGTACAAATTAATTATAAGTTAATTTTTAGAAAATTAAAAAACTACCGAATTATGTAATAATAACAACGTAATCTTAATGTTTATTTAGTTTGAAAAATAAAAGAAATAGGAACGGGAAGATTCTATTATAAATTCGAATCATTCGAAGGGAAAAAATGATAATCGAAGATGGAGGATGGAAAACAGGGACGTATACAAAATAGATTATATCCCACCCGCTGATAGCAGCTGTAGTATCGAGCGAGGGAACAAATTGTCTTGTTTTAAAGGAGCGGAATCAAGCGTGTCCGTTGTCAAACACACGTGCACATAGTTGCTGGTATGTTGTCGTCGTTCTGTGGCTGTACGGCTGCTGATATTTAATACACGATTCTTTGTTGCATATTCATCGTATCGGCGCGAGATCCGCAGGGGCGCGTTGAATCGTGTTCCTGGTTAACTTACACGGTGTACGAGGCAGTAAATATATCCGTGCATCGATATTTTAACGGCAAAACCAACGGCCCTGTCCCGGGAAGAATTTCGAGGACGATCTTTAAAAGCTTTCCCCGTCCCCCCTCGCTGCACGAATAATCCTGTTTCCTCTCGTACACGGGTTAAATGAATTCCATTGGTTCGGTTAATTGTTCACCTTGACACCGTACGACGTTCAAATTCGATCGTTAATTTCTCCGCATCGGTAATTTATAAATCGCGAACGATCGCGATTATTTCGACCCGTTGCCTGCGGTTTGCTGTGGTCGTAACTCCACTATAACGTATTTTTAATATTTTACCTCGACTTATCCCCTTACTAAATCATATACCGCTCGACGTATTATATCAATAATTTATTCATCTTCTTACAGTGCAATGGATTGAAAATTCAATGGCTGTAGAGGGACAAAGTTGAGCGTCATAATCGATCGAACTCGAAGCCGGAACTTTTATTCAGCAGATATCCGGGGGTGAGTGGCCCCTTGACTCCACGTACGATAGCACGTAGAAGCTTCTGACCCTCTCCAACCCCTTTCTGGCTGTCCTGGCCGGGTGCAGGTGTTCCGGAGGTGGTGATAACTCGGCTCGATCCATCACTGCCTCGAAGAACTAGTCGAAGGTGGTTTAAGGTGGTTTAGGCTTTGCGAACGGGACGTGCACGTGAGGCGCGTTGTAGATATACACGGGAGCCTCCCGTACTCGAATCGCCTTGGTCGTTACCAGTACAGATAACTGGCTATGCGACCAAACACATCCTATCACGACAATCGATACGACACGAACGACCTCGACCTGAAGTCAACCCGGGACGATATTTCTTAACTCGATCGTCCTAACCAACGTTTTAAAACAACCGAGAGAAATTAAAATTGAAATTAAAGCTGCTCCGGATAAGTGGATTAACTTTTGGACGACGGTGCGATTTAAATTTAATTTTTCACTCTGTATTACTTATTTTACCCAATAGAAATTTCCCCTGGATCGCGATCGACCCAGACTTAACCGTCTGAGATACCTGAAAGGTGCTTGAGGTCGTTTTTGAATTTTACTCAAAACAAATATTTTGAAAAACGTAAAATGGGTGGATCATTGATGGAATCCTTAAAAATTGACCATTTAGTAATATTTGTAGAGGCGACATTTTTCTTGGAAAACCGTAGCCGCACGATATTCACCCGCTGCAGACACCCAACAGCCGGGCGAAATATTTCCGGCCAAAAAAGCTCGTCGTTGCTCTTGAACGTTACGAGCTTTTAACTGACGGCGGAGCTTCGATATTTCCCCAAATTTATCGTCCAAAACTAATTCAAATGGCTCGCCGTTCCTGCGCCCAGAATTCCGATGCGTCTTTGCATCATCAATTACATGACCCGGATGCACCGGCAGCGGTACTTTCATCCGTGAAAATGTTCGCCCCGCGCCACCCTTTCCCGTCTGTTCACCACCCTTGGGAAAATCCAGTCGATTTTCTGCGATCGTGAGCAATGTCGATCCCGTGACACGGGCGAACGTCACAAATTCCACAATGTTACGCGAAACCGGCACGAATCGGTGAACAAACTGATTGAGTTGCAACGATCAGCGAACGGACGTGTAATGAAATGAAAAATTAACTCGAGGGGTCCTTCCGTCTCCAAGGGACCCGTCGATTCGAAGATCGGGTGTTGTTTTACTAATTTATTAGACGCTGAAAAATGCTCACGACAGCGAAGGGTGAATACCGGGAAAATAAATAGCACGGCACTGGAGGCGTTGAGTGAAAACTCGCGATGGAAGTAAATTATTCCATCTTGCAAATGAATAGGAACGAGAAAAAAGTGACCTATAAGAAAAATCGACGCACCGGCTAAAAGTGTACGGGCTCCCTCCTCGGCCGGTTTTCATGGTCGTTGCGTGGCACGCGTCTAATCTTGAATAAAGTTTATGCCGCGCGATTGTACGCTCCGCGACATTTACGCCTATTAATAGCGAACGCTATGAATGCACATCAGAAGCCAGTTGTTCAAACAAACAGGGCCACTCGTGCTACGCATTGTATGTGGAACGCGCGTGAAAACAAACCGCGGAGCATAATCTGAATAAAGATAAAAAAATAATGAATCTCCCGCTGACATAATGGACTTACCAAGTAACTACGCCAGGCCTGATTCAGTAATCGCACGGATTCGAAGAAATGGAAAAACCGATCGCTGATTGGAACTGAAACTGAGAAAAAACCTAAAGGAAGTTCGATCGGATCGGAAAGCGTGGTATCGCGGCGACCTTGAATAAAAATACCGTACGCAAAACTAAAACTGTACCGGGACTAGTAAATTTTGTCACCGTGAACACGTGGGTTTCTTTCGCTTCGCCTCGGCAACAGGCAACGATTGATTTACACGCGGCGAGCGTGGAGCAAGTATTTATGGAGCTTATTTGTATGCACATGGGGGATAATTAAAAATGGCACTTGGGTCAAGGTTTCAGCACGTAAAAAGAAACGGATGAGACCACGGTCGAAAGAAATGGTACTATCTTCGAGTATCGATCTTTCTATGGGACCTAAATAAAATCATTTTTAAAAATAAAAAAAAGGGGGGAACGATAACGTACCGCTTTCGTTGAACAGGAAATGACGTACAAGAGAGAGGCACCATCCTCCAAACACTGCTGAGCTGGCCGCACTTAATCGCGAAATGGAAGAAGGATGGGAAGAGAAGGAAGTAAACTCCCGGGAGGAAGGAAATTAGAATTGAATAGTTGATGAATTTTAGGAACGTGGTTAATTCGCGTACGAAGTATTTTCCGTGTCGAAGATCTAACCGAAAATATTATCAATCGTTTCCTCAATCGCCCAGAAGGCAAAGCGCTGCCCGGGTACAGGGCGAAGTGCCCTTCCCCGGGATTCCAGAAAGGAACGGCGCAAAGGATCTGAATAATTTACCCGGCAATAGTTTCGTTAAATATCCGCCGCGCCGTTGCACCGCGGTAAACAGAATGGTGCAGGACTGACGATAAAAAAAAAAGGGATACAAAAGCAAGAAATTTAATATGGCGGAGCCGGTGCGCGCATTCTTCGACGGACGTGAAATCAAATACGCATCCATATTTTAATACAACCGTGGTGAAGTTACAAGCACACGCGAAACCGACTCGTCGGTTACTTACGTGTACACATATAAATATGTAATTTCGACGGCCGGTCTGTTTCAGACTGCGTCCGCCAATGCGCATTCGTGCATGTATCAGGGAATACGCGAGCAAGTACGTAATATTTGCCTTAGCTCAATCCACACCCGGCTCCTAATTACTTACTGCCCGGTTTCCACGCCACGATGGATCGCTGGTCGCCGTATACGCGATATATTATGGCCACGCCGCTACTTTATTATAAGCACCGTCCATAGGCGTCAAGACTCCAACCAAGATCCCTAACAATTTATTCAAAAATTAATATTTAGACCCTGTTCGTATCAACAAGTTATGTCATCCGCGTTCCGCGATTAATGGCGGCAACGTTCAGTCAAAACGCGGGGAATCGGTTTCCATGCACGCCACTCGGAGCGCCAACGTGTACCCCACGTCCTTCAAGTTTGACAGCAACCTTTTTGAATCCTGAATATTCCGCACAACGGGCGAGCCGATTTAAAGCATCAGCCAGCCTGGACGTATCCATCTGTTAAACATCGACCCTCAGTTTTCTTTTACTCCCCCCGCGCAGCCGGTAGTCTCCTCCACTCGACGACCGCTCTCGCATTATCGATATTAAAGGAAGATACCCGTCTGGAGCGTACCTGACCATGTCGCGTCGAGAGGATTAATTAACTCGAGCGCGCGACATCGAGAGCGGAAACCGAGCTTTTGTTCTTCATCTTGCTCGCACGGTTCCGCCCTCTCTGTTCATCTCCATCCAGTTGCCGAGGATCTCCGCGTTTCCGTTCCGGTCCGCGAAATTCCCTCGTAATTTTCACAGCACGACCGGCTCGATATCAGGCTCGGCACGCGTGAAAGAGGTCGCCGAATAAATTCGCTGAGATAGCTACGGATCCCCGTCGTAACCGTTCCGAAAACGTTACAAAATGTTGCAACGATTCTCGAACTTCAATTAAATAATCCAATTGATCGGGTTACGATCGATGGGACTCTCTCTCTCGACGGTGTGTTTCAGTCTGGCGCTGTTCAAACAGCGCGAAAGAAGATAAATAAACGAGGGTGGAAAATTAAGTAGTTGTTAGCAAAAGACGAGTCAGAAGCGGGACAAATCGAGAGGCGGAAAAGGTTATGGAGATCAGAGACGAGGAAACAGGAATCCATCGGGTCTGTAACCCTTGCGCGAAAGGGGTAGGTATCTGGTTGCGTCACAACTCGCCCCCCCGTAAATCGGGCCAACGCAATAATTCACACGACTGCGTTAATAACAGCAGGCGACCGAGGAGAGATCGCGAAAGAGGGGTGGTTCGTAGGTGTTCCCGTTCAAGGGGTGGCGATTTATTTTATTGAATGTTAAATTTCATGCGGCCACTCCACTTTCGGGGCCTTCGGCATTTAATTAATTCACGGACCGCGATAAATTCTCTGTAATATATTTGATTAAAGGATAATACCGCCAGTATTTCCACCTACTGTACCTTTTTGACCCCGCCCCTCTGCCTTATGCCCGACGGCGCTCGCCGTACCCCCTTACCCCATGTACGGGAAAACTGAAGATTCTCCACGAACCGCCATCGCTGTCTCATTATCGTCCTTTGAAATTGAAATTCTGCCCCGATAACGATTCGCGATTAGACGGCCCCGTTTCCATGCGTTTTCGTTTCAAAAAATATTACAGCGCCGTCACGTGTAAACAAATCGCGTATATGCACTCACGTGACACACCGTGTTCCATCGTTAGCTGAACAACACATTCGCGTGCAAGTAGCTCCTTTTGTCGGTCAAGTTTACAATTGACACGCTAGAAAAAAGGGACCTTGCACACATTTTTAGACACGTAGTGCATTGGCACGCAACGATCTTCACTATTTCTGTTCCGCGCCCGTGTCCTGTCGCGTGCCAAAGGATAAAACGAAAATACAAAATTCATACGCCCTTCGTCAGGGTTTCCCGTTCGCGGTGTGCTTCCTTGACGTGCTTCGTTTTGCGTTTCGTGTGAACGTTCCTTAAACCAGTCCCCCCAACGCGAGAACCAGTCCCGGCGCAGTGTATCATATTTATGTTACGCGGGTTCAATAATTATTCATCCTGGCGTACAGATTTGCGCAGATAAATTCAAGGTCGATCTCTCGGTCTCTTAGCAGAAGCCCTGCCTACACCCCAGGGATCTTCTGACCGACGAACAAACAAATATCATAATTCGCATTGTTCTCGACTCTTTTTTCTCGTTTGCGATCGAATATAACGAAATGCAAACAACGAGAACGTAGGGGACGTTGAAAGCAACTCTCGAGTACAGGGCAAAGGTAGCTATTTTGACGAGACCGGGCTGAAACCACCCCCTATTCATTGGGAAGTCGCTCTCGAGTTAAATAATTAATTGGCTACTCGAAGCCGTCTGTATTTTTGTTTACATCCGACGGGAACAAAACAAGGATTTAGAAATATTTTCCAAGGATCCGTCCGGACGGTCAGCGACGCACGGTACTTGGGCCCTGAGCTCCTCGTCTCCCAGCTCTTCCGTAAGAAATTTTTATCTCGCAGCTCGCACGAGTTCAAAAATTACCCCTCTTCCCATGTTACGAATAAAATAAACTTTTTAAAACGCTATATACTTCTGGAATCGCCGGGCATCAGGTTTTGTACACCGTTTTCGCAATACTTGCAGAGAACACCGATTTCTAGTTTTTTCCGATATTGTCCCGAGTTTCTTTTCTTTCCCTCCTTTTTTTTTCGTAGTCCAGGCCTTGAATCAGGCACGAAACGAATGACAACGGCAGATTGTTCCTGTCATTCCTAACCGGCGACGTCTCCCGGCGATCATCCGGGTTTCCGTGAATGGGCGGCGCAATTTTCCTGGATGTCTTTCGAATCCGTGTTCCGAGGAAAACTCCAGAAAAATCGCTCGACGACGCTCGTCCGGGCTCCGGTGTATAATTGAATTTTAATTTTGTAATTCTTCGCCGACGTGGGACGGTGCCAATCTCCAAGGAATATCGGACCTGTCCTGACCACGCTCATTTCTTTACAATTCATTTCCTTTGCCCCTGCTTGGAAACTCCTCGGCGTGGTTGTTTTTATCGGAAAATATAATTAAGAAGTTATAAACAGACACGGTGTGCGAAATACTGGATACGTTTCAGGAATTAAAAATTTTACATCGAAAGACAAGGTATTCCTGATTCTTGTAAACAAATTACAGTAATTTGTTGTCACGTGAAAATGCGCCTATAAGCGATCGTAACAAATGAAAATCAACTGTTCGGCGACGTCTGAAGAAACGCCATCAAGCGAGCCTTATAATTCTGATGATTTGACTGGTAATGATCTGCTGGCCGCGGTCCTTGCCGCAAGATTTATTGTCCGATCAGATGAAGCTACAGGTCCGAGGAAAGCTGATGAACCCGAAGCTTGATGGGAACTTCGGCTCCTCAAATCGTGTGCCGTTTGTTTATATTTGTATCGGGCAATGGACAAGGCGATTACTATTGTCCATAACAACGGTGCAATCAATTTGCGACTCGCATTAGATGCACGCGGAAGGATTAGATCGTGACCTCGTAATTTCTGGCCTGCAATCTTCGTGAGTCAGGGCTCGGTATCAGCCAGCTCCATCTTTCTTTTCGAATTAACCGTGTAGGCACTTGTTCAGAATTAAACATGCCCGCAATATATTATCCCGACAAACTGGATGCATATTCTTTATGTGTCTTCATAATTCCAGACTACCGAACCATGAGACTGATTTACATGTACTGAAAACTTTACCGCTCCACCGCGTGAGCAAACTGTGTCATGTTTGGGTGGCCAATGTCAGGTCCTTAGTGTCATGATCGACCCAGCGTTGCATCATCCAACGGTGTAATTCGAAATTGGTAATCATGGTACAAGCGCCAACCTCTCGCAACCAGTCAGCAATCTCAGGTTTTGTTGCTCGTCTCGTTTGACTCGGCTCCTTCCGTTTCCTGCTTCTTGCCTTGGCCCTTGCCTCCGTCTCTCTCCTACTTTGCCCACTGTGTACAGAACGAAACGTTGCGGGCCCTTGCGATGGCCGACACACGGGCACCGTCTGCTGAGATACGCGTTCAATTACCCGGGGGCTCTGTTCACTTTCGTTTCACCAGTTATCGAAGAACAAACAACGAAATGATCAGGAATCCTTCAAGAACTAGCGTACATCCATCGGTTCCTTATTAATCCAGTCGCAGAAGGTGTCTGCCCAAAAATGTCCCAAAAGGTTCGAAGATAAGATCCTGGCCACGGGATCGACCAAAAAATCAACGAATAACGTCGATGCGCGCGGGACCGCATTCCACAGCTGGCCGAAGCCATTCATCACACGGCCGCGTTGGGCTACGCGTGACCATAGGTGTACCCTTTGAATATGAATGTCGTCGAACGACCTACACATGAATTGGGACCAACCGGTAGGAAGACACTGATTGAATTGAAGTAATACCAGGAACAGTGAATAATGATCACTCCAGATTGAAACGCAGCCCGACTACTGATTTCCGTGCACGCATAGGACCTCTCGCGTGCAGTTCGTGTGTGTGAGTGCGCGCGCTCATCAGATACTGTGCAGTCATGCCGGGTGATTATATCGCATTATATGAAAAGTCTGCTACTGTGTACTTAGTCCTCGCGGCTTCTTCGGCTTCTTTTCTCTCTTCTGGCCTCGCAAACTGACCCTACCCGTCGACGAACAACTTTTGACCAAGCAAGTCGTTGATCACTGCGGGCTCGTCGAGGATTCTAAGTGGCATTAGACGGGAAATTTTAATTTCAAAATGAATTACTTGGGCTACCTAGTACGAAAGGCCGCAGTTTTAGGGTCAGGCAACAACTTTTACTGGCCGTACATGGAACGGTCGAAGGGTTGTTTCCTTTACCTTCCAATCATCTTCGAACGCCGCAAGATGCAACGTAAGGCACTCGACTCGAGGATGTGGTTTCGATTCGACAGACTCGCACGAAGTCAATACGATCCCTGTCGGGTGTATAGGTTCAGCCCGGGTGGTCCAGTGCTGCCGGGTACTTGGGGGCCTCGAGCACAAGGGCCCAGGCGCCCTTTTATTCGCCTGACGCGTAAGACAATGCGGGCCCTCGGCATCTGATTGATACGCGATACTATCCACCTATTGTAACACTACTCTTCGGAATATACCCTGTGCATTTTCACTTTTGTCATTTATCTTTGAAGTCTGCACTCAAGACCTTTATGTAAACGCATATTTTTATAATAAAAATGGCCTCGATGAATACAAAATGTCTGTTAATTTACAAACAAAAGTACATTGTCCACATTATAGCTCAGAATTAAAAAAAAAATTACAGAAAATGCGATCACTCTATCGACGAATCACATCTTTTTATTAAAATGTTTCTGCGACACCCGTTGTATCATACAGCGATGCTCCCCGTCAACCAACTCAATGATATCTCTGACGTGTCGGCGATGATTTATTCGATATAAGATGGCTGCCTTGGGTTACCCAGCAGCCCCTCAACCCCCTTCGGCCGTAAGTACTCTAAACAGAAGCTATTGTGAACGTCTACGTCGAGATGCTCGTACCCCACGCACGGAACATGGATCTTCGATACACACATGCGCGCACAGTCTCGCTTGTGTTTAGTCTTTGGCTGGGGTTTGGTCATAACCTTTGATGCAGAAGGGCATGGACAAAATACCTGACGAGATAAGATCGCAAACGTTATTTCATTCGCCATTCCGTTTGACGTAAAAAAAAAAGGAGAATGTTTCGTGAAGGGGCTCGGTTCGCTTCCGGCAGTCTGCCGGAGTACACACCGCCATCAAAAATACATCGACAGCTTCCTTCGAGTCCACAAGTTCACAGAATGACCTCTATCTTCGGAACAATGCGACGCACGGACTGAAGGATCGCTTTAATTAGTGCAGCTTTCAAAAAAAATGTTTGTTCATGTCGTCCAACGCGTGCATACAGCGTTTCCAATTAAAAAAGGGAAAATTTTTCACGGGAAAAGATTCGTCTGATGACCGGTGTTGGTATTTCAGAGTAACTTTTGAGCCTACGAAGATTCATCGAAAAAGAAGTGGAGGTCATGGTACAAGTCGAGCGCGACCTTCACCCCCGTAGCTTAAATCTTTCCTTCTTTCGTGTCGTCCAAGCCGCCTTCTCATTTGATTCTATCAAATACTCGCCCATGCGGACTATTTTA
The DNA here is from genome assembly GCA_022405125.1 of Anthidium xuezhongi. Taxonomy (NCBI): domain Eukaryota; kingdom Metazoa; phylum Arthropoda; class Insecta; order Hymenoptera; family Megachilidae; genus Anthidium; species Anthidium xuezhongi. The sequence continues at coordinate 3,433,699 of CM039637.1, forward strand.
AGTGGGCAGCGCCCGTCCAGCATAAATTTCCCAATTTTACGAAGCGACGAAGGAAAAACGCCCGAGACAAATGTAGGTGTTCGAAATAGCCGGTTAAGAGACAATAAAGAAACACCGGTGTGTCATAAACAAAGCCAATAAAACATTATATATATACACACGTATGCAGTGGACGAGGCCGTGGAACGAACCGGTTGGAGGGCGGAGAGGGGGCCCATAATAACAGCCGCAACGCATAATTGCCTGAACGATTGAATTTCTATATTACCGTGAAGCCTGGCCAAGAAGATGTATAGCTGCGGAGAAACGTCTGCTCTTCGTACACCTTAACCCCGAATAAAACCTGCAAGATCTGTTGTAACGATGAAAGGAATAAGGCTCTGTATATAACCAATAGCCTTCAACAGGTACAGCTTGTTCCTTTTTCAATGCGGCCAAGTATTTCTTGGATGTTAATGTCTTATTTTCATCCCACTATATTTTAATAAATGCATTTAGCGCATAAATAGTCCCAGTATTAGCTCCTAGCACTTCTAGGTCTGCAATGTTGGGTGAGGGCATGATCCTACGAATTGGCTGGAGGCTAACCAATCCTGTTACTTTTTAACATTTTTATTGGGAAAAAGTTATGCCCAGATGATAGGAAAACGTATTCCCGTTTCCTGCACTGAAGGGCACTGAAGCCTAGGTCCATTTGGACCCAGAAATGACGACTGGACAATACTTTTTATTATTATTATTACGTTTTAACAACTACGTATTCGCTTAATTGCTGGGTACAGTAGTTTCGATTTACTCGTGTTTCCATTTTCCGTCCCAAAATTCTCTAATTCAAGGTACAGGTCCCAGTTTATAGTTCTTTTGGAGAACCATCGATTCCCGAATATTGTGCGATACGCGCCATAGAAGAGCAGTGGATACGAGCCAAACGGATTACTAGAAACGACATACACCGAGCAATGAGTTACCGGGAGGGTCCTATAACTCGCTCGGTGATATACGACTGTATCTCGGTACCATTTGGCAGACGTAGATATATTATACGCATTCCAGCACGACGTGAATTTATTTATTCTATAATTATCGCGTACAATCGGTAATGTGGTCCCGCGTGAACGCACGCGGGGGATCGCCGCTCATTTTATATGACCATTTTCGAGTTCACTGAAGATGGCCTTTTAACGGGCCATTGCATTCACATTACAAACGAGTGCCAAAGAATCGGAAAGCAACGTTCGGCATAATTACCCGACGTAACAGGTAACTTGAAAGAATAAAGGGAAAGGTAGCGCGCATCGTAGATGATTATTTCAAAAAAATCAAGAGACATTTAATTTCAATTTCCGTTCTTTTTCGTTCAAGAACGTCGCTAATGCGAATGGCGATTTATAAAAGGATATTATTAGTTAAAAAATTTCTCTATGTACATTGGAAGCCACGTGTGCAGCCTAAAGAAACAAAGCGGCTTCTTTCACGAAGGGGACTTCCTCGTCCAAGGAAGGGAGAACCTCGAGGCGGCAAAAAGAGGTCACGGAAGGCCGAGAAACCGAGAGAGGCGAAGTTTGAACGAGTAATGGTACGGGGGTATGACCAATCAATTACTAGTAGTGCAACTCGGGGCCCCACACACAGCACCGATATTACCGGGACCATTACCTTTCGACCGCTACACCTTTGGCGAGGCGGAGAGGCAAGAAGGGTACGAGCGAGTCGCATGATGCACGCTTACAAACTCGCCCTTTGGCTACAGCTCAGCCTCTGTTCTCCATGCGAGTTAACCGCGATTTGCCTTTGAACGATACGTAAAGCTGCTCCTAACAATGGGGGAGAGGGGGACTTTTACGTCCTTCGTACTGGCATAGCCAAGAACTACTCTTATCCTAACCTACGAAGGTTGGCTCAAACTTGTCCGTGAAGGATAAGTTTACCTAGCCCGTGAAAGATAACTCAACATAATTTGGGGGAGTTAACCCGCGACAGAATTAATGCTACCTATGGATCCATCTAGCCTAAATGAACAGACTTGATTCATTTTTGATTATAAAAAGGGGTCTATTTGATCCAAATAGAAACCTTGTAGACCGGATTCAAAGTGAAAACCAATTTGCGAAAATTTGTTAAATTGCGTAAATTTTTCAACGATTCGAATACTTTGTAAATGCTTGACCCGGGATCACCAACGTCGTTTCGCCTGAGGCACGTTCAATGCCAGTTGACCACGAGTTGTATCAAAATCATTAAATGCGACAGCACCAAAGATGGTACTGTAATTGCTGTATCATGATCTAATTAGCCGTAGTCTTATCTACGGAAGCTGCGTTGTTTGAATTCACGAGAATCCTAAGTCAGGATACCTTTATGCCCTTTGTCTGATAAAGATACGTCAAAGAATGTTAACAATTCATTAACTGGAGGGACGGTGATCCAGCAGCCCATCAAACTGGGCGGAAAATTTCTAATTTACACAAAGGAGCAACCAGGTAATCGTTGATTTAACAGGCCAGCTTTTTATTGTCTTTTTTAAGCTATGGCGTGGCAGCTACCTCTGAACAATGATTAAGCGTTATTGGACTTACGAACAAGATCACGCTGGAATACGGACTACTGTGTCAAGGAAAGTGTTCGTATTCAAAGGTTCGCGGTAGGTACCTCCTGTAACTGATACACCAATTTGTTGGTAGACAATTTCCAGCCGCGGGCGAACAGAATTTCGTATGTAAAGAATCTTGAACCACCAAGGATGACAGCTAGTTGAATGAAATCTTTTGTGAACACTTGAAACGCCGATCGAAGCACACCCAGTCGATGTTACAAAAACTGAAGAATCATCTTCGACTACTTGACTCGAACATCGTTGTCCGACGATATTCACGTCCAAGGCCTGACGCGTCTTCGGACGATTTCCGTTAGTATTTTTCCAGGAAACCTTTCGGAAAGCAAAAACGGAAGCTGGAAATATCACTTTCCGTTGTTCTTTGCGATTAAACAACTGTGAAACACCTTGTAACGTAATCCGTTTTTTTCTCCCCCTCTCCCCCTCGCTCTCTTTCTCTCGGACCAAGATACTCTGACGTTTATCGCGCCGTATCAATTTCCCGACGTGCTTCGAGTTCACACTTTCCGAGCGATAGAGGGCCGTATATATACGCGCGGCCGCATCGATGCTGACCGTTCCTTCGTCAAATGACGAATGAACAGAAGTCATGACGAATTATTGTGGCGGGTACGCGATGCATCAAGCTGCCAGCGTGTGCCGTCATGCTATAACGAAGATCCTGAACGGCCAGTGTCTTAAATTTCATACCCCCTCCCCTCGCCCTCTAACACCTACTTGAACGAACCGTTCACGTACGACACTCGCTTGTATCGTGTAAGTTCGACGTATCTGATCGTTGAATGAAACAAGCGCAGCCGATGATCCCAATCTGCTGTCAATGACGGCCAACCTTCGGCCGACGAACCATTTACTAACCAGCGGGACGTGAATGATACTTAATCATGTTTCGAATAAGCGCATCAGAGTGTTCGAAGCAGGCCCCGGCAATTTGTTAGCTCATAGTATCCCGAGAAGTATCGGTCTGTGGCGTGTTTTATAGAAAAACGGACGTTCGCCGAGGGTTCAGTCGACGCAAAAACGCTCGGTTTTTATTTTTCGCCGGTCCGCAGGTAGGTTGCACGATAAACGGTGCAGTTTATGCTAAAACGAGGAGGATAAGCTACGTAGATATCAGATAAGCAAATTGTAATTTTCGTCTGCTGTCAATTTTTTTTTAACGTTAAACGCAGAGCACCCGAGAAGCCTTACTTCGATTCTTACTTCTTTTTCTCTGCATTGAGCGGTTAAACGATTACAGCGTTCGCCCTGTTGAATAGCGCCGTATTATTTCCGTTGAAGTTTGAAGTCTCGAGTAGGCAAGAATGTGGGAGTCCACGGGAAGGGAAGGGGGATGAGTAGTCAATTTCCTTTCAGCGACACCGGTGACATCGACGTAGACGTTGGACCATTTATAACGGTCGCTAATAGATCTCCGGTAAGCCGGCGTGAGGCCGTTTTACAGGTTTTCCGTCAACATCGGAATACATCAGAGGTATATCGTCCGGCGACTAATGGTCGTCGACGTCTACCTCGACGTCGTTTCCCGTTTGAAACGCGAGCCCCTTCCGACGCTGTCAACCTGCCCTGACACCTCGGTCTTTGGGAATCGTAGCCCGTTTGATAAATCGACGATATCCGAAAAATTTGTCAGAATCGCCCTCTTCCTTTCCACGATTCATTGAATCGTTCAACACAGCTTCCTGCGCGCAGTCTAATTCGAAGAAGTCCTTAAGATCCTGGCTATGCACCAATAAAAAACATTACAATATTTCCTCAGGTATCTGCGGAGCAACATTTGTCTTATCGGTCCAGAGATAGCATGATTCATTGATACGCGGTGACTCATTAAGGGAATTATTGAACGGACGAGACGGGGCAACCTTGACCCGAAGCGGAGAAGAAAGGAGATCCGTGGGTCGCTAGGGGAAGCTTTTAAGATTCCAGTAGCCGGTGGCGAGCCAATAACGGTGGCGTTAAAATATGGTAATCGAGCCGCGGGATCGGCATATCGACGACTTGACAAACGATGCGACGCCCGAAGCATCAGACCACCAACGGAACTTGCGCGCGCGAGGCCTAGCCCTCTCTTTCTCTCCTCTAGCCCCTCTTGCTTGCCCGTCCTGCAATCATTTGTTATGTACGTGACTCGAAGCTGACTGCTATCCTGGCATTCTGCCATTCCTACGTCCTGCCTGGCCGAGTCCTGACACCTGGTCGCACCAACTGCGATCAGCATATCCATTCCAGAAGGATATCCAGTGATTACTTTCGATGGACACACTTTCACCGTAACGGTAGCCACCTTCGTCAGGCTCTTTATACGATTTAGATACAAATATTAGATCCCAGCCCCCCGGCACTGGTGCCCCATTTGTCTTTATTTTGTCTTAATTGCTACTACAAATGTAGCAGCTTTTCAACTTGTTATACGATTCAGTGCGGTGAATAGCGACACGTTCTGTCGGGATTGATTCAAAGGACGGTCCAAAGGGCTTCTCCTAAATCCCTGAAGCCTCCACCAACTGACCGCATCAATCCCATTACAAGACGTGCCTATCTCGACATGGATTCGCTATCGGTCGATTGCTTTTGACCCGTCGCTGCCTCAGAATTCGGTTCTTGCCGCTTTCCCGCAGCAATTGGACGCCCGGAAACACCGGTTTGCTTGTACCTAAATCTTCAACGTGTCTCTTTTACCCTGTTCGATGAATTTTCAGCGAACACAGTTTCCTGTTATATTATAAATATCAGTTTCTTTTTTTCCACTAATTTACGATGCCCCACAGTAACGTCGACGAAAACTGCGCTAATTTACTGTCTGAGCGTAACGCGCGACACGAAATGGAGATATCATACAAAGTTTGGCCGACCCTAACACATGCTAGACATAAAACATCGTTTACCACAGAATTTCTTATGGACAGATCTTTTACACATGATCTACCAGAAATTTAGTGAATCAAGCGAACGGCGAAACCGATATATCCCGGTGTTTAGATTTGCACGTCCAACGGTTGGAAGAAAACAGCCGGGCTCACCCTGGAACTTAATAATAAAGTAACACGTTACTGGACATAGGACAGGGCAAGCGTCAGCCGCAGGATTTCAGCTAACGGCCGATTTCTGTCAGCCCCGCTGCGTAATTCTCGTGTACGCACGGTTCAAGCATTAACGAATGTATCAGAGGTAAAAGGACAAGCACGCGGTGTGTATATTGGTAAATCACACGCGAGCATTTAGCAGCGCACCAATAATAGACAAGGCCGAGACGCTGGCTCTCGAGATCGGCCAACACGCTCGCACGCTCGCTACTTTCGGCTCTCGAGAACGTTTTATAGGGTTGTATATCTCGGAACGCTTCATTACTGTTTACGCGACAACATAATAACATTCAATGAAACTTTAACATCAACTAACGCGATTTTACTGTGGACACGGCGGATTTGTACAGGAGGATTCTTCTTGGGATCCATGTGGTTCTTAGGATGTAGCCTCGTGTACGTTTGACACTAAATCTTGATCTCAGGTGTCGTGGCCGCTTTCAACATGTCAAATTTCATCGTGAATTGTTTCTAAATAAAATTATCGACCGAAAGGCAGACACGGGATCACGATTGAGCGTCGGCCAACACCTCGGAACCCAGGAAGGGATCGAAGGAGGGTGGGTCAAGTGGGGCAGAAGACTCTCGGGCGGTGAAGAACGTCTCCGTAATGACGGGACATAAATAACCCGGACGTTTACGTGCGCATTGATTTAAGCAAACTAATGATTTCACTTTGACCGAAGCCGGCGACGGTGGATAGCAAGGAACCATAGTCGCCGGCAAACTCAGGCTGTCGTATTGACGTTTATATCCGGCCGTGTAATTTACATGTCTATGGAGGACAATTACTATAGCACGGAGTTTCGCACGTTATTAGCTGGCATCTTGCGAAATCAACCATCGGCCAAAATTACTGCTCTCGTTAATAAGCATTTTGTCGGTTGGCTCATTAATTTATACCCTGGGCTATTAAAAAAGTAAACCATTATTCGATCGTGAGTTTAGCCTCAATCTGTTTCCGAAAAATGAAAGTGCACCCACTGGCAAGAATTTGTGCTTTACTCGCTTGCATTATGCTCGTGTCGTATATTAAGCGCATCGTACATCAAGTTGATTAAACTGTTGCATTAATTAATTGCAATCGGTAAATTCTGATAAAACCGTTTCGCTTGATACGCAACATCGGGACGTACTGACGTAGAGAACTCGAAGCGGTCGAATGGCGGAATTTTCGCGATTTTCTAACTTGACAATGCGGAAATCCGCGACGCTCGAGGGCGATCCTCTATACATTCAGTCCGTTTACTGTGCCGCCCGATAAGTCTGAAGGGGCTGAGCTCGAGGAGATGACATTGACGGGCTAAGCGCGGGACTTAAAGCCTGGGGCTTAACTCATCCGTCAGTACATGGTATACACACTTGGCTACTGTTTGCCTTAAGTTGATGTTCTAGCTGCTTCAGACCAGACTGAATGCTGGAATTCCTTCGATTCTTATTTTTAATACCCTTCAGTGTTCCATTCTACGGGCATGGAACTTGCATATTTGGTATCAGGTCATCGAATTGTTATTTAGAACGCAATATTTCCACTTCTTTTGTGAAGACGTCTAAAATCTTGCACCCAGTTTTCATCCCTGATAACGACTGTATACGTCCAGGTTATCGCAATCACCAGGTATTAACATTGAATGAAGTCACGGTAATAACTAGGACAATCGAATTTTTAATTACGGTTTACTTTCATGGCGCATTTCGAGCGGTCGGCCTAGATGCATGCCAACGCTACGCCTGTCCATATTCCGTTAATGACACAGTGTAATCTTATCGGAACTGCCCCGCGGTATGAATATTCTATGGTGGCTGAGTATAGGTTGCGTCATGATTTCGCATCGAAAAGGGGTCGGGTACATGATCCCGGATCGCGACGCATATATACGACGCAACCACTTAAGGACATCAGAACGGTCCCCGTGTGTCATTAGCCGCGTGTTTACCTATCCCAAACGTAGAAACAGGAGAAAAACGTAAGTCAGCGAGGCAGCTGCATGCTAATGCGACCGAAAGCGGGAGCAATCAAGCAGCTCTTGTGATTAATTATTGCCTATAGCCTAAACCGATGCAGGAACGCAGACAGAGGGAGGAGCGGGGTCCGTGATACTGCAGCCACCTTACCATAGCACGAAGGACACGTACCGGTGTTACCACGGCACGCTAATAGCTTCGTAATAATTCTGATTTATGCGCCGGTAAGCAGCCGCGCCGCGACGTCGGGCGGGGGCGACTTCGTTTACACGTTCTTGGCTTTCGAGCCCGAAATATCCTTGCCCGCCTTCGACTACGAGCCGTCGACGTCTGTGCTATGTTGTTCTGGGGGGGAGACAGCGGGGAGGGGGACGGCCGTCTGCGAGCTCTGTTTGGCCCCGGGGATGAAAGTGCGAACGGGTCGAGCATCTTTCTTATACCCCGGCTAAAATCGTCAAAGTGAATCGTCGAGTGACATGAAGACGTTCTCCCTAAGCTGATATTTTTATCAGGCTCGCACGCCCGTGCCTTCAAACGTCCATAGGTGCTCGGACATCTCCGAAAAAATATGAAGCGCCGGGGCTGAACGGAAGGCCCCGTACTCCGCGTAACGATAAGACGTGGTATTTTAGATCGAATCGGTGAAAAATCGGTGGATCGTAAGGTCCAACCGGGTCCCATTAATCGTTACGACGGCGATCCGATCTTCAGGCTGTTATTCAATTTCTATCAGGGTAAAGAGTCCATTTTCATGGGTTCTGGTGAACGGAGCCTAACGCGGGCACGCGATCACTTTCCTCCGAGCATGAATTACACATGGAACGGATGTTCGATCACGCTGAAACACGCTAACGACATGCAAGATGACGTTCACCGTGCGTGACTTCCAACATTCATTCCGCGCAGTGTCATTATACCGTGGAAACAGTTGTCTCTGTGCATTAATAGATTTTCCGATGATTCAACATGATTGTTCGCAAGTTGAATTTCACAGCGTTACTACGACGATCCGATAAACCGTGTTAGTTGTTTATCGTCGCGTTCGGTTGTTGCACGGTAAATAATCAATTTTGATAAGCTCGCAGCCCGATACAACTTCACGACAGGAATGCAGCGTATTAGCTCGAAGCGCAAGGTCTAAGTTTCGTCAGGCTGAGAGAGAGGGTTTGAAAAAATACGCCCCTGCAACAACACGTTTATCGTTCTGGACATTTTCGCCAGCGCGGCAAGGTCCAAATTACTTTGTAAACGGGGCCAAAATAAGAAAAAGGTGGCGGGTTCGAAAGGAAGAGGAGAGTTTAGGGAAGGCGAAAGACATGGCATTGATTTATGTCGGCGTCGTGGAGGTGGTCTCTCAGCGGTGAGGTACATCTTAATATTTTCGTAGCGCGTCGAAGCCAATTGCTTTGGCAGCTGCTGGCTGCCGTAATGAAACAACGCATAGCGTCGCGGCGCGGACCGTCGAAATAAATACAGCGACGATGCCGTCGCGTATCTCTCGATTACCACTGGAATCCCTCCATAGATCCTCGGACCGCCTTGTCCCGTTGGATGCATAACATGGTTCGCAGTGCAGTAAAGTAGCGTGGGTGACACGTGGCATGATGGACCGAGAAGCAGGTGCAGGCAGCTTCGCTTTTACTTCTTACACACCACCTCCACGACCCCCTTTTACATACGCATTTATGCGGCCACTGGCGTAGCATGTCAGTCTTTGTCGCTTTGATGCCCGCAAGTCTTTTATGGACTACCATATCTTTCACAGCCTTCTGTTCAACTTTTCCCCTCAATGAATTCTACCTTCATTTTTCTATACTCCAATTATCTATACGCCACGATTTTCAAGTACCTCTGCTTATCGTGGAATTTGCAATGGAAATAAAGACAATAAGGGTGTTTCGTACAACAAAGGAACCATTAATTTACGTCCTTAGGTAAACCGACGAATTCCAAAGAGAACTTTCGAAAATTCTTTTTCTTTGTACAATGTATTATGTTATTAATTCGGCACGAAGATGTTGCCAACACGTGCGAGAGAACGGAGTGACGAAAGAAGGCTCGACGAGCCACGAAGCTCAGAAAAATTCTTTCCGCAGAAACCGGGGGACAAGATGCTCATCGCGAGAGTACCTCTTCGAATCTACGTGCTCAATGAGACGTAGAGAACGAGATGGAATAAACTTGGGTGCCGGGTGGTCCGTTCCGAGATTTATGAACGGCCCGTTCTGGAACATTCGAAGGAAACAGTGCGAAAACTCGAAATGGATTTCGAGTCCTCGTCCAAGAAAGTATGCGGACCGCTTTTCGAAATTAATCTGTCCATCCGATTCGAATTCCTGGTATGGACGAATATTTACGACACCGTGCGTCGAGATTTATTCTCGTCTTTCGAACAGCTGCCCCCTTTAATTCCTACTTTTCTCGTTTGCGAATGATAGAAACGGTCCTTATTAAACCACGAGACAGAATTTCAATATTCTCGCCCATCCGACGATAGTAATTAATTATTAAATGATACACTATTGAAAAATATGCACTGACCTATTTAGCTCCCTAGAAAATCTTCAAGATCCATCCCTGCGTGCGATCCAAGGACGCATTAAGCATCTTGTCGAATAACCGTCAGCGACATCGGCGTAAATCTTCCAAATGTAAATACAGAGGCAACAGCTTTTCTCTTTGCGCGAGTCTTTTATTCCAGGAAGTCTTTTAAAGTGCGCAAGAACAGAGTCGCTGGAACCCTTTCGATGGCCCATGACGTTCCGCGGAAACTAAATAGATCACGTGGAAGGGTAATTACAAGCGTCTCTGTGAAAAGGAAGAGGGGGAGGGCCAAAGGCGAAAATGAAAAAAGAGAAATGGACGAAAACGAAGAAGCGACTTCTGCTCGCCGAGGTTCTTTGATCCTCCCAATGCGTTATGCCCGCCAATGATTTAAGGGCTCGCTTCGCCGGTATTCGTATCCAGTCCACGCAACTGCCACTAACATCGTGTTTAATTTGATTTATCAACGCTATTACGAGCGATGAAAAATAGCCGAACTAGGTTACGGGATTTGGACAAGCGTAGCCCGGGATCGGCGACAAGACGAACCGTTCACCGACTTCCGCGTCTGCCGTGTAACTGTTAATTTAATCCTACGAGAAAATGAATTATATGATCAGTAATTAATTTACGCAATTAGATCGACTATATCCCCCGGTAATTTTGATTTCAATCCAGATGCGGTCCTTAGAGCACCCACGGGTCGTTTAACCGATGAAAAATTGATAAGTCTAGCCCAAGTCCCAAATCATCCACTTTTAATTCCTTTCATTATTTCAATTTCTAATCAATTTAGAACAAGAAGCAGTCTCCCGCCAGGTGTTTTTGGATTTGGGTGGCTACCGTAGCAGGGTGCTTCTTCATCCGCATTGCCTGTTAACCAAGAGAAGTGTAATATTTATCAGAACCGGAAGTTCCACGGTAGTTGAGGATTAAAATTGATTAGCTTTTATCTGGAATCATGTTTAAGATTCTTGCACGAAGTAAGCATCTTGTTCGGAACCCGATTGAACTAGTTTAGTCCGCCGGGTTTTCCGAGGGACCAATCGCGTGGCTCGGTACACCGCGTATAAATTAGCCCGAAATTCGCGTAAACAAGTTGTATCACGGGCTGAATCGTGGCCACCAATCACTGCAGCTTCTCTTGTCCCGCCGACAAGCTCCTTCACCATGGTACCCTCCTCTTCTCTGTCCCCCTTCTTTCGCAGGCCTTGCCTACACGCCGCCTCTCCTTGTTCCACGGCCTTGCCTTCTTTTGTTTTTTAATATCGCCGTGTATTTTATATTTCTGAAATCCTATCTGATCCTCGTCGACTGATTTATATGCACGATGATACACGCGTGCCGGCATTACCAACGAGGGGACCCCGGGACCAGCCATCATATCTGAGGGAATCATCGGGCAGCGCAAACAGAAAATAACTGGGTTACCTTTAGTTTTTATTTGGCGCTGGTTACGTCGGTTTCTGAAGGGACAGGGAGGAGAAGGGGGTGAGAGGGGGCGAGAGGGGGGGGGCCTGCGACGGAAGAGGAAAAGAAAGGAGCCAGATACGTTATTGTTCTTGGAATGATTCCAAATAAAGATTTCACCGGCACGGTGTGTAGAAACCTGAATAATAAAATTCCCGACGATGAGGACCGCGCGGCCCTAACCTCCATTTAACCGTGGTGCCGGTTGCTGTACCGGGTGTTAAGGTTGCCCTCTTCCTAACAAATTATCCAGTTTTCGTTTTTACCAAGTCACCGCCGACTTTGTGATATCAGAGAACCGAAACGATCCTCCGGTCCTGCGCTTCACGGAATTGGCTTCTCCTTCCGAAACATTGTCCTGGTAGCGTTGCGCTTTTATTACCGCGGACGGATCGCCCATCGGGGATCCACGATCGGTCTCGGTTTCTGCACGACAATTTCGCTACTCCGAGTATCTTAAAAAAACTAGTGCCCGCTCTATCGAAAATACGCTTTTTCGAACATCTTGATACGGCGCGGTACGAATTACGAGCCGCAAAGTGGATCCTTATCCAGCGCGCAGTTCGCACTTCTTTCGATTGTGGCCAATCTCGGTGTGGTTATTTTCGAGGCGCATAACTGTGCACGCGCAAAAATTTATGCCAGGCGATTTGATTACCGTGATATGAACTTGATGCGGATCTGGACGACGAGACGGGGACATACATCACGTGGTCGGTTCGGGCCTGATCTCTGTACCGTGGTACCATTCCTGGTAACCAGTGACGCCCCACGTTCCACTCTTCCTTCTTTTTTATTTCCTGAATTGTTGCAAGATCTTCGTTCGATAGCCGAGTCTCTTTCTATTCAGGTCGTGTAAGGAACATCTTATTGAGAATTCACGTGAACGGTAGCTACCGCAAAGGAGACATTAAATTATGTGTTCGACCATCTGATAATCTCATAAAGATGTCGAGGAAACGCTGACAGCTGTGGCGAACTGTTTCCTGGAATTATGAGCCGGATTAGGTTGGGTTATAGCCAATTTTGGTCAAGTATCCAAGTGTGTGCGATACTGTTTTATTTTTGATACAAGGCATGAGATTACGGTTGTGTTAACATTGACCTATGGACCTCGCGGTCGAAGGTATCGGTTGACTCAGCTTCGTCACGACCAGGAATAATAACCAGCTGGGACCGGAAGTCCCTCACCTCGCAGGACCAGTTCGTTCAAAGGAATCAATGATTTCAACACGTACGTGTTGAATGCACCTGGTACACGTCGCATTCGATTTCGTACACGGAACACCTCTGTCCTAATGATGGCCACTCACCGTACGTGGGTGGGAAGGGTCCTTTTAATTTGCCGTCATTGTATTTTTATGCAGACAAGCTTCGTGATCATTGTTCTCTTCTAGGAATTTCAGGGATCGTACAATTTCAAAATTATTGTATATCGTAACACGGATCGTAAAGTCATTTGAGAAAAATCTGTTGAAATTCCGAAGAGCATTCGCCAAAGGACGACGGTTACAGGATTCCCTCGATCGGAGGGTATTCGATGCTCGACGCTGTAGGTACAGAGAACTATAAATCATAATTAGACTGCAAGCGGTAGCCACGAAGAGGCTACAGTCCCATTAGCAACAACAATGCAGCCGACCAGCTTAAGACGTCGTTGTTGCCAGAAAGAAAGTTAGTCACCCATTCACAGCCGGGTCATATTGGTACTACCATATTTACAAACAGGCAACACATCATTCCAGGATAATCCGTTCGAGTTGTTGAAGGATCCGCGACGTGCTGAAACCATCAGCAATTCTCCGGGCCGGAATATAATTTTTCTGATTTTTAAAATATCGGAGGTGAATTGAAAAGGGCGCGTCCTTGAAGAGCATAAAGGTGGCGCAGTTCATTACGACCAGTTGCTTCGGTTACCTGGCGAGATAAGGTTGCAGAGACCTAGGCCAGCGTATAAAGGGGAACGTAAAAACAATGTATAATATCGCCAAGGTATACTAGCTGAAGAAAGCTAGAACAGGCCAAGAAAGGAAGTGGCAGAAGGGGGCTAGAGGAGCAAGAGGAAGGTAGGTGGGAGCACTCAATTCATCAAGGAGTCGACGGCACGTAATTTAAGACTGCTTTTAACTCTTGGGTGTCGCAATTTATGTGAGCTTCTTACAAAAGAATGGCGCTCTTCTCGCTCCCGTACACACCGCCACCATCGGCTTGTAGGAGCATCGCCATCCCGTTGTCTCCTTCCCTCTTCCGTTACGCTCGCTGCGGCGAAGTTGGCTAAGTTCAATGACGTTTTATGCCGGGGTCCAACGTGGATCCTAATAGATGGCGTTTACTTTTTTCTGACCAATTTGTCACAGATTAGGAGGTCCATAAATTCGCGTCACATTACCGTACCAGAACCGCCCCCTCCCGTTCATTGGAATCTTAAGGGCCGCCGATTTCATATTCAATCCTCCTCCATTTATAGATTCCCGAAGAAGTCAGTTCCAGCGCTGTTCTTTCAACCGTTTTCTAAGTCGGTTTGCAGTTTAATGGTTAATCGAAAATTTTAAACCCATCACGTAAGATTCCGTCCGCCCTTTGGCAGTCCCTGCGCTTCTGGACGTTATCAAATTATCGTTTGTTTACACCTAAGCCTTGAATTAATGATTTGAGCGCCCTTCCTCGGCGTCGTGACGCGGCAGATCTTCCAGGCTGCCGTTGAGACACGTTATACAAGGTGACGTATCAAATTTCTCGGGGCACACTTGCTCGTGAACGAGACAAAATTTTCGCGACATGATGTACGACTACTGATTAGAAAATTAACTGGAAACGTACGAGGATAAGATAATCGACGCCGAACGTTGTTTCTGCAGAAGGATCGACGAAGAAAATCTTTGTCACCCGTTACATCCTTCGAACTACACACGGACCTCGGTGGCCAGAATATATTCCCTTAATTATCCTATGTGTGCATTCTGAGTGTGAACTCTCCATTAATCATAGAAGAAGAGAAGAGGGTAAGGTTGCTGTCGCTATAGCCGGAGCGATTTTAATTCAGACTGGCCGCTCCATATGTATTCTACGGGGCCCACGGGATCATTAGTAACGTTAGGTGGACACCTCCGAGTCGTTCTTCATTCTGATGATGCCACTGCCTCAGAATCCACCGATCCGCGTCGTCATTGGCGACCGACAACGTATCCGTGTCGGTTCCTAGCGGAGACCAGACCTACGAGAAAAGGTTCACTGCACGTTCAAAGGAATCAGAGACCCGGGGACCATTCAATGCTTCTCCGCTACTGTTCAGGATGTGATCCATTGTACTAACTAAGCTGATCATTGTGTGATATTTTTTAACCTTTCTGTGGTCTGGAATCAACCTGAAAGATCCTACGACCTGTTCGGTTCAAAACTGTTGAACTTTTCGATTTCTTTTCCCCTTCTCGCCCCGCGGTCGTTCGACGCTGAATTTTTCAAGCCAATAATTAGTCTTTCCGAAAAATTTCTACTCGAGGAGTTGCAGATATTGTGCTCTCGATTATTTTTTCCCCCTCTTCTTTTTAGCAAGCATGGAAGCCTTGCCCAAAGTTCTAGGAACGGAGTCCTCCGAAAACAGTCGGTTTTGATCTCACCGCCTACACCTCGTGTCGTGGAGGAAACAAAGGCCGATCGACCGTCCTAATGAGATCCCCGGTGTTCTTCATGGGGTCCAATGCGTATGACGTAATCGCGGGCTTTTTAAAAAGTCACGAATACCCGTTTGCAGTTCGGCACGCGGTGAATGCCGTCACGGGCCCAAACGCGGCGTGACCGCAGCGTGTATAATATCGCGTGTAAGCTTGTGCGCATTGTATGTTTACGAGCTGGCCCGCGGGGCAGAAAAGAATAGGCTATAGTCACGCCGGAGAAAGGTGTCGGGTAACACGTGTCCGTATCGACGAGGATGTATCGACGACAGGCCTCCACCTTCGGCAATACGCGTGTGGTCGCTTCAAAGATGGTGAACATTTTCTTTATCGCCCTTATCCGCTCGATCTTCACGCTTTTGCGACGGGGGAGGGTCATTCCACGCCAAATCGATCGCCTTTGACTCCGACGTCAAGGATTCCTGTCTCGAAATTAAATTCGTTGCTTTGGTTGCTTCTGTTCCTAGGCATTGAAACAACCAAAATGATGGTTCTTGCTTCAACTCTTCAGAATTTGTTATTAATTTTTGGATTCTTCGAGGATCTCTCGGCTGACCAGTCATATTGAAGGAGCGAAGAGGACGAGGCAAGGACGGGCGAAGGTTGAGTCTGGTGGCCGGAATCTATATAATCGATTCTGATTGCATTGAAGCCCGGTAGTGATGGCGTTGATTGGTACATTCATAAATATCCATTAGCGGACAATGTTGGTAATGATCGGACCTGCAGGCTACGCCCTGTCGGCTAAGGGGGGTCCGGTAGCTCCTCTGGTAGCGTTTTGTAGATGAAAAATAAGATTACGATCCTAGCACGCCATCCGTCTACATCTCATGGTGTGTTCCTTGCTACTTCTTCGTTTCCCTTTTTTTTTCCTCTTCATCTACCAGCCTTTCTTTCTTTCGGCTTGTTTGCCTCATTGGAATACCTGACGGATGAACGCATTCGATTTTTCGGCCGTGTATAGGTGTATCGGATGACCTTCGATCGGTCCTCCGGCTTAGAAGAAACGAGCGTTCGATCCAAGGATATCGATGCTGAGAATCGATCCAGGACCTGTGCGACGTTTGGGTCGTGTACCTGTTCCTGTTCCTCGAAATTCGGTGTAAAACAGTTTATCAACAAATTTCTGGTTTCTAACCGTCAGGTTTTAAAAAATACACACCCGAACCAAGAAATATCCCCTTAAAAATATTTCTACTCCGCCTAATGTATGGACGTTTCGAAACTGATCAACAAAGAAATAAAAATTGATCGAGCCAGATCTTTTTTCGTTTAATTCCATTCAGGCATACGTGATAATCGTCTCCGGGCAATCGTTTGATTCAAAACGCGTGAATCAATCGGATTTTCAGGTCCAATAGATGAGAACCAGTTCTGTTCCCTCCGTCCCTCCATCGACACATTCTTCACCCCCACAAAAAACTTCAGCCAACCCCTCTCTCCCCGGCTCGTATCCGTTGTTCAGAAAGTCGTCCGACAATGGCGAGTTACCTGTTGAACATATGGACAGGTGACACCCCACGTCCTTTTATACACGCTGTATCCGTTGCGTCGTATTTTATTGCTCGGAAAGTTTGATTTCTTCGTCGAGGCTTGGCACACAATAAAATACTATACCGGCTCCCACGCCGATCAGCAGTCAAGTGAAGTCGGATTACTTTCATAAATCCCCCCCTCTATCCTCTCTTCTTCTTCTTCGATCGCGGGAGGAAATCCACGAATAATCCGGGGTATACCTAAGGATACTTCCTTCTGTTTCCAAAGGAGGGAGGAATCGATCCAGAAATTTGTATAAAAAATGAAATGGTTTGGAAATTTGGAATCTTTCAATTTTAAGAGTCCTTCTATTGAAATTTCGATAAAAATTGCAGGTTCAAACGTTCGTTAGGATTCTCTAATATAAAGTTATAGGTGGTAACGTGGGGATAAAATCTCATATCTTTGTTTCTCATTTCTTAGGATCCTGCCCCGCCGTGGGTCGTGAATGATTTATTCGAAAGTTGTAGCGGTTAAAAATCGAAGAGTCCGAATCGGAACGGCGAGGGCCCGAGCACGCGTGTAATCGAGAACGTCCAATTCCGAACGAGAGATTAACACGGTATTATTATTCTGACAGGATTTTAATTTCGTCCGCGATGCCCCGGCGCTCTCTGCCCGTGAGAAGTTCCGTTCGCTTTTCAGTTGGAAGTTGACGCGGGCATCGGGCCCCGAAAGGCGGGTGTGTATCGATATTGACGAGGGTGCGGGGCCACGTGACGCTTCCAGCCCAAAAAAAGGGACCAGATACACCCCTGGCACGGCTCTCAGCGGGGGCTGGCCACAAATTATAACCGCCAGACGTGATGCTAATCTGGAGAAAGTTTGGAAAAGCAGGCTTGATTGATTCTAATTTATACGCGCTGTCTTCCTGCTTCGGCTGGACCCAGGGACCAACCAACCACCCATGTCCTGGAATTTGGACCAGTTTTTCTTCCGACCTCCGACAGTCGATCTGCATCGTTCACTCGTAAATCTAAAGCAACGCTCTTCCCGAAATGTCACTTCTCTTCAAAAATTTTTATTTTAATCCTCCGTCTACGTCGACGCGAAGATTCCCCGATGGAAACGTCGCGGGTTAACCTAACCGCATTGCAGCGGCTGCTGTCGATTCTCTCCGACGGGGCAAATACTTCTCCTGCCAACTTTTAAACAAGATTTAACTAATTTTCAGATAGTTTAATATCTTACGTATCCCCCTCCGTTCCCCTACCTGGCCAGGGTGAACGAGTTAAGTCGGAACGGCTGGGCTCGTCTGCGCTGGAGATGATCGCGGCTGTCGGGGGAGAAGGCGGAAAGACGGGAGGGAGGTAGGAAGGATGAGGTTGGATGAGCCTGGAAGCGAAGTGGGCTGACTGACGTGTAAAGACACCTCCACGTCCCGAAGAATTTAACTAATTATAATATGGGATAAACGGTTTATTCCCGCCTGGCAACCTACTCGCAGCGATACTGATACTCCCCCTCTATTTCTCCACCACCGCCACCTCCTCCTCCTCCTCCACCCCCCCCCCCCCCCCTCTTCCATCTCCGTCCAGAGATCCTGCTCTCTTCTCGAATCCCCGCCACGACTTGGCACACGTCACAGAAGTTAGCGACTCAGGGCACCGGGCCATGATTAGGCCAGATTATGGAGGTTGAACTTTGATCGCCTTCTGAAGGGTAGCTTCCCAAGCATCGACAAGTTTCAGATTCTTCGAACAACGTGTACAATCATTCCGTGCTGTTTTAATTACCGTTATCTATTTACAAATTAAGCCGTGTAGCCGTCGTATCGGTTCCCCAAAGATCGCACGGTTCGCGCGTATCGAGGCGGACACACGCTTCGACCGAGACACGGCAAGGAAATGCAACAAAATTGCGATTATCATCGTTAACTTTTTACGACGTAACAAAAAATGGCTCGCATTGAAACGACGCTGGCCAAGGCACCGCCGGGAACCAGTGCCGAAGTGCCAGCCGTAAAATCACGGACAGCAGAAAGGGATCCACGGGACGATCATTGAAATCCGTGGATCGAGGTCGGACAAAAGGCGCGGGTAACGTCGAAGGCATTCGCGCGGGCTATTTAAAAATCGTAAAAGCCGATAGCTCGCGGACCTCGCGGGAGGAAAGGTGAGCAGAAGGAAGGAAGGACCGCGGAGGATAGGGCGCACCGAGGGAGTGGGGTGCATTTAAAGTAATGGCGTTTCACTGGAGATGCTATAAATTTATCTGCCATAACTTGTTATACGCGGCTCTCCTCGCGTATTTATACATGCCTCCGCTCGGCCACACACAGATTCCTCTCCTCTGTTTCGCCCGACCGAGTTATGGCTGTCGAGGTACGGGGCGTGGATCCAGAAACTGGAAAAACACTGTTGGACGATTAAAACTGATCCACGAGGGCATCGAAGTAACAAAAAGTTCCAAAATATGGCTACGAGGGAACTTAGTAATTGCAACGAAGATACCAACTGATCGAAAATTAAATGTTCATCTTCCACAAGGAATAACATGAAACGTTTTACCACGATGTGTAAGGTCCTAGGAGGGACAGAAAATTGAAATCATGTGATCCGTGTCAGTGGCCTATGCTGCGAAAATTCTCGATGCGTTCTTTACGATAGGACTGGCACGAGAATACACAGAGTCGCAGATCGGGACCGTGGCCAAGGGAGAGAACGACCCGAGCAGTCCAAGGCGCGCAGTAACGTAATGGACGTCATTAGCCCGTGTAGATTATAGGGCGGCGTGCAGTAACGATCACTTCTTATAGGGCACACCGTGCCACAACCACAGAGACCAGGGCCCACCATGGTCAGGAGTGTGTTCCTTCCTGCGGGTCATACTACGACCGATATCGTGGTCGCTATCACTTCATTTCCGGTACCTTCTTATTATTTTTCAATACAAACTTATCGATCATCTTTCATCTTAAATACTTTCCTTCAACACACTGTACCCTCTGGTCTTGCTTTATTCATCCCCTAACTGGATGAATAAAAAATTCAGTGTGTTGATATTTACAACCATTCATTGTTGTTTATTGTTGGCTAGGATGTTTGCAATTTTTATTATTATCAGTTTACTGAAATGATATTAGAGACGCATGGAAATTTTCACTCGTGCATAGTTGCAGAAGTAAGTACGTAGACAAATGAGCATAATTACATAGGCATTCGTTCTAAAAGCGTTCGCCGCGAGAAAATAAACTGTTACCAGATTCTAGAGTCCTTCGAAAATATATACAAATAGACATTAATCGTGCGGTAACAGTTTGGCGCCAAGCCATCGGATGGTCTGTTGGCTGGCTTCATAAAAAGCTAAACGTTCCAGCTAATAAACCACAGATTTACCTCTAGACGTTTTAACGAGTCATCGCGATCCTGTTAATTGATGTCCCCAATTGTTTATCAAGAATTATGCAGCAACCGCCATTGTTCGGCCGAATCTGAATTCTGGACGATACGCATCGTTACCGGCGTCATTTGTCTTTGAAAAATTTTAGTACGTGCGCGAAGCCAGAACGTTTAATCCGACGCGCAGCAGCTTGGATACTTCGATGACTAATTTTAGTGGCTCTCGTTGTATACACCGAGGAGCGTGAGTAAAAGTAGGATTTCTGAAAATTGATAAACAGGGACGTCTCCTCAGGGTGTAGGTAAAACACGAGAACGTCGGTCTTCTTGACGATAAGTCGATACGTGATTAGAGGGTGGCATTGTGCTTTGAGGGCTGCTCCTTGGCTCTCTTCTTCTTCCTACTACTCTGCCGGCAATAATTACAAGCGCGGCTTCGGGAGCAGCTCTTTGAGCTTATCGATTTCCTGGAATTAATAATTGCACGGCAAACCACTCCCGTCCCTAACACTGCGCCCCGTTCACTGCGGGTAATCGGCCTGATCTTTCGTCTTTCACAAGCTCCCCCGCTTATGGTATTAATCTATCGTAGAAAAAGTGGACGGACGATTTCACCCGAAGAGTGAAGGTCTTTAAGGACAGAAAGACAAGTGCCCGAACGATTTGGTCCTCTTTGTATACCGCCAGAAGAACCTGCGCCGCACGAATGCCCTCGGTTCTAGACCACTATCTTAACGGAGTACAAATTTTTCACTCAATTCCAGAGTATCTGGTACAGGGAAACGCTGATTCTGTGTACTTCGGTTTCGTCCAGTCGTGTAGCTGTGCAGTGCTGCGGTACTCAGCTATTAGCACCCATAAAATCTTTTAAGATTTACACAATTTGTATAATTTGTGCTAGACAACACGAGGGTACGATGGAGATAGGTTTTATAATTATGAATTATGCGATTTACAAAATTGTGTGTTTGTTTAACAAATATTGCCCTAAGTTTTTGGCATAGATAATGACTTTATTTTATTTGAAATAAATAATACTGTCCTAGATTAAAAGTGCTCCGTCCTCAAAGGGTTAATAATTGTTAAACATTCACAGTTAAATTTGTACTATTCCTTTCATTTTAAATTATATATTACGCAGAAGAAGTAAAAAAATAATAATTATTGTTAATAGTTATTTTTTATAAATTCACCAGTATTATTACACGAAAAGAATTATTCCTTTAATGGGGTAAAGGTACACAAAACCAGCGTTGCACAAGTGGACACTATTAAATAACAGAAGGTCAGATTAGAGTCGGCAATCGCAACAGGTTAGATTAGGTCAACGAACATCGAGAGTTCGCAAGTTCTACTTTTTTAACAGAAACATTCGTTAGAATTAAACAAACAGCAATGTACAACTTCCAGCGGCATAATTTAATTGATCGAATAATTTTCAAAGCGTATAATTGTAATTATTTATGCACCTGCTAAGGTGAAGGTTGGCCGAAGTTCAAAGCTGCGAAAAGGAATGTGAAACGTGTTTGAAGAAGGCATTAAGCGAAAGACCTATGGAAATAAGAAACGGAGGCAAGTGTAAGGAGAAAGAGAGGAAAAAAAAAAAGGAAAGGAAAGATTGAACCGGGGACCTCGGGCCAGGAACGTATCGATATCCGTGCAACGATATCGCGTGCACCATCGAAATCGATAAATAACCAAGTCCCGGGCATAAATCGTCGCTTCGCTCCTTATAAATTCGAAGTCTGGCCAGCGGGACGGACAGTTCCACGCGCTACCCGCCGGATTTTACTAATTTTCTGTCGTGCAGGGCCTCGCCTGATCCTCGTCACAAAGCCAGATAAAAAGGAGGGATGCGCGAGCTTCGCAACTTCATTCTTCTTTTTCCTTCCTTTGTCTCCCCTAATTTCTTCTCTTTCATTTCCTTTTTTTCTTTTTCGTATATTTTCTACATCTCCTCGTCTCCGTTGTTTTCCTTTCCCCCCCGCCCCTCCTTCTCTTTCTTCCTTTTTTTTCGGTTTCTTCTCGTCTCCGTTTCTTTCACTGCGGTTCTACACCTCCCCCCTCCCCTACCCGCCCCGCTCCGCTCCACTCCGCTCCGCTCCCCACGGTTCGTGTCCGGACCACGTGTGCAAAACTCTTGCGAGAGAGTGGGTGCACCGAGGCAATATATTTCTGGCATCCGTTCCTCCTTCGCCTCGTCCATCCATTCATAATATGCATACGCTTTTGTTGTCGCGTTCCTGTTGGATACGTTTTTTGTTGGGCCATTAGTGGCCCACGTATCAATTTTTCTTGCTGCCCAAGATGCCACCGTGCGCTGGCTGCCTTCTGAATTGAAAATCGACAACGCGACGTCGTTCGACGGCCCCGGCCCTCTGTTATTTCGTCCACGAACGTGTACGATATATAAAATAAAGCTCGTTATAAACTTGGAGCACAAACGAAACTCCAGATTAAAAATTCTGTTCCGCTTGCCCTATTAATTTTCTGTATGCATCGAACGGCGTCCAATTTACTCGAAGATCGACCGTCGCTTCATCCGGCAGTCGCCTTTAAATAATGGTCCCAATCGCCGATCTATTTCTCAAAGACCTGACGAATATCGGGCCCGGCCATCGAAGTCAGGAGCCCTGCCGTGAAGCACGGGTGAAATATGCCCGGTGATTTTTCTTACTAGGCGAAAGTTACACCCCCGATACCTGGGAAGACCTTTTATTGCTACTTTCGCAATTTTCGAACGACTCCGGCTGGCCCGCAGCGTTCCAGTTTCGCAGGTACAATGGAATCGGACAGGTCGATTGTGCGAAAGGGGATGATGACGAATCACGTCCACCCCGGTCTGACGCAATTTTCTAATTGCTGCTTGTAATTAGGGCTCGCTCCCACTGCCTCTGGGGCTACCAGGAGATTGCCTACCTTTTGTCAAAATTCCTCACCGCTTCCTTACGCATCGGGGACTTATTGGCTCGGACAGCGTCCCAGGAAGGGTCGACCAATCCCTCTAATGCCGTTGCTGGCAAAGGAAACTAAAAGTGTTATTAGCGTCCGTTCGTTGGTGACTCTTAACGCGAAGAATTTCGACAATTCTGTTTTAAAAATATACAAAAAATAATCGAGAGGAGGTATCGCACCATTGAGCGAGCAGGGGATAAAGATATTGAAAAGGAAACTGGATCTCCCTTTTTCTTCGATGATTTTATCCATTCTTCATGGTCCGTGTCCTTTCGACATTCGCCACGGACGGATCTGGTTTGGCTTTCGGCACGAAGAATAGACATTAGACATAGGTTGCGCTCGTTTAATCCGCGAATCGAAGCTTTCATGCATAATTCATGGCTGCGCGTTCGACCTCACCCCTACCACGCGGTGTCTTTTGAATCGGAAACTTTTGGAATTCTCCTCCCGACGGGAAATTTATCGCGTTTACGGCATTTACGTCCCCGAGAAAACTCCACATTTTACACCTTCGCGCTGAAAAGAAGAAACATGTGGGGTAGACGAGCCCGGATAAAAATTATTTCGAAACTGGGACATAATATTTCAGATAGCATTGAGCCATTAATATTTATATTTCAAAGTTAACATCTTTTATCGCCGCTAATATTTTATCCAACAAACATTCTTCGCGATTAGTAATTTGTACTTTAGATCCCAACGTTCCATTTCGAGTGGAACAACAGTATCAAACATAAACCCCGAACGAATCAACAGGCAGATATAAAGACTCGGGTATAATTGACTTAACGTCGGTAGATTTGGTACGATGCGGGTGTGATACAGAAGTCCCAGCATCCCGGTATCAATTTCAATTTCACCGCTGAAGAGATTGATACGGGCGCAGCCAGCGGTACAAGCAACATTCAACAACGGGAGCACGTCCTCCCATAAATGCAGAAATCGTCGTTCCTGCGTTCCTCGAGGACCACTCGACAGACTTTACGGCCACGGGTTTTTGGTGACCGTTTTCGGGGAACGATGATTTGGGTAATTCTTGTCGGACGGTAGATTTCGGGGACCGATTAACCGGAACGACCGATGAACAGACACGGTTCAGAGGTGCTTTAATAAAGACACGATGACAATCGCGCCGGATTTTTCTGAGTCCCCGTTCGCGTGAAACAAAGACGCACGCGGAGGACGAGGGTAATTTTTGTTACAGATTCGGTCGTGATAAACGGAGGGTACTCGCGACGACCTACTTGGTACTCGTAAATCCTTCCTACGGGGGGAACGAGCAAGCCACTTATTACACGCAACTACGCGAACGAACAGCGGTGAATGTTAACTTCATTAAAAGGTGTCGCTTTTGGTGATCCATCGCGAAGGTGAGACCGACCGTGCGCGTCCAGAGCGTGGCCGATAGATTTATGGTCGCAAAATTCATCGACCAGACGCGTCTCGCCTTCGTACAATTTCGGAGACGATATTAGCATTAGAGAGACAAGTTACGTCGTCTTTAGGGCCAGGTAGATCATCCTACGCGTTGCTCCAACAACCACGACACCACACCCGACTTTGGACAATGGGTGACGCATTGCATCCTGGCCCTCTCGCCTCCCTTTTCTTGAATTATGGCTTGGCTGGCCCTTCTGCGCCATTTCGACCACGATTCCTTCGATCGACCATCATTAGCCTGGCTCTGGCCCCTTTGATTTTTACTTTTAATTTAAATTTAATATCACCGTTCGGTTCTACCGCTGTCGTGCGACAGACAGTCCTTGAACGTGGGTAGTAGTCCCCCAAGTGGACAGGGTGAGCCAACGACAACTGCTGTATAAGCATAGAAGAATATTAAAAATATTAGCGGCATCAATAACCTGCTCGAGAGTTAGCATTTCAAAAGTCACTTAGCTTTAATTCGCTGCATCTCGAAGTTGATGAAAGAAAAACTGATAAAAAGGTCAAAGAGGCACGCGAAGATGGGACTTGATTACAGTACAAGAACAATTTAGCATCAGGATCCAGTAGTGTGTGGCCCATCAAGCCATCACCTTCCACGTCGACGGGCGACGGGTCCGCGATCCGTACAATAAGTCAATCAACGAGTCGATCACAAGTAAACAGACCTCCAACCGAGCGATGTGAAACTTCTGACAAATGATTCTGCCGATACGAAGAACCGCAGGTCCAAGTGACGTCTTCATACGGAGGCCCGGTAGACAGAGGCATCGGCGCTGCTTGTCCGTCACACAAATCGCCCTACCAGCCTTCCAAGGATGTCACCGATTTATTTTACGAGACGACCCATCGTCCTGGGCGCGCCACGACCCCTGTTCACGGTTATATTGAGTCCTTACGCCGTGGGTCCCGTGGGACAGCCCCTCTGATACACGGCCACGTATCGATGCTTTATTGGGAATCATTAAACTTCTATGGGCTCTATGAATCGTGCGGTCGCGGGACCCGGTCCTGGATATCGAGAAATATTCTGGGACCTCGGGGCCCGGGGAAAAGAAAAAGTCATAAGGCATCGCAATCACGTTCCACTCCGAAAGATCGAATGTTAAGATACCCGGCAAGATTTCGAGGGACTTCCTTGCTTCGATGACGATACTGGTTTCATCGTGTCTCCGTTTAGTTTTCTTTGTAACAAGCCTCGACCGGATCGAACGATAACCTGTTCATTACGCCGCCTGGAATTGGATTACAAGAATCGGAGGATCTTTCTGGTCACTATTTCTCGAACCTCTGGATTTCATTATCAGAATATCGGAGATGAAGATCGCTTTCCAGGTCATTTCTGTAGAGATTCCTCGATGACCTTTCACAAGACCGAGGTCGAAGTCACTTGTTCAGTGGTTGAATTTCAAAATTAAAGAGAAAATGGTAGGTTTGCGAGAATCGATCAGGAATTTCGATCACGAATGAAGTCAGAGGGACCGGTACCGGCACCGGGCAACATCAAAAACCGATCGCCGTGTCTCCACAGACGCATCATAATTATCGTGGAGCTCCGTTTGCGCGGGAGGAATACGAAACAGGCTGGCCAAGTATCAGGCATTTCTATTTACGGCCATGGGCTACCCAGGGGCCGACGAGTTATGATATTGTTTCGGCTACTTCTTGGAATCTACGCGATCGGTGGCTCGGATAAACTCAAAAAAAAGGGGGAGCGGATGGAAGCGAAATCTGCCTGGCCTCTCTCTGCAACCCTATCTTTGTGCTTTCTGTACCTACCGACCGGTCGGCTCGGATCCAGGGAGCAGAGAGGGGCGAGACGCGGGCTACACTTTTATTTCTTCATCAAGCTGCGTTCAACTTGCCTACCTTTTATGATCACCTGACTGCTTCATCAGTTCATCCAACTTTTCGAACTGGCTGTTGCCCAGTCAGCCTCCTGATTTCATACAGCCCCTCTCTTCTCTTCCCTCTCTTTTTTTTTCTTTTTGCTGTACTCGCTGTTTGCTCGCGGAACGGATTTTTGCTTTGTGACCCGGGACCCTTTGGATCGCGCGGATTTCACGGCAATTTGAAAATTGTTGGAACTTTGTTTGCTCTTCTTTTCCCGCCCGGATTCATCCGGCCGGAACTTTTATTTCAGGAAAGTTTTGCGCTGTGAGAAAAAGATGAGCGTGCGGCTTATGATTTTCGGGGGATCGAAAGGAGAGCCCGACGAGCGATCGTCGGGTCAATTATGGTAAATAGCGAAGTTTAATACGCAGGAAGGGATACGGATCTGTAGGGGCTGTTACGTCCGCGGGAAATGCAGTAAAACGAAGCAACGATGACGCGCACACGTGTTCGACGCGATTACTATTCCGTGGCCGTCGCTGCCCGGTGACTTATGTTAATGTTGTAATTATATCATCCTAATCTACCGAGTTGCCGCGTATACGTAGCCTACGTGTCTGCATCCTATCAAATACCTATCTTGAAAACTGCTATACGTGCCAGAATGCGAAGCCGCGCTGGCGAGTTCACCTCTCGCGGTTCTCTGAATCTCACGGCCATTTTGACCAGCCTTTGGTATCCTTCTCATCTTCTCAGAAGTCCTTGTGTGCATTAGGGATGTAATGAGCGGATATCCCAGGGTTTTCGCTCGAAAACATTCGATTCGCTACCCGAGGTTGTTGGACACGAATCGATTAAAGTAATTGAACAATCTAATTCACCTGTTGTCGCCTGAAAATCGAAAGGGACAGGAATTAATGCGGAAAAAGGGCGACGGGCGAAAAGGAATGGGAGCCGAAGGTCCGTAAAGTTAGGTAAGGTTAGGCATAGCGGCAACAGACCCCCGCACGCGGTTCCAGAAGTATTTGAATGGCTGTCGGCCCTTGTAAGACGTCAAAAAGTCAAAGGGAAACCACTAAAATCAGTTAGGGATCTCAACTATGCGTGAAAGTAAGAGGGGACAGGGGGAAACAGGGACTCCAACGACGGGGAAGGGACTAGGAGATCACACGAAAGGATCGAGAACGGTGTTTATGGAAATTTCTTTTTTTTCTTCCCCCTTCGAAGGACCGTTACGCACGTTTCGCCTATTTCCGTGGTCAGCCACTTATTGGCTACATTTCGACCTCGAGACAATAGTTTGTCATTTTTTACGACCCCGCCGATATCTTAGTTTGAAAATTACTGCCAGGAAATTCCTTTCCCCTTAGACAGTGGATCCTGAAGAGCCAAGGGCCAACCCAAACGACCAAATACGTAGAACGAAGAGAGAAAACGATCGAAATTATTTTAATTCAATTAATTTATACAAAATTCGAAGTATCAAGGGCAGTAGGTTAGGGTGTATCATCGTGTAACCTCCATTTTTTAATCATTTTATTACGTGGAAAAAACTAAGTGCGAGTTCTTAACAGAAACGGTTCGAAGATGTGAAGAGCCGCGTGGTCGCAAAAGGGTTAAAAATAATATCGAAGCGGCGCACGAGCGGTGGTAACACGTGAGCGAAGGCAATATGGCCGCCAAAGGCAGCAGAACGAAGGTGAGGATACATTTTTTGCAAAACGTTTCTCATTCCGCGGCGCATTACTAGGGATGATGCGCGGAAAGCAGCTTGGACAAGGAGCCAGGGAGCCAGGAACGGGAAAAGAGGGGGTGGAAGAGGAAAGGCAAGCCTGAACATTTCGTGAAACAAGGAAAAATGCGACTCCACCGAGGCACGACCGCAGCATTTTTGTCTTTACAAAATTATGTATTCCGCAGGCCTCCGCCATATCTCTCAAAGCATAACAAGTTTCCTCTGTGTCTCCCGTCCCTCCCCTCCTTCCACGCTCTTTCCAACTGCGACCCGTGATGCCTTTCGTCCTTCGTACCTCGTTTGCTCTTTCCATCCATCTTTCTTTATTTCCCCCGCATATTCGTGGATCTTCTCGTTCCTTGGTACACCCATCGCGCGCGGCACGTCTTTCCGCGATTCCACGTCCATCGTTTCCGTCCGACGAGTTCGTACCCACCACCGAAATCGAATATTACCCTGCTATTACCATACGCGATTACTAGCTACACTTAAAGTTGATTAAATATGTTAATATCCTAAATTTTGTATCATTTTCTTAAGACGTCGTTCGTTCAACGTATTACAATTTTCCGTTTAGGAGTCTTGAGGTCTAATGTTAATAGATATCCCATGGCAGGTCCAAACACTACCGTATTGGCAAGAAAGATACGATAATGCTTCGGAAGCTGACCTAGGCGTTACGGAAAATTCTGCACACGTTTCTTCCCTTTCATGTGTAAATGAGAATCAACCCTCAAGAAGCGACACAGAGCGATCACTGGCACGATGCCATTTCTAAAATTCATCGCGGCGGTCAGCTTCCAAGGAATTACCGTAATTAGTTGAATAATTATGTTGAAAAGCAAGTACGAATCAACAGATTCCGTGGCGATCGGTGTCGTGCGCTTCTAACGGTATCCGTGGCAATTCACGAAGAGTTCAGAGCCGAGGAGTTTCGAAGAATGCCGGGCGTCGACCACGGGGCCAGTAATGGTGGACGTTTTGTAGGACCGTTAGACGGTTGTTGACGAGCAACTGTTTGGACATTATGCCCCGCTTCTCTGTAATCTGACCGATCTGAGCCGGTGTTCCTTACGGGGGTTTTGAGCGGCCGGTCGTGTGGCGATCGATTACACCTACCACGCTGTAATCTTCTCGCAGCATCTAAGACAAAGTCCCCGAAGAAAAGGGGGGAAGAAGGTATCCGTATCGAACCGAGGGAGACCTACGGAAACTCCCCGAGGCCGTCGACGTTGACGGATTCCGATCGCCCAGTCGATGGGATCAAGATTCTCACCGATCGATCATATCCTCTAAACTGTTCACAGCCTGCTGTTACACTGATCGATCGTAACGAAACTTTGCCCCGTTGCGTATTAAATCCTTGCAAGTTAAAAAACGAACTTTCGAAGTGTCCATCTTCAACGAAGCGATGCATTTAGCGAGAAATTAAGAATGCAGGGTCTAAAGCAAGGGCGCTGAAGTATTGGAATTTAAAATCGTAGCATGATGAAAGTTCATCGAAGACGATGATCCCGCAGGGATTCCCCGCGCACGTCCATGGGACGACTTTATTGGTGCTCCATTAAACAGGAAAAGCAACGAACGCATCGTGCACGTATATGACCGTCATAAATCGATCGTTGCGCAAATTGCCTTGGCCCAACATCTGGCATCGTGTTTGCCTATCGGTCGGATCACATTCAACGTTGCTGAAGGACAGAGGAACCGGGAGGAGATCAGAATTCGATAAAACGGCCCCGGACTTCGGTGTAAAGTGCCTTGCCCACGAGTAACCGGCGCGGGGAGGGTAAATTGCTCGTAGCGTTGTTGCGGATCTCTGTAAAAACGAGTTTCGTATTTTAGAGACGCGCGATCGTTCTGCTAAACGACCCTTCGGATCGTACCGCGTCCTACGGTTGTTCGTGCCTCGCGTACCTGTTAGAGTATGTAGCCGCAACAGTAAATAGCAAAATTTTAACAGGGAAATTAGAAAATTGGGACGACGTACCGTATACGTCGTGGACAACTTTGTGGATGATGCACAAAGTGCCACATAAGCTGAGGAATTGTCCGATACCCGTATCCTAGGGGTTATGATTAGGTACCAATGCGGGAAGACATTACCCTTTCCTGGATCATCGATACGCTTCTTCAACGTTATTTTCCAGGAGCTTGAAACTTTTCTCTTTCTCGAAAATCAAATTGGGTTTACGGCAAGAACGTTTGAAATTATACACCTATCACGCTTAAAACCTCCGCTGATGAACCAACCGATAATACTACGACAGGGAAGTTTTACCACACGCTGTTATCTGTAAGATAAAGACATTATATGGCGCCTGTACAGCTCGTTTAAAGTTCGATTTTATACAATAGCGTTATGCTGTGCTGCTAATTGGAAAATTAGTTCGAGAGCATGTACGCGCCGGCTAATCGCGAAACGGGTTCGTGAAACGTCACGTGGGTCCACTGTTTCTCCCTCTCGCTCGAACCCTGTGAGAAAACGTTCAATTAGCCACGGACGAAATCGACAGGACGTCTGAAATGACCGCCATAAAGTCTTCGACGAATCACCGTGTTTCCAGAATCCAGTTGAGTCCTCCGCAGAGAGGCTATCAATAGAGATCGGTATCGCGCAGTTAATTTAAGGTCATGCCCGGAATTCCTGATGATTCTATTTTAACCTTGCTACCCCTAAACTGGCTCCGGTTCTTCGGTCCATCTTTAATACCATCAGATTCGAACATGACTATCCTGCGTCGCGGCCAATAAAGGTCCGCAACATGTGTCCTTATATAAATTTAACGACGCTGGATTAAAAAAGTGGCCAGGGAGGCGACGGAGAACGATTAAAATGTGAACACAGAGTAGAAATTTGAGTCTCGGACACGGACGCGGTACATGGGCGGGCACGCGTTGACGGGGATCCGCTACCCTTCGAAGGGCGAGGTCCGAATCAATCGTGACCCGAAACTACTGTACGTATACATGGACATTTGGCGACGATCCGAGCAGCCAAGGACGATTTAGCGATGGTCAAATGCTCCGCGGCTGTCCTCGATCCGGAAAAATGGAAGGAAATAAAGATAACGACATATTGTTGAAGTGATCGAGGAGGTACGCGATAGGCGTTCGAGGAGCAAATAAAAATGGCGATGAAACGGTAGAAAACGAAGGCAACAAAGAAGGTACACGAGGTCAAGAACCGAGTTGCTAATGAGCGGAGGAGGCATCTCTAGTCGCAATCGCATAAATCAGGGCAAAAGGGGCAGAGAACGACGAGAGATGACAAGAGAAAAGAACAACGGAGTCGTATGCACGGTGGGGGGAAAGAGATAGCGGGAGGGGGGAGAGGGAGAGGGGGAGAGGAAAGCAAAGCAGGTACGGCATACCTGGTGGGGTTCAGGAAAACATTGACACGACATAAGGCAACGCACCCGTCCCGCCGATGACACAGCGGCGCACGTGCACACGGAGTAGTCGGGCATAAATAATACAAGACGCGGACAAAGATGCCGCCCTCTTGACCATTTGTTTAAATTAAAATTATACCCAGGCCTCGAGCCGAGTTCGTCTCTTCTCGTGTCCACGCGTCGGCTCTTTTATTATAATTGTTAATGCCTATACGCTCGACCACCTCTACACGTGCCTACCCCCTCCCGCCCCCTCCGTCTACCTTGATATATTTACTTTCTATGATTCCTTCCGTATCCACGATTCTCTACCACGATTTTGATCAACCGGTTATTAACACCTGCCCGTACGTCTACCACCTTCGTATGTGCCCACCCCTGTCCAAGATCTAAATTATTATCAACTTATTTCCTCTGATTCGTATCTCATTTTCATTATTCTCTAGCTTCTTTACAATAATCGTTCCCCTCTCACAAACATATGCAACAAAACTGTAGAAATTTCAGATCCCATAACTTTCTTCAAATTTATTTAAAACTGCCCCAACAAAGGTAATCGAAGCCTGAACCTTCTACTTTTTGGCCTCTGTGGTTCACTTGATTTTAATTGCCACACGAATTCAGAAAAGCGAATTAGGATAAAAATACAACAGTCTCTTTAAGTAAACGCATCTTTCTCTCCAAGCGTCATTTTTGAATGCAGTTCGACTTAGATTAAGGGAAAAGGATGAAAAGATAGGAAGCGCGAAGTTTGATTCAGTTTGGACGAATTCGATCAAAGTTTCGGAATGTTGAAGTTCGACAAGATGTTCAATGGCGTACTTATACTATTCGTCCCTTCGCTTTTCTTGCGCGCCCTCTGAGCGCACTGTAAGATAGCGTCGATGAGGGTTAGGTTAGGTTCGCAATTTGAGAGGGAATTAAGGAGCGGGGACGGTTGTTGCAGACCGAACCGACCGTTTGACATTCCAGTTGTTATTATTATCGGCAGACCGCCAGATCTGGAGGGACTTCTGATGAGTCAGAGCCAGCGAGCCGTTCTGCTAATTTTTCAATTTATTCGTCCAATTACGAGCGGGTACGCGATACGCCGACAATTGGCCGTTATTAGTTTCGAAACGCGACGTTCTGACCGGGGTTTCCGTCGTCGGAACGAATTCGCAACTTAAATCAAGCGGCTTAACCTCTTCTGCGACGTCTCGGTAAAAACGCTTTTTCTATCGAAGCTCCCCTCGTTTGAACGTTGTTACATTGAAACGCTGAAAAAAAAAAAAACGACACAGCAGCAAGGGTAGGAAAACACATATAATTCAGCGGTTCTTCGAAGTTAATTTTAACCACAATTTTGTGAAAAATGTCCCCAGGTACGGGTATCTTTTCCCGCCCAACATTCGCGATGGTACAATTACGATGTATTAATGTTTCCCCGTTGAAAATAGAAATCTCGCGCTCTGAGGATCCTCCAGATTCTTCTCAAAGAGGCTGTGGCAAGAAGCAAAGTCGCGGTCGCGACGAAGAAGCAAAGGAAGCTTAGCGCTGGGAAAAAAAGAAGAAGAAAGGAAAAAAGAGCGAGTTGGAACGAGACAGTGAGAATAACTGAAATCACACGGGCAAAAGCGAGAGGAATCGCGGCTCGGATGAGAGGGGAGGGGAACGGAGGGAGGGGTAAGCCGTGTCCCGAGCTACCACGCCGTGTCTATAGACCCTTTGATCTTCGCCGCTCTTCGCTTCTGCCTCACTCTATCGACACTTCATACTTCTACGGCTGATCGTAGCCATAAAACATTATACTCAGGTTCCGCAGAGATCTTCGTCCGACGGTGCCCCATTGTGTTCACGGGTACACACAGTATCTCGGTGCATCCATCATGGTACGTCGGTTTTTTCTGTTGCTCCCGCGTGAAAGAGTAATAACGAAACGTCGTGGAATAATTAAAAACGCTGCGCACCGAAACTTCTGGCTCCTAACCGAGATACCGAACTTTGTAACAAAATATTTGCAGCCGACCTAATCCTTGCTCCCCTGACTTTTATTTATAAGCCAACGATAATGCGTCTACTGGAAAACGGTACGGTTCTGAATGATTCCAGCTAATTTTTCTGATAACACCGATCCATCGATCAGGTATCAGCTTTGTCGAGATAAGAACTTTCACCGCGGAATTTTTACCTGTGAAAATAACGTTGAATTTATGGGCTATTAATATCCGTAATGTCGCGGCTACATAGACACAGACGTATCTATTAATAGGGTCAGCAAAATACTAGCGTGCACCGCAGT
Source organism: Anthidium xuezhongi (assembly GCA_022405125.1). NCBI lineage: Eukaryota > Metazoa > Arthropoda > Insecta > Hymenoptera > Megachilidae > Anthidium > Anthidium xuezhongi. Next base: position 3,467,568 of record CM039637.1, read on the forward strand.
TAACGCACCCACCAACGCTCAAGAATGATAAAGTTGGCTGTCGCTCGCACTCTATCATGTTGTTAAGACCGAAGGTGCGACATTTCTGCGGCTGGTTTGAATGTTGCTTTAAAATAACCAGATCCGTGGAGGAAAAATAGTTACAACCATCGCCGTACGGGCACGATTCATTTTAACCGACGAATACAATACCAGCTTCAAGACAAATAACACAATTGGTGTTAACAAATTGAATTTTGCACTTGCTCCTTACGTGGACAAATTAATACCCGAACAACAAGCTTTAAGGCTCTTTCGGGCATTAAATAAAGAAGCAGTTGGTTATGATAAATAAAGAGATTGTTTAAATAAAAGTAACAAATTGGTCATGGAATACAACGTGAAAGGTGTTTAACGGGCCACGAAGGCGTTCGTTTCGTAGAGGGCCAGGATTTAAAGGAGATGACATCCTTCGGGCAGGGAACGAGCGTCTGAGAAGGTCCTCCTTTCTCAAGAAGTGGCCTGATCGTGTTACACCGGTCTTTTCGGGCCCGTACCAAGGTAATTATCCATCCTCTCCACTATGGAGACACTTTGGATTGGGTTACACTTGTTGGTTTATGCAATTAGCGAACATAATTTTTTACGCCCGTGAAGACAGTTTCTTTTGCTTCTTTCTGCGAGCAGAAATCTAAGTCGCAATTTAAACGTCAAACACGCGAAGCGTTATTTTAATATTAATTACAATTTCATGCCGGAACGTTCAGCCGTCAGTGGTCGATCCTGTTTCACAACGGACGCAAAGCCGTAGAAATTCTGTGCCACTGATTGTATCAAGGTCTCCCTTTAGTTAATTAATCGATATTCGTGAAAACACCCAAGGGGGCCGAACTCATCTTTCCTCGGTCGTCTCGTGAGACCAGGAGGGACACGAATCATACTGTTACGGATACGATCCGTTAATGACCGAATTAATTTTTCCACGCGACGCTCCATACACGCCAGGACACAGCGTTATTAATTAACTTGGTAGACCATAAATAAAACTCGGCCCACCACCGCCCTTCCCCCACCCTCGTCCCTCTGGAGACGAATATAAATAAATAAATGTCTCCTCGTGATGTGTTATGTTAATTGGGGCGTTGTCTCCAGGCATTCGCACGCACCTATTCTCATTAGCTTTTTACTATCGAACTGTGCTCGTTACATTTATTTTATAACCGCCTTTGACACCTCGCTTCCGGTCCCAGCAGTAGTTACTCGGCCGTGTAATAAAATTACGCTTTCCAATTGTTTTTTCATTTCTACCGGGTCATCGTGTACCAGATGTATCCATTTTATTCGGAGACAGGGCCGTACGCGTCTGCCAACAATAGGTGTATGTCATCGGGTCATTTATCGCGGCCCCGGCAGAGGGCCCAGTCGTTATAAGTATATCGCGTTACAAAGTAAGTGCTAATATTTCCTGAGAATTTATTTGTTAATTACCGGCAGGAATTATTTAGATGACAAAGATCGATGGAGACAGTGCGGTCGCTATAATCCGCTGGCCGAACAAAAGCGCAACGAGAGAATTCGGTGATGGCTGCAAAAGTGGCAAGTAACGACTCGCGTCAAAAACGCGACAGATCGTCGTGTATCAAGCGTGGCCGTAACAGGCGCATCGCGACTCGCTCGTTACGAGTCGGCCTTGTTCTGATCCACGTTGCATTTAGTCAGGACCACCCTGTATCCGCGAGACGCATCTGCCCACGTGCGCGGACCGCTCCCGGCCGGAATATTTATACAGCCATTGTCCCCAAATCTGGCGCCGATAACTCACTCTAATTATGCGCAGTGCAGGACGGATAGCGCGCAAACGATTGCACGACCGATTCGAAATTAGACGATTTTGCGAAAGGCATCTCGGATTATGAAGCATCCTTGCTCCAAAGATTACTGTGCTATCACCCAGCAATCCGAATTATTTATAATCATTACGGCCATCAACAAGCGTCTACGACGCGTTACTCGCGCGGCTGAAACTGGCCACGACGAGCGTATATAGCCGTGGCGGACGCATATAGTCGTTGATCGTAGTTTATTATGAATCGGCCACGGCCCAGATGCGGCCAATCGTCGTTATGGGTGCTGGTCGATCGACGATATTATTACAGATTGTCTGAACAGCCTGTGAAATTCATGATGATCCGTTCAATGGCTTTCGACAACCGCGAAAATGATCCATTACGCTTCGACGTGGCGTCATAACCTTTGCCGATCGGGTTTGCACGAAACTTCGAACTGTTACAGATAGTTGTAAAACATTTAACGTACTGACTGAACGTGCTACGACATTCTAAAATTCTAGTATAGTATTATAAATCGTCGTATTAGCATACTGGTTTATTTCCGTACAGTAGCTGGTAATCCTTCAATTTTTCATGACCGTTTGATCAAATAACTACCTGGGGTTGAGAGATCAGAATCATTGGCTGGGGGTCAATGGCCATATTATGAGTTGGCTCGTTGGTCACGTTGGATTAGAATCGTTTATCATCCATCAATGAGAGGAAGTTCTCCATACGATCGACGAGACGTGGCTCAACTATACCACGCACGATGACCATATGCATAAGTTGAACAAATTAAACTGCGAGGATTATCGATTTTTGCTGTCGAGCAAGCTTTCTGAACTCGTTCAGAAATCAATTTAATATGTTTATTGGCAATATTGTAGATTTTGATTTCGCTTTAAAAAAAATGATGAAGTTACTGAACAAAATTTATTTTCGAATAACGTTTAAACAGAAATAAGTCGAGGCAAAAGTCGAAAGAAAAAAAAACTAGTTGTTCGAGGGGAACGAGCGGTGACACGAGACGCATGCAACTTAATTCCATCAAGTGAAGCCGGGCCAACGCGCCGGAAGCAGGTTTTATGGGAGCGCACATGTTAACTGAGACAGATCAACATTAATTTCAATAGCACGCGCTCGGTAATGATAACAAACAATTAAAGCGAAGTCAAGTCGGCTGCGGCATGAGATCATCGATGGTGTGAGGGTGTCAGAATTAAATGACACGTAGATGGCGTGTGCCGCCATATTACACTCGTTAACGCTCCTTTTGCTAACCTAACTAATAGATTATGAACTCTATGAATTAATAGCACAGTCACTCGTACGGTTCTCATTTCTTCGTCTCCTGTACAACAACTGTGTGTCATTCTTCGGGTCCTCGACCAGTCGTAAAAACAAACTGCTTTCTGGAAACTTGGCTAAACAAAAAAAAGAAATAATTTTTGGGTTAAAATAATACAATTTTGTTCCGAAGGTAAGGTATGTCTTGGACAGGTGGGAATAAGTATTGATACAGTAGGTGCCAAGTAACCGTGTCGAAGATCGCCTCCCGATAAACCTGAAGAATCGAGCGAATGGAAGAGGCAACAACGCGTCTTAATATCGCGGTTGGAAAAATTTGCATTCAGCCATGCCACGAGCGACATCTGCGCGACACCATAATTACGTTCTATTAGCATTGTAATGCAATTACACAGGAACAGCTGTTCCCGAGCTGGGTATGTCAATCATATATTGAGAACCACGCTCGTTACGCTCGTGTAAAATAAAACTCGTACAGTGGATCAATTAATGAATGACTACCACGATAATATCCTGTCTGGAGCGTTGGCCGATCCTCTTCGCCGCCGGCAGCAGATTCTGTCGGACAATGATGTCATTGTGACATCATAACGTCGTTCCAATATCCCTTGCATTCTCTGCATTTGTCACAGAAGCTTCTGACCAACGTTAACGTGGGCGCCTCCAATCTTTTCTTGCATAATTTATTCACGTGTTTGATTAATCGACTCGAGATACCTTCGTGTGAAAATTACGAATTGACTTAATATCCGTAAATTCAATCGTGAAGCCTATGCAAATTAGTTTGTTTAAAAAAAAAGTTACTTAAGGAATTTAATATCCCTACGGATAGAAAAGGAAGTGCACAGTAAACTTGGCACTCTGATCGGGCGGTACGGGACCCGCTTACGTGCATCACGTGATTATAGTGACGCGTGGGTCAAGACGCCAGTGCATCAAAGAGGGAGAGCGAGAGTGCTTGTCGTTCATTAACTCCTTGCCACTGAAAGAACGGGAAGAATGGAAGAGAGAAAAAGCGTCTGATAAAGTCTGGCCCGAGTCATGATCCTCCTCCCACCATCTGTCTTCTTCTGGTGACCTTTTGTACACGAGCCGCGTAGGATTCGCGGATTTAAAAGAAAGCTCCCTTTCGCAAATTTCCTCTTAAACTTTGTTCCAAGTAAAAAACACCTAAGAAAACATTATTTTCAGAAATTCATTTTGTAACGTCGTGACTGTAACATCGCCGATGACTTGACCTTTGAAAAGGTTCATTCTATCCGCTGTAGCGACCCGTTCTGATAAAGGAGCTACCTATTAATCACGGTTCGGCTACACTGGGTCAGAGGTGTACGTTTTAGACGCGAACGGTTGGTTCTATTAGGGTCGCCATAAGTTACAATTAGGTCAGTTTCGGGTATACCGGTCTCCCCTTCTAGGTATAGGTATCGACAACGAGGGTGTGAGGATAGTTGGCGCGGTATGACGAAGATAGCCAACACAGATCTCGAAGAGATTCAGCAGCCTGGTCTATACTGATTTAGAGGCTGTGTAATTTCAGCGTCGCGACACTTACTGTCGTACCATCTATAATGCATAAATAATTACCACTTAGCCCCTTTGTTGTCGCGCTGCCTCGTGGCTGACCGATCGTCTCCCATCCGCTCGAAACGTTTAGGCGCGCGTGATTCATCGCCGAGTTTTGTCCAGTCTGCCGGAATCATTAATGATCGATAACTCATGGCTGTCGCGGGATTCGTGTTTTCCTGAAGAAACAACAAAACTGAATCGCTGATACTCCAGCAATTTTGAAAATTCCTTCAGCAACGAAGTTCCTATACCCGCATCCTTCCGTGATTCGACCACAACGTCAGGGTAGATTCAGGTGATTCGTTGTAACGTGCCATTTTATGGCCGCAGAATGGGACGTTCGGTAAAGTCGAGGCATGATTCGATCCGACAATATCGACGACCGCCTTGTTCCACGAGAATAATTGTTCCGAGCGAGAGCCAAGAGTGGACGTTAAGATAGCTGGACATTTTGTTATCTTTACGGCCCGGCAATCCTGGTGACCATGATTCCTCGCTGGTCTATGCGTGTACGAGGTGGGAAAACGTGGCCTCAGGTCGACAAACCGCGATTTCCAGAGGAACCGTCGCTGTCTGGCCCGGGATCCTTCGTGGACGTTTTACGACACCGAAGTTATAATTATTTTATTATCAACGATCGTAAACGATCGTGCAAGCGAAGGTAATAATATTGCGGTAAATACCGTCGATGAACAGCCCTGAGACCCAACAAGACGTGTTAAGACGCAGTAAAACAGCAGGACGTTGACGTGTTCCCCGGCATTGATCCTCGATTCGACTTAATTTATTGCGAGTCCTGCCCACTGAAAGAGGGACATGGCTACACGCACGATTTTTATACCGATTTTCTTCGTTAATTCTTGAGTCCTTAAGTTTGAAGGAATTCAGGGCGCGGTTAATTAGGAAACCACTGATCATCATCAGCTACCAGATGATCGACACAGTATACTAACTAGTTCTCCTTAAATAAATCGCAAGACTGGATGGTCCGAGTAAAGCCATCATTTTTTATATTATCCTGTAACTCAATGGCGGTTCAATTCGTGCGACAGGGGAACCCCCGCCGGTCTGCTCGCAATTATGAAGGGAGAGGCAATATAATGTCTCCAACGAGAGTGTGATATAAGGATAAGGGCGCAGGGAGATGAAGAAGTGCCATAATACCATGCCAAACCAATCATCCTGTTCTCGTTTATCAGTATCTTTGATTAGAGGCTCTGTCCTCCTGAATAGCTTCTAATAAACCCCGAAATCGCCATATGATTTTCTATACTATGTTGATCATTCGGATTGATACGACCTTCCAGTAAAATTCTCGAAAGATCAAAATTAAAGAACTTTTAAAGGTCTTCCGATATTTGAATCCTTTTTAGATTCTTCCAGGATCAAACCTATTATTATTTGACTATAACGTTTCGAGTCGAGACACTTGAGGATTCAGGCAGTCAAATGTTGAGAGAAAAAGTAGCCGAATGCGCGAACTTAACGGCGCAGATTCCAGTTTGGAACTTCCAGTACGAGCAGTCGTATTCGACTTCGCTTCCTCTTTTTTCTCTTTCTTTCGTCGCTTCGAATCTGAATCCTTGAAAAGCGAACGAAAGCTGCCCTTTTGGCAGAGGACAGAGAGATTGGTTGACGGCTGCTCGAAGGCAGAGCATTATATACACTGGAAGTACCTCCCGCTGGTCGCAGAAATCACTGGCGGGACTTAATAAGCGTGGAAAGAGCCGAAGAGATAGAAGATAGCTAGCTGGATGATGCGAAAACTTTGCTATATTAGCTGCTTTGGCGATTTCGTGGCGCTTTTGCCATACCGCGGAGGAAGGGGGGGGAAGAAGACTTCACGGGATAGCAGCCACGCGTAGCAGACCTCCCCCTCCCCCATTTTGCCTCTGTATCGAACCAACTTTCCGTACTATATGCTTCCCTTTCCGAAGTTTCGGTAAAGAAACGAGGTGCCACGTTCTCGACTAAACGCCCGGATAACGCGCGCGGTGTGTTCGATTTTATGCAATGAAAAGGATAATCGGATCCCGGCTCGACGAAAGAGGGGCTCTGGTGGATACGCGACGCTGACCCTTTAATTTTTAACGCACTCGGTCAGCACTTTGTCTGCCCGGCACGTAGGGGCTGTTTCGTCGCCTGTGAAGGCGCAACTATTTATAAAGAGTTAGGTCACGTCACTAATACCGATGCCAGAACCGCGCAAAGACTGTTCGCCTGGCGCACACCGGCCCGATAATACGCATTTCCATACATATACGAAAGGAGACACGCGAAAGAGGACGCACGGAGGGAGGCGTCGTACGTATTTGCATATAGAGAGCGTTAGCTAAGGGAAATAGAAGCCGAATACGTGACAACCTTGCTATGGCATGGCGATTCTTCGCTGGGAGACGGACACTTCCTATCAGCGCGTTCATTAATAACCAGACGAAGCTGGCCAAAGGTGAGAAGGGTGGTTAAATGGCCGAACATCTACTCCCTTTGCGTCTCTTCTCTTCTGCATACAGGCTGACCCAAACGATTGTCGCCACACGCAGACCTCTTCCCGATTATACAAGACGTGTGACGAGTGGACGTCGAAATCGTATCCGAAAAAATCGCAGCAAGACAAACTGAGAGTAGCTTCGATCTTTTTGCACGTATTTGCACGCGACTCTAATCTTAACGCCAACGTACGCAAAAATAATTTTACTGGAGATAAAGGACAACATTCAGATCCTTAATCCACAGCCCGAAGTTAAACCTGTCCGCGTTTTATTGGTCTATGTATTTTGGTTTGTTCTACGGATAAATACGGTCCCGAAGGTAAATGGGATAAATCTGAATAACACGTTTGAACCGACGGCTATGGTGTCCCTTGATAAGGGTACGAAGGGGTTTGGTGAATGATTAGAGATATTAATATTGCGAGGTAGAAGGGTGCAAAGTACCCAAGTCCTACGAAAGGGTGATACGTATGCTTACACACAGTCTCGTGTACCGCAGAAATTTATAGACAGTCTCTCTCCGATTCGAGTGGAACGTGACTTATGAATATCCTCCAATCTTTTATCATTAATCTTACGAAACAACCGCGGTTTTTAGGCCACCTTTTTCGTGTGGCATCATCGAAACTGAACAGGAGATTTCTCAGACTTGCGAAACGAAAGGTCATCACTAGGAATGATCTCGTCGATAGACGACCAATTTCATCATCGTCTTGAGAACGGTTGCACGATTTTAATTTTCCACGTTTTCGATCGATCAGCCGCCTAGGATCACGAGGCAGCGAGGGGTTACGGTCCGCTCTCGAAGGAGATCCCGATCTCCCGGCGGAGTGTCGGATCACAAACAAACGCGGATCCGTGTCTCTGCAAACTAATTCTAATCTTGGGGCCGCTACCGACAAATCGCTCGCCATAAATCTGGAGCCAAGAAACCGAGAACCAAGACGTTCGTAATCGAAGATAAACCACCTTAGCCTCGCGTCTCCGCTTTCCTACCCTACGAACGGAGCGCGACTATCGTACGGTTATCAAAGTCAGAGCAGGACGCCAAAGCTGCGGGTGGTACCGTCAACGGTGGAGGGCTGCCACCGAGGGGATGACGTCCCGCTAACTTATCCGGATAAATCAGAAATCCCGTGGAGTTCGTTCGTTGCACGTGAACCAGGAATGGACGCTCGACTTCCTACGCTGTTTACACAACGCCAGTTTTTGGTCGTGGGAAACCTTAGACAACCGCCACACGTTCGCAGCTCGTCGAAGTGGGCTTGTACGTCTGGCCCCAAATTTGTTTATATTCCCCCAACTTCTTGACAATTTCGTGTAATTAGAAATTTAGGCGAAGGAAATAGAAAACTTACAGGTCTGCGTCGTATGGCATAGTAATCTTTATTTCTATAGTAGCTACGAAATAATAAACTTAGGTATAATGGCGTCGTGCTGGCCGCATCAAAGGGTTAATGTTATATTTTTCATCGGAGGCCCGTGTCATCGTGTTGTGTAAGAACGCGAACACCGCGGTCCCAGGCTTTCTAAAAACGTTTCTATGCCTTTAATCATCGGCTATAACGATCAAACGGTTCTAAAACGATCTTTAAGATTATTTCTGTCGAGTCTACTTCCAGTGTTGGTCGGTCTTCAAGACAGCATTTCACGGGACAAAGGTAATTACGCCCCATAAATCAGTCACTGCCACGTGTGTACTGTTCGTTTAATCACCGCAACAATCAGAACCGTTTGATTTTGTGAATTTTATTGTCGGTCGAAAGGAGAGGGAGACAGGTCACAGGGAGGGATGCATAATCCGAGCGTCTGACTCTCGTTGACGAGATTGATCGGCGCCCGGCGACAATCGTTGCTGGTCTGAAACAACGAAGACCCTTTTCCCGCTACGAACGCTCTTGACACCGTGGTCCTATACATCACCGAGATTGAAACATTTCCTTATTATTACCGACGTAGGCATAGATTAATTTCACGGCGTTACGAACGTCCATGTTACGTCGGTATCCAAACGACACATAGGTCCGCTCGACGTCCTTCGTCCTTTGTTGCTTCTTCATCTTGGAAATATGAACGGAAAATCGAATGTAGATGCCCCTGATACCAGTCCACGAAATTCTTTTTACAATGGCTCTTTGCTCGCTGTAGTTTTATCGCAGCTTCAAGGGTATGGATAACTCAGGCACATTTCTCTTTTATTCTCAGCCGATGACATATGCGTTCAAGTTCACACAGGGACGTACGATCATCTTACAAATCAGTGATACTTTCGGCCGTCCTTGATGCGCGTTCATAACGGCGGGCAACGGGCGGTCCATCAAGGGCAGACATTGAAGCGAATCAAGAAATCGCCTCTTCCACCTCAAGTAATTGACGTGCATGGTTCAATCATTTGCAGTCGTGTAATTTTCATTGCTCGTTGAATACTGTCCCTGTTCGTACACCCTGAAGACCGGCGAGTTCGGTAGTACGTTCAGCGTTCGGCAAGCAGATCATGAAGAATACGTTGGAACTCGTCGTCTCCGCTTCCCTCGTTCGGTTAGTCTCGTAAATTGGCGCCGGCCAGGGTTGGCGGCGATATTTACTGGAATCTAAGTTTATAATTACCAAGAAATCCAACGCCGTGTGTATCGTTCGTGGCCCTAACCGATCTTGTTATAAACTAGGATCGCATCCTTCTCCCTCGTTTCTGTCACCACCCTGGCCCCCCCTCGTGTCCCAGCGCCCCTTTCCGCCAGCTCTGTTGGCCGCGTATTACGAATCGCCTTCCACGTCAAGCATGGCGAATTAATGCACGTAATATGTTGGCCCCGGGCACGTTTACGGGTTTACGTGCCTCCCGGTATAACTTAAGACCAGTTCCCCGGTGTATCGCGGGTGCAAAGGATTCATTGGCCGTTAAGGAATCGCCGTGCCGATCCGGATACGTTCTCCTTCTTTTCTTTTCACCTTCCCGTCGAACCCTTTCTTTTTTGCCCGCACGATTACACGCGCCGCACTATTTTTCTTTCCTCGCGCGACGACGACGACGACGACAACGACGACGACGGCTTCTTACGGTTACGTCGACGACGCTGAACACATGCCGCAGCTCCCGGTAATCAGCTTTCGATTATTTATCACGCAATTAATCCGGCAACAGGCACCAATCAGGCAGCCAATTTGTAATCGTTAACTGCGCGCGATTCGGAGGATCGCGACTTACTCGAGAAGCGATACTCTACCGCGGTTTATCTGCGATTGATCGCCAATGAGACCGTTGGCTGAAATTTGTTTTGCCCACGTCGTAACTTATATATTACAATTTTAATGTAATCTGTAACGGTCCGCGACGGCAGGACGCTTTTACCCGAGCAAGTACTGGAAAGAACATAAAGAGGTTCTTCTTCCTGATGTACGCGGATACTTTCGAGAAGACCCAGGCGATGATGTATTAGTTGCTACCCTGGGTATAGCACCTGTTTAGTTTCTTTTCTAGGTCGAGGCTCAACACCTGACTCTGGTATTCCATTCAGTAGTACCCGAGACGTTTTGCTTTCACTACTATTCTCTTCAAGACCACCGACTTCAAATTGGTCTATCTCGGATTAAAATAAACTTTCGAAGCTTAAACTACGAAGCTTATTCGTTAATTTACAGAATTGAAATTTTTCAAATATTAACTTGACTATATTAGCGCAGAAAAATGTTGAAATGTAAAAAAATGTTGACGATGCTGCGACAGCGATATTGTGTTTCCCCGACTGGGAAAGAACTCCTCTTATTCGAGGAATCGACATTAGACGGTGGAAGTTTTGTTACCAGAAACCGGAATTCACGATACTTTCCATATTTCAGAACTCATCGGGTGCTCGCGAATAAAGTACAACGTTAATGCTTTCTTATCCTCGCAGCGGGGGGAAGGAAAGGTTTAATACCTTCTTAAATATTCCCTCCATTCTCTTTTCCCCGGTCTTCTTCACGGTCCCCACCCCTGCCGGATCTTTTCGCGTTCCTCCTTCTCCTCGAGTCGAGTATTAGAACGGGGGTAGTATTCTTAAAGGCAGAAACAAATAATACGATTACGTTCCGTTTCCGTTTATTAAGGAAACAAGATACCGCTGTCCGGCTGGATGATTCCGAAGCCGTCTCTTCCTGAGAGCAAGTATCCTCCTTTACCTATGGACACCTCTTTGCAACGAGGCACCCGATACCGAAACTCGATATTAAAACTCGCGAGTATTACACTGGATGCAGATGGCACTCACTCGAGTCCGCGAAAGAGAAAAAAATACGCGTAAGCCTGATCGTCAGGCAGAGTTTCAACGATTTCCTGTGAGAGCACTTACTTACCGTATTCGATATCCTGTCGACTGTATTCAGGGTAATCACTTTCACGTCGCCGAAGTTGGGGGAACGGTGGGAAATTCTGTCAACACCCGAAGTTGCTCACTTGGCCTGTGATAAATTTCAGCGAAGGAAAGAATTTTAACTATGGAAAGTGAAGCTTTCAACGCCGTGAATTAGCGACCCCAAGGTATCGCGTCGGGTTCACCTGTGCCTGGCTGGGTGGGTTACGATGAATCAGCCGATTTATTTGGAGATCCGAGACGACAGCGTTAGCTTCGCGTATACGTACTAGAAGTCACAGAGAGAGAGAGAAAGAAACGGTCACCACCCACCAATCATACCAGCAAGAGGACAGGTCCAACCCAGCAGACGAACTAGGACCAGTTAGCCTAGTCGGACACAAATGGCGCGCGTGTAGCACGTGCGGATATATTGAGACACGTGCTAACGCATTCTAATTATCATGTGCATAATGGTGGCTGCTGGCCAAGCTTCAGAAATACATCAGACTGACCCACTGTAGATGGGTACACTCATACGGATTCCATGAAAATGAGGAATATTCAGTAGAGGAAACCACAGTAATCGAAGAATATTTATTTTCCAGTTGTTTTTTTTTTTTTTTTTTTTTTTAACAACATCAGTATTTCGTTTCGACCTGGGTAAAAATACTGATAGACGATTCAAGGAAGATTCAGTCGTTCCAGGTATTAGTAGGAAAGGATTAAACAGTGAAATAGGATTCGAAATCGTTAATGACTGTCAGACGTTCGTCAATTGATGTGAAGAAATGTCAAGCGGTCTTCGGGGTCCAAATGACCGTTCGTTCGTTCGAGCACAATGACATATATTTTTTTTCTTCTTTCTTTCATCCCGGTCGAGGACAATCACACAGGTACGCTCGTTCTTCCCTTCACGCTCTTTATTTCTCCTTCTTCCACGAACCATACGTCATCGAAGCCTTTCGTGTTCTCGTCGAACAAGAGGAAACCGACTGGCATTCAGTCGACAACGAATGCCCATATAGACGAGGACCTCCTTCTTCATCTTCAACGCCTATTGCTCGAAAGCGGGCCCCACGGTTTCGCGTCTCATTTTTTTCTACCGAGCCGATCTTCAATCTTCGAGCCACGGCCACGGATGGTCATTGCCAGGTCCGAGTGATAGATGTGGAAATAATTATAGGCGAACGGTCGCGCAATAAAAGTAAAAACCATGTCAAATTTTGTTGGACCTAATGACTTTTCACCATGCAACGAGCTAAATAACTACTATTTTCTATCAAAATAGAAAATTTCAGAAAACATACGACAGAATTTTGCGAAATTCGATGTGTCGCCTGCCTGTCACGGGTGTCGTCAGTGGCCAGAAGGCAACGTACGTCGACGGAATAATAAATTTCAAGTGGGGAGGGTTGGTAATCTGATTAACCGCGATCATAGTGTGCATTAAATCCTCGGCAGACTTAAATCCACCCACTTGTTACTAACAAGCAAGCCTTTTGGAATCGGTCTGTATAAATTATGGGCGACTGCAAACCAAAGCTAGGTAAAGACCGCTTCAAAGATAAAATAAACGAGCGAAAAGCGTAGCACCTGTAACAGGACCAGACGCTCTTCAGTTTCAAAACTTCATAGCTCCTAACTATCAGTCGAGGTTTGAAAAAAAGAAAGGAAAAGAAATTAGGAACGATTTGTCCTCGTCGACGTGTGACGAAAGGCGAAATCAGTTTGTTCCCAAAATCAAAGACCCTTCGAAACAGTTGAGATGATTTCTGGACCGAAGGTCGCGACCAGGCCTTTCCCCGTTCCCCTTTTCGTAGCCGACTAATGCACCATGTTGCCCCGGGGCACGGTAATGCCTAATTAATCCAATTAATCTAGGCTTGAGCACAAATGACCTCGGAGAACGAGGACCTGAAAGCACGAGGCAAAGGGCCGGCACCGATGTCCTGCGCGACTGATGGACCCCGAGGTCCGATCTAACATTCCGAGAAATTAACGATTATCAGTGATTTATACAAATTCATATTTTAAATTATTGGCCGTCATTAGCGTGCTCGGAGGTATTAGTTGGCTGTGACGTGTAAAAGGTTCAAGCCTAACCTCCCCCCGCCTCCCCTCTTATGCTCCACGCTCTGGCCCGACCTAACCTCACACATTTCTCCTTCAGGCTCGATCATCGTTCCATAGCGTGGGCCTCGAAACGCCGGTGTGTATAGTATTCGCTCGATCCGTCCAGATCCCCCGTCTGTTCTCTCTCGCGCACTCTGGAATATATTATCGTTTTGTTCGTGCGAGTTCGACGGAGACAGATACAGGCCAAGAGAACGAGAGAACCGAGCCAGGGCCGGGCTGGTTGTCATTGGCTCATTTGTTAGACGCCATCCAAAGCATGCGGGGCCTTGATTTAGTGCTTCCACCTCAAACCGCGCGCGTATATACCTCGAGAGATATCTGCCGCGGCGCCCTTCATCGAACAAAGCCACGGATTGAACCGAACCGGCTATGCGACTTCATGATCCCATTGACGTTTTCCAAATTCCTCCGTCCGACGATCGCAGCTTTCCGTTTCACGGTGTTTCGCATCGCTTTGTTAGGTTTCGCAATTACGGGTCGAGCATCAACGCCTTGTATCGCAAAAAAAAAAAAAGAATTGCAGGGGAGGCAGGCGTAGGTGGTCTCCTCTGACCCCATCCGCGGGCTCCTTGTACTTATACGGTAGTCGAACGACGTACCCGGGGAAATCTAATTGTTGGTCTTCGGGCAAATTGCAAAAACAAACCGAGGTCCGAGAAGGCTGTCGGTGGTTGATCCTTTCTTATTTTTTCCTCATCTTCCTCCACAAGGAATGGAAATACTAATTTTGCGGAATACGGTGGCCAGACTGCGGTAAGCGGCCGTCGAAAGACAGTTGTGCGGGTCGTGATTACCCGGGGATAATTATAGTCGACGTGCGCACGGGTTACCCGCTCCGGTGTGCGCGGGACTATCGTCCGTCTGATGGGGAGTCCGAGGTAAAACGACTTTCCGAAACGATAAATCATTGAAAAATTGAGCGAAGGCGACTGATCTTCGGGCGCGCACTTAATTAGACCAACTTTCGTAGCATGTTAACTTTCCCCGAAGAAAAACAACGTGCACGAAGCTGTCGAGCGAAAGCCTAACCGTATCGATACTTTTCTGATCCAGGATAAAGATTTTAACACGAATAGGACAATATACTTGATGAAGTTGATAAATGAAATCGGATGATAGAATAACCGAGAGGGAAAATAAAGAATCGTGCGTTGGCGCGTTCGGGGAACTGTAAATACCTCGATGAACGACAATAAGGATTTATTGCAGCCGCCTTTGACGGTAGGCCGGCTGTTTTCGGTTTCGGGGAAGGGTCATTTTTGATATCACAAAGCCACGTTAATTGTTGTGTTACGAGGACGGGACCGGCAAAGCGAGGGAGATGCCGAAGAAGATGGAGAGGAAGGAGATTGTAGCGAAGAGAGTGAAGACCGGGGAAAGGTTTCAGTCAAGATATAATTGCTACATCCTCTTAGTCACGTGCCACTCACGTGGTTCCCAACTGCGACTGCTGACGACTATCGAGCCACTCTATGCTTCGGAGGGCATTCTCAACTCAAATTGAAAAACCAAGTATTTTTAAAAAATATTTCCTAAATAGAACTTCATTGAAAACACCATTTTGGTTGTTTAGTATTTCTTACCATTTTTATGCGATGTGAACTGGGGGATGCTAAGGAAATTATTGATCATTTTACAATTAAGTGGATCATGTACAGGATACTGAACAGGCTGAAAGAAATTCTATTTGGTCTTGGCGGCAACGAAATTCGCGCGAAGATCAGCCATTAATTTCTTTTCGAGAGAAAAACTCGGCCGACCTAATGGAAGCCATGGTCTAATGCCTCCTGCTGTGTCCCCCATAGGTCTTTCTTTTGCAGCGCTCTTCTACTAATGGCCACTCTTTGATGACAAATATCAGACCAAAGAAAATATATAAATTACTTCGAGTAAGTTGCTCCCTATCGGTAACGCCCAGCTCCATACTCGTCAATAACCCCGATCGAACCAAGCAGTGATTAAAAAATAAAAACAATATAAAAATTAATA
Organism: Anthidium xuezhongi; assembly: GCA_022405125.1. NCBI lineage: Eukaryota > Metazoa > Arthropoda > Insecta > Hymenoptera > Megachilidae > Anthidium > Anthidium xuezhongi. Next base: position 3,483,204 of record CM039637.1, read on the forward strand.
AAAAAACCTGGAATTTCATAAATTTTTACTTCGATCTAAATTTTGACGCGGATTTCATGGCTGGACCACGTAGTAGCTGGTGCACGCAGAAACTGACAGGTTCAAATTGCAATTGAAGTGAAGATAAAATGAAATCACAGCTGAAGCTTTCGAAAAGGAGGCCGTGACGATTTTCCTCCGTCGTTGTAGATCGAATTCCATGGAGGAAGCGTGCGCCGTACGTTATCTCAATTAAACCGTCCGATTACGGTTTTTAAGGGCGCAGGTGCAACCGAATGACGACATTGAAGCGTGACACCGAGCGATGCATCAAATCCTTCTGCAAACTCGCCAGTTGCACCCGGATCAAACCGTAATTCTTCGCGAGAAGGAATCGCGGTGAAACCCTTTTCGTCGAGCTGCCACTTTTAGTTGGCTATGTGTACGTGTGTGCGCACACACGCGGCCACCGCGCCGTACTTTGACAGACACAAAAACATCGGAGAGCCTTGATAAATTGCCCGAGAGAGGGGTGGGGAGGGCGGCGGGCAGAAAAAGCATCGGCCACTCGAGGCGAGGCTGTTCGAAGCGGCGCGAGGAGCGGACGAAAGAAATGGGAACGAAGAAGAGGAGAGGCGTTAAGGACAGGATACATCACGGGCTTGGTTCCGGTATTGTTCGCGTTAATAGCGACGAAACACAACGGATTCATCCCCCTCGACTCGTAAATACGTGCGTTCCGGTGAACGATGCTTCGATTATCTTGATCTGGAGAGCGTCAATTTCCACGGAAACGAGAAACAGGAAGCGCGCTCCTTCTCGATCGAGGGACCGGCCAAAGTAGTCCTCCCTTCCCTTGCCATTACAACTATGTCCTTTGACGGGTAGATAACCTTCAGATAACTCCAAAATATCCGTGCGACCATTCTTTCCGTCACAATTCTTAAGAATTTCTTATTTTGTATAAAAAAAACCCGTCGTTTTAATATCGCAAGGCGAGACAACTTTGACCCAAAGTAATTTCGTGTACTCGTATCTCAAATGATAGTAAAAAAAAACTGTGAGTGTAAAAATTAACAATAGAATGTTAAATTAATTCAATTCGAGTGCTGCAAAGGTTGGTGGTGCACCAAATTCGCAAGCAGTTTTCATCCTCCCCCTTTTTTTTCCCTCCTTCACCTCCCTCCGCAGCGGCCACTTATCCATGATTTATTGAAATTACATCTCGACACGCGAAAAAAGGAACGTTTTCCCGCGGCATTATCTTCCGTTCTCCTCGCTCGAGCACGAACGACAATCCTCCGTATCCGTGACAGGACAATATAACTATCATCTGTTTGAAGATTAACGATCTTTTCAGGTGAGCCAGAAAAGGGCCTCCGGTTGTATAGATCGACGTCTCTCTTTGCGTACGCGTTATTTCACGATTAGGGACGGGTTGTTTGTGTCGGCTAGGGACGTCCAGGCGTTCATCCTCCCTTATCTTCGTCTTTGTTAACACATCGTATCGCATAAAAATACATTTTTCACCCATCGTTCAATTTCAAAAAATAAAGTGCAACAGCCCTCCTGATCAAAATTGTCCCGGAAGCCCTATGGTCCTCGATGGTGCGCCCTCGTGTCCACATCTCGAAGGAGGTATTCGATTTCGAGTAGGGAAAATCAATTTCCAGGTGTGTTTCAACTGAATTTCACACCGAAACAGAGAAAACGACAACGTAGAGCAGATTGTTTGCACTTGATCGAGGATGGAAGAAAAAAAGGGGTAACGAACAGAGCCGGAAGATGATGCGATGGCTGTGCAAATCGGGCTCGAAACCATCGCGCGCACAGTGAATCGAGGCTGGGTTAAAGCAGCAATTTCGCTGGATGTTCCGAGCCGGCAAAGTGCGATAATAAGCCCGCGGGCAGTCGGTGAGAATCTGCAATTCGCTCCGCTCAAATTGAATACTCCGTAGGCGGAATCTGGACTCCTCCGCCAAGGGTTAACGTAAGCTCAGCGATCCGTGATATAGTTGCCTCTTTGTAGCTATCTGTACAAACGCACGTTTACTTCGTTCAACAACGAAATGTCGTTTCAATTCCGCCCGACGCGTATCACGGATTCCTCTGGTTTTTCTCGTCGACGTCTGCAACAAAATAAACTTCTCTCTTCCTTGCGTCTTCTCGCGCGAGCATTTAGAGTGGGAGTCCATATTCGGACAGCTTTCCTGCGAGTTTCACTGTCGAACGGAAACGAAATTTATGATCAATAACGAATCCGGAATGGTCACCTTCGAGCATTCTTAAACCCGAAATCTAACAAGATTGAAGGTTCAGGACGATGAATCGTGGCTAATTGATCGTTCTGCAGAGAAAAAAGAAAGAATAGCCGAACAGCAGAGGGAGAAAGGGTTATTAAAAATGCTCTGAAATATCCAACGGATTAAATCGTCTCATTTGCATAAGATACGGTCACCGTAAACACGAATTTATGGATATGCGAACGTATAGATTCGAGGTGGAACAGGATAACTGATAATAAAGGCGCATCCTCCTGGCGAATAATGAGAGGGTTCCCTGGGTGGTGTGGCGCCACGATCTGCGACCGAAGATCTCGCATAACCTTGCACCGGGTACAAAAAAATAAAGCTTGCGTAACATTTTTTTGTTAACAAGAGAAGAAGGATCGTTTTATTTCATTCGAATACCGAAATTATTCGTTTAATTGCGCCGTGGACCGTGAATTTCCTTCCTTGATGAAAAGTGTTCAGCAGATGGCCAGATTTGCCCATTATGCCCAACACCTTTGAGCGCGCTCACACATGCAAATGTGACAGTATCATCGCAAAGGAGGCGCGCACGCCTGGTGGCAGCTTGTTTGCATTAGGCTGGCCGCTTGGTATATTACGTGAAGTCAGAAAAATGCCGGACTCGAAAGCAAAGTGGACAGCCAGCGACGTGAACACGACAAAGAGTCCGGTAGCTTTTCACCTCGAGCAACCTGTGTAATTAACAGCCAATATAATTACACACAGCTTCTGGAGCAGCGCCGGTCGGCGTAAAAAGCGCGCCGACGTTAGAATTAAACACGATCAAAAAGTATTTGCGAACATCAGCGAGCTGGATATTTCTGTAAAATCTCAGTCGGGTTAGTCAAATAGAACCTTCGGTCTGTATTAAATTTCGAAAAAAGGCTCTCGTTTTTCGCACGCTCTCAATTTCAAACTCGAAGATAAATAACTAAAACCGGAGTTCCACGTATAAATTATTTCGTCGCATCTGTACGTGAATCGTTTTTGGAACCGTTCGGGGTTTGATTCAGGACTTTGGGCGATGATTTCTGAAATCGAACATCGTTAGAAACGTATCATGTGTTTGAATCGTCGAATAACCAAGGAAAGAGGGTGGGCAACGTAGAAAGGTTATGGCAGCGAGGGCTGCTGAAGCACAAATCAATTAGTGGGGGGCCCTCGGGCTCTTCGGGTACCGGTACTACCCTTTCTCGACCGTGCTACCCCGAATATCCCCTACTTCTGTCGACGTAACGAGTTACCCTGGCCTTTCCAACCGTTTGTCTCTCTCCCTCTCTCTTTATCACGCTCAAGGTAGCCACCACGAATACAGATTGCGTTTCAATCTATACGCTAACGAGTGTTTAGTGTTTACCGAACCGCGAGCCCACCGCCTTTGCGTTCGCCACAATTTCCGTGGACCTCTGTCTACAATAAACGGGGAGGATGCGACTGTTTCTAACAGAACGACGTCTTGAACCGTTCCTAATTTTCGATACAGGGGATAATCCAAAAACAAGGACGATATATAAGACGAAGACGAAAAAAAAAGAAAAATTAAGGCGACAGATTGGATGTTGGTTTCGCTCACGCGGTGAACCCTTCAAATACCATCGGCAGATCGCCATAGGGCCACGGTGGTCGGGCCAGAGCCCCCACGGGCCCATAAATATCAAATTTTTATTTTGAATGGGAAAACGAACGATCGGTCGATGCAACGCGTCTCTGGCCCACACTAAATCAGCGTTACTTTATTAAGTATTACCTTTAGTTAACAGATACTTAATCAAAAGGTGCACGCCGTACGCCACTAATTTGACTTTGGCCCCCATAAATATTCGGGGGACCGGCAAGGCCGACCGCGGCAATCGACATCGGCCGAAAACCGGCGTTTGCCCTCCAAATACCAGACTCGGCCGGACGTGAACACCGGACAGAACGACGGATGAATGGGCGACCAATGCTTTCGTACCGATAAAATACTCCTGTAATTAAATGCGAGCCTCCTACGACGCATCGTATCGATCACGCTTTTCGAAATTTTCTACGGCCAACCGATACCCACCGAACCTTCCTAGATAGCCGTGCCATGGACAAATGGGGCTCCAAATTTTGCGTATAAAAAAGGGGCTCGAACAAACCTTGATCTATGGTCCGCATACGACGACGCCGAGATAACTTTTTGCAAAATTCTATCGAATCAACTCCATAGTTCCGTACAACATCCCCGAGATAGGTTAAGGTTAGTTCTGCACAATTTTCGAAGTACTTGACCATTTCGATGTTTTTCTGGAGGATATGGATTTAAATAGAGCCCAGGGTCGATCTAACGTACCGTTTCGGATGATCAAGTGCTATTTCACGTGTTTCACACCAAAATAGATGGTTGTACACGAGGTTCGGGATGTTTCAGTTCGTGTTCAAGAGATTTTATTTATAAATACATTGATTAATGCACGTGTCGCCTCACATTTTATGCGTTCTGTTCCGCTGGCAACGAGTAAGAATACAGTTGCCAGGCAATTTAAGACGCATCGAAAAACGCGATGGTCAGTCGCGAGACGGCGGGGAGGAGGAGGGGTCGAAATTTATGCTCGTCCGCCAATGCATCGCCACTACATCGGTCGGTCGTCAATAACCAAGGTCCGCCGATACGATACACCTTCCTCGTGGCCCTCTTCGGGGCCTCCGAATATCCGATTGCAATTATTTCTTCTTGTTTGCATACTTCCCTCGAATCCATCCGGTTGTTCCCAGAAGTCATTGATATTCGCGTAATCGGCGGAACGCTGATACCGAGATCGTATCTGATCCTTGCGAGCCGATCACTTCGTTACGGATAGATCCTTAAGGACCTCCTGCTCCTTCGTGCGAACTTTTCGACACAAATTCTTTCAAACGTTAATAGCCGCTTCGGGATTACATTGAATCGCCGAGTGGGCTCTATTAGACCCCAGGAATCTTCGTGGTTTTACAATTTGTAACTTTGCTGACTTCCATACTGGATAATATCGAACATACTTGAAATGTCCTGACCATTAATTTAGGTGTGATTCTATGGCTCTACTGTACCAAGTAGTCAGGCTTTCCTTACTCCTTCATTAATTTACGTTTTCATTTATTTCGTTCACTATTTTCACCATCGGACCCGAACTGCTCCCCAATAAATCTGGATGGCAGGAATCGAAAGGATGGTAAATAATGGCCCCCGAGCGCACGGGGACCGTAAGATAACAAACAGAGAAACAGTGCATCGGAGAGGTCTGTTCCTCGTTCCCGAATCGAATCTCAAGTAACCTGAACACCAGCAACGAAATCTCATCCATCTTTCGTGGACAAAATAGTGGCGGTACATTGGTGTCCCATCTTGAACAAGGCGATCGTGTGCGTTCCGGGACGGGGAGGGCTGGTGTGGCTTAGGTGTATTTCGGTCTCCGGCGATAAAGCATTTTTATGTCCTTCGTGGCTGTTTGATTTCGAGATTAGCCGGGAATTTTGGGCGAACCCGCATATCACCGTGATTTACGTGGTACCGGCATTTAGCCCAGAAGAGTCGAGTGAGAGAGAGAGAGAGGGGGGGCAGGGCGGGGATCGGTCACCGTAGCGCCCTGCTAAAGGTAGAATTCTCTTAAATTTCAAATTTATACCCGACGCGCTGTCATAATCTTGATTCTGACACCCGGACGCGAAGCTATTTGTTCGTTCGCCTGTTCCGCGGCTGCACGGTGGGCTTATTTGTCAGCCGGCTCGCGTGAACTCGAAGGAAACCAGGGGAAAAAGGTAAAAAGAAAAAAAATAAAGAAAGAACGGGTCGAGCATGCAACTCGAGCACGATCGAGTTGCTGACGACAAATTGGGACTCGCATTGAAACAAAAGAACAAGCTTCGCTCGAGTGCACTCATCCTGAGAAAGGTGACGTTGACACCTGCACGAAATTGATTTCATAGTTGAAGTTTAAGGCTTATTAATGTCCTGTAATAGATTACCGGACGTATTATTAATTCTTGACCGATATCTTCTGTTTCAGGGTCAACAACGAGGTCGCCACGGTGCGTGATCATTCCCGGAAGTTCTACCGTTCATGTCCCTCTACACCTAGGTCCTGGACCGGGCCCCCGGGATGATTTAAAGGTGGGCAACGTCGATTTTGTAGGCTGCGAAGAACAGTGGTGGTGGACACGTTTGATCAGGATACCTTAGGCCGAGGATATTTTAGGTGGTACCGAGGGGCACACACCGGTTGCCCTCCCGGTGTGAGGACGATTTAAAGCCTACTGGTTGGGCCCAACTCGCTCATGGTGGTCTATATCAAGACAGAGAACCCACTCAATATCATCCCAGTTCTTATATCGCACTGTCCCTTCTTCCTCGTAATTCAATATTTTACTTAATAACATTGAAATTCGTTTCCATTTTCTTATTAGCGAATGGCCACTTTTCGCTCCTTTTTACGGCTCGTCAGAAATTCTATTTTCGGAGTCGTGTGTCCCATAAAAATTGCAGCTATACAGGGTGTCACGTAACGGCGGAGATCGGGTGATTCTTCACTTTTCATCCAGCGTTAAGCAATATAAAACTCAGTTATTCGTATTCGATCCTCTCCAACCATTCGGCTGTTTTTAATTTCTAATTTATTATCTCGGAAACAAAGACCCATATTTTTATATTTGCGGCTTAATTTAACACCTGGAGCCTTCATTAGTTATACGACAGCCGGCATAATCAATCGCGAATCAGCATCTACGATCCAGGGTTTAGTTGTCCGTAAAATTTACAGCGAGTTCCGTTCGACAGCACATAATGATAAATCAACGGCCAATTAAATCCAAACCGAATTTATAAACGAAAACGACGACGCTCTCCCGATAGTCATCCTTGACGGCCAGTAATTTGATCGGCGAGATTTTCGACGGATATAGATGCAACGACGTCCCCCTGCAGAATTATGAGACTTTACGATCCGGCTCGATTTCTCGAAATGAAAATCGACGAAATTACACACGGGAACGAACTCGAATTCGGTGGAAGTCACCGTGAAACAAGCTATAAATGCAAATGTACGCGCACCGGCTCGGACCTTCGCTCCCTGTGCTTAATTGCACGAACGTAATAATAATTTGAAATCTTCGTTCCAAATCGGGTGTATGAAAGAATTTATTCGTCGAATCAAATTAGCTGAACACAGAGGAAAATTTTAACTTCGTTTTTGATTTTCAAGACTTTCGTACCTGCATTTGCACGATCTTCGAAGCTTTCAGCACCCAATTCAGCTACGATTTGAATTTCCAACATTTCTGCAGCGCACCAAGTCCCAAATTATTCGCAATCTCTTCGGTTCTAAGATAAATTTGGTCACGATCATTGATGGTTCGCGTTTCACCGACGAATTCAATTTTCCCGCGCACTCGAAGAACTTAATTGAATGTAAGACTCCGGTGAGATACTGGTTCCTACGAAACAGGTGTTTCTTGATTTATCGCGGACACGTTGGTCGGTTTGACCGGATTTGAGAATGTGAGAGATGGTGCAGAAACGCGTTTAGCGATCACGCGATCATTAATTTTAATGACGCAGAGTCAACAGTTCCTTTCTTTATTTCCTTTTTCGTTTTTTTTTGTTCCCGCACAGTAGAAGCCCTGATTTATCACCGTGATAGAATGAAGACTTTACGTGAACGCTTCCGCGAGCGGAATCTGTTTTCACCTCCGAAACACGTGGAATCATTTTTTGGTCGCTGATTCGTCTATCGATTAATCCGTATCGTCGCTTCGCGCTTCAACGATTCGCGAGAGAGGATGACTTTTCGCTTTTTTCACGACTTTCGAAACAGTCGAATTAAGTGATTTGTTACAACTTTACTGTAATAAAGAGCGATTCGTCGTTCGTGAATCAGCGCGCATTTTAAACTGTTAAAAGGAGGAACGTCGGGTCCAAAAAAAGGCGAAGAAAGAGGCTGTGTAACGAAAATTTTCTCGTCATTAGCACGGGTTGATAAGTGTCGCGAAGTGTGGTGTAACCGCTTGATCCGTCGGCATTAAAAGGAACAGATCCATTCACCGGCTATATAATTACTTGTGGAGGGGACGTTCAGCAACGTGACGCATAAAAGCGGCGTTATTAAAAATTTTAAATGTCTATTAATTACTCACCGTTATACCGACCGCGCGAAGGAACTGTATAAAATGCATTTAATTATCGCACTCTCTGAATGGAGGAAATCAATGGGTTTCCCTCGTGGTAAAGCGACACGGTGGTGGTTTTTCCTTTTTTTTTTTTTTAAACCTCAGTTTGTTGCTTCCACCGTTCACCCTCGAAGGCAACCGCCCCTTTCCTGTTACGCCCTTGTACTCACCCCCCACCCCCTACCCTCCTGCTACCAGGGGCTCTGGCATTAATGAGGGCGACACCTGAATCCGTGATTACATCGCGGCAATGAAAAGTAATTTGTCGATTCACGGCACGATGGACCGGTTCGATACCGTTCCTGCAATTTTCCACTTTTCACGAGTGAAAAGCTCCTTCTCTGGCCAGTGCCGCCCCGGGAATAACTTCCGTTTTTTTTCCCCATTTTTGCTCATTAACGTCGGGGACCAACAATTTGCTCGCGATTTTTATATTGATGCTGTTTATTGAGCATACGACTGGATGAACGTTCGCTCGAGAAGTATTATTAATTGGGTCTGCTTTTGAACATGTCAAAGGCTCTGATTGCACTCGTGATGGATGCCATGTCGAGAAATTAAATTCGATGAGTATGCTTACATTTTTTGTTTGTTTTTGTATAAATCTGAGAACCAACTACGGTAATCCAGTCGCGTTTGCTGAAGTACCTTCATTTTATTTTTTTCATTTAACTATAGATCACGATATATGTATTGCAGATTAAATTCAATTTTAGCTTAATTTTTCAAATGTACGAAGGTTATTTATTAAGTGTCGTAACCCTGTTTCAAGGATAACCTGAATCGGAGTTACGGAATCAGAGTTAGAGGTGTATCAAATAAATACATGGACGTAATTTCTTGGAGATGTTGATTCCTGACACCAACCCTGAAGGTTTCAGTAACCGAACATACAGGACACGTCCTCCAATAACATATATCTCTGCAGTGCACTGTCCAAAGAGCAGAAACTCCAGAAGTGTCACCGAGAGCGAACTTGGGTCGCCCGACCTGGGGGTTCGGCTACGGCGCCGCTTACACATTGTTGACCCGTGGCTGATATATCGCCTCCTCTACTGGCAAGCGGTTCTCAGCCCTCCCTATCGGTCAATCGATCCCGCGATTTGGATCCTGGAACCCTGTAACGATATCTTGCTCGATTAGGAGACCTACGGATCCTTTCGGACTTAAATTGGTACCCACCGAGGCTTTCAATTTAAACGGAACACAGCTTATGGACTCTTTCGACTTAGACCAGTGACGTCCAGAGGAATTCTAGGTCGGATAGCCGTTCTGGAGTGATAGCGACTCGAGGATGCCCTTATCTGCAGAATCCAGGCATTTAGCCATCGTTTTTTACATTCAGTTCCGAAAGGGAGACAATTTTACGACTCCTTGCATCGAGCCAGGAGGATTAAGGGTGCACGCAACTGGCTGATCATTAAATTGAGAACCAATATTGGCAAGCTTCTGCGACGCAGCTGCCAGGAACATAAACATACGAGAGTCGCGTAGCCCGCTGGAAAGGCCACCGATGTAGATATATGTATATGTATATATATATATATATACGTATACAACAAGTGTAAGCTGTAAGAGCGGAACGTGGGCAGGCGCGCGATGCAAAGCACTAATTTGTAACCAAGTTGTCGCCCTGGTTTGACACTGCAGTAAATACGAGGGTGATAGCGTTGTATATCACTGGGCCACCGCTACCTCCACCCGTTCTCGTTGCATCGCTTCAGGTACCAGGTGGCTACAGGAATCGTACCGTACAGTCTCTGTGCTTCCATGATTTCTGCCCCAAGCTAAAAAGAAATCTAACCTCGAAACGCGGCGAACACACGAATCGAATATTTATTTCGTAGGACACAGGATAAGCTAGGCCCACCTCGAGCGCGCGTACCTAGAAGCGTCACTCTTATTTATCGGTAATTAAAGTCGTTAACCGTTGGTGTCACCGTATGAGCAAACCAGCAACACGGTCATCAATTACGATACCCTTTAAAGGGAGATGTCATTTACATCGCTTAATTGACAACCGGTCGATAGCATTCCGAAACTATCCAGCTCCGAGGAATCCGTTCGATCGATGAATATTTGATCGATCCATGTTTTAGACGGCGATACCATCGACCAACGAACGCGAGAAACAAATGTATCGGAAATCCATTGGCCGGTTTGGTAACGTTCCGCCGTCGCGGCTCGGCGAATAAATCTCTAAGCGAGTAAAGCGACGATAAGATCGACTTCGAAAAATAGAACGCGTCACGATAGAAATCTTTCGAGGTTTGATCGCAGCCACGTGAAATTTACAGTCCGATGGGAACATATGCGACATCCAAATCGAGCGGGGATAAACGATGGCGGGGCAACGAATTTTGTGGTATGCGGTCAGAAGTTCAACCGAAGTTTTTGGAATTTAAAAATACCTCGCTGTTATGTGCAAAAACATCATCCTTCTTCGATCATTTAAACTTCAAACCGAATCTAATTCAGCGCGAGTCAGGTTTTATTAACGACATGCCAATGATATTTATCGACAGCGGCGCCTGCGGGCGACTTATGCCTCGTTGATCGAAAGTTTTATCGGCTAGGCCGGCGATGTTAACGCGCCGGGAGAATTTCAAAGAGTATTTGAGGCATTCGAGGCAACGGTCAAGCGTGAAACGCTGATCGAACGGAAAATGACAGAGGGATACCCCTCGGCGAATTAGTCACAAGTCAGCTGTTCACGCCGTCGATTAATAATCGGTAGCCGGACGGTTCGTAAAGTGATCAATTCCGACATCGCAAGTCGATTTGTTACACGTGTTGCGATAATCAATAATTCAGTCATGCTGGTATTTATCTCGGGCCGAATATCAATTTCATGGTCGAAGCAGCGACCGCTAACCGAACGTATTACATTTACAACGCGAGATACCCTGAAGATCGCGCATCCCCCTTGTTAATTCAAGAAAGAACTTGAGACTCGAAAAAAAAGCAGAGGAAAAAAAAATGAACCCAGAAGCTTTTCCTTCGCCTGGTGGTTGGCGTGAATTGAAAATGCGACAGGAAACGGCGTAGCCGGGAGAAGAATCGAGGAAACAAATTACAGGCCGGATTTTCCGGTCGGCCGATTAAAAATGTAGTACACAATGGAGGCTTTACGTCAAACGTTCAAGACAGGCGTGCTCCGCGAGGCTGACGTCCGGACGAGTTCGACGCGAGGGGGGTGAGAATTCGTTATTAAAATTAATTATTCAGATCGGCAAAATGGCGATATAAGGCGTGGCGGGCCGTTTCGACGAAATGAATCGTAAATTGGAGGCCGCGCAACCCCCGCGGGAGAGGCGCATCCCTTCGCCTTTCCGCTCCTTCCGTCGAAGCCCCGGCTACCACCCGCCCTCTAACCCTTTGTTCTTACCTATTAACCACCCCCTGATTTATACACGATTGTTCGCCAGCGAAGTTTTTTCATTTTATTCCGTTCCTAGCCCCTCCCTCCCCTCCCTCCCCCCTCGCTCGTTCCTTGTGGTGGTCCTTGCTAGCTGCAATCCACGTTGGATTCTTATTTCTCAGTGGTTTTCAACCGGCTGCCTTCCACACGAGCGGATCCTGATTAACTCATACAATCCCTGGGTCCAGCCGTGAATCTCTGATTTGCATGAGCAAGGAATTCCTTCGGTTTAAACCCCCTCGAGCCCTATCTTCCCTCCTTTCTCCGCATATCCGTCGTCCTTCGATCCCTCCCTCCCCTCCCCTCCACCCCCCCCCCTTCTCGCCCTCCTCATGCCACTCCACCCTGCTTAAACGAGCCACCGGCGATTTGAGCAAGCCCTATCGGGAGCGCATTTTAATGCGAGTCTAATTTTCGATTTAATTTCGGTAAAAATGATCCGGCCTCTTGGACGATCCCACGAGAGGGTGGGTGAAAGGGGGGAAGGGGACTAGCCGCAGACTGATTCGCCCCACTCCGCGGAGCATCCTATCCTGTTTCTCCTGTTCGTCGTCGACGAAAGTTCTCCCCGTAAAAACCCATTTGCATAACGTTTCCGTCGCCTTGCCGGGATGGAAACGAGCGGACAGCCTGCGGCTACCCGCGAGCGTCAGTGTGAACCCTCACCGACACACGTCGCCTTGAAATTTCTTTTCCGAGATGAATACTCGAGACAAAAAAAAGAACGATCGATTTTTCGAAATTCACGTTGGGCCGCTTCAATTTGTGAATTCTCGCGAAGAGCCACTGGGATAATAAACGCGGGAAGGGAATAAAATTTTGTATCTTATACAAGAAGGAGAGAGCGAAGGGTGGCGCTCTCGCAGCGGAGCACACAATTTGTAGCCAATATTATTTTATCGCCTTGTATTTTTTAATTACTTCGTTTCAACGCCCCTGTCCCTCGATCTTCCGTCCATCGGACCGCTTCCTTATTAAACGCCGACGTTCGCCCTCGAATACCCCCGGGAATCGGAGTTCAACCCTTCCAGAAAAACGATATTATTTCCCAGCAAAGAAAATGGTTACCCTTTCATACCGAAGACGTAAAGACGTTCGAAATAATGAGAATTTAGAATGGTTTAATTCCGCGATAAATCGCGGAGAAAATACGAGAACAAGGATGAGACGTACCCTTGCTCGACCCGAGGCGTGACCTAATGGACCCACGCCAAAAGTTTTGATGGTTAATACGATTTCGTGATTCCGGGACCAAGCGGTTCCTTAAAATCGAAAAAAAAAAAAAAAACATCCTGGACCCTACATCGAGTTTCCTCGCCAGCAGATGTCGGGCGTCAGCGACGAAGGGTTAGTCAAAGGGTTGGAAAATGTATGCGCTAATAATCGAAGAAAAAGGTGTCCAATGAAGAAGGAGGAAGGGGAAAAAAAAGAATTTACGAGCGGCACTAATTAAGGAAAAGGGACCTGCTTGTAGGCCCGCACGCTCGGCAGGATTAATTAATTTAAAATACATCAATTAAGAATAAGGTTTACCGTCTCCTAACGGCATCGGTTCGGGCTACCCCCTCCGCCGCTCTCGCTTCTTTTTATTGCAAATTGGACGTGAAAAATGACGCCTTGATTAATCTCACGGATAATTTAAAAACGAAGGGGTTGCCTTCTCCCACGAACGACTCCGGCGGCTGGATAAAAATTCAAGACGCGAAATTGCCAATCAACGAAGGGGGTGAGTGGCTGCAACGGGCGAAAGGGGCGGAAGAGGGGAACCGATTCGCAGGACGGTCGACGAGTAATAACGTTAAAAAATTATCCCTCGTCTGAATTTCATCGGTTCGCTTCGACGCGCTCGCTTGGCCCCCTTTTTTCCTCGTCTTCTTTCCGCTTTTTTAATTCCTGCCTCGTATCACCGTAAGGGCTGGAAATAAAGGGAATAACGGCTCGCGTGTCGTCGAATACCTAGCTAGTGCCATGTTAATGGCCCTCGCTGTAAAAGTAAAACAACCTGGGCAAGAATTGACCGAACGGGTTAAAACTGAACGAATTAAACAACCTTCCCCGAGACTCGTCATTTATTTACGGTTGTCGATCGAATTATTAAATTATGGCCAAAAGCAATGACGGTCGAAAGTTATTTGCAAAATGGAGACAATCGGATTTTCGACGTTTCGATTCATGAGCACGTACATCGGGTTCGAGTCTGAGTGGTGACCAGGTACAGACACGAAAGGGGGGATCGATAAGTTAGTAAACTAATTAGCAAGGTGCCGACAAAGCTGATCTCTCTCTACAGGAGCCAGGCAGGGCCACGTTTGTCGCCAAGCTTTTTACCTCTGCCTGTGATTCCTCTCTTCTCCTCGTACGGCTATTTGTCCCCCTCTTCCTTCTATTTGATTTTGTCCAACCGTCCCGCCCTCCTCCATCCCATGACCGTCGTCCCTCTTTTTTCACTATTTATTTCTTTCTTTCTGTCCTTACTGCCATGAAAGGAACGGTTTCCCACGGGAGACTTAGCGGGCACTCTCCTTCTCTTTCTCCCTTTTTGTCCACGAAACCGCCACCGAGGACGAATGGATTCGTCGATTCTAATTGTGGCCTCACCCTCGCCCACATGGTCGTTGGAATTTGAATCGTTGGCCCGGTATCGATTATCGATCGGCATTTTGTAAATCAGCCGGATGAAATTGCACCCGTTGAACACTCTCATGCCGCACTCGATACCTTCGACATCGATTTTCATCGAAAACTGGTGAATTAGTCGTGAACCGTGTCGTTTGTTTAGTCGAGCACCTCGAACTGCTACGGGAAGACAAAGGCAGTAATTTTCTTGGATTGCATGCACGAGCAGGGGGAGGGGGGTCGAGATCAGCCTTTCATTCAGCGGGAAGTTAGCTGGCAGAGGAGTCGCAGCCGACTTTCTAAATAATCGAAACAAGTACTCTGAGAAAGTAATAGGTAACGTCGCGCTAATTGTCCTCGCTGTGTTGCTTGCCTTTGACATATTAACGCGCAACCGGGCTGTCGCGGCGTTCAGAAGCTCGATAGATAAACCGGAAACGGCAGCTACTCGAAATATATGGTTAGGGAGACGCATCAGGAAACGGTGATGCGTTAATGCCTGAACCAGGTACCCACCTATTTCCCAATGTTTCTGAAGCCTTTAGGCGAAGTCTCGTCTTCCTCGCGTACTGAATTTTCAGTGGTTCTCATTCAGAATACTTCTCACTGATATCTGTTACAATCATCCATTTCTTGCTGTCTGTTTAACTTTTTATTTTGCAAACTTAAAAAGTATCACTGTCGTATCACAAATACTATACATTACTATTGTATACCTTAAAGTATCTGACCAAACCGACTGAACGAAATATTTCACTATCATTTCGTACCGTTTGTTATAAAA
Organism: Anthidium xuezhongi; assembly: GCA_022405125.1. Taxonomy (NCBI): domain Eukaryota; kingdom Metazoa; phylum Arthropoda; class Insecta; order Hymenoptera; family Megachilidae; genus Anthidium; species Anthidium xuezhongi. Next base: position 3,498,460 of record CM039637.1, read on the forward strand.
TATTTAAAGTATTTTGAAATAGAAACAATTTTTATCACGAACGGAAAAGGTTAGGTCGGTGAGAACCACTTTCGATTCGGCAACGAACAAGAAGCAACCGTCGACTGCGGTGACAATGGTAATTATTGTTGATGCTGAAATTTCAATTTTGCAATTGATGCATCGCCCGAAAAGCGGCTGTCGTTGTATTTGTAAGGGCTTGAGGGGGTAGCGGGGTGAACCGTGTGCTCGTATAGATACGCGCAACCACAGAGGGGCGAGCGGTAAACTGCGGAGACGCGAGCCAACCAGAAACCATCATAAAGGTTTGCTTCTCCCTTTGATACCGGTACGGTAACGTATTTAGTTAGACATATCATTCGGTTTCCACCTATTGTGCGCCCAGCAAACAAACTTCCTATTTGTTTGAACGCTGAAGTTACCCACCACCACCACCCACCCACCCCCCCTCTCGATCCTTCAGACCTGGCTGGTTAAGGGTGGAAAGAGTGATACGTGGCAGGATCTATCGGCAGAGCACTTCCGTTGTGTCGTTGCAATTATTTCGAAACCGCGGGGTCAAAGAGTCCCATTAAAATATTTCTTCTGTATATTTCTGGCCCTTTGTTCTTCGACGAATCGGCTTTGGAATTATCAAAAGAGCGTTTCCTATAAAATATTTCGTAGAAAATAAAGCATTGTTCTCGTTCAACCGTCTCTCCTCGAAGTTTTCGATGTTCGGTTCGTAGCTTCTAAAAGACTTTTAAATAACGTCGAATCGTGTTGCGTAAATTCAAATCGCGGAAGATTAAACGCTTTGGAATTCGAAAGGAAATTTCGAGGAAGAAAAATTTCGAAACTTCTTTTCTCGGAGATTATTCGTTTCACGAAATGGGAATTAATACGAGGGCGCGCAGGTGCGGTGCATTTAATTATTGGTTAAACAATTAGAGGGACAAGCTCGTTTGTCGTGGTCCTCTAAGTGACGCGACGTTTGCCCAGGGGGATTCCCAAGACGGTTTTATCCGCGGGCTCTCGATAGCAAAGACGACCCGCCTAACGACCGGCACCGGCATACCAACTCCTTCGGAATCGCGGACGACGTGCCTCGATAGATTCATCGAATACTATCGAAGGAATTTCACAAACAATCCCGACCAATCGACACACAGTCTTGGGAACTGGCTGGCCGACGGCCTCTCAAACGACGGTATCGCTCACCTGTACACGCTTGACACCAAGCAATTCGACGAATTTCTTTTCCCATTTTACCGTCCCGATTCCCCTTAACCGTGTTGCTCTATAACACATGTTGCACCATTAAACCCACCGACCAAAGTAATTGTGTTTCGAACAAAGCGGGTCCTATGCTAATCCCGAATATTTATTTTCCTTATCCAAATGCAGTAACCATTATTATTCGTACTTCAAGAACAGAAATTGTCAAACATCGGGCTCCAATTTCTACCAAACTTCATTCAAATCAATAGATTAGCCGAAAGCTGAACTGAAAGAAATTTAGTTACAACGCCATCTGCATTTTGAAGTGTATAAAATTACTTTGGTGGATGTATCGACTGGCTGAACGGAGGTTCCGATCGAATTGGTCGAAATCGAAGGTGCCCTTGCCAATGTGAGAAACCTGGCGGCCGGTCTTAAATCAAGAAGGCCTAATTCCAACAAGAAATCGTCCTGGGGCGTTGTTCCCAGGATCAGCTGGCCGGCAGACGGCATTTCTCGAACATACCCGTCGTACCTCATCGACCGGTTCCAACTGGTCACGACTATGAACTCTCCTGGTGTTCTTCGCACACTCTGGATCGAGCAACTTTTGTCATTCAAATTCCTTCATCTCCAAAGACAATTGCTTAGGTCCTGGGTAACATTAAAATCTTCGCGATTGTACGTTCGCAAGATAGAAGAGCTTAGGAAGCGTCTAGGAGAGCCTAGGGGAAATCCAAGGAAAATCTAGGTAGTCCCTAGGAGGAATCCAAGGGTAGTTTATGAAGAGTCTAGAGAAAGTCTAGAAGAAACCTAAGGTAGGTCTAGAAAGAGTCTAGGGGAAATCTAAGGAAAATCCAGAAAGAACCTAGGGGAAACCCAAGCTTAAGAGGAATCTAAGGAAAGCGTAGGGAAAGCCTGGGGAAAACTCAAAGAAATCTAGAAACAGCCTGCGAGAAACCCTAGGAGAAAACTTAAGGGAAGCCAAAGAAAAACTTACGAACGACCTAGAGGAAATTTTGAAAGAGTTTCATAGAAAAAGTCATCCCCAAAGGTTACAATCGTTGTTGTTATACTTAAATTGTTTCGACCTCGACGGACGGAACTCGACAAACGGAAGAATCTCTCCGCATATCTAGAAAATGTCGTCGGTTCGGTGTTGTCACCCTTTTCAAGCAGTGTTCCCTTGAACAGCGGGGATCACCTGTCTTATAGCAGCGGATAAGGCAAGAACACGTAGAATGCAGGCAACTCTCGAGTCGACCTTGGCTAGGTCGACCGTGTGGCCTCGAGTATGCGACACTGATTGAGCCGCATCTGCGATCCGCGCTTTCTTTTTGCTTTTTCCCCCAGCCCGCTAAAGCCTCTGATAAAGGCTCGCTGATTAAACACCAGCGACTCGTTCGATCTTCCAATAGAGACGTCGGATAAATAAGATAATTCCCGAGGAAGTGGAGCATCCTCTCAAAAACATCAGAAAATCGAATTCGTACACCAACGTCCTTATCTTCGTTTCTATATATTCTAAATCAATACTTTCAATTCATTTCCTTGATTATGTCACTGAGAAGTTAATTCAATTTTCCGGAGGAAAATTAATACTCGAATTTTTCGCTCGAAATTTATAGGACTGTAATGACCCGAACAAACTTTATCCAACCTAATGGAATATTCAAAGGTGACTGCTATTAACAGTGCGAATAAATTTGAATCGAATTAGACACGATTCAACAAGGGACCCGGGTGATCTAATCTTTTTATAATAAGGGAACAATTTCACGGGCACGAAAATCAAACGCGGTTATATTCAGAGGACCGAATCGTTCGCAGAATCCGTTTTCCTAGCGGATTAATCTGGTCTTCGGGCACGATCCATTTGAGAGTATCCCCGTCGCGTAAGTAGGACGCGGCTTAAACCCTTCTTTCCGTTCTCTCCGTCCATGGCCCATTGTCGCAGAGCTAAGCACAGATTTATTATCGTGTTGAGACACACCCTCTTTCCTTTTCTCGTCACCCGCCCCCCCCCGGCTCCTCTCCTCCTGGGTCCTTCGTAACCGGTCTTAGTCTCGTAAGAGAAATACATTCATCGAGTATTCTATTAAGAATCTGCACTCCACGGATAAACGAGCGAAATAAGGTTCTTCTAGCAAACCCCTCGGTTCCTGTTCCATTAGTCGAACGATTCCAACCCTCCGCCCCGTCCTCCTCCCTCGTTCTCCCTCCACGACGATGCCTTACCATTTTGGATCACCTGGTCTTTAGGAAGATTACGCGAAACTCGATACCAAGGCTAGTCATACTTTAAATCGAAACGAATACGTACGGCGTCGAATACCGTGGGTCTCCCCGTGGAAGAATTGTGATCACGGGTGATTCGATCGACGTCATCCGCGTTTCAGGGTCATAGGCGAAGAGAGGCTGAGTTCGCCGTTAACAAACGACTCGAGTTCCGCGAGGAATAACCACTTACAGAAGCAGCCGTTGCGTTCTAAGGATAATGACGACGCGTAGCACGCGCAACACGTCCATTTCCCCCTCCTAATCGCGGCCAAGGTGCAGCTGTCCGCCGTGAGGCCCGAGAAAACGATAATTAGCTCATTTCAATAATTGACAAGCCGCCACCGGGGCCGGGTCGTAACGCATCTGGTGCTGCAGGTTACACCGCGTGAACTCGCACAAGCGTGGCAGTTAGCCGGGGCTCTTTACGCAGCCGTAAAACGGATGCGCCCGTTCTTGACCTGAACTTCTCAGCCGCGCTCTCTGAACGCACGTGTTCGACGGGAATTGCACGTGATTCCCAGCGTCTTTTCCGCAAACGTGCGGCCAATTATCGCCGTTTACGCGAGCCGAAGGGGCCGTAAACCTCGCGCGGGATCCGGCCGTGCAGAAGGAGACGGCTACACGCGGCGATTGAATCCTTAAAGGGTTAAACACGCTTGGCATCCCTCGTCGAAATCCGAATTTCTGAATCGGGGGGGGGGGGGGGGAGAGGCTTTCCCGGCGCCGTCACTAGCTGACAAAGTTCGTTCCTGTTTCTTTTTTTTTTTTCTCGCTCCTTGGTTACGAGCTGCGCGTAAAATTGCAATGCGACCTGCAGAGGGGTCTGAAATTGAATATTATCCGCTTCGAATGAGCGTGCGCTGAACAGAGAGGCGACATCGAGAGCCGGGCTCTATGCATGGGAATAAGGAAGCATGAGAACAGGACCGTGGCGTTTTCACGAGGAAATAGCTGTGTGTCCTTCGTGTTGTTGCGGAAGTATGGAGGAAGAATTCGCAATAAAAGTGACGCGACGATAACATTATAGTCGAAGAACATTTAGGACGCGAGCGGAGGATGTGAAATTTAAAGTTGGAAAAGTGCTATCCTCTGACAACGGGCGTGTCTCGACGAAATTTTGTAATACGTTCTTAAAATGGAATTTTTTGCTCGCATCAAAAATTCTGATCGGTTGGTGCTCCGTTATTAAAGGCATTTGCATACAACTTGTAATTCTATCGTTTCCAATGAAAATAAAACGTTTCACCGGCAACACGGGATCATCTTTACAAGTTCATTGGCCGTCGGTTATTTTTTGATTGTCCGTTGATCAGCTCGCGGGAAGACGCGTGTGCCGATCGATCGGTGACCGAGAGCGGGGTAACGAGGGGAGCTGTGTTTTATACCTGGTAGAAATCGCTCAGAAACGCGAGATATATTGACCGTACTGTTGTATCACGGAATCCGTGCATTAATAACCCAGCCGGTCTTTAACCCGTAAACTTTGAAACTCGGACGGGGTGCGATTAAGAGGCTTCTGGGGCCGTTTCGTGTTGCCCACCCACGCCTCCGCTCGAACGGATCCACTGGAGAGGGAGGTCAGGAGGGGGGTCGCTTCTAGATACCTTGGATCGAAATGTTCGCGTGATACATCGCCGGCGAAACGATCGTTTTGACGATTGCGATTTTCCTCGGTGTACACATAGCCGTATCGAGTCAACGCAGATCTTTCTACGCGATTCAAATTTTAAAAATAGCTGAAAATTTGATTTGAGTTGTTGGCTCTTAACGCTCCTTGTTAACAGGAAAAAAATGGACTGTTGTTGTCCAATCAGATCTAATCTCTGGGACCCCGCAACACGCCGCGCCGCAAATATCCCGTCTTCCCTTTTCATTACTCTCGCCTTCCCTCCGTCGTTTGTTCATCAGTGTTTCTTCCAGGTGCAACGAACCGCGAACGAGCACGGAGGGGTGTCACGAAGAAGCGCGCAGCCAACACGAAGACTAATCATCGACGAGATATTTATTTTCTATTATTTCGTGGGAATCGAGCAACGTGGCCCTTGTTTCGATTTAGAAGCCTCCTTCGTTCCCTGGTTCGCCGTCGATGACGGATTTTTATTTTCTCTAACGTGTTTCCATCAACCGACTCTCACGCACATCTCATCCTTGCTATCACGAGGGTGAATCTTCCGCCCGGACTGTCACGTGTCTATTAGCAGCCTCAGGTTTGCGGTAAGGAATTATCGGCATCGGTGTTCGAACCAGCCAGCACGTAATTGAACTTAGCAGATTGTTACTCCATTTTTGATCGAACACGCAAAAAGATTCGTATGCGTGTACGTCCGTTGCGTGGCGATGGTTGCGTGCTGGTTAGGTCGATTGGTTCTGTGGGAATCCGTCAGCATCGACGAACCCTGTTTATCAATCTGTTTCAGTTATCTGATCGCCTCCAGGTTCGGCAGATGGAGATGTTCTCTGAGAGCTCCGGGCGCTCGTGTGCTTCGCCCACCGTCCGCTGAATTGCCCAAAACACGGTGCCGCGAATCGTTTCGGCTAATGATCCCGGCCTATCATTTGTCTTCCGCACACAAAGTCCACTTTTATTGCGGGTATCGTACAACGAGCACTTCACGCTTCAGAATTCCATGAACACTTGTGGACTTCGCGAGTCAAGAAATTCACTTTTACGTAAAATAACGGCGTATCAAAATGATAATCGTACTTCGCCTCATGAATTTTCCATCCGTTCTCTGGCTGAGGAACGATTTCAACAACAACTTTTCACCGAAACAGCACCAGTCATTGTTACAAGTTTGTTCGCTCGAACGTACAATCTTGCATTAGATTTTTTCAGCAACGAAAGTGTTGATACGCTAATTAAATTACCACCGCGATTCACAACTCGATGAATAATAATCCGATACGTCACGTGTGCAGCGAATCGGAACAAAAATTACGAATCCCCGCTGCGACCGTGGGTTACATCAAGAAACAGGAAGTCGATTTCTAAACGGTGCCGTAGGAATCATTAAATGGTGCCAATTAAAAAAAAGAGGAGAAATAATGAACGGGACTATATTGCTCCCGCGAACGTCGGAACGCGAAACGGCAAGAAAACTGCAGCGGTCTGACGCAACGAGACCCGAGTCGAATAGCATCCACAATGGACGCAGATCGAGAACATCGCTATTACAGATAATAGAATGTGCCCGAGTTATTTTCCCACAGTCGCAGAGTCGCGAAAACGCTCGGCTTTTCTACTCTACCTTTCACCTAATGCCACACTTCACATGTGCCCGGCTGGCTCCGGCTGGCTCCGGCTGGCTCCGGCTGAAATCCTACAATTGAATGATGCGAATTCAAAAATCGCGCAATACGCGATGCCACGGCTCTCCTGACCCGATATAATTAATCGAAGAACGAAAGCGTGCATCCGGTTGTGTCCCGTGGTTCGGTCAGGCCGTTGATTCTCAGAAACTTCGTTCCATCCCAGACAATCGCTCGCTTGCTCGTTTTCAATAAAAACTCCTCGCCATCTATGTTTCGGTACCTCCGGCAGCGTGCTGATACGCACGCTAACTAGTTAGATTGGTCGAAGTTTCGCGGGTGCAACGCTTGGATGTGAACTGTCGTCACGAGACTTAGACTATAGCTAGAAACAGAAAAGACTGGAAGTGAATTTTGACTTCCGGATCGGACTGCAAGGTCTCAGACCAGGTGTTGGCAAGGCTCGGAGATAGGTCGGCCAGTTCCTTTCGCTATTGTCCAGGAGAGTTTACGATTCTTGAAACGGAAGGAAACATCCGTGTTTTCTCGTGACGTCTCCAAAGCACCGGAACACGAATTTAATTACTTTTCATACTTTCGTGCGGTTAAACGAGGCGTTGACTGTCTGTTTGTTGTTGTCAGGGGCAAAAAGACGCACCGCGTCGGCGGAACGGCTACAACACCGCGTCTCGTGTCGCTTCGCGATGATGGGCTCGTTTGTGTTTTGATTTCAAAAAGTTTTACGACTCTTGTTCCATACTGTACACGAAATTTCTGTAGATCTGATCAAAGAAAACCCGATGTTCCCCCGGCCAGGCCAATTTACTCCTTTGTTTCGTGGCTCCGAACCAGATCCCTATCTCCAAAATCGTTCAGAAACTTTTTACCGAAACGCGCGTTGTGATTAAACACAATGTAACCTGCGTAACACAATGGAGTAATAATATTCTCGACCGGCTCGCATGCTGAATGAAAAAGTTATTAACGAACCGAGCTCCCTTGTTTCGTCCTAGCTACGTTTCCATCGTGAAGCCTCATTATCCTTGTAATTATCAGGCAAACAGTATAATATGGGATGACCAGAGCGCGTGTTCAATATTGGCCTCCCTTTTCGTGGAACTTACATGGAAGCTAACGTCCGAAAAGGCTCCTGTTCCCAAAAATGGGGAAGATTCTGACTTTTCGGGAAAATGATCGACGTAATTAATCTAAAAATTATAGAGGGACAGAAAATTCCACAATTTACAAGATTTAAGATCAATGCCCAACTGTGGCAAAGAAGTGCAAAAGGGAGAAGCGTCCAAGGCGGAAAAAGTGGCTCAGTTTTACGAGCAGATCGATGACTTGGTTGAAAACGAAATCGAACAGCTGTAGAAGAAAAATGATCACCTCCGCAGTTTCGCAGGGGCCGCGAAAGAGCAGGTGCCGCAATTAAAACGTTCACAAGCGTCATTTGTTTCCCCGACGATCAACTTGGACAATGCAAGAAAGAAAGTCGTGTCTTACACATAACCTTACGCTACTGATAAAACAGCCAAGTAATTCAGGCATGTTAACAAAGCAGCGTTAGGGCTAACAGAAACGAGCCTAACTGTAAAACAAACATCCTTTATTTGCGCCTCGTCTTTTCAGGTAATAAAAAGAACAAAGGAAAGCAAATAATCTGTTTAATCGCTGTAACATTAAGTACTAACGGAAATTCTCTGTTACGCTTCCGTCTCGATCAGGAGCTTCCATGAAAATAAATACGTTTCCAGTCCAGTAAATTTTCAATTAACCTCGCTCGCGTACGTACGTACGCGTTTTCATCGGGAGATTCGAATCGGCGGCGCACTGAATAATTCAACCGCCGTCCTCAATCAATATTTCGCTAATGCAGAGGCGGGAAAAAAGGAAGGAACGAAACGTGCAGAGAGAATTGGCAGGGCAGGAAGAGAAAAAGGAAAATCGTGGCCGAAGCGAGGGGCAATTATACACGTGCTGAACCGGGACGGATGAGTCGAACGTTACCGGGGTCGTGGTTCGAGAGGGTAACAGGTGGTCGAGCAGGAAACATAGCCTATATAAGAGCAGATACTGGCCGACTGGTTAGCATAACAATTGCACCCAGTATACTCTGTTCTACAGCAACCTGAAGTGATTTATGCGAAGGAATGCGCATCGCATCGTTCACACACGTATCGCGAGCAGTCTCCTCCGTAACGCGCCGCTTTTCTTGCGCCGATTCCGCGAAAACGGGAAAAGGTTTGCGGAGAAACCGACGATCGATCGTCCAGGCCTCCCACAAAACAAGATAATTGGTTGCTGCCACGAAGTACTTAAGAACGCTTGCGCCCCTCGCGTATTCCTCAGGGTCAGCTATCAAAATCTGGATTATTCCAAATCTACGCAACAACCTGACCTGCGCTTCAAAGCTTTCTGGCGGGAAAAAAGGTCAGTGCAACTAATTCGGCGAACGTCCGACTTCAGGGAAGATTGGAACGGAAAAGAAGCCTTCGTTCCTCGCGGAAAGTGCGAGCAGTTTGATCCAACAGGAGCACAGGGATCGTCAAGGTCCGCTTTGGTATTTTTCAATTAATTTTTTCGAACCGGGGACGCAGATAGGTTTTTGGTCGCGCGTGCCGGACCAAATATCGACAAGGTGTCGGTACATCGGCCAGGGTCATTTGTTCACGGATACCGAGTCGAAGTGGCCGCGGATCAATCAGAGACGGCCTATAATTAACGAGTTACGGCTTGGGTCGGCGCGTTTGCATTAAGACTCGGCTTTTTGTCACTTGGCTCTCCGCTCGTAATTACCTTCGGCCGGCAGACGCTTGGTATCCGGACACCTTAAGGTGCGTACCCACTGGCGGACAGTTCGCCGGTCATCGCAAGAATTTTAGAAGGCAACGCATTGTCTTAAGTACAGGTGAAATTTCTCGGCATGCACGATGATTCCAACTCCTTAAAATCGTACTTATTTTAGGTGTGTCTCAAATTTTAGGAGCGTTTTAACAGTTGCGGACTACATGTCCTGGTGAAGACGCGCCTTTAGAATGCGACAAAGACGAAGAGAACAGTCGAGAGTTCCTTCGCGAATCTCGCCTGGAGGGCCGTCTCCACCCTCTCCTCGCACCGGATCCTCCACTCTCACCCTGGCGTGCCACTTCGATTGGCTATACCGTGTGGGTTTTTCTCGTTAGCAACGGTGCCTTCGAGTCGAGAGTGGTTTCATGGGGGGACACGGGGGAGGGGGACATAACAGCGTCTAGAATTGTAATTAGTAGGCGTGAACGCACGCCTACCAGACACCGCGACTTCTTTCTCTAGATCGACATCCGTTTCATATGTTTTTGTCCAATACCGTCTAGCAGAAGCAAAAGGACACTTTGATCCAACGCAGCCGAATATCAATCAGGATTGCTGGCTGATGATTGGTTGCAAAATGGCATCTCAGACTCAAGGACTTGTGCTTTTCCAACAATTAGTTCTTTTATGAATACGTATCATAAGGTTCGTATTTTATATTTCTTCAAAGGTTGTTCACTTTTAAAAGCGTTTAGGTCTTGAAAACATCTACATGCATACGCGTTTCTTGACCCATTATCGTTTTGTAGTATCCTGGACATCGACGCCCTTTCGTCGCCTATCATCATCATCTATAGCACGCAAGAAACAGATGGGCACGGCTATAAACCTGCAGGGTACAAACGTATCTCTTCATTAATTTTCCGTTAGGTGCGTTTCGGTAAAGTACGTTTCACCGCGCCGAGAAACGGTGACTGGTTCGAGATCATTATCGATACGAAACGAAGACGCGGCACCCTCTTGAACTTGTTCCTTATAATGCCAACTGATGTCGTCGCGATTGTGACAAAAAAATGACGTGTATCCGCCGGAAGCGGGGCTTCTTCCTCCCTTACCGCAGGCCCTCCATTACTTCGTACTTAGCTCTTTTTCCCTTGCGGCCTGCCGAGATGATTTGCCGTTTCATGGTAGACAGTGGCCGCGAATTGATGCATCTGCCAGCCCCGTGACGAATTCGACCACTGTAAATTAATTGATCGAGATCTACCGATTGAACCACGTAATTAACGGCTAAAGACACTAGGAGATCGTATTTTTTGTTGATTATGGGTCTCGAGCCGCAATTGGAGCAGCTTCGAGCAGTGGTCTGAAGGATATTACATTCCCTATCCTCAAACTCGCAAGGCCAAAGATTTGGATATGTGAGTTTTGGATCAATGGCCGAAACAGCTTTTGTATTTACGATTAGTTCAATTAAAAATTGCAGAATTGTTTGAGAACAATGAAGCAGCACAAGCAGCAGAGTCACTGGGCGTCCTGTATCAAAGAAACCTTCGAGCACAACGAAAAGCAGACTCGTACTTAATTGAAACGCGAATTTCAGTCATTACTATTTCCCTGAACCCTAGCTCCGGTGTCACGGAAAATTTCAATTTTCCGCTCGAGGTAATAGATAATAACGCAAATATTTTTCCGTGTGACGGAAGTCCTCCGCCGGACAAAGGATTCTTTCCCTCCCGGTGTTCCCTTTCCCTTGCCCCTATCGCAGCCAGCCCACTTTGTCGCGAAGGACAGAGACGCGTCGAAAGAGGCAAGGTGGAGGGAACAAAGAGAGCTCGAAACAAACGAACTGAATGACCCCCGGTAGCTTTGGCCTTCTATAAATATGTATAGCCAATATCCGCTTACGTATTCGGTCATAGAGCAGGGCAGTGTCGTCATGCAGATCCGTGGTGGGGTTTAAGGGTGGCTTTGCATTCGTTGCCGGATCCTTTGAGTCAGGGACCGGCGACGTCATATCGTGGGAAAATATCTAATCTGCATGCGTTTACATTTCACGTGTCGATAGCACTTGTGCCGGGTCTCTTACGTCCTGGCCAATTGAATTACCACGCTGACGCCAGCGTAACAGGAAGAATCTTTGAGACCGTGGCAGAGACGGATGTTTCCAGTCTTTCCCGACGCTTAACGACAGCGTAATTCGAAAGCATCCCGTTTCGGTAATAAGTTTTCATCAGGAACTTCGGTTTTCATAAATAACCAAACACCTTGTTGCGTCCGTGGCTGCATTTTTGGGACAGGTGTCCAGCGGAGGACGGTCAGGAGTCGTCATCGAGCGCGAGCCGTGTTTTAAATCGCATTCGGATAGTTTTTCTCCATAGAACGACGAGTGCAGCCGCGCTCCGCTGCAATTTGCAAGGTGCAACGCTGTGGTCGCATTAGTCAGGGTACCATATCGGCTCGCAGCCATCGCGTAACGGTATGCGCCAGCAGGCGTTGCGATTCGCCAGTGTTTTCTGCCGGTCGCATCGCGATGACGCTAATGATCTGCTTAATTATAGTGTGATATAGAACGCGAGCAGCACAGGAGACGAAACGATCCTACGTAATGGATCATCTACCGGAAGATGTATGGGGAAAGACATTTTCAATGCTTTACAGAAACAATATGAAAACGAAGTTTCTCGGAACGTCGTCTTTGGAAAACTGCTACGCCGTACCTAGACCGACCTAGATACCGACAAGACAACATCGTCAAATCTTCAAGCTTTGACTCTGAAGTGAAATACCGCTTCCAAGTGTCCTAGAACACACTCAAGTGTCAATGATCATCGTTTGATTTCAAGTTTTATCCGATCATCCGGTGATGTTACCAATGTCTGGAGAGGCTGTTAGGCGGTGGGGGGACCGGAATCCTGAGCGAGGCGACGTGGCAAGACGCATGTAGTAAAACGCGTGGGACTTATAACGAAGACGTGCACGTTCGAGCACGTCAGAACACGGCGCGTACGTATCGGTCACGCGTGCCAACCAGGAATCCGTGAGCGAGTGGCTCGAGAGAGGCTCGCAGCTCGCGCGACGAAAGCTCACTGCCAAATTCCGCGCGTTCCCCGGTCAATTTTCGGCCCCGACCTTCGGCCACGATCGCGCCGATAGCGTTCCTACCGAAATCCTTCCTCCCAATTGACAGAACGTTGATTCACTTCCGACGATGGAAGCACCCAGCCGAGGCAACTGAAACGTGCACAGTTCGCAATTGTACACAGATTATTCAATCAAAGTTGCGTGTCTTTGTTGCAAGTCCCACGCGTTTCGCTGCGTGTCCTCGTGGCATCGCTATATTGGTATCACAGGAAATCTGGCTCATAAGTCAGTCTCACCTATGTGCCTCGGTTAATGTCTAACGTAGCCTGCCTTGTTCGCTCTGTCCTCCTCGGTGGGTTCTCGCGCGTACGTGTGCGTTTAACTACGTGCACCGTCTTTTTTCCTCCCTTTTCGCGCCTACGATCACGTTTGTGTATCTTCGAAACGTCGTAGATGCGCACTCTTCCCTCAGCGTAATTAATGCAATAATTATTAGCACGAAAAGATCGTATCGGGCAGCGGTCTTTTCTTCGTCTACTGTTTTTCTTGTCCCCGCTGGTTCGGCCATCGAACCCCAAGGTGCACAGTGGTGTACGCTTAATGCTCGTTCCAATGTTCCGTCATTAGTATATGAAAATTGTTCAACTTACGATTCTTGAGACACTTTCACGTAACCAACTGTAGTGTATGGCAATTTAGGTGTTAAGCTGAATGCTTCCAATAACGATTTATCTGAAATCCAGCGAAATTTGAACCTAGTACTAATTCACATCCCAGGGAATACAGGTCGTTTGGCAAACATAACTCAGCTGTTTAAAATGCAGACTGCAACGATCGAGGATTCCAGATTGTCTGGCTATATTCATTTGAATCAATGATTCCTATTGCGATGGAAATTTATCAAGAACCGAACACGATTTTAATTTATAATTTCTCCGGATTGTTAACACTTGAGTAGGATTAATTAGAATATGAACGAGCGTAGGATCAGGATGCGTTATTCATTTAATCGTTCGAAGCACGTTAATTCCGTAGGATGAAACAATGAAGTGATCAGTGGAAGATAATAATCCCTTCGAAATTATTTGAAGCAACACCGTCACCAAAGACTTAAATTCACCGATGCGTTCCGCCGAGTTCACTGGCCTGTTATCAACGGATCTATTGCTCGCTCAAGTATTATTCCTATTTGCAAAGTGTTTCCAGCGTGTTTCACGCCGCTCTGAGCATCGATTTTTCGATCACTGTATAAAAATTCATTTTCGTACGATCACGGCCCATAAGCATACACTTTACAGAACGATAAAGTTAATTTAAATACACATATGCTTTCACCGTAGCGCATGAGTGACCGGAAGTACTCTCACAAATACCGTGTTTAACTTTCTACTTTAAACCAAAGAGACGCAAGTGTTTCTTTTTTTCTTCTTTTAATTATCATTCAACTCAAATGCTTCGACTCGAGTTATTTAGTTTATTCGTGTTACAATCATCATTCTTTCGAATAAATTTTATTAACGATTGCTGATCAGATACAACTTGTTTTTCCAGGCACAACTTATAAGAAAAAGTAGGAAGCGTCGTTCTACGAGTTACAACGTATGTTGTACGTATTGATCCATATTTATCGCTACACCGTCTACTATATTACAATTAACTCTTAATTAGTAAGTACAGCCGCGTAAATCACGATCGTTTATGGCAGCATCGTCTACCGCTAGCTTTCTCTTGTCCGCTTGAGAGCCGCTCCGAGTTCCTTTTCGCATTTTTTTCTGTGAAACGATATCATAAAAGTTTCGGAATAAATACAAGCGTCTTTAAACGAAACGTCCAAGTTTCGTTAAAAGCTTGAGTTCATTCGTATCGACGTACACAATTTTCAGGCGAGCATTCGTCAAAAATCATTAAGTTATCATCAATTAAGCCGACTTCGTGGCATCTGAATTGGTCACCTCAAATAGAATTACAGGTCTCTCTTAAAACACTTCGAAACAGGTCGTTTCGCCGTCAGCGACATAAATACTGGTCCTGACAAAAAGAGGGGAGGAAATCAAGAGGAAATGAATGATGGCTCGAGAGTCAATTCGAAGAAATTTCGTCGTGTTTTAATTGCGGCCATCTTTCAGCCGATTCGCAACAATGTGCACAAAAGAAACTGTAAATGTAACGCGATGCACGCGTCCGGGCAAGTATCAGAAAGGAAGTTATTATTGATGGCATATTGAAACGGTACGAGCACGGTGATAAAACGAGCCCGGGCCCAAAGCACCATGGAGGTCTCCACTTAACGTCCAACGTTATATATGACTGCAGAAAGCAGGTTGGGCCTCCCCCTGCCCCCTCGATTCGAAACAACTATAGGTGCTTCTCTTTTCTTCCGTTACCGCACAGTACACACACTTTCTGCGCGGGCTGCGTCCGATAAAAAGAATTCTTCTTTTATTTTTCTATTTTATCTGACACCAGGTACAACGCAGCAATTTCATTATATACGATACAAGGGGGGGGTTCGGATAACCGAAGAATCGACCGGAATTTCTTCAATTAATATTAATCATCGCTCATAAAATATAATTACTATTAATTACCCCCTTTGCCGCTCTCCTTAAAATCGGTGGCAGTCGAAATCATAACACACCGTACGATTCATCGGTAGACGGCGTACGACTTCATTTGAAAGATAAGAACCGTCCCCAAATGACCCGATTAAATCTTGATACCGTAATTTACCCTTTGGATACGACACCTGCCAATGATCGAGTTTCGTGACAGGGAACGGAATAAGAACGATGGCTGACGAACTAATAATTACAGAGCTCCGTTCGACGGAACTCAACGGACCGTCGTAAATTAAGTAACTTTCATGATTTAAGAGCAACGATATAGCGCGAATGCCTTCGAGCAAGCTTCGGAACGTATCAAGATCTGATCTTCGTAATTTGTCCCTTGGAAAGTTACAATTGTACGGAGCGGTCATTTTTTTAATTGACGGCTCGGGGAACACCACCGAGTACTAATTGATTTAAACACCAGGTATTTATTCAAATACTTGGAAGCTATAATCGAGCACAATATTAATCATACAAAGAAAATAAAACGGTTTTGGTGATTTTTGAAATTTGATACAGCTTTTTACAACCTTCCACAACGGTGCTTCATTAGTAATGATCGTGTTAAGCGGGGATTACCTGTGCTAGCGAGAAAATAGTATCCCCCTGGCGGCGAACATGGAAACGAGAATGGAAGACGATGGAAGAGAGAGAGACGGACAGAGAATGAGACATCAATCAATTTATCAACCCTTTGGCTGATTAAGCCGAATCAACCGGTCGAAGACGATTCGTTTCTCGGTGGCCCTACTCTCTGGAAGTTAATATAAATTAATAGGTAAATATACAATTAGAAGTAATCTATATTAATTAAGGGAGGTCTTGGCTTCGCGGTGGCTGGACTTGCCTCCTTTGTGGCGGTACCGTGAATATCCGGCGATTCATTCATTAACTCTCACCTTCGACCCGTGGACCCGGGAGCCGCAGAAGACTCGAATCATGCCTCGAACAATAACCAAACGGAAAAGAATCCTAATTGCTGATCGTTGCTCTCGTCTTCCGATCATTTCCCAACGAAGCCTCCTATCTTGCTTCTTGGTACCAATTCGGAAATATTTAAACCCAAACTGACATTTGCTCTTAACGATTAATTACATTTTTCCAAGGTAAATACGTGAGTTCTCGCAATCGACCGTTTCAAAACGTCGTGTCACGAAATGTAAAATCGAATTCTCAGTCACCCCGAGAGGGTTTTTATCGTCGTACAACTCGCGCCCCAATTTTGGGGGGCAGATTACACCCCGAAACGGATCTCGTTCCATACGAGCAGTTTCGCGATCGTAAAGCGAGGAAAAAGACAGTCACCGCCCTTAATCCTAAGATTTGGCCATACCCCTATACTTTGGGATTGCTATAAACAAAGACGGTGGGTGGCTTGGGTAGGGGACGGGGGTGGGGTGGTTATTAATACAAAGGGACGATGGCAGGGAAATCCCGATATAAAATACAACAGGGAAATAAAACGAGAGTTTGCGTTCAGATTAAGCTCGGACCGTGTTGGCGGGCTCAGATTTCCGCGTTCCGCGTGGCTTTCGAGGAGACCGGGCCGATTCTTCGAGAAAAATGCGGCAGTACCGAGGGAAACGGCAAACGAAATAATTAACCGACTCGCCATAGCCCACCTGTGCACAAAATCGCCCCTCGTCCCTAGGACTTCCCTGATTCAAGGGAAAAGATCATCAAATTAAAAGCCACACCCAGTTTATTAAATCCTTCGGACCAACGACGTTCTTTACTTTTCAGGTATTCAACAAGAAACAGGTGGTAATGATGGATAAATTAACCTCGTCAACAGAGTATACCACACCCGACTAGATGCTTGCCCAAAGTGCAAATCAACCCGACAGCCTAACCAAACTCATAAGATCCACTACCAGACCCAAGATATTGTTCTTCGTTTCTCTTCGTCCTTTGTTTCCTCAGCGCCTAATTCCTCGCGCACCTGATCAAAGTCGAGCCCAAATTCCGTCTCACGATCGCGGAAACCCTCCGAATGAGGGATATCCTCGGCGAGCCCTCGAAATAAAAGAGGCAATTGTTCGAAAAGATACATTCTTCGTCCAATATCAATTTCATTTCTTTCCAATACCGTTGTCCTTCCATTCAGTTCGTGGTCGCATCTGGCAGACGGAACGTCCAGCCCGGCTAGACAGCCGTTAATTGAGAACCCCTGCAGCGACGCGGGAAAGAAGAAGAAGAGATATAAAGTCGAGGGAGAGCTTCACCTATCGGTGGTGTATCGGGTGCGTTCGTTGAAGAAGCGGCTTCGAAATGAAAGCCGCGACTTATCCTCGGTCTCGGCTTCTGATTGAATGGCTTGCACCCGGAGGCGCTCTCGACGGGGAGGCAGAAAAGAACTGCGAAAGAAAAAAAAGATAGAGGAGAAGGGGGTGGAGGAGGGAAGGAGAGGCCTCACGTCCCTCTTCTGGAGAGGAGGCAGCACGTTGGCTCTCGCGCGCGCTAGCATTTGATATCTGAAATCCCCAATATTTTTAAAAGCACAGGGGCTGCCGCTGCCACGCTGCGGGAGGGAGGGGGAAGAAGGGGTCTCGAGGAGGCGGCCTCAAAGGCGTACGAGCCTTTCCACGGCCATTAAAATACGAATAATAATTATAAGAGCGACGGCAGAGTGATCAGTCCGCTCGCAGACGAAGCGATCGTCCGTATCAGCCAAACAGTACCCCTTCCCCCTTTTCTTTTCTCTTTTTTTCCTTTCTTTTCCACTCCTCGTTTGCCCTTCTTTTCTTCACTTTGCGTTCAATGCGTCGTGAATTTACAACGACCACGGGATACACGTCCTTATTTAACCCCATCGACTTGGACATCGCATTGTAGCCACTAGATTTGTATTACCAATCGAGGACAGGAAAGATGCAACCACCTTAGGTGTTAGCAGCACTCTGTTAACCACTAATGGACGGGGTAAGGGATGTCACCACCATTCTTGGTAGTGACAATGTTGAGCTCTTATTTCGCAAGCAGTGCCAACTTATGTCTCTATGAACTGCCTGATACCTACCGCATAGTAACCATGAACTCCACGATCGTTAATCCCCGACAATCATACATCGCACACGAGACAGACAATAAAAACTATTTCTTTTTTTTTTTTTTCACGGCTTTCTATGGTCACAGTGAGCGATCGTGTGAACGTCCCCAGCTGGTTCGCGGACGCTATTGGCCGAAGAAGAAACGTAGCCGTTTCTATCCAGCGTTCTGAGGCCGTCATAATGGAACGGCATCGAGCCTAATTACGACCGATACACATGTGTCGCGCATGTTGGAACGCTTGGCTATCCATAAAGGCATATCCACGCGTCTGAGAGTGTCGCCCGAGCGAGCGTTAGCCCGCGATTGCTCGTTAGCGAACCCACGGCCCCGTGTCTGTCACGAAATCGCTGATTATCATCATTCAAGGAAACCACTGACGGTACGTCGCCCCTTAACTCTCGTATACCAGCCATCGCGGCCATTACTTACTTACGCCACGGGCTGGTAGGCTTAGAAAACTCGTCGTCCACTGGCGCAGACATCTTTGTCTACTTTCCACTACCTGATCGAATTTCATTACCATCACCAGCGACTTAATTGAGTCCAATCTTGTTTCAATTTCAATCAAAAGGACCGTGTGTCTGGCGTCGTAACTGCATCTAACGCAGGTCTATTAACAAATTGGAACCGGGTCGAGTACTCGAGCTCGAAGAACGTGATCTAAAACGATATTTTGGAAATCGATCTATCTTGAGTTACCATTTCTTACGATGAACCGAATACTCTATCGTTCGACAGATTTCAGGAAGTTGCCAGTAAATGGGTCTCAGAAAAACCGTTTCTACGCTGCTGCTCGGATTTGCGACGCGTTCACACATCGGTTGTCACTCGTGCACGTGTGAACATGGCGACACAACCCGGAATTAGGGAAGACGCTTATTATTTCAAGGTTCGGTTCGCTTGTGCATCAAATAATCAGTCACGATGCGTTACACTAGATAAGTCCGTGAAAAAGTAGGCGATTAGACGCGGGACGAGATATAGGAAGTAACACGAATTAATCTCGCCGAGTAAAAGCATCGTCTTCTAGCTCTTTATTTCCGTTCTGGAAATTTATATGAATTAAATGCCTTTGCCACCTTTCCGGAAGTCCTCTTCCTCCGATAGAATCTGGACGATTTTCAATCGTACAAATAAAATATTTGATAGAGCATTCGTTCAATTAGCTTTTGGAAGTGAACGACAGCAGAAAGAAATTAGCTTTAAGATCAAATCTAACCTCAAATGTCAGCCATTCGGTTAATGGATATGGATCGTTTGTCTAAATGAAGATTTCGATGAAACGCAGGAAAAGGTTTAGGGAAGTTTTCGTTGAAGGGATCATGAATCATTTAGCCGGCTGGGACGTATCAGGGTTTCAAACAACCACCCTTCCCCCAAAACGTCAGAATGATTCTCTTTGGCTGGACCCGCATATCGGTCGTGGTTACTCTTTCGATGCCGAGTCATTTTGACAAATGTCCAAGAACATCCTCGATCGCGTCGATTCTCCTTCCCTGAATCCGAATCACGTGACAAGGGGGAAACAGTGCAGCGTGTTCTCGATATTTTATCGCTGCTAATGAAGCGGAATAAAAAGCTAATCAGTGACGGTAGTTTTACTACAAAAGCCCTGACTGGTGTTGTTCGAGAAAGACGTCACCGAATAACGTTCAAGGATGTACACGTACGATCGTTCACGGATGAAATGGTTACGGGCGAAGGGAGGGCGGACGTACAAAAGGGCGAAGAAAAAAGAAAGAAAATAATTCCTTCGGATAGGTTTATTTACGGTTCACCTAGTACAGTTGCGTCCCGGTACGTGTCGGCTGCCGATTCGTTCTTGCTTTCCATCCGAGTGCCAAAACCCCCGCGATACTCACAATACACAAGGGAGAAAAACAACGATCGTGATCGTGGAATAAAGTAGACGGCACGGCACGGGGATGATATATGGCGAAATATACAAAGACACGTTGTCTCCCGTTATTTACGTTATTGTGCGCCGACACCTTTCAACTTTAATAAGAATGGGAACTTTGAAATTCCGTGCTGAATGCGACGCCCAGAACGAATTGCCATCGGTAATATCGCTATGCTAAATATCAACGCCCATTGAAAAATCCTCACCTCAAAATAAAATCTATTTTTTCTTCTTCTTTATTTTCAACCCGATTCAACGTTGCTCCTTTAAAGCCCTAGTCGTTGTCACTACGAGCGGCTGGGTGACATTAGGTGGCACCTCACAATACGCCTACTCAACATTTAAAATTACATTGATGGCAAAAATTAATAATATTAGTTTGAAAAATATCTGAACACAGCTCGTACGCCTGTACTAGTGGTATTAATATTAAATTCACATGTAAGACATAACATTTGGATTTTAAGGAAACAAAAATTGATTTAATTAGCGTAGCTGGTTCTTCAATGTTAATTCGTCCGAAAATTCAACAGGATAAATTGACAAGATCAACCAGAAGGCAGAAGAAATCCTTGCAAGAAGTTAATCCGTACAAAAGCCAGGCCAAGATAAATCCGCAAGGTCGACGAATCTCCGTTGATCGATCGAGGGATCGAGCTTCATCGACCTCTTCGTCCTCCTAGGTCCTTCTCATTGGCTTCGTACCGTAATTCGACGGGAAGTCTCCAAACCGGATGACAAATCCCTTCTTCCTTCCGATAATGAGTCTCGTAACACTGAGTCACCGTGTCTCCCAAATTAAATAATTCTTAAATCATTCTTTTTAATCGAATAATCCAAGATCCCTCGGATAGTACCAACACCTGTCGAAAAATATTTGTACCGATTCGATGTGACAAGGCGCGAAAAGTAGAATTTTAAATAGTTTACTAATTAACAAGTGCAGATCGTTCAGAAAATTTTGCAAAACTTTCCAGAAAACAGCATTTCATTTTGTTTAATGATTATAAATCGTATCCACCGATTGTAAAATGAAAATGGCGTCGCGCCTGGCGATCATAAATCCTTTCCAGGTCTCGGTGAATGGATAGGAAACAACAGAGCGATTTAACAATCTGGAATAGGAAAAAGAATCTCTCCCGTTGTCCTCTCAACCGCTATTAGTCTAGCTGCTTCCATTAACGAGTACAGTAATTGCAACGATGGTTTTCTCCTCGCGGCGCGGATTAAATCGTATAATTCAGCCAGCGACATTCCAGAGTTGTCTATCAACGGTCGGGGGCACACACGATCCGCGGTTGGCTTTCTCACCGTCACCGGAAGTAGCCGCGAGAGGAGACAGCCGTCTAAAGTGTGGGAGGGATAGAAGGGGGCCGTGCACCGTTGAAAACGTAGAAAAGCGCGGCAAGATACATCTCCCCGTCCGGTTTAATTCCATAAATGAAGGAGCAGCGTTGTTGTTAATGCATAGGATTATCGAGTCTTCCCATGGCCCAGATTGGTCATTATGGAATAACAGTAATTATTGATACGCGAGCCTCATAGCCACGTCTCTCTGCCATTGTGAGGCCACGTACATCGTCCTCGGCCTGCCGTCCCACTCGTCTGCTTTACATTTTTATAAAGATTGTCTCTGTCCCCGCTCGTGGCGGAGCAAAGAGAGACATATTCGATGAGAGCGGATGCGGAGGGACAGTTGCGTGAGCTGAAGTCACATTGTTGGCTCCTTCTTTTTTCTTCTCCTTCCTCCCTTCCGTCCTGCTCTCTTTTTCACGAATCGACGCCGAGCGGCCTAAGAGCCCGAGAGGTTAGGCCAGGTCGGGTTAGCGAACTGTACAGAAACGTCAAGGGGGAAACCATAACGTTGTAATTTATTGCCGAGCACGGCATTGTGACCGCGTCTCGCGGGGGCGGTGTGACGGATCAACTCACAGAGAAAGAGAAAACTCGTTTCTGTAGCGTTCGAACCTCGACCGGACGCCAGGATGAGATTCGTCTCGATGCGAGTCGTCTTACAGACACCAGGCGTCTCTGTAACAGCGATAAAGACACCTCCCTTCGTTGTTTCTCACTTTTATTAGTCGCTGTTGTCATCCTTTATTAGTTGCATGGATACACAATGTTTAGGCTTTCCCTGAATTAGAATTGTCGAGACTGAATCGTTGCGCCCCACGTCTCATCTGTCCATATTCTTCAGGTACAGAAATATGTGATCCTGGATCATAAGGCCTTCCAGGACTCTTTCTAAACCCTTAATCGTATCGATTAAAACTGATGTTACAACAGGATGTTTTAGGTGTCTTTTGAAGTTTTGCAGATCCACTTCCCACAGGTAGCCCAAGTTGTTGTTGATAAGATTTAGATTGTGGTCCTATTTCCTGGGTCCACTACCAGAGGGACATCGACAAATAATTCAGTGCTGTTCAGACTGAAGCCGTGTTTTTTCGAACAATAGAGAACAATTGCGCTCATCAGGAATTCGTCGGGCTTTATTAACAACGGGCCGAGGTGTAAATAGAGCGACTGTACATCCCGAGCATTCCTGCGGACGTGGTGAGTGACCATGGGGGTACGCGTTATTGGAGAACGCGTGAACCGTAACGGCCATAGCCAAACCGCATACGATTATGGGCAGCAAAGAATGCAGGGCTGGCGTCGTCATATCGTGGTGGCCGCCAGTGCAAGGCCTACGCCGCGTACACCGATGCCTATGGTCACGGAAGGGACACACGTCCGCGTGTATGCGGACGCGTTTGATATTCCCCAGCGTTAATTTATGTATGCGTACGGATATCGCATTGTGCACAGCTGTGTTTGCGCCTCGAACTGGGCTATGATCCGAGACCACAGATCGTGACTTCTGTGGGAAACCTAAAGAAAAGTAATGACCGACGCCGCTGTACATCCGTCACCTTTGCGTGCGCAGTCGACTATACTTGCTTGATATTGGATGTGCCATCGAGCACCCCCTTTTTTCTACAAACAGTGGGCTCGAAAGTTACCATGCATTATACCTAGGCTCCAAGATTAATCATTCTTAAGCTGCGCCAATAAAGAGACTAAAACTTGGTACCGACCTTTGTCTTCGAGGACTGCCGGTTAACGATGATCAATTTCCATCAATTTTACAGCCCCGTGGAATCGATTGAAACAGTGGCGAACTCTTCAATGCTTTATTCCAGCAGGAAACGGAACATTCAATGCTCCCTCGCTCCTGCTTTTCAAGCGCAGTCGAGCGCAGGAAATACGCGGTCGATTGACACGTCCTTTACGGGCACGACGATGCCGGAATATACCCGAAGAATTACCATATTGAAAAGACGCCCGCGTCGCCAGGGAATTCTCCTATCCCTGACTTTTTCATCAAATAGTCAGGAACCGATATGCTTTGCCTTCCAATTCCCAAAACTATTTTCGCTACGAACATCAGGGTAGAAGACACCTCGGAAAAATCCTTAGAAACGGTCGTCTGAGAGGAGCACGGAATTTTCATCACCCCTGTTATTCAATTCTTCGTCTCTTCGAGATCTCAATTTATGTCGCGAAATTTTCATTTTCGACCCACCGCGGGGTGCCGTTTGAAAACACCGCAGCATCGTTAATGTTTTTTAAAGACGACATCAAAGCATCGCCGCTGGTAAACCACGTCCTCGAACTCGTTTCATCCCCAGGCATCGAGAGGGATGAAAGTTCAGCACCCGAGAGAGGAGAGGCTTGGGATGACGCGGTGCTACGTATTTAAAATATCCTGGCCGCGAAATGCCGATACGGATGGGTACTTGACGTAAGGGGCCGACTTAAGGCAGCGGAAGAGGGAACGTTTCGGCCTCTCAGGCGGGTGGTCGGATGCTTGGGGGTTGTTCGTACGCGAGAATTCGCTACCCCGCCTAACCCTTCTCCGTCAGCGAGGTATGCCTTTGGCCTTTGTCATTTAATATCGGTGCCGGTATGCAAGGACCCGGGGTAAGGAAGCCTCGGGTGATCGCTTTGATGGTTGGGCGGTCCATTCGCGAATTTATGGCAAGTTCGAACCTCACCCCCACGGACCACCCTTTCCATCTACCTGGTTAGCCAACCGAATCGCCGTGGCGCGGGGAAGCCCCAGTTTCGATCGCATTTGTTTCAATTGCGAAGGATACACCTTGGTTTTCGAACGTCGAAAGGGATCGGAAATTCTTTTCATCCTTTGGCGAAGCGTTGCTCGCAGGTGTCGGGAATCAGAATGTCGGTATCGTAAAACATAACGATTCCCATCCCGTTCTCTGTTTTCTTGACCGTGTCAGTTTGTTTTCGTTTCTTGCGAGGGAAGACAATGTTTCCATTGTGCCCACTCGTGATCACAGGTTTACCTTCGACAGGTGCTGTTTTCTTTCTTTCTTGGGGATTGATAAGTTCTCTTTTGATTTCTTTACAGCCGCCATACGGTCCTATGCAAATACCAACCCGCTCGAATCCTGTACACAGGACCATTGCTCGGCCGCAACGACGACCGGAAAGGGGAATTTTTTTTCAACACTGCATCTTTATTCGCGAAAAAATCGCACACCCGGTGCTAAGAACAGTTATCGTATCGTTGGGAAAAAATACAACAAAACTGAGACGAAAAATTCAGAGCAGCACAGGAAGTGGACTGTGGCACTGTTTTGAAATTCGTTAGTGTGAATGACGAACCGTCTGAGGATGAACTCGTCGCGTTCTTCTTGTGAAAAAGGAAATGAGCATTATTAAAATCAATAACGTCGTCATACACCGAAGAGCGAGTTCAGTTCCCGTTGAAAATGCAAACGTGCAAAGTATCTCTGAAGGGCTATTACTGTTACCGTCACTGTTACCGTTCTCTTGATCTCTCTCAAGAGCACCAGAAGAGGGGTTCAGCATTACCCAATGGATGGAGAGCGCTAGCAGTTTGAACGGCAGTATTATACGGAAAAAGAGTGGCGATGTCTATTTGAACGAAGATAACAGGGGACAGGGGAACCGGGACGTAGGATGGACGAAAATAAACAAGATAATCTTTGAGGAAACCTGAACGATAATAAATTTTTTAAAAATTACTTCCTTCAAAAAAACAAAATAAGGAACAATAATTCACGTCAGTCGCAGGTGTAAAAAAAGGAGATGTTTTAACAATTATCTCAGAATTTTTGGAAATTGTAAAGGAATTAAAATTGACTGTAATTAAGCTTCGGTTTTCTTTTTTGTTGAAATTAATTTGAAGTACGCTGGGGTAAACTGTTTTGTTAAAGGCGCAATATGTTTCAAAGTAATTCCACGTTCAAACGATTCCGGTCGAGTGATGTTTGCTTCGGTTAGCCAACTGGTTGTGTCCCTTCCGGTACCCTGTCGCACCCTTCTGTCCACTCCTGTCCCGACAATAATCACTGGGTCTCCTTTAATTCTGCGGCAACCCCATTACATCGAAAACCCTTCTTACTTGTTAGTCAAATAGCTCCTTCTAAAGAGTTTCTCTCGCTTCCTCCCCTACTCAATTCCCCCTTCTACGACAAAAAAAAAAAAAGAAAGAAGAGTTTGATTTCAAAGTTCCCTTTATTGGCGTCGTTTTAAAAGGATTCTCGCCCTTTTTCTTTTCGGCTGAACCTTCTTTAACCAAACAAGTTAACGGAGTTCACTTACCGGTGACCTTTCCAATGAATTTGATTACAATTCAATGGAATAAGTATTACAAATATTCAACAGAAACGAGAAATCAAAATCGATTTGAAATATAAATGTATTTCTGTTATTTCGAAACTTGACTTAACACGATTTTGATAGAACGCGTTATTTCATAAGTATGAGAAGGACAGCTACAGATCGTTCGAGAAACAAATTGGCACGAGTCGATGGAATTCCAAAGAACATTTGCTTTCGTATTCCCAGTTCCCGGTAAAGACACTTCGTTCATCGAGTCGAGGTCCACTTGGGGATGTTCCTCACCCCTGTCGTTCGACTGGGATCGCGTTTATGTCTGGATCGCCCCAAACACGCCATAAAATCAGCCCCTGCACGTCCCACGTGAACATGGGGCGAGAAACACCATATTCTACCCCTCCCTTGCACCCCTGAACGAAGGGGAGTGGGCGTGAAAAAAAGAAAGGAAAAAAAAAATAGAGAGGAAGGATACGTCCCGTTCACCGGCCGGTGCAAAATCACCCCTCACCCCCCTGGAACGTTCAACAAGTGTATTCCCGTGAAAAAAGGAAAAAAATACAGGCAGCGCCCCGAACTTTATCGGTGAAATTGGGAATCAATAGGCCATGAAAGGATGGGGTCGAGTGCTCTTCTCTCGTGGCGAACGATCCTCCACGTTCGCTGGTGCGTCGATGCTCGGCGCCCTTTGTCCCTCTACCCCGCGGTAATTCGATTGTCGTCAGGGACGTATTGAAAAAAACAAATGCCCGGCACCGAATCGATAAATTAAACGGGGCATCTGTCCCGCGAACGACGAAGCAACGATACTCGTCTGTTTACAGAAGCCGTAAACTCGATTTCGACAATCGTATCCGCCTCCGCTCAGGTGTTTAAGAGTTAAAGACAGCTCAAGATGGCGTACGCGCGCGAAGAATCCATCAGCTGATACCGAACAGAATATTCCGTTGAAGAACCTGCTCTGTCCTGGCGAGTCCTCGTCCATCAACGCCGGTTCGTGGCAGTTCTCACACTTTCCACGTGTCACGAACCGACTGATACGATCTACACAAAGATCCTGAGTTCATTGCTCAACGGGTTGAAACGCGTTGACGAAGAGTTCCAACAGTGGCCGAGACTCCTCTCCTTCTCCCTCTCTCTTTCGTTCAACGATACTCCTGATTTATGGATATTGCTCCGTCCGCTGAGACGTTCTCAAGAGTCTCGGACACGTGTAATAAAACGCGACGGATATGTACGTCACCGTGGAATACATGGTCATACTACGTGTTTCGGACTCCTTGGAAGCGGTTGCTGGGTAAGCATGACCTCACGAACCGACCACGGTGTATAATGGCACCGCTCGCTTTCCGAAAGTCGATCCACCGTCGGACGATTGCCGCGTTAATTGGCCCGGTGTTGATGGTCGTGATTTAATGGGCTAAGCGGAACGGCCAGGAATGAGTCACCTGGTGGAAATACACCGTGCCCGTTCGATGACCAGACGATCATTTGATCACGGCGGGGACAGACACGTGTAACGATTATTAAACACCGTCAACACGTTGACAACGTTCCGCGTTGGGATTCCTTAATCTATTTCCATTAATCGTATCGCGAACTAATTCCAATTTATAATCTCGTAGCTGCGCGCGTGTGAGTGCACATTGATTAAAGGACCCCGACACATTTTGTCAAAGGGAAGCTGAAGGAGGTAATCTTCATCTGATCTGCACGAAACATCGATTACACTCCGGGGTGGTTGGTCCGCGCGGCGGTATACGCGTAAAACGCTTGCGACTCGTAAATTTTCTCTTTTTCCCTCCTCCCACCAAGCCCAGCTGGAAGGGTGGGCCCTTCGGTTGATTTAGCATTCAGCACTTAAATCAATTCTAACAAGTTCGGTACTTAAGAGCTCCCGAGTTTGTACAGAGAGCGTTGCTCGTTCCTCGAAGCGGCGTCTAAAGGGGGTGGCCAGAGGGGCGAAGGAACGATGGGCGCAGATGGGCTCGCGGAATCTCGAGGCGTTCATTACAATTATCATAGCAGACCCACAACCTTAACATTACAAACATTAAGAGGATACTTCTGGAACCTGTGTTTCTTATGCTTCCTATATCGATTCCTAATAATAACTACTCTTCAGGATGTTAGATTAGGATTAGACTGCAATTTGCTGCTTTGAATTTCAAGAGCTTCTATTGCTTATGCCTCAGTGTTTAAGATTTAAGACAGCTACTCTTTCAGATCAAAATGGCTATTTTCACATTTTCTTCAAAATCGATATGGTGGTCAAGAATTAAAAGTCGTTTTCAAGAAGAAAAGGGGATTCTCGAATTGTCCGCAATCGGAAGAAACATAAGATTCAAGGATCGGGAGGTTGAGAAATGGCCAAAAAAAGGGGGTATGAGGAAAACGGATAAGTCGCCTTTTAGCGAGCAACCCCTTTCTTGTAATTCGACGAAATAAACGCCGAACGTTAGGCCGGAAGTAATAAAATAAATCAAGCCAACGAGTGGGGTAGGAAAACATTACCCCCTTCGAAGTATCCCGATGGCAAACGAGGATCCTTTGGTCGTTCGAAGCTTTCTGGTCGAAGAGACACTTTGCTCCTGTTTAATGCCAACCACCCAAATTTTATTATCAAACCCTGTAGGACATACTTTTCTATTCTAAGTTCTTTCTAATTACAATCATAAAATTGACTCGCTGTATCTAAATGAACACCAAACGTAAATTACAATTTGCTCTTTTATACGCCAAGAAACAAATTCACTCGTCAAAAAATAATGATCCTCGATAAAGCCACGAATTGAGACGTCGTATATGAACGTTTCGCGTGTCGCTCGACGTCCTCGCTTAAAAATGAAATATGCCTATACAAAATGGCGGAATAGAGAACGTGTCGGGTCGTGCGCAGTCGAACTGATTATTAACGATCGTAAAATATTGATTGATTCTGACACCTGGTTTTAAATACCAATTATTACCTGTTGACCGTCAGCTATTACCATGATGATACGTTCGCCGCTCGTGTCCTGCATGTGTAATTACAAGAACGACGCGCCACCACAAACATACATATTCCTCGCAGACCGATCCGCTGCCGCCGCAGTTGCAGTTGCAGGAATTGAACCTACATTTCGGTATAAAAATATCCATTTGAATATATTTAACCAATAAATCAAATGCAAAGGGTTGAAAGGGGTATTTGGCCTTCGAAAAGCAGCGATACCCTTTCGATAGCATCACTTTCGAGTCGCTTTCATCGCCCTGGCTGGAGATAAGGATCGACGAGTCTGCGAGAAGCAATCGTAAGAGGGCGAAAAGTCGGGAGGAATCGGGAATCGAGGGAGTTAGATTCGAGGAAGCAGGGGGTGCAAGGCAGAGAGCGCAAGGGGGGCGACGACGGAGAGAAACACAAACAGTAATTACGAATATCTCGGGCCTGGATCGAAAAGACATCGCAAATCTTTAACTGGTTTCAAGCATCCGGCTTCCTTCTGGAAAAGGGTGATCCTCTGCTCTCTTTTCGTCGCTCCCCTTATTGCCCCCACGGGTCCTCCGTCTGCTGAGTATCAGCAGACTCTACCGACCCCTTTTGCTCGTACCTTCGGATTAACCCTCTCCCTTTTCTTCACCTCATTTCGTGTCGAAAACTTATTAGTAATTACGGCAGGGTATCCGAGCCAACATCGAGGAGGCGGCGCCTCCTCCGGGGCCTTCGATCGTTTCGCTTCGAGGCCGTTCTCCACCGTTCAGTTTGCTCGGTTTCTTTAATTTTCGAACTCGATCCAAATGGCCGCTGGTAAATATCGAAAACGAGATGAGAAAAGTTTCCTTGTATACCGTTTCGCGCTGGATATAGTCGGCACGCTGGACCTACTTTCACCAGCCGGAAACCAATAGAGTGAATGCTTGAAAAAAGGATTGTAGAAAAATTTGAAAAAAGAACCGACGTTCGAGGCATTGCAGAAAATGGTTCTCAGTGAGAAGCGCGTGAAATTAATTAACGATATTCGAATCCGCGCATTAACCACCGTTCCAGGTCGAATTATGGATTCTAAAACGGAGGTGCCTAACACGGCGAACCGCGAGCCAAAGTTTGGCGGAAAACGGCGACAAAGAGTCGCAGAAATATGTTTTCCAGGCAACAGAAAAAGGCACAAGAAAGTACGCCGTAACAAAATGATTGAAACACGGCCTGGTATATTGTCCTTATACGGACACACCGGTGAATCCGTGCAAGCGGAGAAGAAACTGCCCCGGCGACGTTAATTTGTGAACGATTACGGGCACCTGGTGCGTACTGAAGACAAAGGGGACACGAAGAGGTCGCTGTGTAGCCGACCGGCCATCGCACATTCTTTCCACGGACCTCCCGTTCCTGCTGCAACGTTTTCCACGGCTATTTTACAGGCTGGCCATAACTCCTAACGACGCGGCGTTGCTGAAAAGATTTCTATGGATAACGTTTCGAGATACACTGTCCGAGAACCTGAACACAATTCGAATCGATCGAAGATATTTTCAGGTTAAGGTTAAACTTCCAAGTCACGTTCATTAAGCAACGATAAAAAAAAAAACAGTGTTTGGACATCAACTAAGGCAAACGAAACTTCGTGAGCTAAAAAAAGGTATTCGATCATCCGATGCAGACAATTGGCGGATGATACTGATACCTCGGTAACTGACTGTTACGTGTCGCGTAATTCCTTGCCGTGAACACGTACGAAACGTACGGGCGCCATGGCTGTAGCTGGTAAAGTGTGTAATAAGATATCCGCGGATACTCGAAGCCCTCAATTGGCTAATTTACCGGCAGTTAGCCGGCTATCCGACCGCTTAGGTCATCCTAACGTGGTCGGTTATTCGGCCTGAATAATTTATAACCGCCTGTTTACGAGAATTGAGAATAATGAATTTCACTGGCTACGTTCGCGCTCGGACACATCATTGACGAGCAACTTACAGCTGGTCATCGAGCCTTGCCTCGGATGTTCGTTATTAGCTAATACCAGGCTGATGTGACACATAATGATCGTTGAAAAGTTCGTGGATGGACGCGAATCGTGTCTTGCACACGTGACGGGGCTCGATTAATCGAACGAAATAATACCCCGATCATCAACGAGATTGATGGTTCTAACGAACGTGAAGAGGATAAGTATGAATAGAGGAGCATTGAATAAGGGCGGGTCAAAATTGAACCCAACTACATTAATCAGACGTAACGGGGTTCCAATTAATACCCACTGGTTAAACCTACAATTTTTGTATTACATTCAGAACGACATTTACATAGATTCTGTGTTTATCACGTGATTCGCGAACAACGACGAAACAGATGTCAACGAACGTTTTGTAGCGTCGGACAGTTTTGTAAATACAATTTTCTCCGATTGCTAAGCAATTTGAAAATAAAATGTACACAACAGCACTGTCCGCGCACTGAACAGCAGCGCGGTCAGCATCTGGATGGAACGCGTGTGCCAGGACCGATACACGTCAGATATACGCGCGAGCGTGTAGGTGTCCGGCACCGAAGCACTTCCGGTGGCCAGGCAGGGTCTCGCTGACGAGGGGCATGCGGGTGGTAACCCGATGTAAGTGAGCAGTCAAAGAGATGGCGCCTAATAGATTGGTTTGTAGGTGGACGCATTATCCGCGTCGTGAGCGTGCATGTGTGTGTCCGTATGTGCGAGAGTGTAAACGACAACGAAGCGTGTACAGCAGTGTGTGGATGGCCGAGGGCGGAAATTAGTAATGGAGCAATGAGCACCGCGCTGAGTAAAGCTGTCGGGTCGCAGCTCCGAAACGAGCCGAGGGGAAAGAGATGTTGCCTGGTGGCCATTTCGTTCGGATGACGCGTGGATTAGGCCAACACGTGAACCGTCGTGGCTTCCATTTAATCTGCTCATCGGTTGTTACCTCATTTCTGAATGAACGGAAAAATGAAAAATTAAACGTCAGATTACCACGTTCCATGTTCAGGATTTAGTCCTAGGACTCGAAGACCCTATCTCTCAGGCAATAATAATATCTGTACAAAATATCAAGTCAGACGTTCAGCGGTAAAATTAATTGAACGCACAGGTACCCATGATTGTTCAGCTACGTAAACTGCAGCGGACATAAAAAGTACTACCGCGAATCTAATCGACAGCTTCATAAAATTGAACCCATAAAGTCATAAAATCAACCATTCCATTCGGGGATAGCCCGCTAGAAGGATACAGCTCTTTTTTGGTGGCTCTCGTTTGGCCAAGTCTTCTACCAAATAGTAAAGGCCTCGAACAATGCTCGAATCTTGTTGCGACAACTTCTTGAGGTGTAACTGTTACAAGATTCCTTAAAGGTAACATCTTTTTTGCTACATCAGCATTTTTCAGTAACATACACTACCCTATGCACTGATGAACGGCTCTTAAGATCCAGTTTCCATTTACTGATAGATAACTGCGACAGCCCACAGCGCTGACCACCCACAGACAAATGACTATACATATCTGTAACATCCTCCTAATGACGAATAATTACAGCATACACTGTTTATTTACTAGGGTGTAAATATAGCTATCCTTAGTAGGAATTATTAGTAACATAAATATTTTTGTTCGTCATAAATACAAATGAAACAGCGATCATTTTTCGTACGAGATTCGTAGCCACTGCTAGAAGCGATGAAATCGAAGGATCAAACATGGTCGGTGGTCAGTTGGCGTTGGTTATCTAGGAACTTTTACAACCAACGCCAATACTCACTTTAGTGGTGGATCGATTCGAAGATATGCAAGCAATAAGCGTTTAATTGCACAGGATTCCTCGTCGTAGCAGTCTCTTTAGAACCGCCTGCGGTCCTCGGAACTATAAAAGGCATCGGACCTATAAAACGCATCCTTGGCTGGACCGACGTTTCTACACCATTGTACGCACGTCCCGTTTTTGTCCCCTACCTTTTCTGCTTTCTCTGCCTTCGTCGGACAGATTGCATACTCAGAGATACAATTTAACGATCACTTTGACTTCTACGATGCCGGACAACGTTCTGTTCACATAAAATTGTAACCTGGGTTTTAAAGTACGTGGAAGTCGCGGTCGCTCGTCAGAGGATGAGAAATAACTTAAATAAACTATTTCATCTAAGCAAGACGAATGTTCAGAATCGTTGCGACGGTTTAGGACAAATAAAAATGTAACGCAATGAAGCGCGTTCCGGGTGCGGATATCAAGAAATTTAACGTTAAAGCAAGGAATAAAGAAATATATAGAGAAATATCAAAGAAAATGTGTTTTTCCTACGCCAAATTATCAATATGACCTCCTGATTGCTCGGGCTATTGAATGCGGTGCTCCTCCCAAGAAACTTAACGCAGAATTGGTGGAGACCAAGTAATTTCAAACATCTGGAGAGTCTTAATTAATGGGATATCTTACTGTTCCGTTTCTTCGAGACCGATTAAGCAAATACGTACGTTCTCTCCCGCCTACACGAAAGTAATCGAAATTAGTACCCGTCATCGAACGAATTCTGACACGAAATTCATTTATTTTTCATTTGGCAAACTTACAGTTGAGGTAAACTTAAAGTTACCGTTAAGCAAAACTTTATTAGTCACATCAGTCACGACATCGATGAGGAAGTAGCATAGCATTCGAAAATCATCTTAGAACAGATTGGGTTTCCAAGTTTCGGGTTCAAGGTTCAGTTACAGATTTTTTTGGTTCACGGAAGCTAAAGGCACTCTATACTATTTGCAAAGTATATCACTGATTTTAAATGATAACGTCACGGAGCTGCACGTTTCAGATCGTATTCCTGAAGTCCTTAAAAAACAAAATCAGGCAGTTCCGCCAAAAAAAGAAACTCGTTTCGGCAGAACTCGTCCAGAAGTGTGTCATAGGAAGGAAGTTGATTAGATAGGCGATTTCCGATGGCTACCGGTTTGCGATTAATAGGCCGGGCGAAGGAACAGATCTTTCCAACAGCCGTGCCAGAAATTTTAACCAAAAAACCCAGGAACGACCCGAAGAATTGATTGACTGGAAGAAGGTCGTAAGAGAATTTCCTTTCCCAAGGAAGAGTCTGGCATTAAACGAGGATCGTCGCAAACAAAGCCTAGGTCTTTGCACAAAATGGAAGTTTAATTGAAGGCAAACAATAATGCAATGCACGCATAACCGCTCCGGGTTAGAAATGGCATTCGTTACGTGTCCTCCTCTTTTCCCTTCGTTTCTGTACGCAGTCGGAGGGAAAGGAGGGGGGGGGGGGGGGAGCGTCTTCGCGTCGAACGTATTAAATTTCACGCACCGCCTGTCGCGCACTCCCACGATTCGCAATTACTCGCATTCCCCGCAATCTAGAAAATGTGAATCGCTATTAATTTTATATCCTTCCCTTCGAACATCGCCTTTCGTTTCCAAATCGAATTCCAGGCGAGAAACGCTAGCACGCCCCAGGGACGGTAGAAAATTCCAAAAACAGGAATAAAAGGCGAATACGTTGTGACAGAACGGGGTCGCTAACAGGTCTGAACCCGAAGTGACCACGTTTGTCAAAAAATTCGGTTTCACCTTGGATCGTTTAAAGAAATTAGTGGAGAGTACCGGCCCCAGGTGTCGTGGGAAGTCGTTCACGGGTCACCGTGGCTTCGAGCGTCACTTTTTCCCTCACCTGGCCACGAAACACTTGTAAAAGTTCACCGCTCTTGTGTACCTACCTGACGATAATTCCTCGAGATTAAGCGGACCGGGGAGACCCCCGATGCTAGTTAAAAGTAACGACACGTTCTCCCCGGCCGTGGCGATTCGAAATCCCGACTCTTTTTCTCTTTCCTTGTAACCTGGCACCGAGGCAAAGGTAAAGACACCGGTGGCCAACCCCGTTTGTCCGACGAATCGGTGTCCGGAACCGACTTTTCGACCCTGAAGACACGCTTGTTAGCACGGCATGTGGCATGTCGACGAGTTTTGTAGCCGGCTACTGGAATCAGGCCTTCTTCCGAGGCTGTGACACGCTCTTGCAATTCTGTCATCGTTTTACGTTTCGTGATCCCAAAAGTTTCACTTAATATCAGGATAGTTGCTCGGGGACTAACTTGAAATACTACGTCATACTGGTTAAAAGCTACAGGAAATAGATTCTACTCTTCATCAGTATGAAAAAAAAAAACAAACGATTTCAAGAAACGAGAGCGCCACAGTTCGGACGATTGCGATTAATTAATTTTACTCCGAGCCGAGACACTTAGTTTCCGTTCGTTTAAGCTCGTTAATACTCTATCCTCTGCCCCTCTCGTTCTCACTCCACCTCCCCCCCCCCCCCCCATCAACCGCCCGCTCTCAGACAAAATGGAGAAACAACTCACTCAGTTTACGCCGTGCATGTAAATTCATCCGCGCCAGTTGGGTTGTCACGAATACTACTTGTCGCGTAGTCGGAGACTTTTCTTCAGGGTATTCGAACGATAATACGGGCTTTATCGATCCCTTTCTGAGAGTCAGAGAATATTTTCACACCTTTGTTGCACATGTCGTAAGCCTGACACCTATTTAGGCTCACCATTGTTTCTCAGTGTTGACTTCGAGTCCACGCAGACTGACAGCATCAACATTTTTGTCCGAACAATTTCTGTTCTTAGCACAGTAGCGGACGAGTTTTGGCTAGTAAAATAATGAAATGGCTCAGAAAGGACACGCGATCCCGAAACGACATCGAACAGAGGCATTCTCTTCTCTAAAACCGGTAAGCAAATTTATTCCCCTGTTGTTGAAACGATGCCTCTCGACCGCGTCGGGCCGTGTCATTACTCCCTTTCACGATCCTCGTTAGCAAAGACTCAGGCCGCGTAAAGCACCGGGTCCTGTGTGTAATAAGACGTGCACGTAGCCAACCGAGTCGACAACGACATCGTCTTTATGGTTCGATCGTTACCGTTACGTATGCCGTGTGAAATCTCTCTCTTTTGTTAACTTCTTTTACGCATTGTTAAAAGGATCTGTTGTGCTCCTTCCACGGCGGAAAAACCCACTTGAGTGTGAAGAAAACCAGAGAAGTCAATCGCTAGGATTTTGTTCTTTCCTTTTTTTTTTCTTTCGTTTCAATTCTATGGCTATTGTTTAGCGAATGCTCGTTTCTCTTG
This sequence comes from Anthidium xuezhongi, assembly GCA_022405125.1. Taxonomy (NCBI): domain Eukaryota; kingdom Metazoa; phylum Arthropoda; class Insecta; order Hymenoptera; family Megachilidae; genus Anthidium; species Anthidium xuezhongi. The sequence continues at coordinate 3,534,396 of CM039637.1, forward strand.
TAATCTGAAAATATCATTCGGAGTATTGTAAATTAAAGATATAAGTTTCCGTTCGTACATCATTGCTTAAGGGTACGTACCCTTTTCAGGGTAAGAATCGTGCAAGCGACAGCGCTCAGGTGGATATGAAGGTCGATAAAGATCGATTTTGGTGATCAATCGGCGCGAGGGAACGTCTAACCACCCTTGGTCCAAGCTCGTTTTCCTAGCCCACTATATGTAGGCGTAAATTCTTGTCAGCGTTAAGGGTTGATCCCGCGGCGGCGCAAAGTGAGTGACTAAAGAAGAGGAAAGGATTTTCCTCGATCGCGGAAGCGTCGCCAGGATGCGAAGCGTGCTTGTACATCGCTGGGCATAACGTCGCTTAACTTGAAGGGATGAGCGGGCGCCTGGAAGGATGCTATTATCGTAGCTCAAAAGCGCGCGCACTCCGCGCGACAAATCAAATCTCCGCCAAGCGAGTGGAAGAAGAACGGTGGATCTTTCGACGGGGGAAGGGGGACGGAGGAGAAGAGGAATTATAACAGAGAGACTGTACTCGCTACTGGAAATTCACCCAGACGCGTTCGCCACGAACCATTGAACAGTTATCACTGCGACGGCGTTCAATGAGCGGATAACCGACTGCCAGGACTTCCGGTTTAATAAACACACGAGGACGACGTAGCTGGATACAACGTCGAATAAAAGGAACGTGGAAATTGAGGTCTTGCCGAAGGAACTGTATCAAACACCCGAAGGTTTATAACTCCTCAAGGTTTCAATTCTGTAACGGCTATGTAGTTTGACTTTCAAAAGCGAAATAGAGAATATTTTATTACACCTCGAACACATCCCCCCTTGAGACCGATGGTAACTGCGACTTTGTCTTTGACGAATAAGGTGTCAGGTTAAGACAGAGTAGCACGTTTATACCAAATGTCTCTGAGGTGGAAAAATCTGACCACCTCGATGCTCATCAGTGATTCGCGACTATTGACATCAAGTGGACACGCTGTTTACGTAGCACGTCAAGGACTTCCGGTGAAATCATCGCTCTGTTCCCGCCAACTCATAGCGAGTGCCCCTGGTTAACACAGTCGAATGAGTTTTCATGGTACGCGGTGTCATTGCCCAAAAGAATAATATCTAGAACAATAGTTACTGGCAACAGTCTCCATATTTTCCCTGTTACCGAAAATTTCCCTTCCTAATTCGTCCATTAAACCGTCGCTCAGGCTGGGCCTACGGGAGAGATCGCTCGAGCAGAGGTAGCCAAGATGGAGAAACGGGTCGAAAAAGGAAACGGAATAAAAGTCGGCCCGTAATTGTGTTTCGTTCTCAGCCTTTGAGGTAAGAAAAGGTGACGAGAAGGAAGACACGAAGGAGGTGGGGGGTAGAGCAGATATAGAGAAAGACATTTCCCACAGATCAAAGCCGGTGTAGGTTCACGCGAGCGTAACAGAAGCCAGGCGAGTAATTTATAGAAGCCGGAAAGCGGCCGCTTATAAAAACAGTTAGAAAAATGACAAGTTTACCATGCGTACGACGTCGAAACAGGCGTATAGGCAGCCGGCCATTCACGATGCCGTGTCGTCGTGACCGTGGCCGTCGACGGTGTCGCGTAATCGTGACGGACGTAATAATCGCTGCGAGGTGACGGCGTCACACCTCATGTGACGCGCCCACAATAGAAAAACCATCTAAGTCTAAAAAAAACACGCCCCATGAATCGTGCGACAAAGCATTAACATACCGACCTATAAAAATGCGTAATAAAATTTAAATGTCAATTCGAAAATGTGTTCATCACCCGCGCATACCGCTGACATTATATTATCGGTTAATTGAATTAACGAAACTTTGTATCTTCGATACGCGACGGTAAAAAAAACTAACGCGATTGTAAGAGAAATTCGAAACGATACCGTAGAATTTACGATCCTGCATTACATTGTAAAACTAAGGGGCGAATCTTAATAAACATGGGCCCATAAACCATCTGTTTTTAAGATACTGCCACTTCAAGTCATAACGTGAATTATAGCTTAAGCGACTTCTAAAGTGATACAAGATGTAAAATAAACGTAAAACAACTTTATTTACTTATTTATTTATACTTAAGTTTATCGGTGTGTATGCAACTGTTGTGGAGGCCACTCGGAGGCATCTGCTATAAAGCGTTGCTTGAACTAAAGTGGCCATATTTTAGAAGCACATGGTTCATGAATTTATGCTTTTAAGACTTTCTCTTAATTTTATGACATAGGGTACACTCGCAAATTTGATAACATTCTTTCAGAATCTTCGGCATTAGGCAATACCGCCTCGAAATTTAATAACAATGATATTAAGAACGTAGAAAAATTCTTTCCCTCCGCCGTGCGGATACCGAAGATCTGTCCGGAAGGTCGGCGACGCACGGGACTCGAGAGCTTTAATCTTCGAATCGTGTCCCCGTGTACGTAAAATTCGTCGAGAATGGAACGGAATTTGAGAAATGAACTTGTCAAAGACATGTGGCACTCTTTGAAACGAGGCACTTAATATTAGAAATTCGTTTGACATTCGACGGTGGACATTTCCCGTGTTATTTCATCTAGACATCGTCGAGGCATACTTTCCTCCCGCAAAGACTAAGAGTTTACTTCGCATTCGACAAATTATTGCCGACGCAAACGGTTCAGCCCGTACATCGTCGAAACGACGACGTCAACGACACCGTCCACGAGCATTATGAGTTCGGAGACAGAACACTCGCTTACAATTATTACCCGTCTAACAGGAACTCCATAGCGTCGCGAACGAGCGTGGGAAATTTGTATTAATCAACTCGTTGCCAAAAGTATCGTGACAATGATCAATTTGACCTCTCGTCCAAACGGACACTAGGCAGAGATCGTCGAAAGTTAGGGTATATTCTCGCGTGACAGCGAAACGTCACAAAAACTGGAGCTCTCGTTTCGTCCCCTTACTATATTCGGTGTGTACCGATGCAAATCATCTCTCGCTAAATTATATCGTTCTCGGAGCTGATAAGTTCGTTAATATGATGACAGTGACGTCGCGGCAAAAGTCACGACATTTAAATGTCGCATGAAAATGATACGACAGCGAGAGAAGCTGAAAACTGCCTCCACGCGTGTTAAGAATGTTCGATCGGGGAAGCAGAGATTCGTCAGCTATTAATACGCGGGAAGCGGAGGAATCAGAAAACGTTTCTGCCGTCGCCGAATGTTGCATACCATATCTAATAGTGAAATAACTCAAATAATTCAAAAGGAGTTATGCGAATACCTTATCGCCCTGACGCTTTGAATTGCCCGCCGAGGGGTGCGTGGGGCGAGGATGCAGCTCGATGGACGAAGGCGGAGGCGGTAGACTTGGCGATGGTGGGAGCGTATTTTTAGAATGATCTATGTCTTCGTTTGATTCCGAAGATTGCGCCCTCGCGACAAACCGAGCGTCTTAACGGGATCTGGTTACGGGCCTGACGTCCGTATGTTTTCGGATTCCTGCGGACCTCCTTATCTCCAACACGAATCTACCTTCTCACCTTCCCTCCAACCTGGGTCGTATCTGGCTCGTACCGATCCAAATTCCACGATACCTTTCTCGTCACTTTCGGGAGACCGTAGATCAATTCCGCGGCGTGCGCCTCCGAGGACGATCAAAGATTGTCCAAAAATATGAAAAATATAACGAGCGTAAGACGTTTCCTATTTTTGTCAATTATTCGGTTTTATTTCTGACGAAATGGAAGAGGTGCGTTGTCACGCCATCGGTGTCACAGACCTCGGGAATTAAAGCTCCTGCGTCGAAATTCTATAATTGGACACCGATTAAAACAACCGCTCGTCGAGATCGAATTCGTGTTTTCGAAAGTTCGTAAATCGGATTCGATCACGCTTCCGGAAATGAGGAACGAGCTGCGCATCCGACGACGCTGTCAGTAATTCTGCCGTCGATTCTAACTGAATTTTCAGGGCAGATTAGGACGCGGAATGGAACAATTAATAAGAATTAAAGTGACAGGGACGAATTCAATTACAGGAGTTGAATTTTGTCATATTTCACGATTCGAACGATCAAGTTATTATTACCGAGAAGTCTTCAGGGAATCGTGTAAAAGTGACGGGCAACTTTAGCGGTGGCATCGATGTTTCAAATTCGTTGTTCACGAGGGAACAATCGTCCACCATTCGTGCAACGTGAACGCGAGTTCTATCCATGAAATTTTGAAGTCTAAGCTGATTTCCGAATGGTCCTTAGAAGAAATTCTTGTTCCAAATCGAAACGTTGTCCGTCACTGTCTAGAACAAGGCGATGCAGCTTTGAAGACGAGGAGCGGATCGTCCGAGGTCGAGGCAAGTAGACCGTGTCCCTTAGCGCTAGGTCTGTGTGCCGGGAACGTCGTTTAATGACGGGACCGGCTCGCTTATTACGCGATAAACGTGGAAACGTAATTATTGATAAGCGTTAATGAGCGCTTCGGTGCATGCAGGGTGCATCTTCTGAATCATGAGGCCGTGCTTGCTCACGCACAACGGCTCCGACTGTTGGCATGCATTGTTCAGAGACGCAAAACGGGTGTAACAGAGTGCAAAATGCCCACGGGGAGGATCGACCGCGTTATCGAGCTGTGTACGAGTGTACCCAACGTACGCGTACGTGTCCGTGTATGTAGATCCGACGGCAAAAGGGGTCGGAAAACTCGGGTAAGATCACCGATAAATATAGCGCGTCGAATGAGCAGCCTTAGCTCTTCTGGTTAGATCTTGCGATCTTGATCGTGGCACGTCGTGCACGACGCGCTCAGCCTTCCCTACTCTTCCCTTCTTTTCCTTTTTTTTTTTTGTTCGGGTTTGTTTTCTTGCTGATTCCTAGACGCCATGGAAACCCGTACAATCACCATAGCCGCGAGAGTTAGATGATAAACGATCGTTGGGGAATTGATATTGAAGAATTCATCGAGGTTACGACGTCGTTCGACAGCCAAGAACAGTATCTGTGAGACGTGTCTTCTAGGAATACAGGTCGAGAAGGAAGGCACACTTTTTATTAGAAATATTGTAAAAAGTATAGAAGTATATGCTATTTCTTTAATGAATTTTTTTCTTCATTGAATCATGGAATATATTAAGCAACGTCTGATCAGAAGTGTAAAAAAAAACTATATTTATTAGAGCGTGCAAATGTGTGCGCTACTTGTGAAGATCAACGAATACTAATCACAAAGACCGGTACACGTTTCTATGTACCAATTATGACCAATATCGAGCAGAAGCGTGAAGAGCAGTCAGCGATCAAATTCTCTCGAATAGCTTAAGCATTAATCAGACCGATTCAATTCTAGATATACAAACTATTTTCGTGGCTACTTCATTTCTGAATCGTTGAAGCCGACGATAATGGCGGCGATTAGTCGAGCTTGAACAAAAGGCGGCAGGAATTACATACGTATCTTTTTATGGAAGCCGGATGTTGCTTTCCTTAACAATCGTGTCTTGTACGCGTTGCTTCTTACGCGAAAATTACCAGCCACACGGAAGTCGGGTTATTTCCTATAAAGTCGAACGTTCGTCCAATAAGAAACCGCAGGCCATCCAATTAGAACATCGTTTCCATTCTTTTTTATGCCACACAATAATACACGACCGTGTCGTAATATCGTACCGCCCTAATGCCGGCCACGGGTTAGAGCGTTAACCGTCTCTAACACCCTTCTGCTTCTGGTATAACGAACGAGAAATCGGACGTGCTCAAGCTATCCGCATTTCGAGAAATCTATTGTTGTAGAAAAAAAAAAGAAAAACACCGATTGCTACACATTCCGCAGCACCGATTACCTCATTCCAGCAGGGATTGCAGCCAGTCTGAATAACCAATGGTTGCGGCCGGGTTGATTCCTATCACGATACGAGGAAACTCGAGCAGGATCTGGATTGCACATGCGAAAATTCGATGCACCGAGGCGACGCTTGCAACCACGTCGGTTCACGTGCGTAATTAGAAGCCGCCGCGAACAATGAGGAGTATAACTTTTATTTCGCTTATCGTGCCTAGTTTATCTACACCTATCCACGGCCGCCTCTAGCCGCATTTCGCGCCCGGCGCACCATACAGGAAACTATTTAACTGATTGTCGCTTCGAGGTAAACTTTGCAGTCACTTTTCCGCACGATATAGGCGCTTCCTGCTTGAGTTACTTACTTGTGTCGCTGGCGGAGGCGGCCGTGTGACCGGTTAGATGAACTGGTCTGAGAAAGTTTTCGGACGACCTTCGTGTATCTGGAAAATCGATGTACCGCGATGATGTGGCAGGAGAGGAAAATCGTGCCTTCGACACGATGCGCTTATTTCGATTAAACGGGAACTTCGAGATGCTGACCATTGTTCCATAGATGATTGGTTTAAGGGCGTAACAACTGATACATTTTTGACATTCCTTCCCCCCCCCCCGATGTAACGGAGGAGACAGCTGGTATAAGCGGATCTGGAAGAAATAACCACTGTCTGGCATATCCACTTACTCAGAGAACTTTTAATACCGGCTCCGAAGTTAAAATCCACCTTTTTCCACCTTGAACCTCTCTTACTTTCTGACCATCCTGTTCTCTCCCTCATCCCTCCTCTCACCAGGCTCGTAGCGAGGTCTCACGCCAGCGTCCCGACGTCCGGGTCCTTTTGCTCGAGACGTCTCTAATCGTAATGGTCGTGAAGTGTTAATGTTCCCGTTAACACGGCTGAGGTGTTTAACCTTGTTAACTTGTGCGACTGCAGTGGCTCCAACTGAGCATGCATCTCCACTTCCCGGGTTCAGATGGTAATCAGTGATACGTGTACCAGTATGGTTACTTATTTCGAGTTTACTCCTTGTTTTTCACCAAGAGACAAAGAAGTACGTTTTATTAATACCGAAAGTTTCGAAGCGACAAATATTTTAATAACGAAAAATTCCCTTCTAGGGATGGACTACAAGATTCAAGTATCGCGTTCTTATTTTCGAAAATTTTAAAGGAGGGCACTAAAATAGCAAATGTAGGATAGAATTTATAGGGGACGATTAATGCGGGGTTTAGCACCAGCCATAATCAGTTTTCGTGCTAGGACGGTCGGTCAATTGACGGAACGACAATTTCTGAAGGTATTTTCAGCTCCCGACGGGCCAGTCTTCAGCAGGAATATATCGATAGGACGAAACATTATCATATTATGGAACTCTCCATACAGTTTCGCCCGACCTCCCTTCCTTAATTTAAATTCTATTACACCCGATCTCTATTCCCTCTTTCCTATGAATATTCAAGCTCGACGAGAACCAGCCTCCAGCCACCCCAGCCGTACTCTCTTTCCACCATCTATCGAGTATCCAAAGAATTAAATTAATATACCGGGCAAAACAGTACCCCACCATCCCTATTTCCCCTTCAAACGTCTCGTCCAGACCTTGTTCGCTGACTGGTCCCCTTAGAGGAGCTCATCTCGTCGGCCATTAACGTCATTTTTCCGATAAAAGGGCACAATTAGCCTGTAAAATCAAAACTCAATCGATTCGAATAGATTCAGCAATGGAGACAACGTAAATTTCGTAGACAGCGGCTAAAAAGTTCAAAGTTATTGTGACAGCATTCGTTAGGATCAGGTTGGGTTAGGCGTCTCCGCTGGAGGCAAAAGGTCGCAATACGAATTATATGAAACGGAAAATCAAATTTTACCAATATTCGAAACGCATTAATAATGTTTCGCAGCGTGCTCGCATATTCGTAATGAATCGCGGAAGCTTTTGAAAGCGTATAATGAACGCGCAGAACGAACCAACCCGTTTCGTGAAACATAATACATGGCTCCTAATGAAGCAACATTGTAAGACATTGACCAGTTAAAACAAGCATCGCTAACAGTCGTAGCTTTTCCTCCTAGCAGTCAGAAAATAATATTAATCGTGTACGCGGCGTTTAATACGCCAGCTAAGGTATTCATTAAGCGGCTGGCTTCGATCTTATCGGTTTTATCCTAGTACCTGGGTAATGTATTCGGTCGAGGAAGGGTGCACCGAGAATCACTCATCGCTCATTATTTCGCGTACAATATTTCGATCACATTTTACATACTCTATACTACTTTACCATCGAATAGATCGAAAAATATTCTGTTCCGCAGAACCAAGCATTTATCAATAAATTATTTTCGCCTTAGGCACTAACAATATGCGACAAATTAAAAATGACACCTACATTGGATGTACACTGAAATTTGGGCGTTCACTAAAGGCTATGGGCGTTGGATTTAATTATTAACGACGTCAAATGAGATTCCAACAAACGTAACTCAAGTCGACCATCATCTCCAAGGACTGTGCGATAAAACGCAGCCCCGGTCGCTCGGTTAACAAGTGATACTAATTTTTCAGAACCTCCAGAAGGGGCCATTTTCGACTGGAGCTCGTTATCAAACGCACATCGCGGACCGTGTGGTCAAATTGAGTGGAGGTGTACGAACCAGAAGAATTCTGTCCATGGAACGAGCATACCGAATCCCCGTGACGTGACCAAGACATTTCTACGTAGGTCCAGAATGATTTACCGGGACTCGTCGTAAAACGGTACCGCCGTTCCACGCACGGGAGACACAAGAGGACCCTGATTATCATTTGAGATTGTCCGCACAAAGGGAGGCCATCTTTCTCCCCCAAAAAAGCCCTCGAGATTTAGATACTTATAAAGAACGAATCTCTGAACTCGATGACCAGCTTCATTGTGACAAAGTTGCAACCTAGCCCCGAAAGCATCGTTTCGTAGGTGTCGAGGATCAACCTCGAAACCGTCGTGTTCCAGAATGGAAAAATATAACACGTTCGAATTTAACCCTGACATGCGGTTCAAACTGAAACGCGAAGGGTAATTTCGCCGACTTATCGTAAAAAGTTATAATGGCGTGTGATTCGATCGAATTCCTCGTTCCAAGGCTTGTAAAATCAATCGTACAAGCAAAACTTTTAATTTACGACGTCATTACAGACCGGAGGATCCAAGACACATCAGGCATGGGGCCAAGAAACGTGGTCGAGGGGGTGAAACGAAAGACAGACCGGGCGAGACGATAGTCGCAAAACCCGGGGAGGCATTAGCGTTATTTTAATCAGGAAATATAATGATCGTCGCGAAGGAGAAGGCAAGAGGGTCGAAGGAGGTGGAGGGAGGGTGCGGGTGAACGGGATCCGACTTGGTGAACGCAGGTTGCTGCGCATTTGTTACGGGCCGATAGCAATTGTTTCCCCTATCTGCGAGACTCCACTGCGACACTGTGGCCCACTGTATTTGGTTGGTTGCACTGTCGTCTGCCTTCGTTTCTAGTGTGCGACGTGTACCTGCTTGCAGGGCTGCCAATATGCACCGGGGAAAACGTGGTCTTATATAACCGCCACCCTCCACCGCCCACGATATAGATTGTATTCTATTGGTACATACGGTAATATACCCGGCTACCATTGGTACAGGCTGATTGCAAAGCTACAATATTCTCAGCCAGATTTTCAGGACCGTTACTGTCCTGAAGAGCTTCTGGCACCACATTTAACATCGTCGATGATCAGAGTTACACTCCACACATTACTTCAGAAGATAACTAACAGAACACAACAATTGAGGAACTAACTCTCGGACAATGGGTCAGTGAGAACAATTAAAATTTAATTGCAGCTGTACGTGCTCCATAGTGTTTTTGAAATTATCCTTGTTAAATCATGCTCCATAGCTTCGAAAGTAATTATATTTTATAAATAAACGCTAGAAGCTCAACGCAACAGGGTACCTAATTATGGGAAACACGCGTTTCTGCTACCATCCCGCAGATCACCGCCTGTGATAAGTGTAACAATTTCTCTTTGACATAATAGCTCCAATATGTGAAACTCAACTGATAACAAAAGCTGCCATAAAAAAATAACGAACGTACCTACATTCGACTAAATTAGGTTCGTCTAAATCGATACAGCTTTAATGTTTACTGACACCCGACGACTGTCATAAAAAAATTAGCATGTAAATTAGGTTCGTTGCTCTCATTCAGAAATTGGAGAAAATGTTCAGCGTGAAAATAAAATGTCGTTCGAAAAAGAACACATTTTCTGAACGTTCGTTTCTCATTGAACGGGATTAATCATTCCTCCCGCCATGGTTTGAATTTCCACCACATCTCGTAATCCCATACCCCTCCGGTACCGGCAATCACAGAAATTCGCGTATCCATGCTCACGTGATCACCAGTAGGTAGATTCGTTCCGGATAGAGCCCCGTCTGCCTTGAGATTGAGTTCGACTCATCTCGAAATGCTTGTAGCGACTATTCTATTCGTACATAGTCGACTGGTGCGACAGACACATAGACACGGGAGGGGGAAAGGGAACGGAGGGACGGTGAAAAGAGAGAAGAGAGGAGGAAGGAGGCAAGGAAGACTCATGTACGCCCGTGTATCTATTTGCAGACACAGATAAACACGGACGGAACCAACACCCCGATACACCCAGGACAGAGCGAGAGTGTTCTTATAGTGGAACTTATTGATCCAACAAAACTCATTTCAAGATACAGTGCGAAGTCTCCAAGATACTGCTCTCCTACTCTTCCCTGTCTTTCCTCAAGCTCTCTCCCGGCCTCTCCCACCCTCCCTCCCACTTCTTCGTCCAGTACCACCGCACTGTTCGACGCCCCCGTCCGCGAGACGGTCCTCCGCCTCCTCATCCACCTCATCCTCCCCCATGTCGTACATCCAAGACGTTCTGTACACGTACACCGGGGCCGATTAATGCGTGCGAGCAGGGAAAATAACGAGGGGCAGACTGACTGGGCTTTCCATGGGAATTCTGCCTCCACCGTAAAATTTGCCAAGCCAGATACGTACGTATCTACAGGCGGTCACTGGTGACCATGGCAATAAAAAACTGAAAGTTAAATGCATAATACGAATTACTGAACCGATGAACAACCTGTTATCAGAAAAATGAAGAAAAAGAAACAATCGAATTCTACCGAAATTGTTAAGAAGGAAAAGTGAACGGATATAGGGTGACCGTAGAATAATCACATGCCCGATGGAGAGTCACTGGGATGGCCAGGATCTTTACCGGAAAAGTTAATAATCAAGCCCGACGCGTGACCTTGTACTCCGTTTTCCCCTCGCCGCTTTCACCGCTCGTCCGAAATCCAAAGTTTCTCGGCAACTCGACACTGCAAGCAATTTCGGCGTCGAGTAACTCCCTCCCTCAGGCCAGGCGTCCTACTCACCTAACCCTGGCTCCGAACAGTAAAGGAAAGTGCATCAGGCTGTAAAGTGTCGCCACTGTGAATGTCCTATGTGTACCCGGACCTTCTTTTACAACCGAACAATTTTGGACCAATGTGTCAGTGGTGGCATTCGTTCGGAGCTGGAGATTCTCAGAAATGATCAAACTTGGTGCCGAACTACGATCGTACCGTAAGCGTCCTGGGAACTTTATTATCCCGGTGGATGGTGGATCCCTGGGCCAGGTGCGTAACAATATTCGCGCGAACAAGTAAACAAACGAAGAGAACTTACGATTGCGTAAAACTGCAAAGTGTCTGCGGTTTGTTTGTCGGTAAGAGCGTTTCAGGGCAAAGGCCTAGAGCAAGAGGGCTGAAAGAAGGAAGGAGAAAGGAATTGCGCGCGGGAGAGTCTGTCGGAGAGTTGAGACGGTAGAGGAGGTGATGAGAGGGGTGGGTCGAGGAGAGACAGGGTTTAGGTAGGTGAGTCGCGAAAGATGGGAGGAAGAGAAAGGGGAGGGTGGCAGAACCAGAGAAGGAGAAGGTTGGGAAAAGGGGGTGGAAGGCCACGAATGTCGGCGGGGAAAAGAGGGAAAGAGGAGGCGGGTAAGAGGAACGGCCAGGAGAGGGAAGGAGTCGGAGGAGATAGATGTATGTAGGAGGGCCGCTCGATACAGCCCCAGCAACCCCCTCTTCCACCCCCTCCCGAAGCCAAGCATCGCATCGCGAAGTTAAAGTGAGAAAAGTCAACCCCAGTCACTTGATGAGTCCTTCGTGTTGGAATATCGAAAGGTAGACAGTCTTGTACCCAGCACAGGGTTAAAGGTAAGCATTCTCTAACCATTTTTGGCAGTGTTCGTGCCTTTGCCCCTCTGATCCAGCATCAGGACACGGTATGTACAAATTATCATTGGCATAGCTTTTTCCTCGCCAGTTACAAACCGAATTTCAGCTTTAGAGTAGCTCGAAGCGGCGCTGATCCAGCGTCAACGAACAAAAACGCTTGTAACAGCCGGGTAGGTGGTGGTAGCAATGGAAGTGGCCGTTGGGCCATCAGGCTGGCATTTATCGAAAGACTTTTAAACCCACTTTTCCAAGTTGGCTGCCTTTCAAAATTCGAGAGTCGAGAGCCGTGTACTTACTGGCATGTCTATGCCAGCCAGGGACCTGCCGGGGTTGTCACTTGGATGGTTATCCAGCCACTTCCATGCCCGGCCACGCGGATACGAGTGCATAAACATGCGAGCGAACGCCATCCTAGCTAAAGAGTACCTTTATCTCTAGCCAGCCGTTTCCTACCACCTCTTCGTGGCCTGTACAACCCTCTCTCTCTCTTTTCGTTTCAACCCCCTTTTCCCTCTTTCCATGTGCCGCTTTCCACCCTTCGAACTAGGGCCATTCTCCTCGTGTGACGCTGTCGTGGATGGAGGAGGAAGCTCACGTAGGTTACTCCTTTCTGCCTGCAGAGGATATTGTGATTTTAGCATCTGTGTAATTATGGAAATTAGCGACATGGAAAGCCTAGGATAAAAGGGTTGATTATAATCCGGCCGCGGGGGTGAGCACAGAGCCCCAGCATCCTCGCTCTCTTCTCGCCGACCATAGATTAAAATGCTCCTTCTACGCTAGCGCCTTTGCTTCCACCTCCCCTTCGCGTCACCTACACCATCCCTTCCTCAGAGCATGGCATTTTTCTTTCTTCCACTGATCATATTAAGCTCGAGCGTCCTGTCCAACGGTTGATACGAGGCAAGGTCATCCAAAGTTTCGTCAGTTTGTCTGCGATACATAGGGTAAGTATTTGGGCTACGTCCAACATCCTTCGATTCGGAATTGCTGGTCATGTTTCACGATAAATTGCCGCGTAATCGTGTCCAAGATGTAGCTGTATTTTGCACCCGAAGAAAAATGAACGAAACTGAAAGTTACTTGCAAACTTGCTGGCTACGACATTCTGAGTATTTCGATCAGGTTTCATCCTTGTCCAGGTCAATGGCCTGTACAACGTAGAATTACCAAAGTCGAGTTAGCTTGGATGAAAGACAACAAATGTACTGATAAGAGAACGCCATATTGCAAGATTGTCTAGGGAAGGAAGAAAAAATGGCGAGACCACCGAACGAATTGTCTGCCACAAGGTTGGGTGCAATTTTTCCCCAACCTTAACGCTTTCTCTTTCACCCCCCGCTCTCGCGTCGCTACGACATTCAAGCTGCTCTCCTTCTCGCGTACATCCCTCCCTGGCCTCGGTCCTCTCTCCTCCCTGCTTCTCTCCCCCAGTTTGGCTATTGGACTACCTTGGTGTTTCGAGCGGCGGGAAGGAACCTATGATGCGATCGGATATCGAATATCGGCTGGCTCTCTGATTGGTCGTTCTACCGCGCACGGTCGCAGTCAGAGCGCGCCAGTTACGACTGATTTGTTACGTAAAAACGTCGATAGCTTCTATACCCTCTCTTGTCCCACCCCCGATGCGCCGCGCTCCCTCCACTCCTTCCTTCCACCCTGTGGAGCCTCTCCCTCCGTGACACTCTCCTTCCACTACCGATTCCTCTCCTTCTCTCTTTGTCGACCACCCTTCGCCCAACCGGTCTGGCCACCCCTTCGACGGTCCTCGACACACCGCCACCGCCCCCAGCAGCATCACGCGCGATAGACCAAGCCATACGAGAGAGAAAGAAGGGAAAACTCGTCTTTTTTATCGGCGCCGTGCGCCACTACCTCCTCGTTCGGTCGGGCATGAACGCATTATCGAAGAAATGGCTGGTCGCTGCTACCACGATCTTCCTATCGATTTTACTGTCGTTCCTCTGATGCGTCTTAATGACCAAGGTCAACAAGAAAGCTTGTACTCATCCGCACAAGTTCGTTTCGTAAAATTCTCAATGAGAAATGTCAGGTGCTACATAAGCTTTTGATAGAAAATTTATATGCAATGATACAATGATAAATACATACATTCTCTTGCGGTATTCAGTGACCACTCATCGCTGCGTAACCACAATGATCCGTAAGGACCAGTGACCATTTACTGTAGTCATTATCCACCGAATGGATATACCTGCCTGTAACATTCAGTGTACGTTTGGTGAAAAGTTGTACCATTTCCAGTTAAAGAATTAAATAAGAATATCTCAATTTCTCTGAAGGCATTCAATGATGGTCACCTATATCCACCCCAGTTTCCTTCGCAATGAAAAGAAGTTTTTCCTAAAGCCACGAGGGAAATATCGAAGAGTCTGAACAATGGACCATTATTCGAGCAAACTCTACGCCATTTCATGTATTGCCCGGTGAAATTTTCCGCGCAAGAAGACGTCTCACTCTCGAATATTCCTATCACGTTGAAGGCAAAGAACACCGCGTTACGTTGGCGCACAAACTGACCGTATTGTAGAATCGTATTCAATGCCGGCCCGCCATTTAACACCCCAGCAAGCCACGAAGTTTCCTGCAATGAAAGCACCAGCGCGGAACCTATTGTGAAAATATCTGACCACTGTCCGGTGCAATGAGGTATGGCTGACCACTGGGGGCCGTCGGGTCGGGCATAATGCACACGCGTATGCATGGTGACTGCGTGTCGTGAAATATTTCACCTGGCCATCGCTAAAGGGACATAAACGCGCTTAAACGATAGTTCCATGTCATCGAAGCACCACTTCAATGATCACCGAATAGAAAAAATCGTCTACTGTGCAACAGCATTTGTAGCTTCATGATCAAAATTTCATAAACAAATTATTTGTTAATTAATTGCGTACTCTCAACCCTTAATAGAAACTGGGTTCTCTAAGTTGAATTGTTTCTCCTTGACTTTGACCTTGCCTCTCATCCAGCTGTTTCAGGCTCCAACCTACTTTGCTATTTTCGAAATTTCCTGAATATCAAATGAAGCTTTTCGTCAAAGGAGAAAGCTATCAGGAAATGAGTAAAAAGGTCGTAATCAAAAATGGCTTATACATTATTGACTACAATTCCACAAATAAATTCAACGTTTAATTATGTGCAAAAAACTTCCAGAAGGTAATAGTCCAACTAAATGGCTACTGAACATGACCCCGAGTCTAGGCACGAAAACGAACGAGGAATATTGGCAGCGGAGAAAGAGCGCGCAGACTCAATATCACCGAACCGAACCCTCCGATAGGTCGAGGTTCGACTTCGAGGGTGGGAATAGATTTCCAATCGCACGTCGGGCGGATGCTCACCACCGAGCACCACCCTGTTAAATTCCAGCCTGCTTCGGCATTCCAGGGTCCACCCTTTCCTCTATAGGTGGACCAAAACGCACCTACACGCACTCGTCCGCTCGGAAACCTGCGCCGCTACACCCCGTTTCCGATTCGACGGAGCGGACTGTCCGCACCGGGGGTCCTTTTGGAGAGGGTAGCCATCTACGACCCCACGAACAGAGGAGACAGAACGATTCTATTGACCAGGCTTCGATGCGCGCATCTGGGCGTAACCCATTCGTATCGTTCGCGAACCGATGGGAGCGACGGAGAGAATGGTTATCGAAGAACAGCACTGGGAGTCTACCTACCGCGCCTGCGAATTGTCGTCAGGGCGACGGCGACACTGGAAAAATCGAACTGAAATAAACCGAAGCGTTTTCTTCGCGAAACTCGGGCTCTCTTGTCCTCCTCCTTCGTCCACGTTTCACTTCCAAGTCGGTCTCGCTCGCACCATCGAGAGGTTTCACCTTCGTCCTCCCACACCCTGTTCGACGGCTCGCCTTCCTTCTTCCCAGGATCCTCCAGTTTATACCGTCCAGGACGACTGCGTCGGACTTTCCACGTCAATTGGACGTTCTCTCTGCACTTTGTTTCTTCCTTCCGGTAGAGGTTCTCCCTTTTACCTAGAATATTTGTCGGAGTTTAATGTGTCTTTTTTTATCGACTGGCATCGATGAAACGTCGACAGAAGCACCTTTGGCAACTATGTTACCACTAGGCGGGATCAGGTACTTAGGACTTGAATGTTCGCCACCTGGGAGATGGCAACTTTTGTGTACACTAATGCATCGAATTCCTAACATTTTAAAGGAGTTCTGGTATCAAAGTATGTGTTGAATCTTCAACAAGGAATAGCAGGAGATTCATACGGCAAGGATTATCGGGCGTTCTTGAATCCATTCGCTTCCTTCGAGTGTGTAGATATCAACATCCGAACAAAGTTTCAAAGGCACCGCAGCAGAAGTCTGGCCAGTCGGTTGGTCATCAAGAACGGAAGAAACGCGAGACAAACGGAAGAAGAAGAGGAAGAAGAGAAACGGATAAGAGCCGACGAAGCAACGTTTCTCGAGAAAGAAGGATGAAGCCCTCGTAGATCTTCGAAGCTCGTCGCAACTTTCAGCGGATGAGTTGTTGGAGCGATTTAGGCGTTACCGCGGGAATAGTCTCCTCCCTCCTGCCCCCCTCTGGCAGCCGGCTCACTCTCTCTCTCTCTCTCTTTCTCTCTTTCTCGCTCGTGCCTGGAGTCTGGCAGGCTCCCTGCGAGCCGGAGAGAGGCCAGGCCTGGTATTTACACGTCTCCGTGCGGCGCGAAACAAAGAATTATTATTTGTATACCCTCGTGGGTGGCGCAGGATTTTGCAGTTCACAAACTAAGTTAACAGCTACAACTCGGCCTGCACTGATGCCGGACTGGCGTGTCGTGGTTGACCCTCCTCCCACTATCTGAGATTATGTGCTGCGGGTACACAGGAATTACAACCCCTTCCTCGTCCAAGAAGCCACCAAACGCCGTCCAAAGGTCTGCCAAGTCTCCCTGTTCCAGCCACGTAAGATGCCCTAACGTTCAAAAGTATATTCAACATTTTTCATGTAAATTTTGCTTTCCCACTTAGCAGCGATGCACCCTGCCGAAATTTGGGCTAAATTAATGTCGCGAAGATTGCACGTTCCCTTGATAGCGAAAGCACGTAACTCGGTGAAAGATGAGGTTATCAGAAGAATCTTGGGACTGGTAACGTAGAATCCAGAGGGGGGCAGGATAGAGGTTGGTCGGTCGGTTCGAGGTATTGATCTCAACTCTTGCTTTCCTCAAGTTTTTATCCGACAGAACCGACGACGACGACGAGTGCTGGTGAAGCCGGCAAAGCCGCAACTTCAATTCCTCATTCCCGTGCGAATTCTTGGCTTGAACTTATGACCCCTCCCTCCGCGACCCCCACCGTACGTCTGGCTGCTGCCTCGATGCCTTTGGCCTTTCGAACAGTGGATACTAAACGAACCGTTCCGAGTTTTCTATATTCCCTCCAACCCTCCGACGTCCTTTTTTCTTTTCCTCGTGTCTGGCGGACTTGGAACTTCGGTTAACGATATTTTTCTTCCCGGCGAATTTCATGAATTCGCTGAATTGTCATCGTCCTGGATTTCTCGGTTCCGTTTGCTCTTGAACCGACTGGGATCTGTAAAATTTTCTGCATTTGTGTTCTTACAGCGGAGCAAATGAACACCGGATGAGGCATATTTGAATGTTAACAGTAATATTAAATGACGTCAGAAAAAAAACAAATTTATAAACGAACGTAAATGTTCAGAAAGATAAAAAACATTAGTCCTTCAATTAGGACACAAAAATTAATTTGTCAAACCTTCACAATTATGCAGCTTGGTGCAATCAGAAATTAATATTTTGTTCCGATACTTAAGAATGACAGTGTAGGTCACAGTAGGTAATTAAGATACATAAGGAGCACGTATCTCAGAATTAAAATTCAGTTTGGCATAGTCTAGCCAGTAAGCAAGCCACGAGGCAAATTCTCATTTCCCATCCGGTGAAATATTGTGTATTTATTTGTCTGTGAAAGCTGTCGGTTCCTCGTCTCGACCAGCTTCCACCCTCAGACTCCGATGTGCCGCCTCTCTTTTGGGCAGAGAAGCCCGCAGAAATCGAGCTACCGTGGCAGCCCTGTCTCTCTCTCGCGCCGCCGTTTTCGCGAAATTAATATATCCCTCATATACTTTGCATATTATTGCAATATTCCGTAGCTATTACTCGTCCGCCTTTTCCTATCCCCGCCGGCATCCCTTCAACCCCCGCGAAAGGTGAACCCCTGCCGCATTCGAATACACATCGCGAACCGAAAGTAGATTCCCCCCACCCCTCGAAACTGTTCTCTTCATCCCTCTTTCGTCCTTTGAATTCTCACCGCTTAAAGTGCCGTTTGAGGGAATTTCGTCGAACGATCCAATGCCAATGACGACAGCAAAAACTCTTACGATGCCTGATGGAGATATTGATATTTACGAAACAAAGTTCTAGATATTTTTAAGAATGCGAACTGCTATACATATAACGATGCCGCGTTTCATAATTTTTCGATATTTAATTCAGGACGTGTCGTTTATAAGGATTGCCGAAATACGCCAAAAATTTGATCGAAAACTCTGTCAGTAGAGCGCAAACTAATTCTCAGCCGGTTCAATGACACCCGTAATTAGTCTAGAAGTAGCACCGTCTGACCTCTTTCTATTTATAGCAGCTTCGCCCAATGAAGAGCTTCGATTTCCTTAAAAATCACCTCCACTGTCGATACTTTCCTTTTTTATTCATCGAACCGTTCTAAACTTCGTTGAACAGCTTAGATCTTAAACTTAACAGTGTATCTCCGTAACTATTGGTCTTAGAAAAAATTATCTGATATCATTCGTTTATTATCGTAATAAAGTCCGGAAATTTTTGGTACAATTTTTGAACCGAACACTCTTACAGAAAACTGAACACACTACGTAATTTGATAAAAAAAAAATAGACAAATTGTATCGTAAGCCTTGTTTCCAGATGTGCAAACTTTTAAAAAACAACGAAGCAAAATTGAAACGTACAATTTTGTATGGCCATCCATAAATTGTTCACGGATTGTTGGCAACCCTTCCGCTTATAAAAGATTAACTTTCGCTCGATTGCCGAAGAAAATCAAAGGCGTGGTTGAGATGAAAGTTGAAGTTATTTCAATGTATGCTTAAAGTTAGTCAAACGCAGCTAATTGAACCGAGAACGAGACGCGTTCCTAAACGCGCCGTGAAATTGTCATCAACTTGGCACAATCAAGTCCGCCTCGCGACGCTAGCGAAGGATGTAAAGCTAACGTCTGGCAGAAATAGCAGCTTGCAAAACGAACAACCGATATATACATGGTGGTGAACAACTTACACCACCCACGGACCCTCCCGAACACAATAGCCTCCGCGTTTCACGTCGAATCGATGTAAAAAATTCCATTAAAATTTAAATACCATGTAGCCGGCGTTTAATTAGGGGTAGCTTTGCTAAACTGGGAATTGTTTAAAACAATAGCCACTGAAAACTTTATTCCAGTTTCCACAAAATAATAACATTTTTTTAAATTCACAGATGTTTCGATAGCGGTTACTTTTCTGCATAACCAATTAGCGACGTCAAGCATCTTCCCCATTTGCATTTCGCTAAGTGATAAGTAAACTTCGGTAAACATATTCGATCAAAGGATAAGGGGGGAGGGAAATAAATCGTGAAAGTTTAAGCAGTTATAAATCTATACTCCGCTTTGAGACGAGAATGAGGGTGAAGGAAAACGATGCGGGGATGAAGCACGAGGGGGGGTTAGGTGGTAACGAGATAGATAGACAAAGAAAAGAAAGAGCATCGTCTCTTTCAAGGACGGTGGCAGGTTTGAAATAGGAAGGAGGGTGAGGGCAGAGGGCATAAAGTATAATTGCATCGGGTGGCGTCAACAGTTCGCGCGCCCATTTCTCCGTTAATAGCAGCCCCGCGCCAGCCCTGCGTATCAAATTTTAATGCCTAAATTATGTACGGCATTAGAGATGGATGGTTCACTTTGGGAAGACCTATTGATTGCAATCCAGCCTTTGTCGCGGCGGATTCGTGACTTCGATTGTCCCCGCGACGCTCGGCTTCTTAAATGGCAGACACTTCCGGCTGTGAGCCTGCTAGATGAATGCCAGACCCTCCGATTCATTCTCAGACCTATTAGGTTGACCGAAAAATTCTATCATACTCTTCCAGACTCCGGTTGTTTCCGCGTACCCCATAAATTTCCTTTCTTTTTTTTTTTTTTTGGTAAAAAAAGGCGAAAACAGTTTTAGTTCCACAGTTCAGGAATAATTAACAAAGATTCTCGCGAATGCCGTTCCAGCCGCAGCGACGAGAATACGAGGAACGGGTTTGCAGCGTATTAAACTGGTGTATAAAAACGATGAAATCACGATTGTCAAGCTGATCTGACCAGGCATATTTGTTTAATTAGACAGTTTGAAGCGTGGAAAGACGAGTAGCGATAAGAGGCTTCTGGTTTCAAATGGATTTCGAGATTTATGCTAACACGCCGCATTTGTTCCTTGCGCCACGTACTACTGGCCGGACACGGTTCGTTATGTTCCCCCCGGTGTACGCCATCCACGGGATGGAAATCGTCAAAGAAATCCTCTACGCTTGCATACGCAACGGCCAGCCAGGACCATCTCGTTTGATGTGAACGCACGAATGGATTTATTAATTGCGCCATTTTATGGCTCTACTCGAGTTCGAACTTGTTGCCGGCCAGAAATAGTTCCGTTCTCATTTACTTCCTTCATCGTCCCATAAGTCTTTACCGCGCAGGTTAAAATTAACCGTTTTTCCAACCGAAGGATCAAATTAGATACCCCGGTCAATTTTATCGCCGCAGCCGATTGGCGCGTTACCCCGTGGAAAAAAAAGAGAGAGAGAGAGAGAACGCAATTTTGAAGAATCCGATTCGAAGAAGACCCCCGCAGCGGGCAATGTTTTAAGGGATATTAGCGAGCAAAACAGAGGGAGAGGGCAGAGTCAGAACGAAAACACGGCACGGAGGGTGAAACGCGGCAGATTAATTTACGACGAAAGATAAGGAAGAGCGGTGGGGTCCTCTTCTTGTCCGACAGGATTCGATTGTGTCCCGGGCTGCGGCAATAAATGTATTTCAAACCACCCGCGCCGCGGCCGCCTCAACTCCCCAGTAAAATATATCCGTGGTTGTTCCAATTAGTCATTCGTCGAAACGCGAGGCTCTCGTAAAGAATTCTGCAACGTATGCTCCTCGTGTAAACGCCTGCGCGTTTATTTCCGATCGTCGGGAAAAAAGGCGAAAAAACGATTCCTTTGTGATAAAATGAGAGCAACATCGACCTACCGGGTGCTTCTCAGTGAAAATTCCATAAAAACCGTCTGGTATGTTTGGTCACCTCCAGGCTAGGACAGGACGCAACCCATAGGACAACTAAACTAACTTTCGTTGGAGATCCGAAATAGCCCAACTTGGGTCATAAGAAAGTCAACCAAGGCAACAAACGAGAATACCCATTGTGCCGGGATCATTGGCAACCAATGACGCCGATTCGCCATGTTCGATGCAGTATCTTTAGATCGGGGCCAAACCCTTCCAAAGAGGCAAGGAACGTTTGGCGTGCAACGCCTAGAAGATAGGTGTGTGATCCACCCTAATTTATTGCTAATTCAATGAAACACAGTGCGAGTGGTGGCTCGAAAATAGCGACTGCTCGAGGATTGCCACCATGCTCCTGACCTGTCGATCGTATTCTAATCAGGAATCACGCCAATGTTTTGTCGATGTAGCCAGCATCGTTTGTCTGGGTCACATTTATCAGTTTCCTGGGTTAAATTCGTTCTACGATGTTCGGTTAATTGAGAAAACGAACTGCTGAATCTGTAGATTTATTTCGATCCATTACCGCGTTTCTTTATTATAACGAAGCATAATTGTTTTTGAATTGTAGTATTGCAACATTTAATTCGCTTGTTTTATAAATCTCGTTTTTCACATACGGTGGTTTTATTTATGAACCGCCGCTCTGCACGCGACAGTCATGCAACATTTGTCAAACAAAACAAGTACAAAATCCGAATTAAATGCATGACTGAAATAAAAGCAATAAAAACGATTTATGGCCATCGCAAAAAGGAATCTTTGTGAACCCACACGATGTCTAGCACTAGTGCTTCGAATACGTTCAGCATCTAACCCTGATTCGTTAATCTTCCAGAACAAAAAAGATATTTGTAATACATTTACAAATGAATTATCCTACTTGACTTCCTAACTTCGCTTCCTGAAATCTCGTACAGAGTTTGGTATAACAGAATGAAATTTTCCTGGTAACAGCATCGTCACATGGGTGATTTTCATGATTTAGAGACCCTGAAAGGAACCAATCGTCTGTTCAAAGAGACCAGACGTTCGCAGAACGACAAATATCGTTTTCTTCGCGACGACGGTCGAGGAAGTAGTTCGTCAGATGGTGGGAAGGGTTAGGAATCAATTAATATCCACGTCTGAGGCCGTGCTTCGAGGAATAATCCAGCCGATGTAGCGTTATGAATCCTCTGAAACGACGTCGTTCCCGATGCTGGGCGGATATTATTGGATCGAATGCATCACGTCAAACGATACGTGAAATAAGTTATAGGTTAGTGGCTGCATTGGCACCGCTCGTGACAGCCTATTCCTGGAATGCACGACCTCTGTGGACGACAGTGACTCGCTCACGGGCACGATTCGGCTTCAAGGAAAGCCGGCGTGACCTCGCGGCTATGGGAAACTCGGAATGACAGAGGCGTCATCCAAGAAAATCCTTAATACCAGACGAGAAATTCAGTCTCCGGGGTTCTCCTCGACCCGTCACTCCTAGCAACAAATTAACGCTTCTATCCACGAATCATAAACATTTGCATCTTCAATTGCCCGCTTTAATTACATTCCAAATATTCGAAATGACTGCGACTTTTGCACAGAATTAAGTTCGAAAAGCAACGTAGTACATCAGTTACAGGGCGGATTTTAATGTTTGCTCGTTGAAAATTGATGGGAGTAACATCTGCGCCGCGCTTTAAGTCAGCTAAGTCCTGCGTTGGCTACTCTTCTTCGGTTTGTTGTTTTAGCAGCTGGCTTCAGAGAGCGCGGCAAACATATCCGACAGAAGATGGAAGTAGTCCGACGTTACGTTCGCATTGTCGCACGAGAACTATGCAAACACGAGCACGACAAAGAGCTACACAAAACTGTCCCAATTTTTATTCGTGAAAATAAGCCACTGCCTAAAACAGCCGAACTTTTTATCGGGATTACTATTGTACCCGAGAGATTAGTATTACGGTGTCTGATCATTTTTAGATCAATACACGTATCAGCGTTATCCTCTGCTTTATCTCGTAAGTGGCCCCGGAAGCAACGACATTGGGACTCGTACGATACTCGACGTGTCAGTTGATTAGGCTTATGAAGCCGCCGTAAATAATGCGAGGAGATTGCGAGCTCGAGTGTTAAAAACACACGGCATTTCTGGACCCACATATATCGGCGAACGGAAGAAGTGGGTAAAAGGGAAATGGACGATCGACGAAAGCATCGAGGTTGAAAGAGAGAAAAAGAGAGGCAGGGTACGGGACCAAAATGGAGACACGGCCGGCCTTTGTTGCGCCAAAATTCTCTGCAACATTGAAGAGGCCAGAGACAAAGGCGCGAAGGCATTACCACGAAACTTCGACAGAGACCGCGGATTATACGTATCTAGTACAAAGAGAAAAACGCTGTATCCATTATAGCCGAAACACCGATGCAACTAGAGGATGCATTAAGCGCCTCCCCTCAGCACCCTTCTCGTTCCTGTTGCGAGCACCAGCTTTGACTATAAATACATTCCGTCAAAAGAGTTCTTCTTTGAAAATCGATCAGGCACCAGGTGCTTCGTCCGATACGTGCCTAACATATTGCGCTCTGTTAGACGAATCTCTCCCGAGAGCTTTTATTTTTCAGTCGATAGACAATTGACTTAAATCACCACAATTTTCGTCCTTTTCGTCGTCTAACTTCTCCCAGGAGCAAGTTCGCAGCCTCCGAGTATCTATTTCTGACGTTGGTCCACGAAGTAAATTTGATTCCGCAATTATCGTTTTCCAGATAGAGCTACGCGGCGGGCATTTGACAGAGTTATGGTTATCACTTTCGTCGCAACATTGTCACGCGACGTTAAACGCGGCCGGGGCCACCGCAGAGAGAGAGAAAAAAAAAGGGCAGGAACGACGATCTCCGTATTAACCGGTCGACCTTTCCTGAAAATCAGCCGCGGCTGCTGCCAAGGCAATTTTACGGGGCGGTCATTAGATCAAGTGGACGCAATAAGTTCGCAAGATTGAACGCTGACGGACGGCCAATAACGTCGCCATTTGATTTATCCCCGGAAAAGCCACCCCCCAAAACCGATAACCGATTGAACTAGCACCGGAGGGGGTGGTTCTTTGTGGGCGTCCAGTACCGACAGAACCGCCCCTGAGGCTATTCGATACGAAGTACCGCGATCATCATCTTTCAAATACAGTCTTTTGTGTACTCTTTCCTACATCACGCGTTCAACGCGTTGTTAACAGGACACGGGAGTTATGTGACATTGGAATTTCTGCGAGCAGCACTTAGCGAAGAAGATCATTTAACAGCCGCGCAACAACGGACGAAAGTTTAGTCTGTTCAGACATTTACGAGCACCATGAAACCGACTTAGCCGTTACCCTGTAAATCTGCAGGCGGCGCTTTCGATGTGACGATTTCTGCCTAGCGAAAATGGACCAACCAATACGTCATCTAAGGAAACGTCGTTACACTTCAAGTTCACTTTTTTTTAAGATGAAAATTCAATTCAATTTCCAACTACGGCAAATAACCTTCGCCATATCTGCGGCCATTTTGGAAAAAATGAACTGCTAATCATCAATTTTGTCTTTCGTTGTTGGTCCATCGTTTGGAGCAACTTCAATCTCGCCGGTTCAGAGGGTTAATTTTGCGCAGAAATAATTTAAAATTTCAAACGAGTTCGTTACAGTTTATTGTGCGCAATAACATTCAGCAACGCCGTTACCATGTAAAATATCATGGTGCCATATGATGCCGTATGAGGAGCGCAGTTTGCAAGTTAATTAACAGTTAACGTTTTGTTCGTGTTACCAGCCACGGCGGAGCAAGTTCAATTATTTACTATGCAGAATCATATTATAATTAACAAGTCTAATCAGGTTTCCTAGTAACGCTCGATATTTTTCAAAGGGGCCGCAGTCGCGGGTTAACCTGCAAGAAATTTCGAATAAAGTTGTAACACCACAGGAAGGTTGGCGCTGCCGATGATCAGGTAGCGCGGTTCTCTTGTAAGTATCAAAAGAAAAGGGAAACAAAAGAAAAAGAACGTAATTTCGCTTTATTGGAATGATAAATATAAACAGAGTCGGCTGGCAGGGCTTGCATTATTCCCCTCTTAAGCGTGCCTTAAATCAGCCCGGTTGTCTTCGTAACTCTCGGAAACGCGGCCGAGATGTCACCTTCGTCTCGAAGATCGTCGCCGCGAGATCAGCGGCCATGAATCTCTTCGACGAATCGAGGACGTCACATGAAGAGCTTTCACACGGTAGAAAAATAGCCGGGCTGAATAGTTGCCAAAGTGCAACGCTACCGTCGCCGCTGCACCCACCCGCGGCAGGAATGTATTCATCCCTGAACGAACACGCGTTGCAAAGCTCCACGTGACAAGTTAAACCCTTCCCCTCTGCGCTTTCCTTTTTTACAGGAGGGCTTTGGTTTTCGGTCGGACGGATATAATCTCCCGATTGCCTTCTTAGATCGCGTGACCCGACTGAAACGCAGAAGTTTTCTTCGATCGTCTATAAATAAATTATCAACGCGCTATAATTTCGCACAATTTGCATGGAAAAACGTCGAAGCGCGAGCGGATACGCTCTCGGGACTAACAATATAACGCTAGACAGCGCCCTACAGACGTAGCGTCATTTACGGAATACCCTGAAGACAGATTCGTTGCTGGCAAACAGAATAAGTTGGAAAGTCACGGATTTACATGGCAATCTCTGCGGCACGTGGAATCAAAGGGGAGAAATTAATTGGTCGCATATTCCGACATCGACCGACCACGAAGAAGCCTGACGATGTTAGCGAAAAACCACGCTGACTAGGCTACTATTCTGAGAGAGCCGGACGAAGCTCGGCTTCACGGTTTTCTTTTTCCCCCCGGTTTCCGTCTCCCCCAGAAAAGACGGATCGGTTCTCTAAATAAAATGACTCGGTTATTCATCGACGCATTTGTACACGTCAAGGTCGGCCTCGCTTTTCTTTTCGAGGCCTCTTTGTGCTTC
The DNA here is from genome assembly GCA_022405125.1 of Anthidium xuezhongi. Lineage (NCBI taxonomy): Eukaryota > Metazoa > Arthropoda > Insecta > Hymenoptera > Megachilidae > Anthidium > Anthidium xuezhongi. The sequence goes on from CM039637.1 coordinate 3,560,834, forward strand.
CAGGGTTAATTGGTCAGGCTGCTCTGCTTCCATTTCTTTCGTCGGAGAAAGCCGAATGAAACACAACTGTGACACAACTTTCTGGAGGATCAAGCGATAAAAAGCGCCTGATGTTTGTTATGAAACTGAATTTTTAATTTTTCAGTGAACACTACGAAGCAAGTAAGAAACACGTGGGTATCGCCATCCCTGAAGAGATTAGGTTGTCGGGGAATTTGTTGACATCCACGAGCTGCTACAATCACACGGAATACCGTGTAAAATGCCGTTATAAACGTCAACACGAGTCGTATATAATATTTCTGATGTGTTACCGTAACATGGTTACTAAGAATTACGCGGTGCTTACGCCGTGACATGTTTTTGGCAACGTTATATCTTACGGAAAGTGTAAAACTTAAAAATTTTCGTGTGAACGATCAAAAAAATGTCTCCGCCCGTTAATTCTACGACGGTACAACCGTATTTCAAATTGGAGTTAAACAGTCTCGTGCCTACAGGATATAAATAAACAATGGATACCTACGCACTTTTATCTTTGCTATTCAAGAAGGTCTTAGCGAATGCATGTCCGGAAAGTAGAAGCTTTAAAGCTCTTCAGCTTATAAATTAATGGTTCATTGTACGAACACTTTGCATACACCGTAGGATAACTGACGTCTTCGGGGTTCCGTACTTCAGCGAGCAACAGGGAAATTTGAAACAAATATGCTGCGTGATAAATTTTAGTTACAATTCCAGCAGCGTCGTTGGAACACTCGCATCAGTCACCTTGTAATTTATGCTTAAATGTACTAAGAACATCAAGAATAAGCAGTACACAACTATACCCGAATAAATTATTACCGAACAGTTTGTTGCTAATTTCCTGCGTTCAATGGAGCCATAGTTAAAATCCCACAACCGAGGCCCCCAACTCGTACTCAACGACACGTTACACTAGGCAGATCTAACCTCACTCAACACAAAACGGTTCTAACCAGTTTCCAGGAGAAGCGCGGGATCGATGGGTTCCTTTGTTGCAAAGAAAATGGAAAATTAAGAAGCTCGACGTTGGTGGCCGTGGGCAGTGATTTTTCCAGCCCGTACGCTTAATATCGGCACACGGGTGTCCATGTTCCTCTTGTAAATACACAGTCTATATTTATGGGACGTATATTTAGTGTGTATTCGCGTGCGACACTAACGCGAACGAAGACGAGGTGGGTGTGTCTGGGCAACTTACACGTTCGCCCGCCAGATGATCAGTCATTTTGAAGCTTTGGCCAACGTCAAAATTGTCGCGGATTCCTTCCTCCTGTCTTGCGTACATTGCGCCTCGAACGAACTTCATCAACAGGGGCGGACAGTGCAAAGAAATTCTTTCGCTGACTCGACTACAAATCAGTAAATCGTTTGACGAAAGACGACACCTTCCCGCGCTGCTAAAATTAACATCGTTTAGATATCATTACAAAACCACCAAAATTAAAGATCTTAACGTGTTGCCCTTAGATCACTCGGGTAAAAAGCTCTCCATGACCCAAGGTGGCAATGATATCCTCGAAATATCACCAGAGCGGTATCACAAATGTAGGATTTTAGTGTTTTGTGAGTCTACAAATATGTTTTAGAGATATTAGCTAGGTCTTCGAACCTTAATCACAAGATGGTCCAGTGTAGAAGAGCATAGGCCCAAAATTCAGAATCCCATCCGCTTCTAGAATGTCATACTTTCGAGTCCCGTAACACGAGGAAAGGCAACGACAGAAAAACGCACTCTCACTTCATCGAATGAGAAGAGAAGAGAAGCGGAGGGCGAATCTGATAGCGTCCGCAAGTCTATATTAAGACGGTGGCACGCCATGAAACTAAACCTGGACGAGTTGGCAGCCAGAGGGGCGCGTTCAAACGAGGCCGGTGTGTCTCCGGCACAAAGACACCGATCGTTTTGGCATAAGTAAAAAATCATCGGTATGCGTGTACCACGAAGATGTACACAAACCATTGTATCCAATTAAATGTATTTAATTAACCGTTTATTTCCGTGTTAATTAGATATATTTGTATTGAAGGCTGCTTGTGATCCTGCCGAGGTAATTATGGCTCCGTTAACGGCACATTTCCTGAGGACAGGTGGCCGATTGAAACGGCAGCCCGGAACGTGACAGAGGCATTGCAAATATCTCGAGACTTTCGGGCCTGTGACACCGCTACGAGACTGGAAATCCATGGCGAATTTGCTGATCGAAACGCGACGCTGGTGACACGTGTTCCGAATACAGCCTGTTGGTCTATTCGCAGCCCGACCAAATCTTATTTATAAAACGTAAATCTTCTGAGTAGAACATTTCACGTAAGTGAAATGATCGCCAAAACGGCTAAAGAAAAGGTGTTCAAATTGTATCTCTCGAAGATATTTTGGTATACAAAGCGGATGCAGGCACGTTGACACCTACCCGAGATCTAAGTTCTACGACAGGATGCCAATGAAATAGTTGCAAACCTACAAAGCTACCCCCGAAGCTTGCAGCCAGGTCCAATAATAATTCAGCGGGCGGTGGCGTCTTAAAACTCTCAGTCGCCTTATTTCGAACGATAGCTGTAAAGTGGCATAACTGCTTGACCGTATAAATAACATCGTAAAGCCGCGGTGAAATGTGGCGGCGATTACTTGCGTCCATCGTCGGGCATAGATCCCGCAATTTTTCCCCGGGTCTTTATCCCCGAAATTAGGGGAGGGGGGCGCGGGTCGCGGCCTGTCGCTGGATTTACGTTCGTTTGCGCGCCAATGGAAGCCGATAATTCTCCAGAGAAAAACGAGCCGTGCCCGTGCTCGTGGCCTACGAAAAAAGGCGGATTTCGGGGAGAACGAAAATAAACACTTCAACCGTGGAATCGAACATCCACCATACGCCTGCGAGAGGAACCCGCGACGAGGAATGTTGATACCTTGGTAAATCCGCTTCCTCGTCGCGATGTCTTTGAAGCGGATACGGAATAAAGTGACTTTTCGTGTTTGCAGAAAAAGAAATAACAAGGCGGCCTCATAAGTCGGTCTGGTGAACCAGATTATGCGAGCACATAATAGGTCATGTGTAACCTTGTTAGGCACCGGTTGCTGAACTTAATCTAACTTCGGTATCCGATGTCGCGAAAGCATTTAAACGCATCCCAATAAACAAGAACACGAAGCTGAACCGCTTCGGTTAGATATAGATGCGTTAAGTAATAGCGAAGTATTTATCAATGTGGCTTACGTTAAGGTGCGAGATAAGATTTGAAAGTTTCCGCTCTACTGCCTTCAAACAATGACTGATTGATCATTAAGGAGATAAAGGTGTTAGTAAAGTGTCTGAAGCAACAAGATCGCGTTGAGAAATGTGAAAACCTTTCGAGATGATAGTATACAGGTGCCTGATGATATGCAATATTAAAAGACGCGAACAATTAAATCGGTAGAAACCTTCCAAGATCCAGGGTCTAAGACGGTAGTAGGCCGAGAAAGGAGCCCTGGACGAAGGTGGAGGCGTGGGTGGCAAGCCGGTTGGGAAGGGGAGAGGAAACTGTGAGAGAGATTTTCGCTTCTACAACCGTGGTCTCTGCTCGTCGTCACGCTGTTAGCGCCGAGTTAATCGGGGCCGGAAATGAAATGAGGGATAGAGGAATATTAATAACTGAATCTAATCAATTCCATGAAATGAAGCTGGCCACCCCGCGCCAGACCCGAAACAGCAAAGCATCTCCCCCTCTACTGCTGTCGCCCATCCTCCTTCATCTTCGTGTCCTACCTCCTCCATCCCTTCGGTATTTCCTCCTACGAGCTACAGCAGCGATCTAATCAAATGCATCGCATTAAGCTAATTTAGTGGCGCTGCTAGCGTGGCGAACCGCTCTTTGCTCTGTCTCTGACTCTCCCTTCGTGGCTCGACGCGAATTGTACAGCGCATAATTTTCGATCGCCATTTTGAACGACTCATAACTTTAACAAGTCCACCGTGGCCCCTTAAAACCACAGATCGATTGTTGACGCGATATCAAAACGAAAACGACCGCCCAACATTTTCGTCAGAGCATACCGTCCGTGCAACCGTCTTCGGCTCTTCTGCACTCTGACGTCAGTGGCTGAAGATTTCAACAGGTTCAAAAACGTATACAGGACGCTTTTCATCCGGACACGAGCGGATATGTAAGTTGGTCGCGGTCCATTTTGCAAGCGATCAGTCGATTTCCAGGCAACCGATACCGCTCCCTCAAAGCAATCGTAGTCAAGAAATCACTCGCGAAGCTACGTGGAAACGCGGCCAAAGCAAACACATCGACCCATACAGACAGTTGACGTTGTAATACGATAAACGCTTTACTAGAACGACGATGCGTCAACGCGGGGATGTACTAGGCCCATCTTCTGTTTGTTTGAATTCTGCAGACGAACCTTGTTCAGAAATTGAGTGGTAATTTCGGACGGTGTGCGACACGACTACAACCACAACGATGTTTGAACGCGAACTGGTAGTGTTGTCGCAAGGTTGCATACTTTCCTTTTCATTACCTATTTATGCTGCGAAAGTAAATGTATCATCGAGTCGAAGGAAGTTCAAAGCGTAAAAACTTGAGGATGCAAATTACAAATATTTGAAGTCTAACCTAATTCGCTTGAAAAGGGTCATGGACAATACTCGAAGAATTAATTTGTGTACGCGGAGAGTACATCATCATTTTTATGGTGGTTTCTTATCATCAGCTAATTCGATTACTCCACTTGACTATTCCAGCTTGTCTTATTACTGCGTAGCTAGAAACTGCTAGATCTATCCGCGCTTTACTTCAGGATTACTCGGCTGAAAACTAGAATAGTTCTATCACGGATAATATCCATTAACAGTTAGGTTACGAGCCGCGAAGCATCGTTCTACGACGTTCTCGGTACAATTAATTATCAACAGCATGGGCGTCGGTAAATCTTGATGATCCTGCTAACCAATTCTTGCCTCAGACGCCCCTAACTCTTTCCGTAATATCACCAGTCGTAATGTTTCTGTAACGAATTATGTGGCGAATACCGTACGGATTTAGCGTTTGTCGCTTATCAGTTACCGCCAATAAATTCCGCCATCGTATCTCCATCGTAACCATTGCATTGGAATCCCTCGTATCTCACGATTTTCCACTTTCTAACTTCATTAGATGACCAACTAAATCCGCAACCGCTAAACTATGATGTATAGAAATTAAGTGGACCGATTCAATCCCGCTTCTCGATGATCTACCGCCACTCAAGATGTTACAAGTAATTTTACACAAAGCCATTTTTGATACACGGATCAGTTTAATTGATCGTATTAGAAAATTTACGGCCTTCTAATAAAAAACAAAAAGCTACCGTAAATTGAACGCAATAATTTTCTTTATTCATTATAGACTGAATTATAATAAATTCAATTTAACCGGCCGTCATTAGTTACATTCCATTTCTGCTCGCTTTTCGCGAAGACCAAGGAGGCAGTTAGGCTTCCGTCGTGGGATCAGCCGCGTCGTTCCTAACCTCTAAAGAGGCGGCGTGCACGCGGTAAACAGCGCGCATCAAAGTTGCTGAAGAAAATCGACCGGAAAAGTACGACGACCGCAGAGAAACAGAGCCGAAGATCGCGGCCGAGTAGTATTCAAAGAGAACGCGGCTCGTTTCGTCGGCAAAAGGCTCGCAGACGGAGAAACAAATCTGACAGACGAACAAAAAAGACCCGCCGTGCATCGCGGCCCGCGTGTAACGCACATGGATCCCCACCTTCCCCACTTTGCTCGACCGGCTTCTGCTCTCCGCGAACGATTCAATTTACCGTCAATTGCGAAAAATCAAATACGAGCCTCCGACTTTTCGGATTTTCGGATTTCCGGACCGCTCGGACGCGTACGTTCCAATTTTAAAAAAACTTGGCGTTATTGAAAGAAACGAAGAAATTCCGAGGAGATATTTTTTTTATCGATCCCGAAGCTATAGACAGAACCGATGTCACTTTCGGAATATACGTGGCTCGTAAAAATTGTTAATGTAATTCTGAAGCACCGCCTGGCCCCTCTCGGCTCGACTTCTTTCTATTTCCGTCAGGAAGTCGATTTCCAGAAAGTCTGCGAGTGCGTTGCACTTTTCGATCCCCCCGCTGTTTTTTCGTTTTCTCCTTTTTTTTTTTTTCACGAGCAGGTGCATTGATCTGTTCGAGAGTGTTTGAAACTGAATGGATTTTAACGCGTTCCGTGCGTGCCACGTGAGTCATCCTTGTCGAAAGCATAATTTTAGCCGAACGAAGAAAGATATTCGGAGTTAACGGCAATATGAAGCCGAAGGAGCAGGAGAAGATGAATCAGATTAACGATCGTTGGAATACTTTTTGTAGCCTTTAAACACGGCTTTGGTCCCCTATCAAACACTACCGGAAGCTTCGGTAAAACGCTACGTTTAACTGATAAACGGTGTGTCTTAGATAAGCTTTCGCTGATTTGATCTTTTCAGTTCGACGAACTCCCGTACAGGCTGCGTCAAACTTGATGCGCCTCATCGAAGCTGCCAATTCAGTGCAAGAAATCTGAATTATTGTTCGCTAAAACATCGTTGGTTGTTAATTCTGGGTTGCGAAGTTCGTCGAAGTCAAACACCTCAGATCCCATGGACGAACCTTGAAGATCGCAAACTGGTATGTTCCCAAAGATAAGTAAATAAATAATTTTGTAGGAGTGTTTGTCAGTGATATTGTATTAATTTGTAATAAAAGATAGAAACGAGGAAACGTAACAAAGTAAAGATAAGTTGTGAAAGTTTAAAGTAGAAAATTGAACGCAAGTAATCAAGGAAGCTTCAATGGAAATGGAACCGACCCGACATATCGTGATACCTTCGTGAACGATGTTGAATATTAAATATACCCGGAGCAATTATATTTATCCGTTTCCCGTTAATTACAAAATCAAAACGGTACACACGAATTAATACCACGGAACGATAAAGGTGCATTAAAATTAATCAGCAATTGCTTATAATAGGCCCATGTTGGATTTATTCTTATTGGTCGTTGCGTTCACGTGATCCGTGATTCTTGGCTTGCATGTCGGATACTCCATTTGTTATTAATTATCACACGATTTCATGTATTCTTTATCTAGATTCCGGGTAAAAATCGCCCAAGGGCAGCCTTGTTTCTCTATAGTTCGCGTGTAGAAACACGCGGATAATTTCTGATCACGATTATGCAGTTGCTACTACGCGTGCCGTAGTTTTCATTTTTTTCCAGTTTTTTTTTTTTCAACTATACGCTTCGTTCCGCGTCCAGGGATTTTTCTTTCCGTACGCGTTATCGTTAATTTACGTGTCGTTCGCTTACCAAAAGAAACAAGTAATCCAGCAAAAATTAATTTGCAAATAAGGTTTTAGCGATGGCAGGTGCAACAAAGGACCCGTTAATATTTACAAATTCTAAACGCAGCTTAACTTCGGGCGACCGAAGCGTAGGCAACAGCCTAACCCCGGGACTCGAGTTTCCCGCCAAAACGGCTGATCGATCGACGGTACGAATGATGTTCGGATCAGAACTTCCTGAAGATGGTTCGTTCGGTCGGTTCTCTGTGTATTTATAGTTTAATTTGTGGCCTAGGGCCACGTTGAGGGTCGTGCGGGTATATTTACTTGGCCTGGCTTTAGGAGGCTCAAAATTCGTCCGTTCCCGAACCACGTCGCCACGGTGGCCGAACGAAAGAATTTTTATGAGGACGTTAAACGAGTGGCGAATGTATCTCCCCTGGGGGCTGGCGAGCCGCGCCACGATCGGTTTATCGTTCACCAAACGATCGGACGTTACCCTTTCTTCGTTTTCGTACGCGACGCTTTCGCGACGGATCATGGAACGAGCGGGCTTCTAATTCTGGCCAAGCAAAGGAAATTTTAAAAGATCGACCGCGTGTAACAAGGTTAACACGAAATCGGGAAAAGCATAAATCTGTCCGTACATTCGGTTCTGGATCCTCCTCTTACGCCCTCGCCGCTTTCCTGATATCGGGCAAATTAATGGCGGCCATCTTGACGATAATTGCATTTAATGATGAGTCAAGGTGTTAAATTATTATTTAAATAACAAATTATACACTAAATGGTAAAAACCATTTACTGAACACAAGTAGCAGACAACTACTATTATTTACACTAGGTTACATACAAAACCATCACGGTTGAACTTTATCCTCTACCTACTCGCTGATACCATAAGACATAATCACAGGACATATGGTAAAATTATATACTGGACCGAAGTTTTCTGAAACGTCAAAATTCCATTAAGAAAGGTAGCTGATTTTTGAACCAGGTGAAAGCATCTCGAGCGAAAGAAACGGCGTCGAAATAACGGAAAGAATCGAAAACGAAGGAATTAAGACATCGTTGGTCGTGCCAGAGGCCTGTTTCTGTCTCGCGGTGGCCGCTCGATGATTCACCAAAGCGTAATTTTCCCGGCGAACGCGTGACGCGGACTGCGTGGACGGCATTATCGCACGGGGCACCGAGCGCCGCGACGATTTCAGTAAAATGTGTGACAGTCGAAGCGACGGGCAAAGCCTCCTTTGACTTTTGTCCCGTGACCATAAACCCTTGATTTACGTTGGTTCGAGGCGGCGACCGGTGCCGTTCACCAAACCACGCGTGAGATCGACCTGTCGCGAAAATCGGATTACTGGCGTTTTACTTTGTCTCGTTTTCTACCCAACCGAAAGCGGACACGCTTGGGCTACTCGCTTTGCTCGCGTCAGATTTGATACAACGCCAGAACTCTTCATCCAACGACCGCCTTCCTTCCTTTCGCCTTGGATTCTTCCTAACATTCGGATGGAATCTGAACTTCACCAGTTTATTGGGTATTTGTTTACATACTGGCTGTATGACTCCATGATTTTTTTTCCTTTTTTCAAAGTTTCGATGCCAGCTTACGGACCTCGAACCGTAAATCAATGCTTTCAACATGGCTGCGTGTTTCTTAACTGATTAAACTAGGAGGGGACAATGTAGATGAAGATCGCAACTCGAAAGACCTTTGTTCGAAACGAAGACACTTCAAGAATTAACAGAAAACTGATAATTTATCTAATTGCTGTTTTGGATACGTAAGTCCCGTATCGTGATTTTGTTACTGTTCCACACTTTTTGGGTCTAGCTGTGCGTTACCATCTGGCGACAAATTGGTGGCCTTAAGTACTAACGAAAGTTGTTTATTATGAAAAAAACCTTCTAAATGGAGTATAGTTTATCTGGTCGTTTATTTGGCGTAGTTGTAAGATGAGCGACGACATTACTTACGGCACAAGCCGATATATAAACATGAAGGCACGCGTGTCGAGTCGCGCGACGTTGGACGTTTTCTTCGTGGTCCAACCCCGCCTGAAAATACCGTTTAATATAGCTAAATTCTCTGGGAATAAAGCACGGTACTGGAGAGAATTTCGAATTCGCGACTGCAATACAATCAATCTCCGGCTGCTCGTTATCCGTCCAGTTCTCCACGCTGGTCGAGTTACTCGACTTTAAGTGCCTTCCTCTTGCCCCTTTCTTCACCCGCCGTCTGGGTGCTTCCACGCTTCCTACACCCCCGGTGGTCATATAGATGCCAGAAGCGGTTTTCTACGACGGAGTTACCTCCTCTGTTTGTTGATATTGATAGAATGACAACCATCGTCGCGGGAGCTATATTCGTCCCCGAACCGTACTGTCGAATAATTTCAGGGCTAATCGGAAAACACACGAGATCGTTCGGCGTCGGACGATTGTTAACTCGAGGTTATTTTAATCGGACACTCTCAAACGATGCACAGTCTCAGATTTTCACCAACAACAGAACGTTTTAGAAATAAAAACCTGGACCTGAACAGTTTTGGATCACTGTATATCTCTTTGATTTTTGACATTTCAATTTGTGGTTTAACTTTCCGGTTTGGGTCGTGGATAAGCAATCGTTCTAAAAGTAAAGTTCAAGTTGCTTGCGAAATTTGCATAACTTTGAGGAACGATTCTGGGAAATCGAAGGCAGGATCGAAGCAACCCGAAAATTGAAGTTCTACGCAGTTCGTGGCGGCCGAGCCGCGTGGCAAAATTTAGAATCCGTGACCGCCGATTAATCTCTGGGCGGTCGTTATCCGTCAGGTTCTCCACGCTGGTCGCGCCTGGAGTTTAAGTGCTTCGCTCAGTGGATGGTCTACGATGGTTCCCGGAAGTGTTTTCCACGCTATTGCGACGCACGATATGAATCGACTACCTTGGTGAACCAACGACCAAGCGGAAGTGCAACTCTGTGCGAATCGCAGAAGGAAAGAAACGAAAAAGAAGAATCGGTCATGCAATTTTCGACCGCTTCATCGCGGAGGCTTCTGCACGCCAGTTTTTTAAATAAAAATAACACAAACCTTACGACTGGCAAAAATTCATATCGATTCTTTAATAATTTACCTTCATTTATTACATTTTAATTTTAAACGTGTTTAATTCGAATTACTCTCAGGCACAGTTTAAAAAATTCCAAATATATTTAAACAAACATGAATGATATTAAATGTTTTTTTGTCAAACTGATCGTAAGTGTCACGATGTTCGCTGAACGAGCCTTAGAATGTGTACTTCGTTTCTTCGAAGGGTTGGGCGAGGACAAAGTCGGAAGACTAACTACTTGCTAAGTCCTCGAGGTTATCCCGAAGAGAACAGAGGGCAGGATGGGAGAGGGGAGGCACTGCGATGTCGTTGATTGCTATAGTTCGACTATGCCTGGCATATCGAGGGTCGTAGTTGCCCCAGGGACAATAATTAGACTGTCGAAAAATCTGGTGACAATCGAGCGAACAGAAGTTCTTCGAAAGTTCGAGTGTTTCCCAGCCATTCCTATCAATTAATACTCTTGTAACACCATCTTCGTTTACGCCGTTTTCCTTGCTCAGGCTCTTAGCAAGTGATCGATAAATATAAATACACCACTGAAAGTATTCGGTATCCTCAGAAAGTTCAAATACCAGAACATTTACATTTAAATAGCAAAGTTCGTGGGTAGTGGCGGTCATGAATTTAATAGGAGCAAAATGAGCAAATTGATTGTTAGAGGGTTAATGATTAATTAAAGCGAGACAGGGCGGCCAACTATTTCGAGCGGATCTCGATCGATTTGAGGCGTGATGCGAAAACACGTGGAACGCGTTTCGTTCCAACAATTGTCACGCACGTCAGACGCCGCCACGGCCGCAATAAGGTCGATATAATTGATGATTAACACTGCCAAGTTCTAAATCCGCTTCTGCCATTAGTTCTGACGGCCAGCCGTTTCTGACTATCGAGATACGTCATCTGTCCCCGACAATTTACTCGCTTATCACAAAACGACTTTTCGTCGCCCGTTCAATGACCGGTCGGTCCCTTTTCCTCGCTTTCGAGGTCCACGAAAGACAACGGGAGCGATCCGCTTTAATTCTTGTCCATCGTTGCGCAATCGGACAGTTGCAGCGTGTAAGCCAGCCATGTTTTTGGAGGATTCCGAGGAGCCAAGCCAACTGGGATTATCGAAAACTGCTGCACCATTAAGCACAGAGTTGTTCTCGAATAAATAACGGAAATAACATCGGTCCGAGCTGAAATACAATGTGCATCGATCCCTGAGACGTCAAGTCGCTCGAATCAGCCAAAGGCAGACATTTTAACACGGCACGTATGTTCAATGGTGATGCGCGAAAGCTGAGGAAGCGTTGGGAGAAATTGTAGACATCGAAAGCCAATGATCTAGAAATTTATATTTGGATAATTTAATGTTATCACCGTGGCAGAAAATACTGTTCGAGACACGAACGAAATGCACGACTAGGATGGGATTGGATGGGTTAGAAGGTGGATACGAGGGTGGGACGGGGCGCGAAAATGCCCGGCACGTGAGTGGGTCGACGCTATATCAAAAGACCAATTACAATAAATTCCGAGGACGCCGTTTACTCTGGCGGCACGCGAGCGGGTATTAATCCGCGTGGACTGTCAGCGCGAACTGCGATAATGGAACGGATCGGCTTTTATCGGTCCCCTAGGCACACCGACGTCTAAAGTTCAATCGTCGTTGACGAACGTGAAAATATCAACGATATAGAAATTCTCCAAGCCGCATACGGTTATGACGTTCATTCCTGCTTCTCGCATTAGGGACGGTTGACATTTAGAATTTCATTTCTTTTCGAAAACGAATTAGAATATTTCGTCTGAAATAGGTGTAAGTAAATAAATAAACGTTGAAGCGCATTAAACAATTGGTGCCGACCGAAAGTCAATACAACAGCCAGACCGTGGAAGTTGAATCGCATCCCTAATCTCTGTTCTGTATGTGCCCTGCAATTACACGAGCGCTAACTCCAACCCTTTCCCGTCCGGTAAACGGCACGTAAATATATCGATTCAATTCCGTTTCAGCGGTGACCACCACCGGGCACCACCCGCACTCCCACCCCCGTCCCCTTCTGGTCGGTCTCCAGCGCGCCCTTCTATAAAAATTTATCGTCTGGTAAATTGTTTCGCGCGGCGTGCTCGCGATTCCACGCGTGTGTGTCGCGTCGACAATTCGAGTTGCAACGGAAACGTCAATGCGACGCTGAAGAAGGCGAAGGGTTGAGGAAGCGTGGGGCGGGTCGTAGGTAGAGAGACAGAGGTGATCGTCGTTCCTCTAAACCTGTCCGACGGGATGTTAATTAACAAAAAGTCATTAAACTTTTCACTGGCGAGCAGAACGAAAGACCGGTGGACCTGTCGTCTCGACTAGGATCGATGCACCCGTTTTATTCTTCTACTTGCCACTTTCATTGTTCTACCCTTGTATTTTCTCCCACCCAAAGCGCCTTCTTTTTAACCGTTTTCTTTCTTTTTTCTACTACAACCACAGGTTTTATAAATACGGTTCAGACCTGCGAGGTATTACTAGATCCTGTTTGAACCAACGTACACAATTTAAAGATAGCAGTGGCTAATAAAGTGGACGTATATGTTTCACTTATGTGATGTGTATATTTTAAGAACCTGTTCCAGGGTGCAAGCGAACTCCTTCGTGAAGAGAACACCCCGTATCGTTAAGAGGAAGCATTTAATTGGCGGAGCGTAAACGAACTCAGAAGCTTGGCCGGGGCTGATTTATTATTTAATCTTCTAGACGAGTGATTTTTATCTGGCTACCCGCCACGGTAGCCAGCACCGAAAAGCTATCCCTGCCCGTTACCGTTTACCGACCTCGGGTCAGTAATGGTTATGCTTGTCATTATCGCCGTGTCGTACGAATCGTCTGGCCGCTCGCAGACCCGGCCACGACGACCAATGGACTGCAGCACTTGAACTCGTTACGCCACGCGCTGCAATTCCGCAACCGTTTCGCTCCATTCTCGCTTAAACATCGCGCAAGGGGTTGGAGGCATCTCCCTGTAACACGCAACCGGGGAAAAAGTTCCTTGGTCCCTAACCCCTAGTCTGACCAACGTTCTTTGCGACCTAAAGGTTATCAAAGTTAATATCGATACTGTAACTACCGACGTCCACTTCTGATGGGGCTATTGGAGCTAAGTGGTGGTCACAGATAATTATAGATGTGACGGATGGATTAAGGTCAGAGTAAAGTGATTGTGGAATTGTGAACAACGTAGCGACGGGCATAAGTGCTTACAGAATGAAGGTTATAGGCCCAACCACGATGCCGCCTACTGTTCCAGACACTACTTGAAGCATAACACTTAAACGAAGACACGATTTCAGTAAAAATACTTGAATTTCAGGAACGGTCCTCAACTTATACCCTCGAGACATTCATGGAACGCGATCCGACCGCGGTTCGAACCGCGGCGGTGTAAAAGACCTAAACACCGTGAACCCAAACGTTCACTAATTTTCCGTTTAGTCGTAAAATAAATTCTCCGTAGGGTCGAGCAGGATACGGGAGGGGAGGGTGAACGACGAATTCGAACCGTGGAGAATGCTCTCCGGAGTATTTCCACCCTTGGCGTAAGGGAGAAGGTGCCGATGCCGGAGCATTTACCGGGCCGGCAAAATTTGGAAGCAGAAGTAATCGAATTTGTTGGCGTCGTTTAATGAGAGCCGCACAATAGTTGTGTCTGTATAATTGGTACACATCCCCCCCTGCCACGAGACCCGAACTCACCCCCTTGTCTTCCCCGACGCTTTTCCGCCACTCTAAACTGCTCCGCCGATGCAGTCGTCAGCGAACAGAGAAAGGGAAAAGGGGATCCTATGGCGTAACTATTTGGCTCGAGCACCTTTCCGGCAGACCGCATACAGTGGTTCTCGATATTTCCCGCCCTTCGACTAGGGCAACTTAAAATTCTCCACTTTTACATATAACATGAACCTGTACCGCATTCCGACCACCGAACTGACAAAATAACTAGACTTCGGACTAATGTCCTAAGGTTGACTAACTCATGCTCCAAGAGTATTACAATTTTCAAGGTACGTTGGATCATTTGGTAGAAATGTTTGAGGAAAATTGTTAATTTCAAGTTAAATATAAGAAATTTGAAATCCAAAGGGTCCATGTAGCAGAGGAACATACGTAGGGCGAATTGGTCGGCATCCAATGCCCCGAGAACCCCTGTTTCGGCTATTTACCAATATAGTGATTAAATGTTCCATGAAATCACGAGTTCCACGTCATAACATTTTAAGAGTGTCCCACCCTTGGTTCATGCTGCGTCCCTCTTTTACTGGGACAACGACGCATGTAGCTTTAATACTATTGGCCGGCGCAAAGTGCGTATAGGTATGCGAACACGTGTGTACATACAGTCCTGACCACTTGGCCTCTCGAATAGGCTCGAATTCTCGTGTCCCTCCGCAACGGGATGATCCTTCGGCTACTATTTAATTACAACATACTTCCTTGCGCGAGTGTGTCTCTTCTACCAAAAGACTACAAATGAAACTTGGCACGCTAATTCCTACGTACGTGCCCTTCCCGCTTCTGTCAGTAACGAGGGCTAGAACATTTCTGGTGACCTTTTTTCCCGAGCAGCGTTCCGTCCCAAGAAAAATAGTAATTAGTACACTTCTCTGCACGTGTGCAGAGTAGCACCAACTACCGTAAATCAATTTTCGAAATTTCTGCATTCGTCTCGAGGTCTCGCAATTCATGAAACTACGGAAACTAAGTCGTGCTTTCTTCAGAAATTTCTTCATCCTTCCTACTTTTCGAACATCCTCCTTTTTCCCTTCGGCAAAAGAAACGTCTGCCACGACAGCGTATCGCTTACTCCGTTCAGTGGCTCTAAAAGCGACAGAGAGTCAAAACACATCGGCCGAGTTGTTTTGCACTTACCTCCCTTTGCACAGCGGACGACAGCTGTATTTATACAAGACACTTCCGGCGAGACTCGAGCATGATAATTTCTTTTCCTTATTTCTGCCTCCGAAAGGGAAGAGCAAACAAGAAGAAGAAGAAGAAGAAAAATAGAAACAATAATTCGGAAGGACACGTGCACCGCGGGCTGATCAACGACTGATTTCAATTAACTTTTACGGCATAAGCTAGAATTTAACAAGGTAATAAAATATACAAAGCTATAGTGTATCCCGCAAATAAATTAAGAACCGACTAGCACTCTTGGTTAACATAAATTGATAAAATTTATTAGATCTCTATTAAATCGTTACTGAATTAAACAAAAAATGTGGTTCAATCCTGCTTTTGTTTTCTTTTGTAGAGGTAATTGCAAGTGAATGACCGTTAAACGAGAGTAAAATCACATGTGTCTCGTTACACGGAGTTCTGCGATAATTCAACTCCGCCCGAACTATAAATAATTATTGTCTGGATTCGTGATAATTTTCCTGCTAATTTAACTACGTTTTTCTGTCGGTTGTTGGTGTTAAATTATGAACGATTCCCGGAGCAAGTAATAAAACGGTATAAATGATAGCGTTGATTAAAACGTGTGCACATGAATTTCAAATAAATTGAAGCTACCGCTCGTTTTATTGTCCGCCCGATTAAGCATTTCGTATATAATATATATATATATATATATATTAAGTATCCACCATCGGGCGAAGCTTCGAAACAGTACAATTAATTAGTATAATGAGTTAGTGGCACGAGTCTCCTAATTTACAAATCCCCTAGTTTCATACACTCCTAATTTCTCCCTATTCACGAATTTCCCGAGTTTTCAACTATCCAAAACTCTCCACCATTCACTTCCATGCTTCCTTCAACTATCTATGCCCTTTCTCCTCGTTTCCATACATTTACAAACTAATCACCCGTGTTATTTTCGATCGAACAACGTGCATTAAATAAACTGGATATGTTTTTAAAAACAATTGGGCGCATAGGTAGTTTACGTCGGGGGAGCTTTGAAAAACGGAAAAGCGGAAAGGTCGATGAGAAAAGGGGAAAAATGGACAAAATCCCCGACGAGTCCCAGTCGCATCCCGTTTTAAACTTTTGATTCCCAAAACCGCTAGTAATTAATGCTCGTTCGCTGCTCATAATCCTCTTCCGGATTCCCGCGCAGCCGTCCCGTTCCCTCCTTCGTTTCCTTCATCAGGATATTTAATTTCTGAGGGACGTGTTTCCATTACGAAATATTTCTGCGTTTGTCTGCGAACTTCAGTAAGAGTTTACGAGAAAACTCGGCCGTTAGCCGGCTACGAAAACCTCTTGTTGTTTGCCCGTTGCGTTGCAACACCCACCCTCTTCGGCATCCTTCGTCGCTACTCGTCACCCCCAACCCCTACGTTCAGCGGCGTTGCAGAGCGCGAAACTCGCTGCTCTGCGCGTGGCCGCAGCACTGAAAAACCGACTATCTTGCATAATACATTTTAATTTATCGCGATATTAATTAACATCTCCGCAATTAGATTTGAGGACCTTGAGACACCTGCAGTTCGGTGACTTTCTTGAAAAGAACGAAGATTGAATCCACCTGTTATTAGCGACTGACAGACAGCACAGGTGAACGTGTTTCCGAAAATCGAAACAAAAAAAAAAGGAACTCGGAGATCGATGAAATACACAGCGACTGATTGGTGAATTCTTTCTATTTCAAGCCCCGATCTCACTGTCACATTGACTGTCGACATCAAACTGGTTGCTGGCATCACAGAGGAGACAGAAATCTCGAAAGCTGGCACGTGTCCAATAAACATCCTTGGTATAATCTAACTACGTCCCCTGCCTTGACACGTACTCCTGGGTGATGATAGACAACGCTATCGAAGGACATAATTCTGATGATTCACCGGTGAAATCTATTGAATTAAATGAAACGTTACCATATACAGTAACTGTCACCCCGAGACAGAGCTAGAACCAGTGTAGTACCAGGACATCTCAGGTTCCAAGAGTCCGACCAAGATCATTGGGTATTTTATGCTCCTAATGTAAACTGGTAGGTATCATCGTACGAGGGGAGCGGGAGGTTAAAATAGCAAAGGGGTTAGATTCAGGACCGAAGACTTTTCATCCCTGTATCTCGCCCTTCATCGTCAGACGAACGTTCCCTTCCACGCTGAAGAACGTAGGAATTTTGCGGAACATCCTGGCCTCTCGGAAGATGAGAGGCGGGCTGTACTGAGGGGGGAGGGGGGTTGAGGGGGTGTATCTCGGCAAACGACTCGAACTCGGGAACCGAGGTCGTTTGGAGAACGTACGGGAGACGAAACGCTGGGAACTCGAAGGAAACGCGGCACCGACGGGGTGGGTGAGTGGGTCGGGGGAGGACAGCCGAAGTCAGGGGAGCGGAAAGAGGGAAAGGGTAGTTCTGTTGCCGGTTCTGAAGACTTGGCGAGGAGGCCGGCAACGACGGGAGGGGAACTGAAGAGGCAATATAGGAGAAAGCTTATTATTGGAGTTCGCTGCACCCGAGAAGAGAACAAAATACAGGCGAGCAGTGATTGCTGTTTCCAATTGAACCCCTCGTGCGCCACGCTCTCCACCTGAATGAACGACCTAGCGGAAAATAATCAAGCTCCGCCCGGAGCTACTATCTAGCATTCGTGTATCCAACCCACCCTTAAACCCTCCTCCCTCGCCCACCTCCCACTTCTGTATCGAAGTCTCTGTTTCCAGTCGTTATTTGTTACAGACCGAATTTACCGATCACTGACGATTTTCGTCTGATTACACCTGGCCCGAGTGGCTCGTACTACCAGCCAATATTCGCGTCGATACATGATGCTTCGCATAACTTTGTACATTTCCCCAAACGATCAGTAAGTCCAGTCGAAGCATTAATTAACACGCATGACTATTCAACAAGCATGCAACTCTAGATCCCATACAACGCTATTAGCAGCTGTGCACCTGTTGACGAATCTGTCTCAGCCTACAGAGGCGAATACGCACAAGAAATGAAAAATGATTCAAAAACCGCGTTGACTATTGAGATTGGAGTTAGTAAAGAAGAAAAAAAAATTGATTTTACGTCCACCTTTGATGCGTCGAAGGATCGAACAAAGAAGCACGTGTCGCACGTCAGCAACGAAACAGACAGCACTCCCCCAACAGAACTGCCATCAGAAATCTACGCAGATTCCAACCGATTTCTCCCTTCTAAAGTTTCACCGGGCTCCGTCCTCTCTATTTCCACCTACCCCTTGGCTGAGTCGCGTAACCAGGATTCACGTGTCGGCTCGGTAGAAACAAGGGGCCAAGTGAACAGGGAGAGGGAGGGGGTGAGGTTGGAGAGCGAAAGAGAGAAATGAGCGAAGCTGGGTCGGGACGGTCGATGGATGGAGCAGGAGGCAAGCAGAGGAATATGAAACAATCGCTTCATTGGAAAGTCAAGAATCTCTTGAGCCCGTCGGCGTTTGACTTGCCATTAGGAGCGTCAGTTTTAATTGTGCCTGCACTCTCGTCCTCATCGTCGTCGTCGTCGACGTCGTCGTCGTCGTCTATCTCTTGCAGTCTGCAGTCTCAGGTGAAGTGTATCGCCTGCCCCCTCCCCTCGAACCGTATATGCCTCACCATGTCTACCCTGTGCCCTTTAGCGATGTCTCATTAGTTGCAGCACTGCAACGGATGAGTACATCCTACTGCCACCCAACTACGACCAGAGTCCCCCACCCTTCTTCGTGTAACCCCTTGCACCAGCTAGGAGACCCGTTGCCGACCCCCTCCGCCCCGTCACTCGACTGCCACTTCCTTATCCCTGGCCACTTACTACCCACCAACAACAGGGAACGTTGGCCTATAGGGTTTGATTCGTTATGGACTCCCAAATCCTTCCTCAGAGTCAGATTTTCTACCGTATTTTCAATTTCTAGTCGATCCTCGAGGATCCTTCGTAACCTATATCGAATTTTCCCAAAGGATCAGCTTGAACAATGGCTCTCCAACTAAAATTCCCAGGACGTCTTCCCCTTTCAATCGATTCTTCAGCATTTCTTGAAACGTGCAGGTTAATTAATAATTTTTCCGAAACTTCAAACTGGAAGTGTTCCAGCGCGACTGCATCCAAATTTAATGCAATGCAAACCGCAAAGACAAACAACGTTTGCCTCCTGATGACGCAAACAACTCCCTCAATTCCAGACTTTCTTCTTCCTTCGTTCCTTCTTTTTTTTTTTTCTTCAACGGCCCCGTTTACCTCGAGATTTGCTCCTCATTAGCTAGCAGCTAGCCAGATATAAGAAGGCGTTCTGGGAGAGCCGAAGGCGACCTGGAATTTCACGTACCTCCCCCGAAATGGAACAAGGACCGGAACAGAAAAGGAGGCCTGGAAGGCAACGGGTAAAAAAAAAAAAAAAGAGCCTTCTTCATTTGGCGGAGGCTAATGGTTCACCTCCAGGAAGATTATTATACGGAAGTACAAAAGCGATACCTTGGCAATTAAGGGAATAGTCGTAAACCTCCGCGGCTACGTAACCCCGCTCGCGTGCATACATTGCGAGAGGATCTTCTTTGTCGGCGAACCACTATTGAACCAAAAAACCCTGCCTGCTATTTCTTTTCCTAGGGTGGCTGTACTATTCGATTGAGAAAAATCTATCGATTATTTTCTGATCGATTCGATCCATGTTTTTTGTTAGAACAGCGAAGAAAAGCTGACGCAAGAAGACCAAAATTGGCGCAAGAACGTACCAAGTGTTTCCCGGACCCCTTGACAGCGTATCAGTCCAAGTGTACTTCTACTTAACAAGCTTTCGCGTATTGTGAGGAACATGCTTAAAAGGAAACCAAAAATGAGGACAAGTAGACCGGCAGCAGGGGGGGTGGGGTGGGGCGGGGGGAGATGCGGTGGGGCTCGTAACGACGAGAGAGGTGCGAGAATCAGCGGGATCACGGTAACACCTCGGGCACCCTCTCGTATCACGCTCTTTTTCACCGCGAGTGCCGTACAAACAATAACAAACAGTACTAATGAGGCTCTTCAATAGCGAGGAAACAGCGAGGCGGCACTCGGATGCGCGCGACAAAGCTTCCGGAATGATTACACGACGGTTGTGTTCGACACTTGACTTTCGCGCCGTAGTCGATTGTTCGCTTTCGCGAGCGAGCGATCGTCCGCCTGCCGCGGCGCGCAACGGGCGGAAAGTATCCTTTGACGCAACCAAGTGCCACTCGAAAGTCTCGAAAATCTGGTTAGAAACTCTGGACCCAACGTAACAACACAGGGCGTTATCGATTCCGCCAGCCAACCTGACACGGACCGCCACTTCTTTCAATGAACCAAACTTTTGTCCGCAGAATCGGGGACCGGTTAACCGGCGACTTTGGACGACTGATCGAGATATCTTTACGCTCACGATTAAGGACACGGTTCGATTAATCAATATCCTGTCGTTGAGTATCGAACCGGGGAAAGTATCGACGACCTTGAAATTTGAGAAAATATGATTTTTCGGCTACGAAAGATTTTCGTTGCAGTTATGAATAAAATCTAATCCTCGTATCAGTAGGAAAGTTTGCTCAAAGAAAACGAGCTTCCTTTGGCCTCGAAGCTCATAAAAATTGCCCTCTGACCGTCTCTCGCAGTGACGGTTCTGTTCCAACGGACGTATACAGTTCCCACCCTTATCCCTGAAGAAGAATTCTTCTAAAGTCCACTGGCTATGACTCGCACGATTTGGATTGGTAAGCAGTGTCTCCCTGCTCTAATTTCTCGTTTGCGTTCCCTCTAAAAAAAGAATGGTTCCCTTTTATCTTTGGAGTGGCCCAACTATCTTTCGCAAGCCTGCAGCGCACGGTACACACTCCATGCTATGCTCTAGAATTCCAGATACTACAAGATCTCTGGTTCGTCTACTCCACCTCCACCTCCGCCGTCCCTCCATGGTCCAGCTTTTCATGCTGTTCTGCTGTCTTCTTGTTTGCCACGAATCTCCGAGTCTTTCGAGGGGACCAATTAGTTCCATTTTTCTTACGGAAACTGTCTTCAAGAAATCGGTATCCCATCCTGTCCCTCCCCCTTCTCCACTTTTCAATTGCAATTAAACGTCCCGCTGTAATAGTCTTGGCTTCAGGTCCTAACATCGGCATAATACGGAATAAAGAACTCGGAACAATGGGGGACTCCTCGTAAAAATTAAGGTATATCTAGTAAAATATCTCGAATTATTCGAAGTTTTAAACAACCTTTATTCTTTTTCTTTGTACGGACACAGCCTCTGCACGGATGGAAATAAATATCTCCTTTTTTTCCCCAAGAAGGGTGGAGAGCACGGAAAACATTGGTAGAACGACATCGCTTTAGACAAACGATTCCTTAACCGGCTGGTTTGTTTCCCCATAGCCGGAACGGCCGTCGCGTTTCCGTCTCTGAGAATCAAGTCCGTGAACACGAATAGCAATCTGCTTCGATATTAAAAAAATAGCTTTTGAAACCGTGGAGTCCACGGATGGGCGAGCATAGCTGTTGATTCCACGGAAATCCGAACAAAGCATACTTTGAAAATCGAGATATCTGTTGGCGGACGAGGAAGGCGGGAGAGAGGTGAAGGATAAATCCGAACACGGACGCAGCAAACCGAGAATTCGGGTCATCCTTTGCGTCCCTGTACATAATGTCCTGTGATGAATGTTGCCTCTGTTCCGGGAAATTTGACGACGAAAGAGAAGCAAACGGGGAAACATTTTAAAGGAATGTTTCGAAACTCCACTAACACGGACGCCAGGAAAGTAGAAGCACCAGGCTAATACTTCCGGGATCGAGATCAGACCTACCTTGTCAACTGTTCTACGATGATCCTGAATTTTACCATTTATTTCCATTTCCATTTCCATTTCTCCCCTTGCTTTCGTTAATATAAAGTAAGGCGTGGAAAATTAGCAAGGAAAATTATTTAAAAATTACTGTTCCCTAGATACTGCAGTAAAAGTCCGCCTGATGTACATGTGCAAAATTTTTCAGTTAAAAAATCTGAAAGTTCGCGGACACGAAGATGCAAACGACGGAGTAGGTTATAACCCGGACCAATTTGAGACAATTCATCGAGGCTCGTAACTTCTTCTTACGGATCGCTTAATGTGGATAGTCTTAACAATACACAAAAGTAGGGGGGCTGTGTGTTCGTCGGAGACCGTTGCACGGGGGGAGGGTGTGAGTTAATAGAACCCCGTTGTTACGGAGTGGAAATTCGATAATCGCTTGGCATATACTTGGCACGCACACAGAAAACCCCTAACGCACCCGCACACCCTCCCCTCCGACCGCCCACCCCACATAGATTTCGCGCCACCTTGGAGAGAACTTTGACTAAACGGTTCCACGCTTCCTTAACCTCCCCCATTAATCAATATTATATCGCCCAGAACGTTCCTTTGTTTATTGACTGTCAGCTAATAGGTTTTCGCCTCCATCGACGAATTCGCCGCGACAACGCTCGGCAAAAAGCAGGGAACGCTTACAATCATCTCCCCGTTCCTCCTCCGTAGAAGGCGGAGGACGATTAGAGGCTTTCGGCCTCGGCTCAAACAGGTTCATTGTGTAAACGGTGTAAACTACTTTGCTGTCGCAGCGGCGTTGCACCTGCGAGAAAATTACTTCGCCCCATTCTGCGCTTTGTCCGCCCAGATCGAACGCTCGTGGTCTCGTTAACGATAATAAATTTCACCCCGCCCCAAGGCTCCGTGGCCGCCTTAAGAAAACGTGAACCCCAAGCCACGTTCCTGGACCGAAACGAGAACCGAGAACCGAGAAAGATTACTGAACCGGAAGACTTACGAGGAGTCAAGGAGCAAATAATATCTATTGACGTTATCAGTCACTGGTGAAGTAACTGGATAAAGACAACAGCGTAACGGAATATTGGATCAAACGTAGACGATGAAGGGAAACACGAAAAGATATAGATTGCTGGTGGAATTAAAACGCAACCTCCAGAGAAGTCTGTCGAAAGACGGACACGAAGCGCGAATATTGCTAAATTCAGGGCACTCGCAATTAGGAAGCGCATACTATTTCGTATTTAATTACGTTCCTGGCGAGCCCCACTGGATACACGTCCGCGTTGCTGAACGTCGCTATAACTTAATAGCAACATTTTCGTATTTTCGTATTAAGCAAACAGCATTTGTCCGCCAGGAGGCTGATTCTGCGAGGTGCATCCAGGTAAAAGGTGGTTACTCACTTCCAGTTCTTGGAAACACTTTAATATTCCGAAATCACACTTTGCGTCTAATTAATGAAGTGTAAAGGGCGCTTGCCACGCCACGTGACCAACCTCCATGTGGTCCTGCCGGGCAGATTCCGTCACCAGAGAAAAGATGACGACCCGATACTCCCTGCACCTGCCCCGGTGTCATGCGAGACGAGATTTAGGCTTTATGCCTCATATAAAAAGGAACACTGTCGTAATTCGTTCCCTCCACTATTATTTATATACTGTATCAATCACTAGTTGCTATCATCCGAATTTTCCTCTAAACTTCGCGCGTTGTAAGATTCACGAATAACAGAATGCTTGTTGTGATTTGTAATTACTAATTTGGTTGCTAATCACGAAAGATACTAGTAAAGGTACTAGGTCAAATTTCATCCGGGTTAAATATCAGTTACGTTAACTTTCAGTGATACGCCTAGGGTTTCTGGAGGACTCAGAAATGATAAACGGATCGAAAATCAGAGATCTACTAAAATTTTGTAGAAATTGCGAAAGTGTTTACTACTTGTTTGATAATTGGCAACTTCATCCTTCGTCATTGATATCAGATGACGAGATTCGATTAAAATTTCTACTAGTTTTCAATAACCAGTTAACCGGAATCGCGAGAGAAGAGAAAAAATGGGAAATCTGTTCCTTCACCGGCGATAAATAACGAATATTTCTTAAAACAGTCGCCTATGCATCATCGTGTCATTTTCGCGGCGCTTATATGCGCGCCGTTGGCGTCGCTAGCGTCGTCGTCGTCCTCGACGTCGCCAAACGACAACGCGAAGCGACGCGCCGGAAAATTTATCGATGCTAATTTCCCGGTCGTGGTCCTCCACCGTCGCGAGAAAGAATTGTTGTTATCCCACCCTCTGCAACCACCTACAACCCCTCCATCGGTGGCTCGCCGTCTTAACCTGTCCTCGAGAACGTTACCTTCGTTCCCTGAAACCCCTTTTTAAAACGCAAATTTGAAACCTTGGGTATCAGGGACTTATTATCCTCCAAACAGGATTCCTCGTTCTTTAAAATTCCTTCTCTAAAATATCTCTAACGCAACACCTGGGGAAATCTCTAGAAAATATTTAGTGCGCTCTAAATCTGACATCACGTTATTTAAGGAATGATTGAGTAAATAGAAACTATCTCGAAAGACTTTCTTCGCCTGTAACTTTATAAAAATATTCCAAATGACCGAATTTAAAGATGACTGGGAAGCAAGATTCCTGTTGGTAGAATCAGGACACAGGATTCAACGGGAAACAGGGACGCCAGCGAGCAGGCCTGGTAGTTAAAAGTTACAAGATTCGTTGAGTAATCCCAGACCGTTTCCAGACGGTTGCAAATTGCAATCGTGAACGCGGCGATAATTGTCGCGACGGTTCGCGTAATGACAATTTTCATCGTGTCGTCACACGGCGAGGGCTGGAGGGGAGAAAATGGTAATTGCCCTATTGCATCTTTCGAGGCATCGTCATTACTACGAATAGACCACTCTCGGATCCCTCGAATGTCCTGCGGCCACGTGGCTCCGTTTCCCGTCTGAAAAACTCTGTTATTCCTCGTTTGCAATGTTAAACTAACTACAAATTACGGGGTTTAACTTCTAATCCGTTTCTCGATACGCTCATCCAATTTACAAATGTTCTGTATAAAACAACGGGCAACCGACTTTAATACCCAACTGTGCCTCACACTTATTATTATTAATAGTGTTTGATAGCGTTCTGCTTTGCGTTTCAAAATTTACTTCGGACAACAGCACTACCTAAACAATATCACTTCGAATAGCAAACCAACAACCATCCAGTATTCAAGACAATTGCTATCCGGAATAAAATTATGGTCCTCCATAAAACGCGGCAATAATTCTGAACAACGCGTCTATAACAATATCGAAATAGTGCATTTAAAAGTAACGGTAGTAAGGCGAACGATAAAATTACAATGTAGCATTAAAAGAAAGGCATACGCGGAGAAGTTACGACTACGACGGCTAGCCCTTAAACTATGCTAGCTAAAAAAAAGGGGGAGAAGTTGTTGCTATCTCCGAGTAAGAGTAAATCAAGGATTTCTTTTAACGAGCATTAATTGTTTTTGCGATAGTGAAAACGGTTTGGTCGGGGCGGTTAAAGTTAACGGCGTCTGCGTTCAATATTGCCTGTCGAGTAGCATGTAAATGGTTTCTTTCCTCTTTCCGGGACGCGTTTACACGCTGGTCCGGATTTTCTTCCTACCGAAACACCCTTTTTAAACAGCAAACCGCCTCCCTGTCCCTGTTTACACCTGCCGCGTCGATCCTGGCCCGTGCAATCTCCGACAAACAGCTAAGCAACGAGCTCATAACGCAAGACCACAAAAGTTGGAACAAATCAAACAGTGCAGAAACAACAGCTAGACCGCCATTAAAGAATACTAACGGTACAACTTATACAAGTATGGATTTTAAGAGAATCTCGTAATTTATGCAAGGACCTAATGAAGGACCGAAGAAGCTGCAGTATTTGGATAAGAACGGTTAGAAGCCGTTCGCAACGAGCAGAAACAAAGGGAAATCAACGAAGGCAACGTTTGTTTAGGGTGTAGAACTCTTCGAGGCCCATAGATCAATGGGTTCGCAATTATTGTAAGTTCATTACAGGCAGCGTGTTTCCAACTGCTGTTTCTTCCCGGTCGACGGTTCTCCATCTTCCCCTCCACGCTGAGGAAGAAGTCACGACCGCCGCCGAAAACCCCTGTAGGCAGGACCTGAAATTGCGACATTCCGCGCGAAACGCCGAAACTATTTGACTTTGTAATTTGTGATTGTAGTTTATTGCGCGGATAGACTAACGGACCGTCGTTGCAACGCTGTTGCTCAACTTCCCGCACACGATTCCTTGCAATTTCGGGCTTGGCATTCCGTACGAAGCTGCGGGACACGTGCCCACGTTATGGATTGCAGCTTTTCCGAACTTCTATCAACCCTGGAAGAGTGCGCATCCCCTCGAAAAATTTCGGAGACACGGTTCCGAACAATGCACAGATTTACAGCACCGTATTATCGTTGCTTTGAAAAAATGATTCGTTAATCAAAAACGGTAGAACATGAAGTTCAATTAAACTTACCGCTGTTCTGATTATCCTAAGGGACGCCAGATGGAGCACAGCGTTCCCGAAAAAAGGAATTTCGACGATTGAAATCTTCCATTACGTACGAATTAGCGAAGTCCGTTTGAAAAAAGGAGATTTTTGCGAATCGTGCAATCTCTATCGCGCTTCTATTCCGCTGACGACCGAATTAAAACAACGGCAGCTCTCGTTCGTGTAATTTTTGTTACAAAAGCGTTCAGAGAGCATTATGACTAGTATCCCGCTTATAATTCCAACGCTACCTTTTTTTTTTTCCTCCTCGTTGTAATCTTCATAACGATGTCGCGACTGCCGTAACACGGTAAATTACT
This sequence comes from Anthidium xuezhongi, assembly GCA_022405125.1. NCBI lineage: Eukaryota > Metazoa > Arthropoda > Insecta > Hymenoptera > Megachilidae > Anthidium > Anthidium xuezhongi. The sequence continues at coordinate 3,587,888 of CM039637.1, forward strand.
GGATCAATGCGTTTTAAGAGGGCCGGCTCGCCTTCCGAAGACAATGGCACAGACCCCCTCTTGCCTGGCTTGCGGGGCGAAGGGGGGCGAGCGGGAGACAGAGGGATGGAAATAATCTTGCGAAAATTTTAATCAGCAAAATGCGTCACATATTCTCGTCATCCCCTATCACCGCCCTTTAGGTTGTAAATAAGCTGAATTATGCCGTGAGACGTGCGGATTTATAGGCATTGGCTTCGCAGCTGCGGGCTTATATTGCTCTACAGCTTTTTTCAAAAATTCAACCTGCTTAGAATAAAAACTGAGAATTTTAGTAAATGATTAGGTATTTGAAGAAGGTCTCACGTTACAGGTTACTTTACAGATCCTTACACCAAAGTAACAACAATTAAATTAGGTGCTACACATCTTTGAGAGTAACACTGAAGAAAAAGCACGTATAAACTACAGCATAAAACGACTAGGCATTTGTCTTCCGCTTCTTTTCTTAATTATACACGGCCAGCATGCATCATCTTGGTCCTGAATCTATTCAATACCAGAGAGGTCTCTAAACGCTAGGCGCCAGTAAATTTGCTGAACTCTGAAGACTGGAGCAGCATAAAAAGGCCTCGAAAACGAGTCCGCGATGCTGTTGGAAAGAACAGAGAGAGTGACGTGGCCCAGGGCTGGCCAACAGGGAGGGACAGAGTAAGAGGTCCGAGTGCAGAGCAACAGGGAGGGACAAAGGCCGCACCCTTCTCGCGTGGGTCGCCGGATGTGACAGTCGCTCTCTTTAATTACTCACACGCATACGCGTTGAATGGCCGCGTAAGAAACCGGCCAAGTGCGTCGCATGCATTCTCACCCACACCCAGCGCACCACGGGCGCATTATGTTTTGCGCGTCTGCCCTCCCACAGGGCCACGCAATCACGTGGAGTCCTGGCGGCCTCGATAAAAGGACGAAAAAGGCCTCGCGTCCGGTCGCGATCGAAGATCCGTCGCGTCGCCTCGAAACCGTACCATGTGGGACTCGAGATCTAACTGAATGGGGCCCACGGATCTGAATCACAATACCCTATGCTACGTGCATCCTGATTCCCTCCTACCCCGCTCTTTGCTGTCACGGTCAAAATATTCCCATTGCCCGTCGCTTCAACAATTCCTGGATCATAACTGGAGCCTCGAATTGAACCGCGCATGCCTGTAACGTGACAAGGTGTTTAGGTATCAAAATCTAGGATGATTACGCAGCCGAGCGAACGCACTAAAGGAAAGCTGGGAACTTTACAGTTAACGAATGCTTTACTGCCGCCGCTATAGCCATTAACGGGTAATTAGAAACAGATGCCGAGCGAATCTTTTAACATAAAGCATAACCTTAATTCATAAAGTGCGATTACTCAGGCAGCCAAGGCAGCCGCGAGTAGGCCGTACATCAATGACACCTTCGAAACAAAAGTTTTAATTATTTATTAGGCGGCACACGGTTTGAATGTAACATTTCATGGCCCGCACCTCTCGAGTTTTATAGTAGCCGGACCCCTTTCGTGCTTCCTTCGAAAGTTTCTCGAGCTTAAAGGTACGGGCATGAAACCAAGGAACAGTATCAATGTCTTTTTTCTTCGCAATGACTGCTTAGCAATTAAGCGAGGATTAATTAATCTCTAAATTACTATTGACGACCTCGGATGCTGCACAACGTTGATGTCTCTAAACATCTAACTACTGTCGCTTTCAAACACGGAAGTCACTGATAACTACAGCATGTTGTTAAAAAAATAAAGTAGACAGGTTGGTAATTCAATATCTCGAGGAAATTAGCAAATTCCGTCGCATTTTTGGGATCGCATCACGAAGGATAAAGTTCGTTCCTCCTCCGGTTCCCCTTAGGGACTATTAACTACCAGTAACGTGTGAAAACGGCTGTAAATTTTGGTGCCGGCCCGTAATGGCTGGTGGGACTTTAAGCATGTACACGGTACCGGGGGGTGGGGATGTGCTCCTTCGTTTCCAGAAGGGGGGTTGGTTGAAAAACCCTGGCGGACCCATCCGCGACCCCTCACACACGTAAGAATACTGAACAGTAATACACTGTGCAGAGCACCCCATTTCAGGAACAGCAGAAGGGGTAAAGTAAGCTCCCGAGGTTCCTACGGCCGTATAAACATAAATTATCAGCTGGTAATTACGAGATACACCCGAACCACCCCTATCACCCGGTTCCCTGTAACAACGTGGTTGCTGCTATCCTTTTCCACCCGGGGTAAACCTCCACCTTACACCAAAACTGCTGCCTGAAGGGGTGAGAAGGTGGCTAAAGAAGAGGAACCATTCGCACCCCCTTCAGGAGTAGCGAAACGGAACTGCGTGGACCGGCTAATTGTTATATACATTCCATTAGGTTAATTGCTGAATTAAGACTTCCGCCAGCGGGAAATGTGAGTTCCCGCGAACTGGATAATTTCCGTTTGGACCTCGCTTTAATCGAACACCACCGATCCCCCGCAACTTATTCGAATCGAAATTCCTACCAGTTCGGATATCGAAAACAATCATTCTTAAGCAGACGGAGAGCTAAAAGGTCCGAAAATTTGGGCAGGTGAATTTGAGGTGAACTGAGGTCAAGTCTTCTCCCCTAGGAGAGTCAGGGTTTGAGCTTTCAGGGAAATTCAGCTCCGCCACGCTTCACCCCCGTCGGTTGGGCAAACGGATTCCAAGCTGGCCAAGCGTGGCTACCCCACGCTATTATTTATTTTATGAATACGAACACACTGGCACGCATTGTATTATAATTTACTTACCGCCGTGTTATAATTACAATTTTCAGTGGGTACGAATCGGACGTTGGCTCGCGTCACGGTGGCCTGTTTACACAGGCCCACGGTAATATTCAGCTTCAATTCATCTAGTACCAACCCACCCCCCCACTCCCGCCTTCCAACGCGTAACATACATGTTTAATTATGAACAGTCTCGATGGCAACCAAACTTCATTGGCCTAACAGTAATGTTAACTATCAAATTCTACCTTTTTGCTGGTATATCTCATTAATATGACAATGTGCCGCTTACAACGTGCTAAATAGGAAGTTAGTAGTCCATCCGTGTCGGTACACAACCCGGGACTCGGAGGGTTTAAACAGGGCCCATTTAGAAACGATCGACCAACGATTAGTATCGAAGAAGGAGGGGTCGAGGATTCGCATCTGGCGCACCTGACGGTCAGATACGTTCCCTCTTCGTCTTTCTTCGAGCTACACCGCCTCCTTTCTCTTCAACCCTTTGACGGAACACAGCCGGACAAGCTCACCTCGTAACGTCTGCTTCCTAACGACCATTATTGAAATTTTACTGCCTCTTAATTGGAAATTAATGGTTATACCAACGCGCGACTAGTTATGGAATTAACCTGCCGCTACTACATTTCTGTCTTCGAATATCGATACTAAATATCGTTGTTTGTAACAACTGTATTTTTATAATATACATACCACATTTTAACCAATTATTCACATACCGCAAAAGAAATGTTTAATTTAAGAAAATATGGCTGTGCAACTTTTCTTCAATTTGAAAATTAAAATAAAATAATTAGATTGTCGTTGGTTATCGAGAGGAGTGATTGCGAGGGCCAAGTAATCGGTGTTCAGATGTCGCGAGCGAATTCACGCGGGGAACGAAAGGAAGACGCCTCAAAGTGAGTTGCCTCGTCCACTTATGCACGTGGCTCCGCTCGAGTGACTCTTCGAACGGAATTTCACCAACATCTGCTTGGGCTCCCTTCGGTTTCTCTGCCATTCTGTGTATTCCGTGCCCGTAATACGGGGCGCACGTAACATTCGACTTCGAAAGACTTAAAGATGTCGCGTCAAGGGTGAACGAGTACGACCCGAAGAACAGAGCGGACTAGGGTCTACGTGGAGCGGAGTACGTTGACTTCTGGTGCGGAACGATAAGTAACCGTCCGAATAAATAAGCCAACATACAAGTATCATTCGAAAACACACCGGTCACCGATCATTATTAACAGTGCGATAAGTTATCAGCGATCAGCATTGAATTACGATCGATGATTATGGTTTATGAATTATTAAATATGGGATAACGGGTAATAATTATTACCGAAAAGCTGAACTTCGAGATAAACTTTGCCTCTTTGAGCAACCATAAAACTCGAATCAAGATATCGTAGCTTGCAAGGTTAAACTTCGTTCCGAAATTTCTTTTCCTTTGAACAGGAAAACGTAGCTGACATTTTGAACAAAGGCCTATTTGTTAATTCTATCGGCAACTTCCGACAAAACGTGGGCAAACAAGCGACAAGGAAATTCGTCCAAGGCGATAAACCAGTCGAGCAAACATCCTTACAGGACCCTATCGACAACATTCCGTACCGGAAGTTTCCCTCTCGATAACAGGCGCGACTCACCGGCACAGGTGTAATCTACCGGTGGTTCCGTTCAGGCAAAGGTGTCGGCCAGACAAAGAAGTCTAAATTGAAAGTTAATTTTTCGTAGCTCGTCCTTGCGCCCTTCACTTTCCCCTTACCAAGTACTTAAGGTGGCTAACCCGAACGGGCCTCATCAAACCGATCGATAATTAGTATCTTTCAGTCGTTTCGGCTGGTGAACTCTAATTATCGATCACGATTAGTTCCAGCCGATATAACCTGCCAAATTGGTGCGGCAGGACCTGCTCCCACAAAACGATTCGTTTGATTTGGGTCTCAGGGATCTCGTGGCGTTATAAGAGAAACAGTTTGTGACAATAGTTTGTCACATTATTAGTAAATAAAAAGTGAACTATAATACCTTAACGAAAAGGTTCTATCGTAACAGCGTCGGCGCGATTGCTGCACGGGCGCCATGTTTGATTGCTCGTCGTCGTTGATCGCCGTCTGGCAGAAATTATCATAACTCATCCCGGTAATCTAGCCACCGACTGGTAGAAAGCGACACCGTCACGTGGGTGTTATTTACCCGTCGCACTGTGGAGGGGAGGAGAAGGGGAGGAACTTTTGAGTCATGGTCATCTCTCGCCAGCATATTGGACTTTATCTGTCGAGTCATTAGAAGAGGCGAGAACCAGGAACGCTAATAAGCTCGTTTGTTTCAATTCAGTTTTATAGAAAAATGCCAACAATCAATATCCTGTCACTGTGGCTCATAGCTGAAACAGTTTCGGTGACGTTATACAGCCGCTGCGGTGACACTGCCATAATTACTGCTGCCACCATTAATGGTTTTACTCTCAAACGAATACGTACTCCGGGTACCACGGTGTAACACAAGCACGACGCTAGTTATCGCATTAGATTATGTCACTACGTGCGATCTTGAACGAAAGAAATAAATTTCTAAGGTGGTCTGAAAATATATCCTTCCTAAATCAACTGCCCTCCTCTGTTTTGCAGATACTGGTGAACCGGCATGCTCCGAGAGGCAGCGTCGTTTCGAGCGCAATAACGGATGATCGAGGCCACCGGGGCCGAGCGGATCGACGCACCGGTCAAGCGGAGGTGGAGTGGAACACGAAAAAAGGAGCGCGACGAGGCCGCGGGGGAGCGTGCCAGTAGAAGCGGGAGGCCGAAGGAAGCACAAGGAGCCCTGATAGCCAATGGAACCAATGGAACCAATGCGCCTGTTGCCAGTTTATTTCCAACGGCCAATCGTGTTAAATCGCCTCGTCCTCCTCGCTCCTCGATCTACCTCTGGCTACTCTGAAAGCCAAGCGACCCGATCCGCTCGCTAACGCTGCGCCGCGGCGATTGCGAATTTCTACACGCGTCGATCCCGACGCTTCGGTTTAGCTCTCGCCATTATTTGTTTCGAAATCCTTTCGCTCAAAAAGACATAAAAATTTATAGCAATAGGTGCCTCTACATATATTTAAGTGCCTTTAGATCAGTTACCAGTTACTGACCTGATCGTACCAATTGGCAAGCCTAGTTTTATAAGACGACAGATGGCCATCTATCGTCTACCTAATTAATAAAAATTAAACGAAACGTGGTTTCAGATGTTTCAAAATTACAGGCACATGGAAACGGAAAATTCTGTAAGAAAAGAAGAGAGGACAGTAATTCCCCTCCCTTGGTCCCCATCGGTCAGCAAAGGTACAGCGGAGAGTTCAGAGGCAGAATGGATGGAGGTGGACCAGTAGGTACTCCACTGGAGATTCCCAGAGACGGGGAGGGGAAGCCTATCGAGCGGAGGGAGGGGAGGCCAGACCGGAGTAATGGAAGCTGGAGTAGATATTGTATGGCATTACTGGACGAACTTTCTGCGGAGAACATTGCGATATTGGTTTCAAAGAGCCAGGGCTAGCCTGCCAGGGTTGAATTTGTCTCTCTCTTTTCTGTTGGCTCTTCAGGTTTTTTTTTCAGTTTCGTTGAAGAAGGAAGGCAACGATTGGAATGAGACAGGGAGGGATTTAAGGGACTTTTGAGTTTTAAGCTAGCTGTCCCGGGATCGCTGCGATCATGCCAAATGTAACAAGTCAAACATTTTATATTAAATCTTCAACAATGTAGCAAGTGTAACCTTCTATCAGTGTACTATTTCGTTTCCCAAAGTTTCCCCTTCCAACTCCACTTTCGAGCCCCCCATGTACAAAAAACTGAGTTTAAAACATAAACACGTAATCAAGAAAATTACCTTCTAACTTTGACATGAAATAATTTTTAATTGCACAAAAATCATACACTTCGAAAGAAATCTTCACGTGATAAAATAAATATTCTACCTTTCGTCCATTTAGATCTTGCGCAATGACTACAATCAAATACATCTGACTGCGGGTCTCGGGTGACCCAGTACCAACCTTTCAGCAACAGTGGAAGAGCAAAATCAATGAAGATAATAGGTGAACTAAACGAGCGCACTTGGTGATGTATACAAAGTCGTAATGTTTGCAATTTGTTGCGCAGCGAGAGTGAAATTAACAAGTGCCGCAAATATGTCGGGCACAACTAATTGGCCGATTTGCATATAATTATACCCCATCCGTCGAGATCGAGCATATGATGCAGTTTTTAATGCGGAGCGAGCAACCCGTAAAATGTTCAATTTTCTGTTCTCCAACGTAGACCTTCAAACTGTGCAAATTTGATGGCACGCCGCCCAATTACCATGTTTCATCGTTATCCACCTGGTAAGGATATGATTACTTCATGCTTTATTACTCAGATATACGTGTGCTACTTGACATCATAGTACTGAATAATTAATTAGACGCATCGACGCGTCGATGAGAAAATGGAAAAATTCAGTTCCATGTTTACAGGGCTGCTGAAATTCTTCGCTACAAAAACACCGCGGAAGTGTCACGACGATCTTAGTTCGTCCAAATTAAAACTCGAGCCAACTTTGGGAGCTTTAAACCAGTTAACGTATAAATAGCAATGTGTAACATGTATAATGTGTAAAAAACTGAGAACCCCTGGCAGACAATAAGGCGTCCTTATCGTGATGTGCAACGGCAAAAGCCACAGGAGTCGACATTCTCGTAGACAGTTATGGTGCACCGAGGCACGTCAGGTTTCTGAAGCACAGTCCCCACCTTTCTTCCTTCTTTTCTTCTGCCACTGTAGCCATTGTTCAACATTCGACTGCCAATACGTCGTCTCCCATTGTGCCCGTGCCACCAGGCAGATATCTATTTCCGGTACCCGTGCGCTTTTCATGTTACGCACCTCTGACTTTTAAGCGATCGCCTATCGAACCGTTGCAGGTGCACACGCTTGGGAACCACCGGGCACGAAAGAAAATTTCATCATCTACTCTTGCTATCATTCTATTTTCTTTTTTCAAAACGGAACCTAATCGTTTCAAGACGTACGAAGATACGTTACGATGTACAGGTGTTTGCACTGTGTGGCCTATTTCTAATCGACATCCAACATCTAATATTAAAAAGTATTTAAATACTTAAGTTCCAATGCCTAAAAACGAGGCCAACTTCAAATACCTGACTGAAGTATTTAAAAGTATTTAGTATTTCACGGGCAACGTGTCAAAGTATCAACTACCAACCGAAGGGCGCCGACGATTCCAACGAAGTTCGAGGGAATCCCTCGGCCTACTTCGTCGTCTCATTAGCTGCGGCGATCGCAAATTAATTCAGTCGCACCAACAACGCCCAATTAACGCATATGAAGCGTGAAGATAGCGATCAAGCTTCCTCGAGGCACAGAGAGGGAGCCAGGACGAGAAGGAGGGCTGCGACGGTCCTGGCTGGTCGCGTGACGTATCGACGCCGGGCGCCGTTAGTAACGGCTGGTTTGATCCTTTCCGCGAAGCCGAATGGCGCCGCTTCCTCTCGAAAATATCGCTCGTTCAGCGACCGGAACGGAACACGGCTGCCAGGTTGTTGACTCGATTGTCACCAGGCTCCTTTTTAACCCACGACACCGATTTCTGGCATCGTTCGAGCACCGCGGGTGTCCCCCTCACCCTGTGCACCAGCCTACGTCCCTGGAATACTTGAACAGAGAGCAGACCTACGATATGGGGCTAAGTTCACGATAAGGCGAACTGGTCGACAACTTTTGTGGCCGAGTTTGGTAATATGAGGGACCTGGCATGGTGGTGCGTGAGACGCTATTCGCCGTGACAAGCTTTCCTACGACAAATGGCAACATATGCGAAAGATCGAAAGTTAACGCATTTAGGCCTGGCCACCATCCATTTTACCCCTTTACTAATTAACCAACTTGCTATAAACCTCATAATTATACTTTTCTCGTGAAATGACATTCTAACACCGTCAAATTCATTTACCTCTTTCATACAATCCTCCAATTGTACAAATTTCAAGATGCCATTAACCTTGACACCTGACATTAACGCTAAACTGAACAACTGATACGTTAGCGACGTTAGTTAGTAACGCAATTTTCAAGAAACCATCATTGACCGACCATTTGGCAAAAGACAGGCTGCCACAAAAGACCATATAAAGAAACAGAGGAACAAAAATGACTTCGTGGATCTATTAAACGACTTTAATGACACCTCCAAACGGAATGGGCAGTTTATGGTGTCCTTGTTCATCCGAAGGCCTTGTTTACTCAAACGCCCTCTCTCCTCCTCTACTTCGTTCTCCTTTCATCGAAGAATTGGCCGGGACCAGGCGATCTTTATGGTCAATCTACGTGCGCGTAATTAAGAACCGCCAGTGTCGGGGCTGATTAATAGAGGACGGTGCGAGATAATCGAAAGGAAGTAACGAACAGAAGAGCAGACAAGATGCCATCGGGACGGGGTACGCCTTGTTTCGCAGGAAATTGCGTCTGTTTGGCCACGGAAAATAATTATTCCTTGAAGTGAGCACGATACGTATGAAGTTAACGGCGTCCCGAAGCAAAGGGAAAACGAACAGGCATATTAATCAGGGGGAGGGCACGTTGGTCGGCCAATACTTCAAAACTAATAAAACATAAAAGAAAGTAGGGCAGAGTGTTCGAATTCACCGTCTCTGATCTAAGGGTCAGGTTAATAAACCTGGCTCGATTTTAACATAAAAGTGTAGGACGTTGGAATAATATTCGCTCGGGTCTATGTTTTATTCCTGGCCGCTCATGCATACGTAATTCCCGTGGTTAACGATCACTCGATTCCCTGTTGAAGAATTCCTTCATCGGACCGCACCGTCTTCCTCAGGACTGACATCCAATGACAGTTTGATGAACGGACAGGAAGAAACTGCAAGTCCCACCTGGCTTTCCCCCCTTAGACAATTAGGAGCGGCGTGCAAGGTGGTTCCCCTCTGTGGGCCACGTCGATTCCTCGGCGATCGTAGCCCATTTTCATCAAACGCCTTCTTTCTCTCCCTTTGCGACTACACCGAATATTCTGGTGATGTTTCAAGAAAAAGACGGTTCAATTTTTCGTCTTGACGACAGCTACGTAATTTGCCTCGTAATTTGGAAAGGACACTCGCCGGTTCACGTCCGAACGAAAACTTGTGCAATCCAACAGTGTGCCCCCTTTTTTATTTCCCTCTTTACGTTTCACCTATCACGGATTTAAGCCGTGGATCCCTCGAGGCCTCGATTCATTTGCACAACTCATTAACTTCACCGTTTCAGCGAAGTGCAGACGAGATATCGTCGGCTATCATCCAGGCATCGGCTTCGACGTAGGAAGTGATTCACGGTTCACCGTGCATCATTTCACACCGGCTCCTCTATCCGTATTACTTGAAACGCATACAGTTTCGTACATTTTGCAACTTTTTTCCATCGACCATTCTAACTGGTTATTGTTATTGGATATATGAAGAAATCCTGTTTCATCATTGTTCATTACCGTGCAATATCACGAAAAAAGAAGGAAAAGCACGAATCTCAATTTGGTTTTGAAGTTAACTGTACTAATCTAGGTATAGGTATTATTCTTTTGAATTGCAATATGTAGTAGTAAATTAAAATTAAACCGTAATAACTTACTATATATGATTACAGGCAATGTATAATAATTTACAACTGTAAAATAATAGAATAACAAACATTTATGTTTTGAATAAAAATACATTGTAAGAAATGAAGAAATTTTGACATTGAGTAAAACTTTATTCCGATAACGAGCAGCGCTGTTCGAAAGATATTAGTCGTGTTCTGGCAGCGAACGGCGCTATAGATAATCATATCCGGCTGGCACCAGCAATTAATAACTCGCCAAGGCCTATTAATGCTATTGTTCAGAGACGCGTGACGGGGCGCATGCGTGTGTGCGTGTTGAGGCATCCGCGCGTGCGTACTGTATACGGCCCAATTCCATATACGGGGCCCAGCGAGGGAGGCTTCGCGTGGACAGGTGCTGCCACCTCGCACCCGCGCGTAATCGACGAACCGATCTAACGATCGGGCCCGTTCGGACCCAGCCGTCCCACGAAAACCCACGTGATTCTCCTCGAGGCGATCCAACAAGATTTTAATCGACTTTTCGTGGGTCCCATGTGCAGCTGAAATTTCGAATTTCTTTTCTTTTTACCGATTGAAGACCGGCCTCTCGTGACAGACGACGATCGTAAGTTTAACTTAAAACCGTTAAAAATTTCCATTTTTTATACTTTAAATCAAACTCTGTAGTATGAATCACACGAAAGTATCGGTCGCACGTTTCTTCCACATCCAGCATTCGCCGCACCGGAAGTAAAGGAATTCCTATCAGAAACCATCGCTTGATCGGAGTGAGCGCGCGCGTCGACGCGGGCCGAGCAGATTACCGGCGAGTAAAGGACGAAACAGAGTCGCAGTTTGATTTGGAATCAAGATGGTAAAATCCCCGGCTTCCGTTCACACCGAACCGGGTCTCTCGCTGTTCTCTGTTCAACGAACGGCCAATAAATCTGGATCCGGTCGTCCGGATCGTGTGTGCGGCTACTAAGGCGCTTACACTTACGTTCTTTTCGTTGTTTCTCCCCCCACCCCTCCATCCATCCGCTGTGTCGGACGGTTGGCTGGTTCTTTTCGTTTCTATACAGGGTGTCCCAGAACTCCTGTAGGAGCCGGAAATAGGGGGTAGCTGAGACTATTCTGAACAACAATTTCCTTTGCAAAAATATCGAATGGGGCTTCGTTTTTGAATTATTAAGCAAAAACACTGACCAATCAGAGCGCGTCTCGGGCACGCGCTCAGTACCATCAGTGTAGCGTCGAGCCTAGTCGCCCCGGGACAAGCGCCTCGGTAGAACAGGAAGCGTTAAACACAAGTAATATTGAACATAAAAGTAAAAAACAAATAGTAGAATGTTATGAGAGTAATCGTACCTTAGAATAAAGGGAATGACTGAATGGCTGGATATCCGAACAGAAGGAATAAGTAAAAATTGCAGAATATTTTCAAATACATTTACAGTTTCTCAGATATCAGTGTTCGGTAATTTTTGGAATTGGACACTACTAAAATTTCAAGAAATGGCACGAAGAATACTTCCTGTCACATCATGTTCTCCTAATACAAATCTGCAAACTTGAGATCCTTGGTTTCTGAGTCTAATTTCATTTTACCAATAAACAATGGAAAGGATTTATCTACGGAGAGTAAACTGTTCTTCAATAGTTATACTGAATATATAAGTACATATGTAATTGTAGAATGTCTTTATTTCATAAGAATATTGTACTGCGCTTAAGCTATATGTTAAATAATTATAAAAATATGTTGTATGTAAAAATACTGATATGTAAGTTTTACAATTTGTAATTATAAGTGCGTTAAAGTTAAGAATCTAATATTTAAGTAAGTTTTACAGTTAGTAGTTATAAGTGCATTAGAATTAACAATGTAACATTTATGTAACATGTATAATTGAAAGAATTTTCAATAAACATAGAGTTAAACTAAAGCAATTGTTTATTCATTTATAAACCTAACTCCCTTATCCAGCCCTTACAAAATTTCACTTAAAAAACAAGAAATAATGTAGAAAAACATTGCACAGAAGTTTCGAAATACAAAAGTAGAAATAGAAACGAAAAATATCGGTTTGATACAGAGAAGAACAAAATTCGGTACAAACGGTTTCCAGGAATTCCTGGAATTCGACGTCACTAAAATTCTGGGAAGTGGCACGAAGAATACCTCCTGGCACATCATATTCTCCTGATACAAAGTTCTTATGTCAAGATTCTGATTTTAGGAGTGCGAAATTTTTGGAAACCATTTTGGAAGGTATGTTAAATAAATACATTTATATCACACTTTATTTGTTTATTTTTATCTTTCTTTCTACATTATTTTAATACTTAATATATAATTTGTATAATTTATACTATTTACAAAATACGTACTATCTCTACAGACACTGACTAATAAAAGTAAAAATTATAAACTATTATAGCAAAATTCTGTATAGAGAAATACGGCGGTACTATTATTCTTCTGATACATTTTTAAAAATCCTGGAACTTGGTTTCGCAAAAGGGGATCCCGGATATTCCTGGAATTCGACGTCACTAAAATTCTGGGAAGTAGCACGAAGAATACCTCCTGGCACATCATATTCTCCTGATACAAAGTTCTTATGTCGAGATTCTGATTTTAGGAGTGCGAAATTTTTGGAAACCATTTTGGAAGGTATGTTAAATAAATACATTTATATCACACTTTATTTGTTTATTTTTATCTTTCTTTCTACATTATTTTAATACTTAATATATAATTTGTATAATTTATACTATTTACAAAGTACGTACTATCTCTACAGACACTGACTAATAAAAGTAAAAATTATAAACTATTATAGCAAAATTCTGTATAGAGAAATACGGCGGTACTATTATTCTTCTGATACATTTTTAAAAATCCTGGAACTTGGTTTCGCAAAAGGGGATCCCGGATATTCCTGGAATTCGACGTCACTAAAATTCTGGGAAGTGGCACGAAGAATACCTCCTGGCACATCATATTCTCCTGATACAAAGTTCTTATGTCAAGATTCTGATTTTAGGAGTGCGAAATTTTTGGAAACCATTTTGGAAGGTATGTTAAATAAATACATTTATATCACACTTTATTTGTTTATTTTTATCTTTCTTTCTACATTATTTTATGAAGAATGTATGTAAATTGAATGTATGTAAAAAACCTAAAAACAGCATCGTGAAATAAGAATTTTGTATCAGAATTTTCGGGAGCCCCTTTTGCGGAATCAAAATCCAGATTTTGAGAAATTGTATCAGGAGAATATGATGTGCCAGGAGGTAATCTTCTATAATAAACTATTATAGCAATATTCTAAGATATTTCGGAAGGGGTTGTAGTTATTAAAAATGTGTTCGTACAAAAGTTGCTTGGCAAAATGGGGTGCATCGTGTGGTAATAATTATTTTCTTCTGGGTGGAGCAGTAGAGGAGATCTGAAGGTCAATGTAACTTTTTTAAATGGGATGCTATAATTTTCTCTTCAGAATGTAACAGCAGGCACCGAGACGAATTCAACGATGTGCTACATGTTGGTATTCTGATTTGGATAAAGGTGAATGTATGTAAAAAACCTAAAAACAGCATCGTGAAATAAGAATTTTGTATCAGAATTTTCGGGAGCCCCTTTTGCGGAATCAAAATCCAGATTTTGAGAAATTGTATCAGGAGAATATGATGTGCCAGGAGGTAATCTTCTATAATAAACTATTATAGCAATATTCTAAGATATTTCGGAAGGGGTTGTAGTTATTAAAAATGTGTTCGTACAAAAGTTGCTTGGCAAAATGGGGTGCATCGTGTGGTGATAATTATTTTCTTCTGGGTGGAGCAGTAGAGGAGATCTGAAGGTCAATGTAACTTTTTTAAATGGGATGCTATAATTTTCTCTTCAGAATGTAACAGCAGGCACCGAGACGAATTCAACGATGTGCTACATGTTGGTATTCTGATTTGGATAAAGGTGAATGTATGTAAAAAACCTAAAAACAGCATCGTGAAATAAGAATTTTGTATCAGAATTTTCGGGAGCCCCTTTTGCGGAATCAAAATCCAGATTTTGAGAAATTGTATCAGGAGAATATGATGTGCCAGGAGGTAATCTTCTATAATAAACTATTATAGCAATATTCTAAGATATTTCGGAAGGGGTTGTAGTTATTAAAAATGTGTTCGTACAAAAGTTGCTTGGCAAAATGGGGTGCATCGTGTGGTAATAATTATTTTCTTCTGGGTGGAGCAGTAGAGGAGATCTGAAGGTCAATGTAACTTTTTTAAATGGGATGCTACAATTTTCTCTTCAGAATGTAACAGCAGGCACCGAGACGAATTCAACGATGTGCTACATGTTGGTATTCTGATTTGGATAAAGGTGAATGTATGTAAAAAACCTAAAAACAGCATCGTGAAATAAGAATTTTGTATCAGAATTTTCGGGAGCCCCTTTTGCGGAATCAAAATCCAGATTTTGAGAAATTGTATCAGGAGAATATGATGTGCCAGGAGGTAATCTTCTATAATAAACTATTATAGCAATATTCTAAGATATTTCGGAAGGGGTTGTAGTTATTGAAAATGTGTTCGTACAAAAGTTGCTTGGCAAAATGGGGTGCATCGTGTGGTAATAATTATTTTCTTCTGGGTGGAGCAGTAGAGGAGATCTGAAGGTCAATGTAACTTTTTTAAATGGGATGCTATAATTTTCTCTTCAGAATGTAACAGCAGGCACCGAGACGAATTCAACGATGTGCTACATGTTGGTATTCTGATTTGGATAAAGGTGAATGTATGTAAAAAACCTAAAAACAGCATCGTGAAATAAGAATTTTGTATCAGAATTTTCGGGAGCCCCTTTTGCGGAATCAAAATCCAGATTTTGAGAAATTGTATCAGGAGAATATGATGTGCCAGGAGGTAATCTTCTATAGTAAACTATTATAGCAATATTCTAAGATATTTCGGAAGGGGTTGTAGTTATTAAAAATGTGTTCGTACAAAAGTTGCTTGGCAAAATGGGGTGCATCGTGTGGTAATAATTATTTTCTTCTGGGTGGAGCAGTAGAGGAGATCTGAAGGTCAATGTAACTTTTTTAAATGGGATGCTATAATTTTCTCTTCAGGATGTAACAGCAGGCACCGAGGCGAATTCAACGATGTGCTACATGTTGGTATTCTGATTTGGATAAAGGTGAATGTATGTAAAAAACCTAAAAACAGCATCGTGAAATTAGAATTTTGTATCAGAATTTTCGGGAGCCCCTTTTGCGGAATCAAAATCCAGATTTTGAGAAATTGTATCAGGAGAATATGATGTGCCAGGAGGTAATCTTCTATAGTAAACTATTATAGCAATATTCTAAGATATTTCGGAAGGGGTTGTAGTTATTAAAAATGTGTTCGTACAAAAGTTGCTTGGCAAAATGGTGTGCATCGTGTGGTAATAATTACTTTCTTCTGGGTGGAGCAGTAGAGGAGATCTGAAGGTCAATGTAACTTTTTTAAATGGGATGCTATAATTTTCTCTTCAGGATGTAACAGCAGGCACCGAGACGAATTCAACGATGTGCTACATGTTGGTATTCTGATTTGGATAAAGGTGAATGTATGTAAAAAACCTAAAAACAGCATCGTGAAATTAGAATTTTGTATCAGAATTTTCGGGAGCCCCTTTTGCGGAATCAAAATCCAGATTTTGAGAAATTGTATCAGGAGAATATGATGTGCCAGGAGGTAATCTTCTATAATAAACTATTATAGCAATATTCTAAGATATTTCGGAAGGGGTTGTAGTTATTAAAAATGTGTTCGTACAAAAGTTGCTTGGCAAAATGGGGTGCATCGTGTGGTAATAATTATTTTCTTCTGGGTGGAGCAGTAGAGGAGATCTGAAGGTCAATGTAACTTTTTTAAATGGGATGCTATAATTTTCTCTTCAGAATGTAACAGCAGGCACCGAGACGAATTCAACGATGTGCTACATGTTGGTATTCTGATTTGGATAAAGGTGAATGTATGTAAAAAACCTAAAAACAGCATCGTGAAATAAGAATTTTGTATCAGAATTTTCGGGAGCCCCTTTTGCGGAATCAAAATCCAGATTTTGAGAAATTGTATCAGGAGAATATGATGTGCCAGGAGGTAATCTTCTATAATAAACTATTATAGCAATATTCTAAGATATTTCGGAAGGGGTTGTAGTTATTAAAAATGTGTTCGTACAAAAGTTGCTTGGCAAAATGGGGTGCATCGTGTGGTAATAATTATTTTCTTCTGGGTGGAGCAGTAGAGGAGATCTGAAGGTCAATGTAACTTTTTTAAATGGGATGCTATAATTTTCTCTTCAGAATGTAACAGCAGGCACCGAGACGAATTCAACGATGTGCTACATGTTGGTATTCTGATTTGGATAAAGGTGAATGTATGTAAAAAACCTAAAAACAGCATCGTGAAATAAGAATTTTGTATCAGAATTTTCGGGAGCCCCTTTTGCGGAATCAAAATCCAGATTTTGAGAAATTGTATCAGGAGAATATGATGTGCCAGGAGGTAATCTTCTATAATAAACTATTATAGCAATATTCTAAGATATTTCGGAAGGGGTTGTAGTTATTAAAAATGTGTTCGTACAAAAGTTGCTTGGCAAAATGGGGTGCATCGTGTGGTAATAATTATTTTCTTCTGGGTGGAGCAGTAGAGGAGATCTGAAGGTCAATGTAACTTTTTTAAATGGGATGCTATAATTTTCTCTTCAGAATGTAACAGCAGGCACCGAGACGAATTCAACGATGTGCTACATGTTGGTATTCTGATTTGGATAAAGGTGAATGTATGTAAAAAACCTAAAAACAGCATCGTGAAATAAGAATTTTGTATCAGAATTTTCGGGAGCCCTTTTGCGGAATCAAAATCCAGATTTTGAGAAATTGTATCAGGAGAATATGATGTGCCAGGAGGTAATCTTCTATAATAAACTATTATAGCAATATTCTAAGATATTTCGGAAGGGGTTGTAGTTATTAAAAATGTGTTCGTACAAAAGTTGCTTGGCAAAATGGGGTGCATCGTGTGGTAATAATTATTTTCTTCTGGGTGGAGCAGTAGAGGAGATCTGAAGGTCAATGTAACTTTTTTAAATGGGATGCTATAATTTTCTCTTCAGAATGTAACAGCAGGCACCGAGACGAATTCAACGATGTGCTACATGTTGGTATTCTGATTTGGATAAAGGTGAATGTATGTAAAAAACCTAAAAACAGCATCGTGAAATAAGAATTTTGTATCAGAATTTTCGGGAGCCCCTTTTGCGGAATCAAAATCCAGATTTTGAGAAATTGTATCAGGAGAATATGATGTGCCAGGAGGTAATCTTCTATAATAAACTATTATAGCAATATTCTAAGATATTTCGGAAGGGGTTGTAGTTATTAAAAATGTGTTCGTACAAAAGTTGCTTGGCAAAATGGGGTGCATCGTGTGGTAATAATTATTTTCTTCTGGGTGGAGCAGTAGAGGAGATCTGAAGGTCAATGTAACTTTTTTAAATGGGATGCTATAATTTTCTCTTCAGAATGTAACAGCAGGCACCGAGACGAATTCAACGATGTGCTACATGTTGGTATTCTGATTTGGATAAAGGTGAATGTATGTAAAAAACCTAAAAACAGCATCGTGAAATAAGAATTTTGTATCAGAATTTTCGGGAGCCCCTTTTGCGGAATCAAAATCCAGATTTTGAGAAATTGTATCAGGAGAATATGATGTGCCAGGAGGTAATCTTCTATAATAAACTATTATAGCAATATTCTAAGATATTTCGGAAGGGGTTGTAGTTATTAAAAATGTGTTCGTACAAAAGTTGCTTGGCAAAATGGGGTGCATCGTGTGGTAATAATTATTTTCTTCTGGGTGGAGCAGTAGAGGAGATCTGAAGGTCAATGTAACTTTTTTAAATGGGATGCTATAATTTTCTCTTCAGAATGTAACAGCAGGCACCGAGACGAATTCAACGATGTGCTACATGTTGGTATTCTGATTTGGATAAAGGTGAATGTATGTAAAAAACCTAAAAACAGCATCGTGAAATAAGAATTTTGTATCAGAATTTTCGGGAGCCCCTTTTGCGGAATCAAAATCCAGATTTTGAGAAATTGTATCAGGAGAATATGATGTGCCAGGAGGTAATCTTCTATAATAAACTATTATAGCAATATTCTAAGATATTTCGGAAGGGGTTGTAGTTATTAAAAATGTGTTCGTACAAAAGTTGCTTGGCAAAATGGGGTGCATCGTGTGGTAATAATTATTTTCTTCTGGGTGGAGCAGTAGAGGAGATCTGAAGGTCAATGTAACTTTTTTAAATGGGATGCTATAATTTTCTCTTCAGAATGTAACAGCAGGCACCGAGACGAATTCAACGATGTGCTACATGTTGGTATTCTGATTTGGATAAAGGTGAATGTATGTAAAAAACCTAAAAACAGCATCGTGAAATAAGAATTTTGTATCAGAATTTTCGGGAGCCCCTTTTGCGGAATCAAAATCCAGATTTTGAGAAATTGTATCAGGAGAATATGATGTGCCAGGAGGTAATCTTCTATAATAAACTATTATAGCAATATTCTAAGATATTTCGGAAGGGGTTGTAGTTATTAAAAATGTGTTCGTACAAAAGTTGCTTGGCAAAATGGGGTGCATCGTGTGGTAATAATTATTTTCTTCTGGGTGGAGCAGTAGAGGAGATCTGAAGGTCAATGTAACTTTTTTAAATGGGATGCTATAATTTTCTCTTCAGAATGTAACAGCAGGCACCGAGACGAATTCAACGATGTGCTACATGTTGGTATTCTGATTTGGATAAAGGTGAATGTATGTAAAAAACCTAAAAACAGCATCGTGAAATAAGAATTTTGTATCAGAATTTTCGGGAGCCCCTTTTGCGGAATCAAAATCCAGATTTTGAGAAATTGTATCAGGAGAATATGATGTGCCAGGAGGTAATCTTCTATAATAAACTATTATAGCAATATTCTAAGATATTTCGGAAGGGGTTGTAGTTATTAAAAATGTGTTCGTACAAAAGTTGCTTGGCAAAATGGGGTGCATCGTGTGGTAATAATTATTTTCTTCTGGGTGGAGCAGTAGAGGAGATCTGAAGGTCAATGTAACTTTTTTAAATGGGATGCTATAATTTTCTCTTCAGAATGTAACAGCAGGCACCGAGACGAATTCAACGATGTGCTACATGTTGGTATTCTGATTTGGATAAAGGTGAATGTATGTAAAAAACCTAAAAACAGCATCGTGAAATAAGAATTTTGTATCAGAATTTTCGGGAGCCCTTTTGCGGAATCAAAATCCAGATTTTGAGAAATTGTATCAGGAGAATATGATGTGCCAGGAGGTAATCTTCTATAATAAACTATTATAGCAATATTCTAAGATATTTCGGAAGGGGTTGTAGTTATTAAAAATGTGTTCGTACAAAAGTTGCTTGGCAAAATGGGGTGCATCGTGTGGTAATAATTATTTTCTTCTGGGTGGAGCAGTAGAGGAGATCTGAAGGTCAATGTAACTTTTTTAAATGGGATGCTATAATTTTCTCTTCAGAATGTAACAGCAGGCACCGAGACGAATTCAACGATGTGCTACATGTTGGTATTCTGATTTGGATAAAGGTGAATGTATGTAAAAAACCTAAAAACAGCATCGTGAAATAAGAATTTTGTATCAGAATTTTCGGGAGCCCTTTTGCGGAATCAAAATCCAGATTTTGAGAAATTGTATCAGGAGAATATGATGTGCCAGGAGGTAATCTTCTATAATAAACTATTATAGCAATATTCTAAGATATTTCGGAAGGGGTTGTAGTTATTAAAAATGTGTTCGTACAAAAGTTGCTTGGCAAAATGGGGTGCATCGTGTGGTAATAATTATTTTCTTCTGGGTGGAGCAGTAGAGGAGATCTGAAGGTCAATGTAACTTTTTTAAATGGGATGCTATAATTTTCTCTTCAGAATGTAACAGCAGGCACCGAGACGAATTCAACGATGTGCTACATGTTGGTATTCTGATTTGGATAAAGGTGAATGTATGTAAAAAACCTAAAAACAGCATCGTGAAATAAGAATTTTGTATCAGAATTTTCGGGAGCCCTTTTGCGGAATCAAAATCCAGATTTTGAGAAATTGTATCAGGAGAATATGATGTGCCAGGAGGTAATCTTCTATAATAAACTATTATAGCAATATTCTAAGATATTTCGGAAGGGGTTGTAGTTATTAAAAATGTGTTCGTACAAAAGTTGCTTGGCAAAATGGGGTGCATCGTGTGGTAATAATTATTTTCTTCTGGGTGGAGCAGTAGAGGAGATCTGAAGGTCAATGTAACTTTTTTAAATGGGATGCTATAATTTTCTCTTCAGAATGTAACAGCAGGCACCGAGACGAATTCAACGATGTGCTACATGTTGGTATTCTGATTTGGATAAAGGTGAATGTATGTAAAAAACCTAAAAACAGCATCGTGAAATAAGAATTTTGTATCAGAATTTTCGGGAGCCCCTTTTGCGGAATCAAAATCCAGATTTTGAGAAATTGTATCAGGAGAATATGATGTGCCAGGAGGTAATCTTCTATAATAAACTATTATAGCAATATTCTAAGATATTTCGGAAGGGGTTGTAGTTATTAAAAATGTGTTCGTACAAAAGTTGCTTGGCAAAATGGGGTGCATCGTGTGGTAATAATTATTTTCTTCTGGGTGGAGCAGTAGAGGAGATCTGAAGGTCAATGTAACTTTTTTAAATGGGATGCTATAATTTTCTCTTCAGAATGTAACAGCAGGCACCGAGACGAATTCAACGATGTGCTACATGTTGGTATTCTGATTTGGATAAAGGTGAATGTATGTAAAAAACCTAAAAACAGCATCGTGAAATAAGAATTTTGTATCAGAATTTTCGGGAGCCCTTTTGCGGAATCAAAATCCAGATTTTGAGAAATTGTATCAGGAGAATATGATGTGCCAGGAGGTAATCTTCTATAATAAACTATTATAGCAATATTCTAAGATATTTCGGAAGGGGTTGTAGTTATTAAAAATGTGTTCGTACAAAAGTTGCTTGGCAAAATGGGGTGCATCGTGTGGTAATAATTATTTTCTTCTGGGTGGAGCAGTAGAGGAGATCTGAAGGTCAATGTAACTTTTTTAAATGGGATGCTATAATTTTCTCTTCAGAATGTAACAGCAGGCACCGAGACGAATTCAACGATGTGCTACATGTTGGTATTCTGATTTGGATAAAGGTGAATGTATGTAAAAAACCTAAAAACAGCATCGTGAAATAAGAATTTTGTATCAGAATTTTCGGGAGCCCTTTTGCGGAATCAAAATCCAGATTTTGAGAAATTGTATCAGGAGAATATGATGTGCCAGGAGGTAATCTTCTATAATAAACTATTATAGCAATATTCTAAGATATTTCGGAAGGGGTTGTAGTTATTAAAAATGTGTTCGTACAAAAGTTGCTTGGCAAAATGGGGTGCATCGTGTGGTAATAATTATTTTCTTCTGGGTGGAGCAGTAGAGGAGATCTGAAGGTCAATGTAACTTTTTTAAATGGGATGCTATAATTTTCTCTTCAGAATGTAACAGCAGGCACCGAGACGAATTCAACCATGTGCTACATGTTGGTATTCTGATTAGGATAAAGGTGAATGTATGTAAAAAACCTAAAAACAGCATCGTGAAATAAGAATTTTGTATCAGAATTTTCGGGAGCCCTTTTGCGGAATCAAAATCCAGATTTTGAGAAATTGTATCAGGAGAATATGATGTGCCAGGAGGTAATCTTCTATAATAAACTATTATAGCAATATTCTAAGATATTTCGGAACGGGTTGCAGTTATTAGAAATGTGTTCGTACAAAAGTTGCTTGGCAAAATGGGGTGCATCGTGTGTTAATAATTATTTTCTTCTGGGTGGAGTAGTAGAGGAGATCTGAAGGTCAATGTAACTTTTTTAAATGGGATGCTATAATTTTCTCTTCAGAATGTAACAGCAGGCACCGAGACGAATTCAACGATGTGCTACATGTTGGTATTCTGATTTGGATAAAGGTGAATGTATGTAAAAAACCTAAAAACAGCATCGTGAAATAAGAATTTTGTATCAGAATTTTCGGGAGCCCCTTTTGCGGAATCAAAATCCAGATTTTGAGAAATTGTATCAGGAGAATATGATGTGCCAGGAGGTAATCTTCTATAATAAACTATTATAGCAATATTCTAAGATATTTCGGAAGGGGTTGTAGTTATTAAAAATGTGTTCGTACAAAAGTTGCTTGGCAAAATGGGGTGCATCGTGTGGTAATAATTATTTTCTTCTGGGTGGAGCAGTAGAGGAGATCTGAAGGTCAATGTAACTTTTTTAAATGGGATGCTATAATTTTCTCTTCAGAATGTAACAGCAGGCACCGAGACGAATTCAACGATGTGCTACATGTTGGTATTCTGATTTGGATAAAGGTGAATGTATGTAAAAAACCTAAAAACAGCATCGTGAAATAAGAATTTTGTATCAGAATTTTCGGGAGCCCTTTTGCGGAATCAAAATCCAGATTTTGAGAAATTGTATCAGGAGAATATGATGTGCCAGGAGGTAATCTTCTATAATAAACTATTATAGCAATATTCTAAGATATTTCGGAAGGGGTTGTAGTTATTAAAAATGTGTTCGTACAAAAGTTGCTTGGCAAAATGGGGTGCATCGTGTGGTAATAATTATTTTCTTCTGGGTGGAGCAGTAGAGGAGATCTGAAGGTCAATGTAACTTTTTTAAATGGGATGCTATAATTTTCTCTTCAGAATGTAACAGCAGGCACCGAGACGAATTCAACGATGTGCTACATGTTGGTATTCTGATTTGGATAAAGGTGAATGTATGTAAAAAACCTAAAAACAGCATCGTGAAATAAGAATTTTGTATCAGAATTTTCGGGAGCCCTTTTGCGGAATCAAAATCCAGATTTTGAGAAATTGTATCAGGAGAATATGATGTGCCAGGAGGTAATCTTCTATAATAAACTATTATAGCAATATTCTAAGATATTTCGGAAGGGGTTGTAGTTATTAAAAATGTGTTCGTACAAAAGTTGCTTGGCAAAATGGGGTGCATCGTGTGGTAATAATTATTTTCTTCTGGGTGGAGCAGTAGAGGAGATCTGAAGGTCAATGTAACTTTTTTAAATGGGATGCTATAATTTTCTCTTCAGAATGTAACAGCAGGCACCGAGACGAATTCAACGATGTGCTACATGTTGGTATTCTGATTTGGATAAAGGTGAATGTATGTAAAAAACCTAAAAACAGCATCGTGAAATAAGAATTTTGTATCAGAATTTTCGGGAGCCCCTTTTGCGGAATCAAAATCCAGATTTTGAGAAATTGTATCAGGAGAATATGATGTGCCAGGAGGTAATCTTCTATAATAAACTATTATAGCAATATTCTAAGATATTTCGGAAGGGGTTGTAGTTATTAAAAATGTGTTCGTACAAAAGTTGCTTGGCAAAATGGGGTGCATCGTGTGGTAATAATTATTTTCTTCTGGGTGGAGCAGTAGAGGAGATCTGAAGGTCAATGTAACTTTTTTAAATGGGATGCTATAATTTTCTCTTCAGAATGTAACAGCAGGCACCGAGACGAATTCAACGATGTGCTACATGTTGGTATTCTGATTTGGATAAAGGTGAATGTATGTAAAAAACCTAAAAACAGCATCGTGAAATAAGAATTTTGTATCAGAATTTTCGGGAGCCCTTTTGCGGAATCAAAATCCAGATTTTGAGAAATTGTATCAGGAGAATATGATGTGCCAGGAGGTAATCTTCTATAATAAACTATTATAGCAATATTCTAAGATATTTCGGAAGGGGTTGTAGTTATTAAAAATGTGTTCGTACAAAAGTTGCTTGGCAAAATGGGGTGCATCGTGTGGTAATAATTATTTTCTTCTGGGTGGAGCAGTAGAGGAGATCTGAAGGTCAATGTAACTTTTTTAAATGGGATGCTATAATTTTCTCTTCAGAATGTAACAGCAGGCACCGAGACGAATTCAACGATGTGCTACATGTTGGTATTCTGATTTGGATAAAGGTGAATGTATGTAAAAAACCTAAAAACAGCATCGTGAAATAAGAATTTTGTATCAGAATTTTCGGGAGCCCCTTTTGCGGAATCAAAATCCAGATTTTGAGAAATTGTATCAGGAGAATATGATGTGCCAGGAGGTAATCTTCTATAATAAACTATTATAGCAATATTCTAAGATATTTCGGAAGGGGTTGTAGTTATTAAAAATGTGTTCGTACAAAAGTTGCTTGGCAAAATGGGGTGCATCGTGTGGTAATAATTATTTTCTTCTGGGTGGAGCAGTAGAGGAGATCTGAAGGTCAATGTAACTTTTTTAAATGGGATGCTATAATTTTCTCTTCAGAATGTAACAGCAGGCACCGAGACGAATTCAACGATGTGCTACATGTTGGTATTCTGATTTGGATAAAGGTGAATGTATGTAAAAAACCTAAAAACAGCATCGTGAAATAAGAATTTTGTATCAGAATTTTCGGGAGCCCTTTTGCGGAATCAAAATCCAGATTTTGAGAAATTGTATCAGGAGAATATGATGTGCCAGGAGGTAATCTTCTATAATAAACTATTATAGCAATATTCTAAGATATTTCGGAAGGGGTTGTAGTTATTAAAAATGTGTTCGTACAAAAGTTGCTTGGCAAAATGGGGTGCATCGTGTGGTAATAATTATTTTCTTCTGGGTGGAGCAGTAGAGGAGATCTGAAGGTCAATGTAACTTTTTTAAATGGGATGCTATAATTTTCTCTTCAGAATGTAACAGCAGGCACCGAGACGAATTCAACGATGTGCTACATGTTGGTATTCTGATTTGGATAAAGGTGAATGTATGTAAAAAACCTAAAAACAGCATCGTGAAATAAGAATTTTGTATCAGAATTTTCGGGAGCCCCTTTTGCGGAATCAAAATCCAGATTTTGAGAAATTGTATCAGGAGAATATGATGTGCCAGGAGGTAATCTTCTATAATAAACTATTATAGCAATATTCTAAGATATTTCGGAAGGGGTTGTAGTTATTAAAAATGTGTTCGTACAAAAGTTGCTTGGCAAAATGGGGTGCATCGTGTGGTAATAATTATTTTCTTCTGGGTGGAGCAGTAGAGGAGATCTGAAGGTCAATGTAACTTTTTTAAATGGGATGCTATAATTTTCTCTTCAGAATGTAACAGCAGGCACCGAGACGAATTCAACCATGTGCTACATGTTGGTATTCTGATTTGGATAAAGGTGAATGTATGTAAAAAACCTAAAAACAGCATCGTGAAATAAGAATTTTGTATCAGAATTTTCGGGAGCCCCTTTTGCGGAATCAAAATCCAGATTTTGAGAAATTGTATCAGGAGAATATGATGTGCCAGGAGGTAATCTTCTATAATAAACTATTATAGCAATATTCTAAGATATTTCGGAAGGGGTTGTAGTTATTAAAAATGTGTTCGTACAAAAGTTGCTTGGCAAAATGGGGTGCATCGTGTGGTAATAATTATTTTCTTCTGGGTGGAGCAGTAGAGGAGATCTGAAGGTCAATGTAACTTTTTTAAATGGGATGCTATAATTTTCTCTTCAGAATGTAACAGCAGGCACCGAGACGAATTCAACCATGTGCTACATGTTGGTATTCTGATTTGGATAAAGGTGAATGTATGTAAAAAACCTAAAAACAGCATCGTGAAATAAGAATTTTGTATCAGAATTTTCGGGAGCCCTTTTGCGGAATCAAAATCCAGATTTTGAGAAATTGTATCAGGAGAATATGATGTGCCAGGAGGTAATCTTCTATAATAAACTATTATAGCAATATTCTAAGATATTTCGGAAGGGGTTGTAGTTATTAAAAATGTGTTCGTACAAAAGTTGCTTGGCAAAATGGGGTGCATCGTGTGGTAATAATTATTTTCTTCTGGGTGGAGCAGTAGAGGAGATCTGAAGGTCAATGTAACTTTTTTAAATGGGATGCTATAATTTTCTCTTCAGAATGTAACAGCAGGCACCGAGACGAATTCAACCATGTGCTACATGTTGGTATTCTGATTTGGATAAAGGTGAATGTATGTAAAAAACCTAAAAACAGCATCGTGAAATAAGAATTTTGTATCAGAATTTTCGGGAGCCCCTTTTGCGGAATCAAAATCCAGATTTTGAGAAATTGTATCAGGAGAATATGATGTGCCAGGAGGTAATCTTCTATAATAAACTATTATAGCAATATTCTAAGATATTTCGGAAGGGGTTGTAGTTATTAAAAATGTGTTCGTACAAAAGTTGCTTGGCAAAATGGGGTGCATCGTGTGGTAATAATTATTTTCTTCTGGGTGGAGCAGTAGAGGAGATCTGAAGGTCAATGTAACTTTTTTAAATGGGATGCTATAATTTTCTCTTCAGAATGTAACAGCAGGCACCGAGACGAATTCAACGATGTGCTACATGTTGGTATTCTGATTTGGATAAAGGTGAATGTATGTAAAAAACCTAAAAACAGCATCGTGAAATAAGAATTTTGTATCAGAATTTTCGGGAGCCCTTTTGCGGAATCAAAATCCAGATTTTGAGAAATTGTATCAGGAGAATATGATGTGCCAGGAGGTAATCTTCTATAATAAACTATTATAGCAATATTCTAAGATATTTCGGAAGGGGTTGTAGTTATTAAAAATGTGTTCGTACAAAAGTTGCTTGGCAAAATGGGGTGCATCGTGTGGTAATAATTATTTTCTTCTGGGTGGAGCAGTAGAGGAGATCTGAAGGTCAATGTAACTTTTTTAAATGGGATGCTATAATTTTCTCTTCAGAATGTAACAGCAGGCACCGAGACGAATTCAACGATGTGCTACATGTTGGTATTCTGATTTGGATAAAGGTGAATGTATGTAAAAAACCTAAAAACAGCATCGTGAAATAAGAATTTTGTATCAGAATTTTCGGGAGCCCTTTTGCGGAATCAAAATCCAGATTTTGAGAAATTGTATCAGGAGAATATGATGTGCCAGGAGGTAATCTTCTATAATAAACTATTATAGCAATATTCTAAGATATTTCGGAAGGGGTTGTAGTTATTAAAAATGTGTTCGTACAAAAGTTGCTTGGCAAAATGGGGTGCATCGTGTGGTAATAATTATTTTCTTCTGGGTGGAGCAGTAGAGGAGATCTGAAGGTCAATGTAACTTTTTTAAATGGGATGCTATAATTTTCTCTTCAGAATGTAACAGCAGGCACCGAGACGAATTCAACGATGTGCTACATGTTGGTATTCTGATTTGGATAAAGGTGAATGTATGTAAAAAACCTAAAAACAGCATCGTGAAATAAGAATTTTGTATCAGAATTTTCGGGAGCCCTTTTGCGGAATCAAAATCCAGATTTTGAGAAATTGTATCAGGAGAATATGATGTGCCAGGAGGTAATCTTCTATAATAAACTATTATAGCAATATTCTAAGATATTTCGGAAGGGGTTGTAGTTATTAAAAATGTGTTCGTACAAAAGTTGCTTGGCAAAATGGGGTGCATCGTGTGGTAATAATTATTTTCTTCTGGGTGGAGCAGTAGAGGAGATCTGAAGGTCAATGTAACTTTTTTAAATGGGATGCTATAATTTTCTCTTCAGAATGTAACAGCAGGCACCGAGACGAATTCAACGATGTGCTACATGTTGGTATTCTGATTTGGATAAAGGTGAATGTATGTAAAAAACCTAAAAACAGCATCGTGAAATAAGAATTTTGTATCAGAATTTTCGGGAGCCCCTTTTGCGGAATCAAAATCCAGATTTTGAGAAATTGTATCAGGAGAATATGATGTGCCAGGAGGTAATCTTCTATAATAAACTATTATAGCAATATTCTAAGATATTTCGGAAGGGGTTGTAGTTATTAAAAATGTGTTCGTACAAAAGTTGCTTGGCAAAATGGGGTGCATCGTGTGGTAATAATTATTTTCTTCTGGGTGGAGCAGTAGAGGAGATCTGAAGGTCAATGTAACTTTTTTAAATGGGATGCTATAATTTTCTCTTCAGAATGTAACAGCAGGCACCGAGACGAATTCAACGATGTGCTACATGTTGGTATTCTGATTTGGATAAAGGTGAATGTATGTAAAAAACCTAAAAACAGCATCGTGAAATAAGAATTTTGTATCAGAATTTTCGGGAGCCCCTTTTGCGGAATCAAAATCCAGATTTTGAGAAATTGTATCAGGAGAATATGATGTGCCAGGAGGTAATCTTCTATAATAAACTATTATAGCAATATTCTAAGATATTTCGGAAGGGGTTGTAGTTATTAAAAATGTGTTCGTACAAAAGTTGCTTGGCAAAATGGGGTGCATCGTGTGGTAATAATTATTTTCTTCTGGGTGGAGCAGTAGAGGAGATCTGAAGGTCAATGTAACTTTTTTAAATGGGATGCTATAATTTTCTCTTCAGAATGTAACAGCAGGCACCGAGACGAATTCAACCATGTGCTACATGTTGGTATTCTGATTTGGATAAAGGTGAATGTATGTAAAAAACCTAAAAACAGCATCGTGAAATAAGAATTTTGTATCAGAATTTTCGGGAGCCCCTTTTGCGGAATCAAAATCCAGATTTTGAGAAATTGTATCAGGAGAATATGATGTGCCAGGAGGTAATCTTCTATAATAAACTATTATAGCAATATTCTAAGATATTTCGGAAGGGGTTGTAGTTATTAAAAATGTGTTCGTACAAAAGTTGCTTGGCAAAATGGGGTGCATCGTGTGGTAATAATTATTTTCTTCTGGGTGGAGCAGTAGAGGAGATCTGAAGGTCAATGTAACTTTTTTAAATGGGATGCTATAATTTTCTCTTCAGAATGTAACAGCAGGCACCGAGACGAATTCAACCATGTGCTACATGTTGGTATTCTGATTTGGATAAAGGTGAATGTATGTAAAAAACCTAAAAACAGCATCGTGAAATAAGAATTTTGTATCAGAATTTTCGGGAGCCCCTTTTGCGGAATCAAAATCCAGATTTTGAGAAATTGTATCAGGAGAATATGATGTGCCAGGAGGTAATCTTCTATAATAAACTATTATAGCAATATTCTAAGATATTTCGGAAGGGGTTGTAGTTATTAAAAATGTGTTCGTACAAAAGTTGCTTGGCAAAATGGGGTGCATCGTGTGGTAATAATTATTTTCTTCTGGGTGGAGCAGTAGAGGAGATCTGAAGGTCAATGTAACTTTTTTAAATGGGATGCTATAATTTTCTCTTCAGAATGTAACAGCAGGCACCGAGACGAATTCAACCATGTGCTACATGTTGGTATTCTGATTTGGATAAAGGTGAATGTATGTAAAAAACCTAAAAACAGCATCGTGAAATAAGAATTTTGTATCAGAATTTTCGGGAGCCCCTTTTGCGGAATCAAAATCCAGATTTTGAGAAATTGTATCAGGAGAATATGATGTGCCAGGAGGTAATCTTCTATAATAAACTATTATAGCAATATTCTAAGATATTTCGGAAGGGGTTGTAGTTATTAAAAATGTGTTCGTACAAAAGTTGCTTGGCAAAATGGGGTGCATCGTGTGGTAATAATTATTTTCTTCTGGGTGGAGCAGTAGAGGAGATCTGAAGGTCAATGTAACTTTTTTAAATGGGATGCTATAATTTTCTCTTCAGAATGTAACAGCAGGCACCGAGACGAATTCAACCATGTGCTACATGTTGGTATTCTGATTTGGATAAAGGTGAATGTATGTAAAAAACCTAAAAACAGCATCGTGAAATAAGAATTTTGTATCAGAATTTTCGGGAGCCCTTTTGCGGAATCAAAATCCAGATTTTGAGAAATTGTATCAGGAGAATATGATGTGCCAGGAGGTAATCTTCTATAATAAACTATTATAGCAATATTCTAAGATATTTCGGAAGGGGTTGTAGTTATTAAAAATGTGTTCGTACAAAAGTTGCTTGGCAAAATGGGGTGCATCGTGTGGTAATAATTATTTTCTTCTGGGTGGAGCAGTAGAGGAGATCTGAAGGTCAATGTAACTTTTTTAAATGGGATGCTATAATTTTCTCTTCAGAATGTAACAGCAGGCACCGAGACGAATTCAACGATGTGCTACATGTTGGTATTCTGATTTGGATAAAGGTGAATGTATGTAAAAAACCTAAAAACAGCATCGTGAAATAAGAATTTTGTATCAGAATTTTCGGGAGCCCCTTTTGCGGAATCAAAATCCAGATTTTGAGAAATTGTATCAGGAGAATATGATGTGCCAGGAGGTAATCTTCTATAATAAACTATTATAGCAATATTCTAAGATATTTCGGAAGGGGTTGTAGTTATTAAAAATGTGTTCGTACAAAAGTTGCTTGGCAAAATGGGGTGCATCGTGTGGTAATAATTATTTTCTTCTGGGTGGAGCAGTAGAGGAGATCTGAAGGTCAATGTAACTTTTTTAAATGGGATGCTATAATTTTCTCTTCAGAATGTAACAGCAGGCACCGAGACGAATTCAACGATGTGCTACATGTTGGTATTCTGATTTGGATAAAGGTGAATGTATGTAAAAAACCTAAAAACAGCATCGTGAAATAAGAATTTTGTATCAGAATTTTCGGGAGCCCCTTTTGCGGAATCAAAATCCAGATTTTGAGAAATTGTATCAGGAGAATATGATGTGCCAGGAGGTAATCTTCTATAATAAACTATTATAGCAATATTCTAAGATATTTCGGAAGGGGTTGTAGTTATTAAAAATGTGTTCGTACAAAAGTTGCTTGGCAAAATGGGGTGCATCGTGTGGTAATAATTATTTTCTTCTGGGTGGAGCAGTAGAGGAGATCTGAAGGTCAATGTAACTTTTTTAAATGGGATGCTATAATTTTCTCTTCAGAATGTAACAGCAGGCACCGAGACGAATTCAACGATGTGCTACATGTTGGTATTCTGATTTGGATAAAGGTGAATGTATGTAAAAAACCTAAAAACAGCATCGTGAAATAAGAATTTTGTATCAGAATTTTCGGGAGCCCTTTTGCGGAATCAAAATCCAGATTTTGAGAAATTGTATCAGGAGAATATGATGTGCCAGGAGGTAATCTTCTATAATAAACTATTATAGCAATATTCTAAGATATTTCGGAAGGGGTTGTAGTTATTAAAAATGTGTTCGTACAAAAGTTGCTTGGCAAAATGGGGTGCATCGTGTGGTAATAATTATTTTCTTCTGGGTGGAGCAGTAGAGGAGATCTGAAGGTCAATGTAACTTTTTTAAATGGGATGCTATAATTTTCTCTTCAGAATGTAACAGCAGGCACCGAGACGAATTCAACCATGTGCTACATGTTGGTATTCTGATTTGGATAAAGGTGAATGTATGTAAAAAACCTAAAAACAGCATCGTGAAATAAGAATTTTGTATCAGAATTTTCGGGAGCCCCTTTTGCGGAATCAAAATCCAGATTTTGAGAAATTGTATCAGGAGAATATGATGTGCCAGGAGGTAATCTTCTATAATAAACTATTATAGCAATATTCTAAGATATTTCGGAAGGGGTTGTAGTTATTAAAAATGTGTTCGTACAAAAGTTGCTTGGCAAAATGGGGTGCATCGTGTGGTAATAATTATTTTCTTCTGGGTGGAGCAGTAGAGGAGATCTGAAGGTCAATGTAACTTTTTTAAATGGGATGCTATAATTTTCTCTTCAGAATGTAACAGCAGGCACCGAGACGAATTCAACGATGTGCTACATGTTGGTATTCTGATTTGGATAAAGGTGAATGTATGTAAAAAACCTAAAAACAGCATCGTGAAATAAGAATTTTGTATCAGAATTTTCGGGAGCCCCTTTTGCGGAATCAAAATCCAGATTTTGAGAAATTGTATCAGGAGAATATGATGTGCCAGGAGGTAATCTTCTATAATAAACTATTATAGCAATATTCTAAGATATTTCGGAAGGGGTTGTAGTTATTAAAAATGTGTTCGTACAAAAGTTGCTTGGCAAAATGGGGTGCATCGTGTGGTAATAATTATTTTCTTCTGGGTGGAGCAGTAGAGGAGATCTGAAGGTCAATGTAACTTTTTTAAATGGGATGCTATAATTTTCTCTTCAGAATGTAACAGCAGGCACCGAGACGAATTCAACGATGTGCTACATGTTGGTATTCTGATTTGGATAAAGGTGAATGTATGTAAAAAACCTAAAAACAGCATCGTGAAATAAGAATTTTGTATCAGAATTTTCGGGAGCCCCTTTTGCGGAATCAAAATCCAGATTTTGAGAAATTGTATCAGGAGAATATGATGTGCCAGGAGGTAATCTTCTATAATAAACTATTATAGCAATATTCTAAGATATTTCGGAAGGGGTTGTAGTTATTAAAAATGTGTTCGTACAAAAGTTGCTTGGCAAAATGGGGTGCATCGTGTGGTAATAATTATTTTCTTCTGGGTGGAGCAGTAGAGGAGATCTGAAGGTCAATGTAACTTTTTTAAATGGGATGCTATAATTTTCTCTTCAGAATGTAACAGCAGGCACCGAGACGAATTCAACGATGTGCTACATGTTGGTATTCTGATTTGGATAAAGGTGAATGTATGTAAAAAACCTAAAAACAGCATCGTGAAATAAGAATTTTGTATCAGAATTTTCGGGAGCCCCTTTTGCGGAATCAAAATCCAGATTTTGAGAAATTGTATCAGGAGAATATGATGTGCCAGGAGGTAATCTTCTATAATAAACTATTATAGCAATATTCTAAGATATTTCGGAAGGGGTTGTAGTTATTAAAAATGTGTTCGTACAAAAGTTGCTTGGCAAAATGGGGTGCATCGTGTGGTAATAATTATTTTCTTCTGGGTGGAGCAGTAGAGGAGATCTGAAGGTCAATGTAACTTTTTTAAATGGGATGCTATAATTTTCTCTTCAGAATGTAACAGCAGGCACCGAGACGAATTCAACGATGTGCTACATGTTGGTATTCTGATTTGGATAAAGGTGAATGTATGTAAAAAACCTAAAAACAGCATCGTGAAATAAGAATTTTGTATCAGAATTTTCGGGAGCCCCTTTTGCGGAATCAAAATCCAGATTTTGAGAAATTGTATCAGGAGAATATGATGTGCCAGGAGGTAATCTTCTATAATAAACTATTATAGCAATATTCTAAGATATTTCGGAAGGGGTTGTAGTTATTAAAAATGTGTTCGTACAAAAGTTGCTTGGCAAAATGGGGTGCATCGTGTGGTAATAATTATTTTCTTCTGGGTGGAGCAGTAGAGGAGATCTGAAGGTCAATGTAACTTTTTTAAATGGGATGCTATAATTTTCTCTTCAGAATGTAACAGCAGGCACCGAGACGAATTCAACGATGTGCTACATGTTGGTATTCTGATTTGGATAAAGGTGAATGTATGTAAAAAACCTAAAAACAGCATCGTGAAATAAGAATTTTGTATCAGAATTTTCGGGAGCCCCTTTTGCGGAATCAAAATCCAGATTTTGAGAAATTGTATCAGGAGAATATGATGTGCCAGGAGGTAATCTTCTATAATAAACTATTATAGCAATATTCTAAGATATTTCGGAAGGGGTTGTAGTTATTAAAAATGTGTTCGTACAAAAGTTGCTTGGCAAAATGGGGTGCATCGTGTGGTAATAATTATTTTCTTCTGGGTGGAGCAGTAGAGGAGATCTGAAGGTCAATGTAACTTTTTTAAATGGGATGCTATAATTTTCTCTTCAGAATGTAACAGCAGGCACCGAGACGAATTCAACGATGTGCTACATGTTGGTATTCTGATTTGGATAAAGGTGAATGTATGTAAAAAACCTAAAAACAGCATCGTGAAATAAGAATTTTGTATCAGAATTTTCGGGAGCCCCTTTTGCGGAATCAAAATCCAGATTTTGAGAAATTGTATCAGGAGAATATGATGTGCCAGGAGGTAATCTTCTATAATAAACTATTATAGCAATATTCTAAGATATTTCGGAAGGGGTTGTAGTTATTAAAAATGTGTTCGTACAAAAGTTGCTTGGCAAAATGGGGTGCATCGTGTGGTAATAATTATTTTCTTCTGGGTGGAGCAGTAGAGGAGATCTGAAGGTCAATGTAACTTTTTTAAATGGGATGCTATAATTTTCTCTTCAGAATGTAACAGCAGGCACCGAGACGAATTCAACGATGTGCTACATGTTGGTATTCTGATTTGGATAAAGGTGAATGTATGTAAAAAACCTAAAAACAGCATCGTGAAATAAGAATTTTGTATCAGAATTTTCGGGAGCCCCTTTTGCGGAATCAAAATCCAGATTTTGAGAAATTGTATCAGGAGAATATGATGTGCCAGGAGGTAATCTTCTATAATAAACTATTATAGCAATATTCTAAGATATTTCGGAAGGGGTTGTAGTTATTAAAAATGTGTTCGTACAAAAGTTGCTTGGCAAAATGGGGTGCATCGTGTGGTAATAATTATTTTCTTCTGGGTGGAGCAGTAGAGGAGATCTGAAGGTCAATGTAACTTTTTTAAATGGGATGCTATAATTTTCTCTTCAGAATGTAACAGCAGGCACCGAGACGAATTCAACGATGTGCTACATGTTGGTATTCTGATTTGGATAAAGGTGAATGTATGTAAAAAACCTAAAAACAGCATCGTGAAATAAGAATTTTGTATCAGAATTTTCGGGAGCCCCTTTTGCGGAATCAAAATCCAGATTTTGAGAAATTGTATCAGGAGAATATGATGTGCCAGGAGGTAATCTTCTATAATAAACTATTATAGCAATATTCTAAGATATTTCGGAAGGGGTTGTAGTTATTAAAAATGTGTTCGTACAAAAGTTGCTTGGCAAAATGGGGTGCATCGTGTGGTAATAATTATTTTCTTCTGGGTGGAGCAGTAGAGGAGATCTGAAGGTCAATGTAACTTTTTTAAATGGGATGCTATAATTTTCTCTTCAGAATGTAACAGCAGGCACCGAGACGAATTCAACCATGTGCTACATGTTGGTATTCTGATTTGGATAAAGGTGAATGTATGTAAAAAACCTAAAAACAGCATCGTGAAATAAGAATTTTGTATCAGAATTTTCGGGAGCCCCTTTTGCGGAATCAAAATCCAGATTTTGAGAAATTGTATCAGGAGAATATGATGTGCCAGGAGGTAATCTTCTATAATAAACTATTATAGCAATATTCTAAGATATTTCGGAAGGGGTTGTAGTTATTAAAAATGTGTTCGTACAAAAGTTGCTTGGCAAAATGGGGTGCATCGTGTGGTAATAATTATTTTCTTCTGGGTGGAGCAGTAGAGGAGATCTGAAGGTCAATGTAACTTTTTTAAATGGGATGCTATAATTTTCTCTTCAGAATGTAACAGCAGGCACCGAGACGAATTCAACGATGTGCTACATGTTGGTATTCTGATTTGGATAAAGGTGAATGTATGTAAAAAACCTAAAAACAGCATCGTGAAATAAGAATTTTGTATCAGAATTTTCGGGAGCCCCTTTTGCGGAATCAAAATCCAGATTTTGAGAAATTGTATCAGGAGAATATGATGTGCCAGGAGGTAATCTTCTATAATAAACTATTATAGCAATATTCTAAGATATTTCGGAAGGGGTTGTAGTTATTAAAAATGTGTTCGTACAAAAGTTGCTTGGCAAAATGGGGTGCATCGTGTGGTAATAATTATTTTCTTCTGGGTGGAGCAGTAGAGGAGATCTGAAGGTCAATGTAACTTTTTTAAATGGGATGCTATAATTTTCTCTTCAGAATGTAACAGCAGGCACCGAGACGAATTCAACGATGTGCTACATGTTGGTATTCTGATTTGGATAAAGGTGAATGTATGTAAAAAACCTAAAAACAGCATCGTGAAATAAGAATTTTGTATCAGAATTTTCGGGAGCCCCTTTTGCGGAATCAAAATCCAGATTTTGAGAAATTGTATCAGGAGAATATGATGTGCCAGGAGGTAATCTTCTATAATAAACTATTATAGCAATATTCTAAGATATTTCGGAAGGGGTTGTAGTTATTAAAAATGTGTTCGTACAAAAGTTGCTTGGCAAAATGGGGTGCATCGTGTGGTAATAATTATTTTCTTCTGGGTGGAGCAGTAGAGGAGATCTGAAGGTCAATGTAACTTTTTTAAATGGGATGCTATAATTTTCTCTTCAGAATGTAACAGCAGGCACCGAGACGAATTCAACGATGTGCTACATGTTGGTATTCTGATTTGGATAAAGGTGAATGTATGTAAAAAACCTAAAAACAGCATCGTGAAATAAGAATTTTGTATCAGAATTTTCGGGAGCCCTTTTGCGGAATCAAAATCCAGATTTTGAGAAATTGTATCAGGAGAATATGATGTGCCAGGAGGTAATCTTCTATAATAAACTATTATAGCAATATTCTAAGATATTTCGGAAGGGGTTGTAGTTATTAAAAATGTGTTCGTACAAAAGTTGCTTGGCAAAATGGGGTGCATCGTGTGGTAATAATTATTTTCTTCTGGGTGGAGCAGTAGAGGAGATCTGAAGGTCAATGTAACTTTTTTAAATGGGATGCTATAATTTTCTCTTCAGAATGTAACAGCAGGCACCGAGACGAATTCAACGATGTGCTACATGTTGGTATTCTGATTTGGATAAAGGTGAATGTATGTAAAAAACCTAAAAACAGCATCGTGAAATAAGAATTTTGTATCAGAATTTTCGGGAGCCCCTTTTGCGGAATCAAAATCCAGATTTTGAGAAATTGTATCAGGAGAATATGATGTGCCAGGAGGTAATCTTCTATAATAAACTATTATAGCAATATTCTAAGATATTTCGGAAGGGGTTGTAGTTATTAAAAATGTGTTCGTACAAAAGTTGCTTGGCAAAATGGGGTGCATCGTGTGGTAATAATTATTTTCTTCTGGGTGGAGCAGTAGAGGAGATCTGAAGGTCAATGTAACTTTTTTAAATGGGATGCTATAATTTTCTCTTCAGAATGTAACAGCAGGCACCGAGACGAATTCAACGATGTGCTACATGTTGGTATTCTGATTTGGATAAAGGTGAATGTATGTAAAAAACCTAAAAACAGCATCGTGAAATAAGAATTTTGTATCAGAATTTTCGGGAGCCCCTTTTGCGGAATCAAAATCCAGATTTTGAGAAATTGTATCAGGAGAATATGATGTGCCAGGAGGTAATCTTCTATAATAAACTATTATAGCAATATTCTAAGATATTTCGGAAGGGGTTGTAGTTATTAAAAATGTGTTCGTACAAAAGTTGCTTGGCAAAATGGGGTGCATCGTGTGGTAATAATTATTTTCTTCTGGGTGGAGCAGTAGAGGAGATCTGAAGGTCAATGTAACTTTTTTAAATGGGATGCTATAATTTTCTCTTCAGAATGTAACAGCAGGCACCGAGACGAATTCAACGATGTGCTACATGTTGGTATTCTGATTTGGATAAAGGTGAATGTATGTAAAAAACCTAAAAACAGCATCGTGAAATAAGAATTTTGTATCAGAATTTTCGGGAGCCCTTTTGCGGAATCAAAATCCAGATTTTGAGAAATTGTATCAGGAGAATATGATGTGCCAGGAGGTAATCTTCTATAATAAACTATTATAGCAATATTCTAAGATATTTCGGAAGGGGTTGTAGTTATTAAAAATGTGTTCGTACAAAAGTTGCTTGGCAAAATGGGGTGCATCGTGTGGTAATAATTATTTTCTTCTGGGTGGAGCAGTAGAGGAGATCTGAAGGTCAATGTAACTTTTTTAAATGGGATGCTATAATTTTCTCTTCAGAATGTAACAGCAGGCACCGAGACGAATTCAACGATGTGCTACATGTTGGTATTCTGATTTGGATAAAGGTGAATGTATGTAAAAAACCTAAAAACAGCATCGTGAAATAAGAATTTTGTATCAGAATTTTCGGGAGCCCCTTTTGCGGAATCAAAATCCAGATTTTGAGAAATTGTATCAGGAGAATATGATGTGCCAGGAGGTAATCTTCTATAATAAACTATTATAGCAATATTCTAAGATATTTCGGAAGGGGTTGTAGTTATTAAAAATGTGTTCGTACAAAAGTTGCTTGGCAAAATGGGGTGCATCGTGTGGTAATAATTATTTTCTTCTGGGTGGAGCAGTAGAGGAGATCTGAAGGTCAATGTAACTTTTTTAAATGGGATGCTATAATTTTCTCTTCAGAATGTAACAGCAGGCACCGAGACGAATTCAACGATGTGCTACATGTTGGTATTCTGATTTGGATAAAGGTGAATGTATGTAAAAAACCTAAAAACAGCATCGTGAAATAAGAATTTTGTATCAGAATTTTCGGGAGCCCTTTTGCGGAATCAAAATCCAGATTTTGAGAAATTGTATCAGGAGAATATGATGTGCCAGGAGGTAATCTTCTATAATAAACTATTATAGCAATATTCTAAGATATTTCGGAAGGGGTTGTAGTTATTAAAAATGTGTTCGTACAAAAGTTGCTTGGCAAAATGGGGTGCATCGTGTGGTAATAATTATTTTCTTCTGGGTGGAGCAGTAGAGGAGATCTGAAGGTCAATGTAACTTTTTTAAATGGGATGCTATAATTTTCTCTTCAGAATGTAACAGCAGGCACCGAGACGAATTCAACGATGTGCTACATGTTGGTATTCTGATTTGGATAAAGGTGAATGTATGTAAAAAACCTAAAAACAGCATCGTGAAATAAGAATTTTGTATCAGAATTTTCGGGAGCCCCTTTTGCGGAATCAAAATCCAGATTTTGAGAAATTGTATCAGGAGAATATGATGTGCCAGGAGGTAATCTTCTATAATAAACTATTATAGCAATATTCTAAGATATTTCGGAAGGGGTTGTAGTTATTAAAAATGTGTTCGTACAAAAGTTGCTTGGCAAAATGGGGTGCATCGTGTGGTAATAATTATTTTCTTCTGGGTGGAGCAGTAGAGGAGATCTGAAGGTCAATGTAACTTTTTTAAATGGGATGCTATAATTTTCTCTTCAGAATGTAACAGCAGGCACCGAGACGAATTCAACGATGTGCTACATGTTGGTATTCTGATTTGGATAAAGGTGAATGTATGTAAAAAACCTAAAAACAGCATCGTGAAATAAGAATTTTGTATCAGAATTTTCGGGAGCCCCTTTTGCGGAATCAAAATCCAGATTTTGAGAAATTGTATCAGGAGAATATGATGTGCCAGGAGGTAATCTTCTATAATAAACTATTATAGCAATATTCTAAGATATTTCGGAAGGGGTTGTAGTTATTAAAAATGTGTTCGTACAAAAGTTGCTTGGCAAAATGGGGTGCATCGTGTGGTAATAATTATTTTCTTCTGGGTGGAGCAGTAGAGGAGATCTGAAGGTCAATGTAACTTTTTTAAATGGGATGCTATAATTTTCTCTTCAGAATGTAACAGCAGGCACCGAGACGAATTCAACGATGTGCTACATGTTGGTATTCTGATTTGGATAAAGGTGAATGTATGTAAAAAACCTAAAAACAGCATCGTGAAATAAGAATTTTGTATCAGAATTTTCGGGAGCCCCTTTTGCGGAATCAAAATCCAGATTTTGAGAAATTGTATCAGGAGAATATGATGTGCCAGGAGGTAATCTTCTATAATAAACTATTATAGCAATATTCTAAGATATTTCGGAAGGGGTTGTAGTTATTAAAAATGTGTTCGTACAAAAGTTGCTTGGCAAAATGGGGTGCATCGTGTGGTAATAATTATTTTCTTCTGGGTGGAGCAGTAGAGGAGATCTGAAGGTCAATGTAACTTTTTTAAATGGGATGCTATAATTTTCTCTTCAGAATGTAACAGCAGGCACCGAGACGAATTCAACGATGTGCTACATGTTGGTATTCTGATTTGGATAAAGGTGAATGTATGTAAAAAACCTAAAAACAGCATCGTGAAATAAGAATTTTGTATCAGAATTTTCGGGAGCCCTTTTGCGGAATCAAAATCCAGATTTTGAGAAATTGTATCAGGAGAATATGATGTGCCAGGAGGTAATCTTCTATAATAAACTATTATAGCAATATTCTAAGATATTTCGGAAGGGGTTGTAGTTATTAAAAATGTGTTCGTACAAAAGTTGCTTGGCAAAATGGGGTGCATCGTGTGGTAATAATTATTTTCTTCTGGGTGGAGCAGTAGAGGAGATCTGAAGGTCAATGTAACTTTTTTAAATGGGATGCTATAATTTTCTCTTCAGAATGTAACAGCAGGCACCGAGACGAATTCAACGATGTGCTACATGTTGGTATTCTGATTTGGATAAAGGTGAATGTATGTAAAAAACCTAAAAACAGCATCGTGAAATAAGAATTTTGTATCAGAATTTTCGGGAGCCCCTTTTGCGGAATCAAAATCCAGATTTTGAGAAATTGTATCAGGAGAATATGATGTGCCAGGAGGTAATCTTCTATAATAAACTATTATAGCAATATTCTAAGATATTTCGGAAGGGGTTGTAGTTATTAAAAATGTGTTCGTACAAAAGTTGCTTGGCAAAATGGGGTGCATCGTGTGGTAATAATTATTTTCTTCTGGGTGGAGCAGTAGAGGAGATCTGAAGGTCAATGTAACTTTTTTAAATGGGATGCTATAATTTTCTCTTCAGAATGTAACAGCAGGCACCGAGACGAATTCAACGATGTGCTACATGTTGGTATTCTGATTTGGATAAAGGTGAATGTATGTAAAAAACCTAAAAACAGCATCGTGAAATAAGAATTTTGTATCAGAATTTTCGGGAGCCCTTTTGCGGAATCAAAATCCAGATTTTGAGAAATTGTATCAGGAGAATATGATGTGCCAGGAGGTAATCTTCTATAATAAACTATTATAGCAATATTCTAAGATATTTCGGAAGGGGTTGTAGTTATTAAAAATGTGTTCGTACAAAAGTTGCTTGGCAAAATGGGGTGCATCGTGTGGTAATAATTATTTTCTTCTGGGTGGAGCAGTAGAGGAGATCTGAAGGTCAATGTAACTTTTTTAAATGGGATGCTATAATTTTCTCTTCAGAATGTAACAGCAGGCACCGAGACGAATTCAACGATGTGCTACATGTTGGTATTCTGATTTGGATAAAGGTGAATGTATGTAAAAAACCTAAAAACAGCATCGTGAAATAAGAATTTTGTATCAGAATTTTCGGGAGCCCCTTTTGCGGAATCAAAATCCAGATTTTGAGAAATTGTATCAGGAGAATATGATGTGCCAGGAGGTAATCTTCTATAATAAACTATTATAGCAATATTCTAAGATATTTCGGAAGGGGTTGTAGTTATTAAAAATGTGTTCGTACAAAAGTTGCTTGGCAAAATGGGGTGCATCGTGTGGTAATAATTATTTTCTTCTGGGTGGAGCAGTAGAGGAGATCTGAAGGTCAATGTAACTTTTTTAAATGGGATGCTATAATTTTCTCTTCAGAATGTAACAGCAGGCACCGAGACGAATTCAACCATGTGCTACATGTTGGTATTCTGATTTGGATAAAGGTGAATGTATGTAAAAAACCTAAAAACAGCATCGTGAAATAAGAATTTTGTATCAGAATTTTCGGGAGCCCCTTTTGCGGAATCAAAATCCAGATTTTGAGAAATTGTATCAGGAGAATATGATGTGCCAGGAGGTAATCTTCTATAATAAACTATTATAGCAATATTCTAAGATATTTCGGAAGGGGTTGTAGTTATTAAAAATGTGTTCGTACAAAAGTTGCTTGGCAAAATGGGGTGCATCGTGTGGTAATAATTATTTTCTTCTGGGTGGAGCAGTAGAGGAGATCTGAAGGTCAATGTAACTTTTTTAAATGGGATGCTATAATTTTCTCTTCAGAATGTAACAGCAGGCACCGAGACGAATTCAACGATGTGCTACATGTTGGTATTCTGATTTGGATAAAGGTGAATGTATGTAAAAAACCTAAAAACAGCATCGTGAAATAAGAATTTTGTATCAGAATTTTCGGGAGCCCTTTTGCGGAATCAAAATCCAGATTTTGAGAAATTGTATCAGGAGAATATGATGTGCCAGGAGGTAATCTTCTATAATAAACTATTATAGCAATATTCTAAGATATTTCGGAAGGGGTTGTAGTTATTAAAAATGTGTTCGTACAAAAGTTGCTTGGCAAAATGGGGTGCATCGTGTGGTAATAATTATTTTCTTCTGGGTGGAGCAGTAGAGGAGATCTGAAGGTCAATGTAACTTTTTTAAATGGGATGCTATAATTTTCTCTTCAGAATGTAACAGCAGGCACCGAGACGAATTCAACGATGTGCTACATGTTGGTATTCTGATTTGGATAAAGGTGAATGTATGTAAAAAACCTAAAAACAGCATCGTGAAATAAGAATTTTGTATCAGAATTTTCGGGAGCCCTTTTGCGGAATCAAAATCCAGATTTTGAGAAATTGTATCAGGAGAATATGATGTGCCAGGAGGTAATCTTCTATAATAAACTATTATAGCAATATTCTAAGATATTTCGGAAGGGGTTGTAGTTATTAAAAATGTGTTCGTACAAAAGTTGCTTGGCAAAATGGGGTGCATCGTGTGGTAATAATTATTTTCTTCTGGGTGGAGCAGTAGAGGAGATCTGAAGGTCAATGTAACTTTTTTAAATGGGATGCTATAATTTTCTCTTCAGAATGTAACAGCAGGCACCGAGACGAATTCAACGATGTGCTACATGTTGGTAT
Organism: Anthidium xuezhongi; assembly: GCA_022405125.1. Taxonomy (NCBI): domain Eukaryota; kingdom Metazoa; phylum Arthropoda; class Insecta; order Hymenoptera; family Megachilidae; genus Anthidium; species Anthidium xuezhongi. The sequence continues at coordinate 3,631,190 of CM039637.1, forward strand.
TCTGATTTGGATAAAGGTGAATGTATGTAAAAAACCTAAAAACAGCATCGTGAAATAAGAATTTTGTATCAGAATTTTCGGGAGCCCCTTTTGCGGAATCAAAATCCAGATTTTGAGAAATTGTATCAGGAGAATATGATGTGCCAGGAGGTAATCTTCTATAATAAACTATTATAGCAATATTCTAAGATATTTCGGAAGGGGTTGTAGTTATTAAAAATGTGTTCGTACAAAAGTTGCTTGGCAAAATGGGGTGCATCGTGTGGTAATAATTATTTTCTTCTGGGTGGAGCAGTAGAGGAGATCTGAAGGTCAATGTAACTTTTTTAAATGGGATGCTATAATTTTCTCTTCAGAATGTAACAGCAGGCACCGAGACGAATTCAACGATGTGCTACATGTTGGTATTCTGATTTGGATAAAGGTGAATGTATGTAAAAAACCTAAAAACAGCATCGTGAAATAAGAATTTTGTATCAGAATTTTCGGGAGCCCCTTTTGCGGAATCAAAATCCAGATTTTGAGAAATTGTATCAGGAGAATATGATGTGCCAGGAGGTAATCTTCTATAATAAACTATTATAGCAATATTCTAAGATATTTCGGAAGGGGTTGTAGTTATTAAAAATGTGTTCGTACAAAAGTTGCTTGGCAAAATGGGGTGCATCGTGTGGTAATAATTATTTTCTTCTGGGTGGAGCAGTAGAGGAGATCTGAAGGTCAATGTAACTTTTTTAAATGGGATGCTATAATTTTCTCTTCAGAATGTAACAGCAGGCACCGAGACGAATTCAACCATGTGCTACATGTTGGTATTCTGATTTGGATAAAGGTGAATGTATGTAAAAAACCTAAAAACAGCATCGTGAAATAAGAATTTTGTATCAGAATTTTCGGGAGCCCCTTTTGCGGAATCAAAATCCAGATTTTGAGAAATTGTATCAGGAGAATATGATGTGCCAGGAGGTAATCTTCTATAATAAACTATTATAGCAATATTCTAAGATATTTCGGAAGGGGTTGTAGTTATTAAAAATGTGTTCGTACAAAAGTTGCTTGGCAAAATGGGGTGCATCGTGTGGTAATAATTATTTTCTTCTGGGTGGAGCAGTAGAGGAGATCTGAAGGTCAATGTAACTTTTTTAAATGGGATGCTATAATTTTCTCTTCAGAATGTAACAGCAGGCACCGAGACGAATTCAACGATGTGCTACATGTTGGTATTCTGATTTGGATAAAGGTGAATGTATGTAAAAAACCTAAAAACAGCATCGTGAAATAAGAATTTTGTATCAGAATTTTCGGGAGCCCCTTTTGCGGAATCAAAATCCAGATTTTGAGAAATTGTATCAGGAGAATATGATGTGCCAGGAGGTAATCTTCTATAATAAACTATTATAGCAATATTCTAAGATATTTCGGAAGGGGTTGTAGTTATTAAAAATGTGTTCGTACAAAAGTTGCTTGGCAAAATGGGGTGCATCGTGTGGTAATAATTATTTTCTTCTGGGTGGAGCAGTAGAGGAGATCTGAAGGTCAATGTAACTTTTTTAAATGGGATGCTATAATTTTCTCTTCAGAATGTAACAGCAGGCACCGAGACGAATTCAACGATGTGCTACATGTTGGTATTCTGATTTGGATAAAGGTGAATGTATGTAAAAAACCTAAAAACAGCATCGTGAAATAAGAATTTTGTATCAGAATTTTCGGGAGCCCCTTTTGCGGAATCAAAATCCAGATTTTGAGAAATTGTATCAGGAGAATATGATGTGCCAGGAGGTAATCTTCTATAATAAACTATTATAGCAATATTCTAAGATATTTCGGAAGGGGTTGTAGTTATTAAAAATGTGTTCGTACAAAAGTTGCTTGGCAAAATGGGGTGCATCGTGTGGTAATAATTATTTTCTTCTGGGTGGAGCAGTAGAGGAGATCTGAAGGTCAATGTAACTTTTTTAAATGGGATGCTATAATTTTCTCTTCAGAATGTAACAGCAGGCACCGAGACGAATTCAACGATGTGCTACATGTTGGTATTCTGATTTGGATAAAGGTGAATGTATGTAAAAAACCTAAAAACAGCATCGTGAAATAAGAATTTTGTATCAGAATTTTCGGGAGCCCCTTTTGCGGAATCAAAATCCAGATTTTGAGAAATTGTATCAGGAGAATATGATGTGCCAGGAGGTAATCTTCTATAATAAACTATTATAGCAATATTCTAAGATATTTCGGAAGGGGTTGTAGTTATTAAAAATGTGTTCGTACAAAAGTTGCTTGGCAAAATGGGGTGCATCGTGTGGTAATAATTATTTTCTTCTGGGTGGAGCAGTAGAGGAGATCTGAAGGTCAATGTAACTTTTTTAAATGGGATGCTATAATTTTCTCTTCAGAATGTAACAGCAGGCACCGAGACGAATTCAACGATGTGCTACATGTTGGTATTCTGATTTGGATAAAGGTGAATGTATGTAAAAAACCTAAAAACAGCATCGTGAAATAAGAATTTTGTATCAGAATTTTCGGGAGCCCCTTTTGCGGAATCAAAATCCAGATTTTGAGAAATTGTATCAGGAGAATATGATGTGCCAGGAGGTAATCTTCTATAATAAACTATTATAGCAATATTCTAAGATATTTCGGAAGGGGTTGTAGTTATTAAAAATGTGTTCGTACAAAAGTTGCTTGGCAAAATGGGGTGCATCGTGTGGTAATAATTATTTTCTTCTGGGTGGAGCAGTAGAGGAGATCTGAAGGTCAATGTAACTTTTTTAAATGGGATGCTATAATTTTCTCTTCAGAATGTAACAGCAGGCACCGAGACGAATTCAACCATGTGCTACATGTTGGTATTCTGATTTGGATAAAGGTGAATGTATGTAAAAAACCTAAAAACAGCATCGTGAAATAAGAATTTTGTATCAGAATTTTCGGGAGCCCCTTTTGCGGAATCAAAATCCAGATTTTGAGAAATTGTATCAGGAGAATATGATGTGCCAGGAGGTAATCTTCTATAATAAACTATTATAGCAATATTCTAAGATATTTCGGAAGGGGTTGTAGTTATTAAAAATGTGTTCGTACAAAAGTTGCTTGGCAAAATGGGGTGCATCGTGTGGTAATAATTATTTTCTTCTGGGTGGAGCAGTAGAGGAGATCTGAAGGTCAATGTAACTTTTTTAAATGGGATGCTATAATTTTCTCTTCAGAATGTAACAGCAGGCACCGAGACGAATTCAACGATGTGCTACATGTTGGTATTCTGATTTGGATAAAGGTGAATGTATGTAAAAAACCTAAAAACAGCATCGTGAAATAAGAATTTTGTATCAGAATTTTCGGGAGCCCCTTTTGCGGAATCAAAATCCAGATTTTGAGAAATTGTATCAGGAGAATATGATGTGCCAGGAGGTAATCTTCTATAATAAACTATTATAGCAATATTCTAAGATATTTCGGAAGGGGTTGTAGTTATTAAAAATGTGTTCGTACAAAAGTTGCTTGGCAAAATGGGGTGCATCGTGTGGTAATAATTATTTTCTTCTGGGTGGAGCAGTAGAGGAGATCTGAAGGTCAATGTAACTTTTTTAAATGGGATGCTATAATTTTCTCTTCAGAATGTAACAGCAGGCACCGAGACGAATTCAACGATGTGCTACATGTTGGTATTCTGATTTGGATAAAGGTGAATGTATGTAAAAAACCTAAAAACAGCATCGTGAAATAAGAATTTTGTATCAGAATTTTCGGGAGCCCCTTTTGCGGAATCAAAATCCAGATTTTGAGAAATTGTATCAGGAGAATATGATGTGCCAGGAGGTAATCTTCTATAATAAACTATTATAGCAATATTCTAAGATATTTCGGAAGGGGTTGTAGTTATTAAAAATGTGTTCGTACAAAAGTTGCTTGGCAAAATGGGGTGCATCGTGTGGTAATAATTATTTTCTTCTGGGTGGAGCAGTAGAGGAGATCTGAAGGTCAATGTAACTTTTTTAAATGGGATGCTATAATTTTCTCTTCAGAATGTAACAGCAGGCACCGAGACGAATTCAACCATGTGCTACATGTTGGTATTCTGATTTGGATAAAGGTGAATGTATGTAAAAAACCTAAAAACAGCATCGTGAAATAAGAATTTTGTATCAGAATTTTCGGGAGCCCCTTTTGCGGAATCAAAATCCAGATTTTGAGAAATTGTATCAGGAGAATATGATGTGCCAGGAGGTAATCTTCTATAATAAACTATTATAGCAATATTCTAAGATATTTCGGAAGGGGTTGTAGTTATTAAAAATGTGTTCGTACAAAAGTTGCTTGGCAAAATGGGGTGCATCGTGTGGTAATAATTATTTTCTTCTGGGTGGAGCAGTAGAGGAGATCTGAAGGTCAATGTAACTTTTTTAAATGGGATGCTATAATTTTCTCTTCAGAATGTAACAGCAGGCACCGAGACGAATTCAACGATGTGCTACATGTTGGTATTCTGATTTGGATAAAGGTGAATGTATGTAAAAAACCTAAAAACAGCATCGTGAAATAAGAATTTTGTATCAGAATTTTCGGGAGCCCCTTTTGCGGAATCAAAATCCAGATTTTGAGAAATTGTATCAGGAGAATATGATGTGCCAGGAGGTAATCTTCTATAATAAACTATTATAGCAATATTCTAAGATATTTCGGAAGGGGTTGTAGTTATTAAAAATGTGTTCGTACAAAAGTTGCTTGGCAAAATGGGGTGCATCGTGTGGTAATAATTATTTTCTTCTGGGTGGAGCAGTAGAGGAGATCTGAAGGTCAATGTAACTTTTTTAAATGGGATGCTATAATTTTCTCTTCAGAATGTAACAGCAGGCACCGAGACGAATTCAACCATGTGCTACATGTTGGTATTCTGATTTGGATAAAGGTGAATGTATGTAAAAAACCTAAAAACAGCATCGTGAAATAAGAATTTTGTATCAGAATTTTCGGGAGCCCCTTTTGCGGAATCAAAATCCAGATTTTGAGAAATTGTATCAGGAGAATATGATGTGCCAGGAGGTAATCTTCTATAATAAACTATTATAGCAATATTCTAAGATATTTCGGAAGGGGTTGTAGTTATTAAAAATGTGTTCGTACAAAAGTTGCTTGGCAAAATGGGGTGCATCGTGTGGTAATAATTATTTTCTTCTGGGTGGAGCAGTAGAGGAGATCTGAAGGTCAATGTAACTTTTTTAAATGGGATGCTATAATTTTCTCTTCAGAATGTAACAGCAGGCACCGAGACGAATTCAACGATGTGCTACATGTTGGTATTCTGATTTGGATAAAGGTGAATGTATGTAAAAAACCTAAAAACAGCATCGTGAAATAAGAATTTTGTATCAGAATTTTCGGGAGCCCCTTTTGCGGAATCAAAATCCAGATTTTGAGAAATTGTATCAGGAGAATATGATGTGCCAGGAGGTAATCTTCTATAATAAACTATTATAGCAATATTCTAAGATATTTCGGAAGGGGTTGTAGTTATTAAAAATGTGTTCGTACAAAAGTTGCTTGGCAAAATGGGGTGCATCGTGTGGTAATAATTATTTTCTTCTGGGTGGAGCAGTAGAGGAGATCTGAAGGTCAATGTAACTTTTTTAAATGGGATGCTATAATTTTCTCTTCAGAATGTAACAGCAGGCACCGAGACGAATTCAACGATGTGCTACATGTTGGTATTCTGATTTGGATAAAGGTGAATGTATGTAAAAAACCTAAAAACAGCATCGTGAAATAAGAATTTTGTATCAGAATTTTCGGGAGCCCCTTTTGCGGAATCAAAATCCAGATTTTGAGAAATTGTATCAGGAGAATATGATGTGCCAGGAGGTAATCTTCTATAATAAACTATTATAGCAATATTCTAAGATATTTCGGAAGGGGTTGTAGTTATTAAAAATGTGTTCGTACAAAAGTTGCTTGGCAAAATGGGGTGCATCGTGTGGTAATAATTATTTTCTTCTGGGTGGAGCAGTAGAGGAGATCTGAAGGTCAATGTAACTTTTTTAAATGGGATGCTATAATTTTCTCTTCAGAATGTAACAGCAGGCACCGAGACGAATTCAACCATGTGCTACATGTTGGTATTCTGATTTGGATAAAGGTGAATGTATGTAAAAAACCTAAAAACAGCATCGTGAAATAAGAATTTTGTATCAGAATTTTCGGGAGCCCCTTTTGCGGAATCAAAATCCAGATTTTGAGAAATTGTATCAGGAGAATATGATGTGCCAGGAGGTAATCTTCTATAATAAACTATTATAGCAATATTCTAAGATATTTCGGAAGGGGTTGTAGTTATTAAAAATGTGTTCGTACAAAAGTTGCTTGGCAAAATGGGGTGCATCGTGTGGTAATAATTATTTTCTTCTGGGTGGAGCAGTAGAGGAGATCTGAAGGTCAATGTAACTTTTTTAAATGGGATGCTATAATTTTCTCTTCAGAATGTAACAGCAGGCACCGAGACGAATTCAACGATGTGCTACATGTTGGTATTCTGATTTGGATAAAGGTGAATGTATGTAAAAAACCTAAAAACAGCATCGTGAAATAAGAATTTTGTATCAGAATTTTCGGGAGCCCCTTTTGCGGAATCAAAATCCAGATTTTGAGAAATTGTATCAGGAGAATATGATGTGCCAGGAGGTAATCTTCTATAATAAACTATTATAGCAATATTCTAAGATATTTCGGAAGGGGTTGTAGTTATTAAAAATGTGTTCGTACAAAAGTTGCTTGGCAAAATGGGGTGCATCGTGTGGTAATAATTATTTTCTTCTGGGTGGAGCAGTAGAGGAGATCTGAAGGTCAATGTAACTTTTTTAAATGGGATGCTATAATTTTCTCTTCAGAATGTAACAGCAGGCACCGAGACGAATTCAACCATGTGCTACATGTTGGTATTCTGATTTGGATAAAGGTGAATGTATGTAAAAAACCTAAAAACAGCATCGTGAAATAAGAATTTTGTATCAGAATTTTCGGGAGCCCCTTTTGCGGAATCAAAATCCAGATTTTGAGAAATTGTATCAGGAGAATATGATGTGCCAGGAGGTAATCTTCTATAATAAACTATTATAGCAATATTCTAAGATATTTCGGAAGGGGTTGTAGTTATTAAAAATGTGTTCGTACAAAAGTTGCTTGGCAAAATGGGGTGCATCGTGTGGTAATAATTATTTTCTTCTGGGTGGAGCAGTAGAGGAGATCTGAAGGTCAATGTAACTTTTTTAAATGGGATGCTATAATTTTCTCTTCAGAATGTAACAGCAGGCACCGAGACGAATTCAACCATGTGCTACATGTTGGTATTCTGATTTGGATAAAGGTGAATGTATGTAAAAAACCTAAAAACAGCATCGTGAAATAAGAATTTTGTATCAGAATTTTCGGGAGCCCCTTTTGCGGAATCAAAATCCAGATTTTGAGAAATTGTATCAGGAGAATATGATGTGCCAGGAGGTAATCTTCTATAATAAACTATTATAGCAATATTCTAAGATATTTCGGAAGGGGTTGTAGTTATTAAAAATGTGTTCGTACAAAAGTTGCTTGGCAAAATGGGGTGCATCGTGTGGTAATAATTATTTTCTTCTGGGTGGAGCAGTAGAGGAGATCTGAAGGTCAATGTAACTTTTTTAAATGGGATGCTATAATTTTCTCTTCAGAATGTAACAGCAGGCACCGAGACGAATTCAACGATGTGCTACATGTTGGTATTCTGATTTGGATAAAGGTGAATGTATGTAAAAAACCTAAAAACAGCATCGTGAAATAAGAATTTTGTATCAGAATTTTCGGGAGCCCCTTTTGCGGAATCAAAATCCAGATTTTGAGAAATTGTATCAGGAGAATATGATGTGCCAGGAGGTAATCTTCTATAATAAACTATTATAGCAATATTCTAAGATATTTCGGAAGGGGTTGTAGTTATTAAAAATGTGTTCGTACAAAAGTTGCTTGGCAAAATGGGGTGCATCGTGTGGTAATAATTATTTTCTTCTGGGTGGAGCAGTAGAGGAGATCTGAAGGTCAATGTAACTTTTTTAAATGGGATGCTATAATTTTCTCTTCAGAATGTAACAGCAGGCACCGAGACGAATTCAACGATGTGCTACATGTTGGTATTCTGATTTGGATAAAGGTGAATGTATGTAAAAAACCTAAAAACAGCATCGTGAAATAAGAATTTTGTATCAGAATTTTCGGGAGCCCCTTTTGCGGAATCAAAATCCAGATTTTGAGAAATTGTATCAGGAGAATATGATGTGCCAGGAGGTAATCTTCTATAATAAACTATTATAGCAATATTCTAAGATATTTCGGAAGGGGTTGTAGTTATTAAAAATGTGTTCGTACAAAAGTTGCTTGGCAAAATGGGGTGCATCGTGTGGTAATAATTATTTTCTTCTGGGTGGAGCAGTAGAGGAGATCTGAAGGTCAATGTAACTTTTTTAAATGGGATGCTATAATTTTCTCTTCAGAATGTAACAGCAGGCACCGAGACGAATTCAACCATGTGCTACATGTTGGTATTCTGATTTGGATAAAGGTGAATGTATGTAAAAAACCTAAAAACAGCATCGTGAAATAAGAATTTTGTATCAGAATTTTCGGGAGCCCCTTTTGCGGAATCAAAATCCAGATTTTGAGAAATTGTATCAGGAGAATATGATGTGCCAGGAGGTAATCTTCTATAATAAACTATTATAGCAATATTCTAAGATATTTCGGAAGGGGTTGTAGTTATTAAAAATGTGTTCGTACAAAAGTTGCTTGGCAAAATGGGGTGCATCGTGTGGTAATAATTATTTTCTTCTGGGTGGAGCAGTAGAGGAGATCTGAAGGTCAATGTAACTTTTTTAAATGGGATGCTATAATTTTCTCTTCAGAATGTAACAGCAGGCACCGAGACGAATTCAACCATGTGCTACATGTTGGTATTCTGATTTGGATAAAGGTGAATGTATGTAAAAAACCTAAAAACAGCATCGTGAAATAAGAATTTTGTATCAGAATTTTCGGGAGCCCCTTTTGCGGAATCAAAATCCAGATTTTGAGAAATTGTATCAGGAGAATATGATGTGCCAGGAGGTAATCTTCTATAATAAACTATTATAGCAATATTCTAAGATATTTCGGAAGGGGTTGTAGTTATTAAAAATGTGTTCGTACAAAAGTTGCTTGGCAAAATGGGGTGCATCGTGTGGTAATAATTATTTTCTTCTGGGTGGAGCAGTAGAGGAGATCTGAAGGTCAATGTAACTTTTTTAAATGGGATGCTATAATTTTCTCTTCAGAATGTAACAGCAGGCACCGAGACGAATTCAACGATGTGCTACATGTTGGTATTCTGATTTGGATAAAGGTGAATGTATGTAAAAAACCTAAAAACAGCATCGTGAAATAAGAATTTTGTATCAGAATTTTCGGGAGCCCCTTTTGCGGAATCAAAATCCAGATTTTGAGAAATTGTATCAGGAGAATATGATGTGCCAGGAGGTAATCTTCTATAATAAACTATTATAGCAATATTCTAAGATATTTCGGAAGGGGTTGTAGTTATTAAAAATGTGTTCGTACAAAAGTTGCTTGGCAAAATGGGGTGCATCGTGTGGTAATAATTATTTTCTTCTGGGTGGAGCAGTAGAGGAGATCTGAAGGTCAATGTAACTTTTTTAAATGGGATGCTATAATTTTCTCTTCAGAATGTAACAGCAGGCACCGAGACGAATTCAACGATGTGCTACATGTTGGTATTCTGATTTGGATAAAGGTGAATGTATGTAAAAAACCTAAAAACAGCATCGTGAAATAAGAATTTTGTATCAGAATTTTCGGGAGCCCCTTTTGCGGAATCAAAATCCAGATTTTGAGAAATTGTATCAGGAGAATATGATGTGCCAGGAGGTAATCTTCTATAATAAACTATTATAGCAATATTCTAAGATATTTCGGAAGGGGTTGTAGTTATTAAAAATGTGTTCGTACAAAAGTTGCTTGGCAAAATGGGGTGCATCGTGTGGTAATAATTATTTTCTTCTGGGTGGAGCAGTAGAGGAGATCTGAAGGTCAATGTAACTTTTTTAAATGGGATGCTATAATTTTCTCTTCAGAATGTAACAGCAGGCACCGAGACGAATTCAACGATGTGCTACATGTTGGTATTCTGATTTGGATAAAGGTGAATGTATGTAAAAAACCTAAAAACAGCATCGTGAAATAAGAATTTTGTATCAGAATTTTCGGGAGCCCCTTTTGCGGAATCAAAATCCAGATTTTGAGAAATTGTATCAGGAGAATATGATGTGCCAGGAGGTAATCTTCTATAATAAACTATTATAGCAATATTCTAAGATATTTCGGAAGGGGTTGTAGTTATTAAAAATGTGTTCGTACAAAAGTTGCTTGGCAAAATGGGGTGCATCGTGTGGTAATAATTATTTTCTTCTGGGTGGAGCAGTAGAGGAGATCTGAAGGTCAATGTAACTTTTTTAAATGGGATGCTATAATTTTCTCTTCAGAATGTAACAGCAGGCACCGAGACGAATTCAACGATGTGCTACATGTTGGTATTCTGATTTGGATAAAGGTGAATGTATGTAAAAAACCTAAAAACAGCATCGTGAAATAAGAATTTTGTATCAGAATTTTCGGGAGCCCCTTTTGCGGAATCAAAATCCAGATTTTGAGAAATTGTATCAGGAGAATATGATGTGCCAGGAGGTAATCTTCTATAATAAACTATTATAGCAATATTCTAAGATATTTCGGAAGGGGTTGTAGTTATTAAAAATGTGTTCGTACAAAAGTTGCTTGGCAAAATGGGGTGCATCGTGTGGTAATAATTATTTTCTTCTGGGTGGAGCAGTAGAGGAGATCTGAAGGTCAATGTAACTTTTTTAAATGGGATGCTATAATTTTCTCTTCAGAATGTAACAGCAGGCACCGAGACGAATTCAACGATGTGCTACATGTTGGTATTCTGATTTGGATAAAGGTGAATGTATGTAAAAAACCTAAAAACAGCATCGTGAAATAAGAATTTTGTATCAGAATTTTCGGGAGCCCCTTTTGCGGAATCAAAATCCAGATTTTGAGAAATTGTATCAGGAGAATATGATGTGCCAGGAGGTAATCTTCTATAATAAACTATTATAGCAATATTCTAAGATATTTCGGAAGGGGTTGTAGTTATTAAAAATGTGTTCGTACAAAAGTTGCTTGGCAAAATGGGGTGCATCGTGTGGTAATAATTATTTTCTTCTGGGTGGAGCAGTAGAGGAGATCTGAAGGTCAATGTAACTTTTTTAAATGGGATGCTATAATTTTCTCTTCAGAATGTAACAGCAGGCACCGAGACGAATTCAACGATGTGCTACATGTTGGTATTCTGATTTGGATAAAGGTGAATGTATGTAAAAAACCTAAAAACAGCATCGTGAAATAAGAATTTTGTATCAGAATTTTCGAGAGCCCCTTTTGCGGAATCAAAATCCAGATTTTGAGAAATTGTATCAGGAGAATATGATGTGCCAGGAGGTATTCTTCGTGCCACTTCCCAGAATTTTAGTGACGTCGAATTCCAGGAATATCCGGGATCCCCTTTTGCGAAACCAAGTTCCAGGATTTTTAAAAATGTATCAGAAGAATAATAGTACCGCCGTATTTCTCTATACAGAATTTTGCTATAATAGTTTATAATTTTTACTTTTATTAGTCAGTGTCTGTAGAGATAGTACGTATTTTGTAAATAGTATAAATTATACAAATTATATATTAAGTATTAAAATAATGTAGAAAGAAAGATAAAAATAAACAAATAAAGTGTGATATAAATGTATTTATTTAACATACCTTCCAAAATGGTTTCCAAAAATTTCGCACTCCTAAAATCAGAATCTCGACATAAGAACTTTGTATCAGGAGAATATGATGTGCCAGGAGGTATTCTTCGTGCTACTTCCCAGAATTTTAGTGACGTCGAATTCCAGGAATATCCGGGATCCCCTTTTGCGAAACCAAGTTCCAGGATTTTTAAAAATGTATCAGAAGAATAATAGTACCGCCGTATTTCTCTATACAGAATTTTGCTATAATAGTTTATAATTTTTACTTTTATTAGTCAGTGTCTGTAGAGATAGTACGTATTTTGTAAATAGTATAAATTATACAAATTATATATTAAGTATTAAAATAATGTAGAAAGAAAGATAAAAATAAACAAATAAAGTGTGATATAAATGTATTTATTTAACATACCTTCCAAAATGGTTTCCAAAAATTTCGCACTCCTAAAATCAGAATCTTGACAGAAGAACTTTGTATCAGGAGAATATGATGTGCCAGGAGGTATTCTTCGTGCCACTTCCCAGAATTTTAGTGACGTCGAATTCCAGGAATTCCTGGAAACCGTTTGTACCGAATTTTGTTCTTCTCTGTATCAAACCGATATTTTTCGTTTCTATTTCTACTTTTGTATTTCGAAACTTCTGTGCAATGTTTTTCTACATTATTTCTTGTTTTTTAAGTGAAATTTTGTAAGGGCTGGATAAGGGAGTTAGGTTTATAAATGAATAAACAATTGCTTTAGTTTAACTCTATGTTTATTGAAAATTCTTTCAATTATACATGTTACATAAATGTTACATTGTTAATTCTAATGCACTTATAACTACTAACTGTAAAACTTACTTAAATATTAGATTCTTAACTTTAACGCACTTATAATTACAAATTGTAAAACTTACATATCAGTATTTTTACATACAACATATTTTTATAATTATTTAACATATAGCTTAAGCGCAGTACAATATTCTTATGAAATAAAGACATTCTACAATTACATATGTACTTATATATTCAGTATAACTATTGAAGAACAGTTTACTCTCCGTAGATAAATCCTTTCCATTGTTTATTGGTAAAATGAAATTAGACTCAGAAACCAAGGATCTCAAGTTTGCAGATTTGTATTAGGAGAACATGATGTGACAGGAAGTATTCTTCGTGCCATTTCTTGAAATTTTAGTAGTGTCCAATTCCAAAAATTACCGAACACTGATATCTGAGAAACTGCCAGAAAGTTTCCTGTTGATTTGATGATGTTAATGTGCAGCTTATGTGGCGTAGAAATGTATAACAAATACATCTTCTAATCTGCAACACAGCAAAATACGTTATTATTAACTACTTGAATAAAATTATAATACTTTATACTTACATACGATATAACAAAATTGATCATTTTCAATCAGGTTTGAATTTGATGGATTATGTTTACTCTCAGTAGATAAATCCTTCCCATTGTTTATTGGTAACATGAAACTAGACTCAGAAACCAATGATCTCGAGTTTGCAAAATTGTATTTCTCTAGTCATGTATCATTAAACTAAGGCAGCTTGTACATAAAATTACAGGGGCTTAGTCATAACCTCACACAAAAGGGATGAACGTAACTACCCGACCATTAATGAATAATAGAAAACGTAGAAGCACTGGCTAATTTGGTATCAAATTTTACATTTTCGAACACGAAAAACCGATCTACAATAGTCTGAACCTCGAATAACTCATACTATTAATTATTGTAACGCAACAATTAAAAATTATACACCACAGCCCGCGCCAGGTACGCCGATGCACCAGCGAGAGGAAAGACTCCGCGAGAGCGTCACCTCTCTCACTCGCACCAAGCCTACGCAGTACGCAAATGCATAAGAGGGAGAGAACACTCGTCCGCCGATCGGACCTTTCACTCTCTCAATGTGCGAGAGAGTGAACACTAGTCCGCCGATCGGACCTCTCACTCTCTCTCTCTTCTCTACCCCCCATTTCCGGCTCCTACAAGAGTTCTGGGACACCCTGTATAACGCCACGGTTCCCATCAAGGCTGGCCCGCAACAAAACTCGAATCTAACTTATTTACATATCACCGGCGATGCTGGTGAATTACCATATCCACGTGTATATATGCGTAGCCGTGGTTCGACGATCGAAGAAAGGAAATAAGGGGGAGATCGAGCTAGAAACATGGGGGAGAGCAGGGCGAGAGAAGGATGGGTGACGAAGGTAAATCAGGGAACAAAGAATGACTACCGATAGAGGCGAGGAAATTAAACCATTTGCATCATACGGAAGAACAGAAAATACTTTCAGTACAGAAAAAAAACTATTTTTTTGTTCTTAGTGATAAAGTGCATTCAGTTTCCTGTGTTTTATCATATTTTGATGAAACGTAATAAAAAAACGCGAATCCTAAAGGTGGTTCACTTACGCAACGGCACGAGGATTCCAAAGAGCAAGGCCTCGATGGATACATCCGGAGGAGGGACCCTGCCGATAAAACGTCCCGTACATACACGCAGGCAGCGTGTGTGCGTACAAACGTGGATCGTATGACACGTATCCAGAAGGCCACGCGTGTGTTCCTGCACGCACGGTTACCTCTCCTTTATCGGGCCAGGTGAAGGGGCCCGACCAAGGTCGGCTTCCGATCCTTCGCAAAAGGGGTTGTGGATCGATGATCACGGATTAGCATTACACCGTCGTTCCTACGTATCTTCGGGTGTCTTACGATCGCATTGCACAAGGGTTGCGTATTTTTGTTGAACAAAAACGCCTATCGCACATAAATTGTAAGAAAGAACCATGAAGATGACAAAGACGAACGCAGATTAATAAAAAAAATTAAGTCTTATAACTTTTAAGATGGTTCGTACTTGCTAAACAAGGGGATGAGTGTTAATAAGCACATGATGATGGACAATCGAAAACAAAATGGAATTTCTAACAGAAAACTCGCCTTAAGAATTCACCCTACACACACAAACACGCACGCAAGACTGCTATACGGTTCGAGACGATAAGATCAAGCCATTGAGCAGCCCTATCGTTATAAGTCAAAGAATTAAGCGACCCAGTTCCCCGAAAAGAAGAAACGACGTCTGATCGCAGCCCAATTTCCCATATAAGCGCAGGTTTTTCCATCCGCCGAGAGTGTTTCTACCTGTCGCCTTTGTTGCAGACCAGCGGAACGTCTCACATTTCCAGTTCCAGGACGCCCCGTGGACGATGAAGAACAGCCTTTTGAATGGGTATCACTTTCCGCGGCCTGGCACACGAGTAGTTTCTTCCACGGTGGCGCACAATGGACGTCGTCCGAGACACCTACCTGCAACGACTTTCCTTCAGACTCGATTTTCAGCCATCGATCCCGGGTTTGAAACAGTGTCAAGTGGAAGCCAAACCATCTTCTTTTTAGGTCCATGAAATACAACTGGGTCGAAAGGACTTCTTTTCTTCCTTACACCAGGAATCAATCACGTCATTGATCGGAGGATTTAACACCTCTTTCAGGATATTTCATCTTGGGATACCTTAGCGTCTCACCTTTTCATCGAACGACATAGCACAATCAGTTCCAGATCTTTTTCGATCCGATTGAAGCTGCCTTTTATTCCAGATTAATAAACGCGAAGGATTCATACAGTATTCCATACTCAAGAATTAACTAAAAATAACTTCGATCTGAGCTTCTAGAGAATACAAGTCCCGAAGCGCCGAAGTCTGGGAAAGTTAAAAAATAACGTTCCATCGTTGGCAATATCGAACAACAAATAAGACGGATCGCAAATCCCAAACCGCAATCGAAGAGTCTTAAATCTGATCGATCGGCAGGGTCAACGCAGAGGGCCTCCACTCGAAAATTCAAATGCAGGGCGGTGAGAACGGGTTAGGTTGTGAATCAAAATATATTTAGGATTTCCATAAAGGGAAAAAGTGTTATTATTCGTGGGTATCCATCACAAAAGCATTAACAGCATTTTGCGCCCTTAATATATTATTCCTGTCTCTCTGGAGCACCTTCTTGCCCTCTCTCCCTTCTCGATCGCACCCCTTTCCGTCGTCAATAGGAACAGACATAAGAATTCCCTTTCGATCGAGATCGTCTTCGATGCAAATTTCCGCATGCAAATCGACCGTGTATGCAAATATGGCCGAACATGTGGTGCCCCGTCCTTTTTCCAGGACCCCCACCCCTTTTTCCGGTCGAAGATCATCGAAATTTGCATATCTTGGATATTTCCTCTCATTGTATCGGGCCCATTGTACCCGTGGATCCTAGCCATTAATCCGAATATCGCTTTGAATCGAACAGCGCGCTGGCACGATTGACAGATAGCCTTGAGTGTTTCCCAGGAAGAGAATCTGCCGGGACGGAAAGTCTTCCGGTTTCTTCGATGCCCCGGATGCTGCTGACATTCGCCCGGGTTCGACGAGGCAGAGAAGAGACGGGGTCGTAGGAACGGTGTGCAAGGGGTGAAAAGAAAACGGGTACATAAAAATAAGTGGGTGTCCGAAGACAGCTACCACAGTGTCCATGTATTAAAGAGAATATGTCAATTTCGGATGTTGTAAATAGTAGTCAGAAGCTCCACAGTCCCGAAACCCTAAAAAATCTGAACACTCGGTGTCCTGAAAAACTCGGGTCTCAAAACTGACAAGTCCTGAAGACTTCAACCTCCAATAGCGATCGGGAACGGTAATAATCGTTATTCTAAACAACGCATCCGAAGAAATAAAAAGCAGCTGCTTGTTTAGCGGCGACAGACATCAGATAAAACGAAAAAACAGCGAACGTGAGAAAAAAGGGCGCAGTCCTTCCCGGGTTCGTCTGGCATATCAAAATTACGGGACAATCGAAAGCGTATCGAAACGAGGCAGACAAAGAAGAATAGAGAAACGCGATAGAATATGCAAGAGAGAGAGAGAGAGAGAGAGAGAAAGGAGAAAAGAAAGAAAGGGTACATTATTCTTCGAACACGATCGTACCGGAGTCGTCATTGTCTGAAACCAGTTCGCGTTGATGCCTCTTTGCATACCCACTCCTCCGTCGAATCGTAATTATTGGTCCGCGCGCATTGATTATTAAACAGCTTATTATGGTTGTCCCCTTGGCCTTGATCTTCTGTCAGAGCAGAAAAAAAAAAGAAGGGAAAGATAAAGGAAAGAAAACGATCGTTGCAGTCTGATCGTCGCGAGTGATCTGAATTGAAAATCGTGCGAGCGAGGAATTAACCCTTTCGCCACGAACGACGTACGCATACGTTCTTTGAAAACGGACCGTTATAACGATCGAATAAATATAATTCGTGTAGTCGTTGCTATCAAATAAATATAATTTAATTTACTAAAATCGTAATTATTGTTCCACAAAATAAATACAAATCTAAGTGGATCGAAGTCACTGAATGCGATCATGTCATACACTTTGCCTCAAAATTATTTTTCCAGTGGCCTACATTCCAGAGGCGTCGAATTAAAACATAAATTTCCCCTATGAGAAGGAAGGAGGACAAATTGAAATCGTGTAAGTACGGCTAGAAATCGCGAAGAAACGGGCTGTGAACTTAATCGGTATACGTCCTCTCGGAACAAGGGGTGGTGAAGGGGGACGGGGGCGGGAAGGCTCAGCACGATCGTTTTGCAATGTTGCTGAAATAATTGCTCGAAAACGGTTTCCGCGAGCAGCGAGATAGACGCTGAATTCCTCTTCGCTCTGAATTAATCTCGGCCGGAATGCGACCCCCACACCCGGCTACCCCATTGCCCCCATGGACGCTGGACTTTCATCACGAATGGCTTCTAGGGGGGATGCAATTGTCCGCATTGCCGAGTCAATGCGCTTTCCGGTTTGCAGCTAGTAACGTTCGTGGAAAAATTTCTGCAACTTCCGCTCGGTATTGCCCTCATTCCTCTGGATCTAAGGACACCGGAGCCCCTTCACCAGGCCTACTCCGCGAATTTGAAAAAATACGCTATTCGAACAGTTTATCATTCTTATCTAACGATCTTCTCACTCGTCATTACCGTACGATATCGATAAATTTGTCTGGTTGATTCGACGATGGCTACAATCGAACAACGAACAACTTATTTAAATTTAAAAACAGTTTCGAATGAATCTCCTTTTTCCGGCGATTTATTAATGCCCCGACTAAAAATACGATCCTTTGAACTTCGTTCATGTTTTGGGCAGTAAGAGAACCGACGTTATAAACCATAATTTTTCGGCATGCAATATTTTGTACGTTGTTTCGAGGCCGGCATGAAACAAAAAAAAAATAAAAAAAAATAAAAAAAAATATTGCTTGTCAGAACGCAATGGCGCGAATCGTTCAGAAATATCACGATCTTTTATGCCAGCGTGTTATCGAGTTCGAACGAAAACGATGTTTTCGTTTTCATGAAGTGTTTTTCAAGCGACGAATTGCGATGGCACGTTGTGCAACCAGATGCAATTACCGTGAAAACAACACGTTATACAGTCGGTGCACGATGTTCAATTGTTATACAATATTCCGCTGAGAAAACAAATATACAATTGGTCCCGATCGTGTCGAATCCGAAACAATTTTTTCGGGAAACCAAACGAGACTCCCGCATTGTTCGAATATTTCTGGCCATCGGTAATGGAACGGTCCAATTTTCGGGACAACAAGGAAATTTAAATATCAACCTTCAATTATGCGTAGCAATTCAACGAATATTGTTTCGTAATACTTTCGAAAAAAATGACAATATCGATACCACGTAAATAATAATTTTGAATTCTCGAACACTGGAATATTATAAATTATTAAACTTGTCCAAAAATTATTCGAACTTTTATAATCCAAGCGAACACCCGTGAAAATTAGGTGATCGGTGATCAAAACCGTGATACGAACATTTTTTCTTCATTTTTTTATCGCACAAACCGTGACACGGTGATCGATGCTCGATGCTAATGAGCAGCTTCGAACGATATTCCTGCCTGTATGTTTATTAATCACACAGACTCGGGGTTTCCCATCGGGAAACCAGCAGGACCAGTTCGCTCGCAACCCCTTCTTAGGTATCGTTTTCTAACCGATCCTGTCGATCGATTCGCATCCCCCTCTTCTTTTCATTCGCAAAAGCGCAACGACGCTTTTGGCGCGCCAGCCAGGAAACGTATTAATTAATCCTTTGAAACGTCTATCGCGAATTGCTTCTTGCGAACGGCAATTAGACGAGATTACGATGTTGCACAACGGCGGATCTGGGAATCAGAGTTACAGTACCGGCTCAGTTTCAATTTCTTCGTCGACGAGTCGAATAATTTGACATTAACATTTATTCCATTTTCTTTTTGTACACACGTCTGAGCGCAATCTGGCCACTTCAGAAGACACCGATTGTCCAATTCCTTTAAATATCGGTTTTGTTTAACTGTTTCAACAAGTTGTAAAAGTTGTCGACATTGTGCAATACAGAAAATATTTTCGCACGCTGTTTGAGGAAGGGAATCGTATTGCGTGCTTCGTGTCGAAACACCGATACACGCACTTGTTTCTTTTTAGGCAACAAAATGCGTATGGAATTTCGATAACACCGTTAACGTTGCGATATCGAATCGTATCGAGACGTTTGAGATTCGAGCTTCCCATCAGGAAGTCGACGATATTATAAACAACTTGTCCAAGGTCCAAGCCACGAAATCTGAATATCTCGGTATGAAATTGCAGTCCGGCTGATTGAACTGATCCTGGCGAACGTAGTACCGTTAAAAAACAGTTAAAAAACACCACTGAACTGAATAAATTCACCTCGAGAGTGCAATAGTCATACATAGTTACACTACATGTCATATTTTTATATCTTTCACAATCATGCAGTTTTCCCTTAAATTCCAAAATTTTGACTTATTTTAGATCGAAGTATCTTAAAATTTGTTCCAAAATAATTGAAGACTGCCCGCTAAGTGGGAAATATATGCTCGCATACGGAGGATAAGGTTAAACCTCACTGTTTCATGTTAACAGAGTGCATCTCTAAAACGCTGCGCATATGCGATTTTTGGTGTCAATGGGTTAACGATACGTCTGGTGTCGACGGTTCGACACGGCCGCTCTTTATTACGCGACGATTACCTTGGATTCGAAGAAACGCGGAATGCTATCGCGTTTAATCGTCTGTTCTCTGTATGACTCGGGCCCGGTGTTGAGTGTCGCCTCGTACGACGAAATACGATACAGTGGACGTTCCTAGCCTACATTGCCACTCATTATACGGATCGAAAGTAAACGCAACCACGAGGACCCTCGTGCCTCGCGCAGGAAACAATGGGTCAAACAGCGCCCACCGTTTTCGTCAAGTGTATCCCACAACCCCTCGATATGTTCTCCGGATGGTAGAAGATTCAAGGTCGTTTTAAATTTTATTCTAGCATCATGACTTACCGATATGGCTGGAAAGAAGAAACGAGTATGTCAGATATTGCGATCAGCTACCTGTCCGGGTACACTGCTCGCTTTTTAATAAGAAGACAAGTGTAAACGCCCGAGGGAGAACATTTAAGGATTTACATTAGCCAAGGAAACGTTTCTTTGTGTACCGGCACGGTAAAAGTAATGCATAGCAGATGGCTGTGTCCGGCGCGAAAGAACTTGGATCTTATTTCGTGAGATCCTAAGAATTGCATTCAAATGGCACCGAGCGGCAAACATAATTTAAAAACTTCCGTTTAATCCTTTCTCTTCATACTTTTCTCCTTTACGGACGTTTTGCGTTACACGCGCATAAAACAATAAAAAAAAAAAAAAAGAAAAGGAACATGTTTCTGTAACGAACTTTCAATATTTTCTTATCGCTCGAAAAACACACGGTTTTGTGGAACTTTATTTCCTCAACAAGTTACGAAATCGATTAACAAGAATGTATCGTAATAGCGGTTCTGGGAACACGTGTTGTGGCATAACTTTAAATCAATACGAAACAATTCGCGAAAGAAACAGATTGTAATTATAAATAAATGGATGGAAGTTGTTTGGGAACTTGAAAAATAATTTGAAAAATTATTAAACGCTAACAAATATTGTTACTGCGTGAAACATAAACACCTCAGCAGGTGTAATAAAATGAAAGAAAATATCCAAAAAATCCAAACTTATGTATCATGAATACTTTAAAAAAGAAATAAAAATTAACAATTGATAAGAAAAAATAATTTTGTATACGGTATCCAAAAAAAAAGGGTACAGTGTCGAAAGGGTTAAGATTGTTGGTAGACATGCTGGCGATAGAAATTACGAAAACGTTCATAAAGGCATTCGAGAGACGGTGAAGCACAGGAAGATAAGAGTGGAAAAACGTCAGGTCGTGTGATCGTCGAGAAAGCGGGCAAGAGTAGGGATCACGAAGGGGGTTAGAACCTGCGCCTAAGTTTACCCCTTTCCAGCGCATGCTCCTGCACCACTTTTCCCACCCTGTCGCCGAGGTTTGACTCCCGATATGATCGGAAAAAGGAGCCAGAAGCTAAACTGCTGCCACCCTCCCTAACCACCCCCCTCCCACCCACCCTCTCGTGAACTCGTTTTCAACCCCTAGTATTTTCTACCCACTAAACTACGACCATTTGGTTTCATTGAAACACTCGACTATCGGAACGAATGTCACCGGCGCGAGGGAAATTGTTTCGAATCATTACAAATACAATAATAATTTCTGCAAATTTTCATTAAAAAGCGTTTGTCTATATCATAACGTCTCTTGCATTCCAATGAAAGTTGATTTTAATACAAATTCTGAAAAGTTAATGAAAACCTTTTCGATAAAAAAATGTTATCGAGGTAACAAACGCGACAGAAGAAGTTTCTTTATATTTCGAATAAAATAAAGACTTTTAAAGGACAGAAGGATAGAATTACAATAAACACATCTGAAATATTTATTACTTTTTGAGTTTCGAATCTCTGTAAAAAATATTATTTATGTAAACTAAAATTATTTGCGGTGACATTTGACAGAAGTTAATTTTGATTCCAATGAAAAGGGTCGCCGTTCTGCTTATAAATGAACACACGGACAATCTGGTGTATGCAATTTGCGAATGTTAGTACACAATGTTATTATAACGGTTAACGTTATTGTTATTGTTATCGTGGTTCCTGTAATACCTAAATTAATATCACGAAATCAAAATTTGTTTGAAGCTATAATGTACACAATTTTAATATCATGTTAAACATTCTCGTAATGATTACACTGCCTCTGTCCTTAAAAAGACTTCCAGGTATTAAAATTTGTTTAATCATACCGATATTACAAAATAGCGTAAAAGCAAGGTTTCGTACGGTGGATGGAAGGATATTTAAAGAAATCCTTTTAAAATTTTGCAAATGAGAGCAAGAAAAATAGTTGATAATTCAATTTAAATTGTAATCTCCCTATACGGCCCGCTGGAGGGTTAACAAAAATCGTTTTCGATAAATATGGGAATAAAAAAGAAGAAATTGCGCCATCGGCGAAGAGCGGTGGTATCGGAACATCGGAAGGCCGAGAGCAACCCTTCTTTCCGATCAGGCCGTTGAAATCACCAATACTTCCGATACCTGATACAGCGCATCACGTCCTCGTGGGCAAAGCACTAGAAGGGGGATGCGTACAGATGGTGGGGGTTAGCCACCCTCGAGTTCCTGTGGCTGGTTTGCAGACGGAACCGCGCCGCGGCGCCACCATACGGTCTGCACGGTTCACGTCCCTTGCCGCCTCGACGCTGAACTTTTGTCTGCGCCCGTCAGTCTCGGAACCGTGGCAGACGGTTTGCTTTCGCTGTTTGCGACCTATCGTTCATCCGCAAAACGCTTTTCACGAACGCGGTTTCGAACCATCGGATCCAGCGGCGGCGTTAACGTTGATTTCTCGCGAGACAGGGCGGACAGCGAACGGATGACGTACGGACAATACTTGTCCAGAGGCGGAAAAGTGCGTGGCTGGAGGGATGACTGCGAGGGCTGCAAGAGCCGAGCGTTCAAGTTAGTCTCGGCCAGAACACAGGCCCAGTAGGATCTACGTGCACGCACTGAGGCCGCGTACGGTGCGTGGACCAAAGAAGACCCCAGGTGGACCACCTTTGTCGCGATCGCGAGTTTCAAGTGCTAAACGAGCAGGCTGCCTCGAGTGCCCAGGTGATTTGTTTGTGCTTTGCGTTCAATGTGACACTGTGTTCTCCCCGGAAGATAGCCAAGTACCAACCTTCTCTCCCTCGGGACCTGACTCCGGCTGTCCCGCGGGCACGGGCGCACCGCATCCTCGTTCACGCGCACGCACGTGCAGCCGTGCCCCTCGGATTATCTGAAAACCGAAACGCGAACGGCTCGAACGTGACCATCGGACGGATTCCTGATCGTCGCGCGGTCGACTCTATCTCAGACCCGGGTCAACCAACTCTGCGCCACGACACAGACAGAGAAAATAAAAGGAACTCGAGAACACGACTGATAGCGCCTAGCTGACTACTTGAATCTAGCCAACGCTGATTAAGTCCTAAGAAACTGCGATGCTGCTAGCTACTGAAAATAGCACGGATACGAAATGTTGTTTTCGATATCCGTTAGGCCTCCCTTTTGCACTCTGACAGTTTGTCACTCGACTTTAAGGATGCGCTCTGACATCGAAACAGACCTTCGCGGAATCTAGGATTCGTAATTTCATTCAGCAAACTTTATCCTTACTTCTTATACGTTTACTTTTGATTATTTATCGATAGAAGGTGGATGTTCTGCAACCAATACAGTCACTTTAACCCCCAATAACGATGTTATAATCGTATACAACATTTAGAACAAAATGACCCCATGATCCTAGTGCAAGGATTAAGCCATGAAGTGAGAGTGTTACTTTTGTTTAACAACTCAAATTCGAGCATGTTTTATTGTTACTGAATTTTTTATCAATTTCGTGCCGATACTTTAAAGCAACATTCAACACACAGTGTGAAACTTCACGAAGTAATTAGTGGCCGGTATAAAACTTCTTACAAACAAAATAAGCTTCAAATTATTTTGATAAGTTGCTGACAGAATCATTTTTAAAAACACCGGTCGTCAAAGTGTTGACTTCGAAATTCTGTTTGGAATGATTCCCCTTCGATAATCCGTGCGTGGATATTTTGTTCTCAATTTTTTTATTTGAATTTGCCATTTTTTAAAAATATTTTTATCGAGAGATTTCCCGAGATTGACATACGTTTTAACAGTTTTGTTTGTTCAACAAACTTTAATCCCATTCAGTGTGATATCGACAATTTAGTTAAAAAAAAAACATTTTTCTTAAAAACTGAGTGGTTCGAATGTTAAGGTCTCACACTCAAAAATCTTCCCCAACTTTTCCAAATCAAAACGATCTTCTAAAGTGACCTGTGCAAGCAGTCAAGTCAAGTGCCTAAAAAAAGCATTTCTGTCCCAAAAATTCAGTGATCTAAATATGACAATTTCGTTCTCGAATCACTTTCGATTAAAAACATTCTGTTAACGGAACAGTTTCTAAAAACCAAACCAGAAATACTTGCAAAAAATACAGAATTCTACATCCGAATTAAAAACTAAGCCAAGGTCCTTAGACGATTCGAAATATGACAGAAGTGGTCTAAGAAAAATTGTTCGAGTGTAGCAACCCCGTGGCTTATCTTATCCAGGCAAGAGAGAGAGAGAGAGAGAGAAAAAAGAGAGCTCAGGGGTCTCTGATGTCCCTGAGTTCGGATCTTGAACTTAGCAGTGCTGCGCATCCTTAGCCGGAAGATATTGTTACAATCGCCCTCGAATAGCGTCGCGTTGCTTCCCTAAGGGGGTCGCGAGGGGTCTGTCCGTTTTATCGTCCACCGGCGTAATATCGAGTAGCGTGTGACCATCCGAAGAAAGTGAATCCCGCTGCTGCCACCAGCGAAATTCCACGACCCGGCTCGTCACCACGTCCTTCTGAAAGCTGTCTGATTCTCGGCCAGTCGATCGGAACGCTGTCCTGTTTCCAGGAACTTCCGTCACATGGAAGGAACTTTCGACAGTGCGTCGAGAACGAACCGAGGGACACCGCGTTCCTCATCGTTTGTCACTCGAATGTGAAGTGAATCTCGTCTCCGAACCATGGTGAACATTGTGAACATTTATGACCGGTACTTCGTCCAGTCGTTGAAGGTAAAGGACTATTGTTCTGGAATTTAGGTTCCAATCTCGATCATTTTTCCTCGAATTTTGAGAGGCTCCTGAAAATTGGGTAAATGCCCTCCAATCTGAATTGCAATGTCACATTTTTTTTATTAGATTCGGGTAACTTTGCAAAAATTAGGGACTTCTCGATGGACGTGTCTTCACTAATTTGCTAGGAGTAAGGGATTATGGTTTGTCGAAGGAAGGTTCTTTTTGTAGATTTCCCGATAATTTTTAAAAAAGTGACTAAGAGCCTAGAATTATGATCATAATTGTAATTTTCCTAATCTTCCATCGAATTCGCGGGAACACTTAGGGTTCTTGGATTTCTTCGTTCAGTTTTGCGATTTTGCGCATTTTGCACACCGAAAGTGTTGAAGACCCAGTTGTCAGAAAGATACCTGAGTTTCTGTCCTAATCGTAATCGAATATGAACAATGCTGAGACTTTATTTTCAATAAAAATTTGGTGGGGGTTGAGGCGTGTAGGAAAAAGAGTCACAAACAAATCAACTTCTCTTCCGTCATACGCAATAAAAAATTTACTGTTCTTCGATTTTATAACATGTTTCAAATATAACTCAACAATTTTATCATTCTACATCTTTAAAAATCGTTTAATTTAACTTCGACCCCCTTTTCGCTGAAAAATCACTGCACACTTTATCTCGAATCATACATTTTTAAGCTCTTTCAATTTTTTAAAACTTTATTCATTTGATACGGTACTATACGACATTTCCCATCGATTTTCCACCTTCTAGAATTCAAGAAAAGATTGCAAACATTTCTTCACTCGACTTTCAACTTTCTTCAAACACTGATTCGAATTCTTCCTTACTCGAAAGACCAAATTTACAAAACTCTGCTCTCAAACACAAGTTCGTCGTTACTGTTGTTCATTA
Organism: Anthidium xuezhongi; assembly: GCA_022405125.1. NCBI lineage: Eukaryota > Metazoa > Arthropoda > Insecta > Hymenoptera > Megachilidae > Anthidium > Anthidium xuezhongi. The sequence continues at coordinate 3,657,138 of CM039637.1, forward strand.
GCTCAATTCTCAGTTTTCTGAACTCGTCTACAGTTGCTAAGTTTGAAAAAAATTGTCACACCATGCTCTTCGCTTCCAAAGAAAACGAAGGTTCTTCTTTAACTTCGCTCTCGATCCTAATTCGTCGTTCTTGAAGACATTCGTGCACTCGATGTTTAGCAAAAATAGAATGAATTTTCGTAATTTTTCGGAAAACCGTACGATTTCGTAGCAGAGAAATGCCACGGGACGTAATTGTCGTCGCGTCCCGGATCATCGGCGCTGGGATCATTAGGAGATATAGTAGGAACAATGCGTGGCGGCGAAGACGAAGCCGCGATGGTGATATGCAGGCGCGTGTACGCGCACACCGGCTTCCCCGTTGACAAACTAATCCCCAACGTTATATCGGGTGATCGTAAAGCACCCGCTGACACGCTAACTGCCCGTAGTATTTTCGTGGGCGGCTTGCGGACGAAATTTCGCGCGGGTACACGCTTCGAACTTTCCGTTTACTCTTTGGCGAACATTTCATACCTCCGTCACCCGTTCCACTACCGTTGTCATCGAACAGAATTATCATCGACATATTTACTGTCGAATTAAATTTCATGTAGTTACAATGTTTTTCTTCGTTTCCTAATAAATTGGATATGTCGCTGGGTAAACAAACACGATATAATCCTAATTACTCACGACGCGATTGTTTCATTTTCTAATTTAAATGTATCACTTCGAACGCCGCTGTGGTATACACATGGGGGAAAATGGGTTAGGTTTCGCTTCGAAATATACTACTAGGAATTTTATATATCACGGTCAGTGAATGCTAGTGTATTTACATTTCAAGTGGTAAGATGCTGAAGTTCTAGCATTATTTTCTATTAAATCAGATTTATTTGATTTAGACACGCAACCAACCCTCCAGAAAATGTAACAGAATTTTCTTCACTCTCAATTTCATCTGAATTCTTGACGGATTCAGGTAGCTGCATCGTAAGCAAACCTTTAATAGCAGGTTAAAGCAATCTTTAAGTAATTATTATTTATCGTCAAAAAGTTTATTTTGATTAATCTGTACTCTGCAACATCTCCAAGCTTTATAATTCCCATAAAAAAAATAAACAATTGGAATTTGAGAACATATGACAAATATCACAAAAGTACCAATCTACTTGAAAATGACAATAGTTAACGATGTTACAAATACGTGAACTAGGACCACAATTAACATCAATTCGCAAAATCACAATTTGTTTATCCGCTGTACCTAAGACATACCGCCAACTTAAATAGACACATACAGGGTGTCCCATAAATGCATATTCATACTGTAGCCCGAAATATGTGCCATATACTTCAGTTCTTCAGTTATACATAATTTACCAAAGAATTTTAAGAGCACAACCTCGATATTTAAATTAGAATTTCAATATTTAACATCCACTGCATACATTTTAATCAGAAAGAACGGCATGAAGTATGCAAATTAGTATCCGAGTGATTACTTGTATTGTACAGGAACCGTATTGTGCAAAACCAGAACAATTCGATCGAACTATTCGTGTTATACGAGATAATGTCAAACGGAAACCGCGTTACAGGAGAGCCCTGGCAATTTTTACACGGTGTAACAAATTCACGGCATTTCCATCAAAACAAAGGAATATTAAAAATTTGATCGTGAAACCTACCGTTTATTTTATAATTACAGACCGACAGCCGCTATAACATTAAAATTCTCAAAAATTTGCAATTCGACTCAGCTAGAACGTTAGAACGCCCTCGTGTTTTTTAAATATTTAAAAATAATCTCGAAGACTCATACGAAAAGAACCACAGAAGAGGTACAGGTGTCATCGTCCTAAAGAAAGTCCACGGATTCATGATAGCGAAACCTTTCAACCATTCATTAACCCCCCGCATTCGTACAGACTGTTTGCCGAAAGGTTTAATTATTCTTCCGAAAATATTTCGAACCGTCAAGGCAACTGATCTAAGGAGGGTAGTTATAGTTGATCGATCAAAGGGCAATAGCAACAAGTTAACACGACGGTGGTGGTGGTGGTAGTAGCTGGCGTGAATCGAGTTACAGTTGTTTTCGTTTCCGCGTCAACAGCGACTATCATCCACCGGCGATGATTAACTCGTGCAACCGTTGAACGCCGCGGAAATTAAAGTTGCATTATCCAGCACCCGGCTTCGGTTAACTCGGCTGTCACGAAGTGTGCTTAACACAGTAACAAGGATTAACGCGTTCATCGGAAGCGGTTTACGAGAATCAAGGGGCGTCGCTTCGACGACGCCTTTGATCCTTCCGATTCGCGACGACTTTCTTCACCCCTCTGTCCTACGCCGTGACAACCCCCCGTTGAACGTTTTCAAAACTTTTTCCAAAGAAAAATTATTGCCCGTGTACAAAAGCTTCCATCACCTAAGAACGCCAATACAATTATATAGGCGATCAGGAAATTGATCCTCAACAACAATCATGGACATCAGATTATCTCAAAGTTATCTAAAATTAATTTTTAACCAAGTTCCATGCAAGAGTTTGCTCAAATTGAATGAAAATTTACATTTATTTTCCATACTACAATTCTAATACAGTTTGAATTCTGGCACTTAATTCTATAGGCACACATCTAAAGACAGGACCCTAATTGCTATCAGAACAAAAATGTAACTTCCGAACCGAAATGGCTTTCAACGGAGGAAATAGAGTCGACCGTGCAAAAAGGCGGGCTGCCGTGTTTGTGTACGTGAATTTTCCTCGATTTCCGTATTTGCAGCTGAGAAATAATGAAAATTATATATAATTCGATTGAAGTTACTTTGAACTTCGGGAGGAGAACACAGTTCAAACGATCGACCCTTCCCGCTTCCGAAAACTTCCAAGACGAGAAGCTGCAAAACTAATTTCCATTGGTTCAAAAACTATAGAAACTATTACGAACCTGTATTCGTCCAATTATGTTATTGTTAAAACTCATATATTATCGTATGACGTAATGAAATAATTGAAAAAAAAAAAAAAAAAAAATGAAAAAGCAAAAATGTTTAATATTCCTTATGAATGAACTGTCGATATGTCACCCATTTTCGCAGCGCTCGTCGAGCAACAGCGGAAGGGTCGAAAGAAAAACAAAAATGGAAGTCAGAGCGTTGGTGTGGTGCTGCGTTTTCAAAAAAAGAAAAAAGGACAGCCCGTCGCGTCAGTAACCCTTTGCAGGCTCGATCGCACCTTGTTCTCCTTCCAAACGTCTTAAAATCGTAACGGCGCTCGCAACAAAGGCTGCTCGCAGTCACCAACGAGCAATCGAAGGGTTACTGTCTGCGGGGCGAACGAGAGGGGGGGGGGGGGGTGAAAATAAGAAATATAGATACAAAGAGGAGGGAGACGCCGGGAGAAAAAGAAGAAGGGAACCGACGATCGGCAGGGGTTGGAGAAAAGGGCGGTCGGGGAGCTGAAAATATGAGATCCGTTCTGGTAGGGACCACCTAGCCAGCCTCCGGTCCTTTCCGTGGCGTCTCCCTTCTCAGCGCAGCTTGTCCCCACCGCACCGACGCTCTCCTCTGAATCAAACAGCCGCCAGGAGGAGTGGGGGGTGCAGGAGTTACGCGATTGGTCGACCAGGGGGCCGGCCGGCCCCCTCCACCGCAACTAGTCACCGCCCACTCCCCACTGGCGCCTCTGCGCCTCCTCCAGACATCGCATCGGTCGTTCGGTAGCTCTTAGTTTCAGGTTAGGAGCCTGCTAGGACGGGTCTCGTACTCTCTTGCTGAGGTCAGCCGAGCCGAATGTAGCCGAAACGAGACGAGGCGAGGGCGAGAAACGAAGCAAAAGTGAAGTGTGACCGCGTGCAGTGCGTGTATTCTCTTGCCGCCGCGAGTGTTTGGTGCGATGCTAGAACCACGGGCGACCTGACGAAACGTCCTGAGGATCATTCAGGACAAGGTCTAGGTGTCTTAGGGTGGGGGGGCTGGGGGGGGACGCGAAGAGCCAAATCATCGATGACTTTGGTGAACTCAGGACAACGTGGTAATTCGTGTGACGGTGGGACTAGTGTGTTGTGGTGAAAGAGTCCAGTGTTGCCTTAGGACAGTGTCCGGGACCAAGGAACAGGAAGAGACGGTAGCAACGGGCCCGCCGGCCGAGGCGTGTGCCCCGGGTGCCCGCGTCGACGACGGCAAACGAAGAGGAACGGTTTTGGGCCCGGCGGTGAAGCTCGAAGCCGTCAAAGTGGCTTCGTCACTGGGCCTCCAGGGGCCTTCAGCGCCGATCGGGGCCCAATTACTGGCTACTGGCGGTTCGGAGGATGCACCGTCTTTATATCACGCGAATCTGCTAGCCAGCAGCAACGCGTCCGTGCTCCAGCAGCCTGTTCTAGCCAGCCTGAACACGCCTGCACTGGCCAGCATGCAGGCCTCTGCGGAGGCCAACTCGCTGGACATTCAGGCCATGCAATCCATGGACTGGCTGTTCAAGAAGGAGCGTATATACCTGCTGGCGCAATTCTGGCAACAGGTAAGTGATCATCGACCACAAGACCTGCGTCTCCTAACACAGTGCTGTCCAATTGTGAAGTGACTGGATTAGGTGTTCGTCCCTGTTAACGTTATCATTCCGTGGCAAAAATTGTGAAATCCAGAAACACCAGGGCATCTGACAGACAACGTCTCTACTGTCCAACAGTTTGTCCTCCTGGCAGTGTCGTAGGACGAGATTGTGAAGTGGCTAGGTTAGGTGTCGTCCTTCTTCGATAACCTTATCATTTCGTGGTTAATTGTGAAGCCCTGAAATGTCAGGGCGTCTAATCCAAGAACCTGCCCTCGTGACAGAATGTGAAGTGAGTAGGCTAGGTGGTTTCTTCCGATTGTTTCGCCACTTCGTGAAAGATTATGGTACCCTGAAACTATCAGGGCGTCTCGTGGACGGGTCTGTTCTTAGATTCGTGACCCTGCACCCTCGTCGTAATAGCAAGTGGGACACTTGTAGCTTCCGGAACTGGTGGAGCATGGATAGCTGTGACTGTGATCTATACGCTAAAAAGTGAGACGAGGTGTCGTCTAGATGTCCAAACCAGTGCTGTGAAGATTGTTAAATTCCCGAATTCAATTACGCTCATGAGTCTTTTGATAGGTAATTGCTGGTCAGGTTCGCTCTGGGCCACTTGGCCGACCCTGAGTTTCAACGAGGGTGCGAGGGTGGCGAAGTTTCCCCGACACTTGCTGTTCCTAGATAGTTGGACGATTTAAGGGAAGGCTTGACCGACTTGCCCCAATGTGACCCATATACAGTGGTTGACAACCTTGCGCTCTTACCGCGAAAATGATCCAAATGTTAGACAGAAGGCTATAGGACGGTTAGTTCGTGAGATTGTCGTGATCAGTTTTCTTTGTGATAAGTAAATACGAATTGATTTTTCGGAAAGTGATAAAAATCGGTGGTTAGCATTGATTTAATCCGTCCCGATATTTTCTCAATATATAATGAGCCAATTTCGATGAAAGAGGTGAACTTTTTCAATTACCTATTCTTGGAACGTACGATTCTAGTTTTAAAAGTAAACTACATTGCATAGATAAGAAACATTCATTATTAATAAGCTACATGCCGTAAGTTACCGGTGGCTGGCATCACAGTAAATTTTTCACCTTAATGTGATTCAAAGCTAATAAATGTTTAAAAAGATTTCGAAAGTTAGTGTGTTAAACATATCGAACAATAATTAACTGTTAGCCTAAAATTACAGTTACACTTTGATGATCTTAATAAGGCATTCAGCGACTTCAATAATGTTTATAAAACGTATAACACTTCTTACATACTTTGTTAAGATCCATTATTTTCAAACACCTTTGAAGTAACGTAATACATGTATCAACTTGAAATTCCCATATTTCCGACGAGGAAAATTTTGAAATGTTTAAGCTAATCTTATAACATGAAATGCAGTTGTTTGTTTACCCGCGATTTAGTGTGAAAATACGCGGCCTAAATGTGACAGGTCTGCATTTCTTCTAATGTTTCCTGACTTTGTACATTTCACACGACACGTAAAGTCAGGAATTATGATAACAAAATTGTTTACGATTAAAAAACGTGGTTTCCAACGACATACGATATTTATAAAGCAAACCATCGATAGTTACCGACGGTTTGTTGTCTAATTATCGATCACCTCCACCAGTTCGAAGTTTACAGTACTTAGAATTGCTGAAAATTCGAATTTTAAGAGAAGTCAAATAAATCGATATTTACAAAAAAATATTCAAATTAACATACACCATTTAGAAATTTATTAATCGAAATTATTATCGAATTATTATCGAATTATTAATCAAAATAATTGACAAAATATACTTTTGATGTTAGTTCTTATTTACATTTTTATTCTTGATTAAATATGTTTCTAGTACTAATGCGAGTATTAGTTTTCCGAAGACGTATATATACGAAAGGGGTTGAAGGTATTTCAGAAGCAAACCTATCCGGTTCTAACGCAGAGTGGAACCTGATAACAACGTGTAAACTTTTGATTATGACTTGACCGGGTCGGGGACCATTAAATGCCGCATAGTTTCATAATTATGTCTATTGATTAGGGCGAGGGTTAATGACACCGGAACGTGGCCCGTAGCGCCGGGAAACGGAAGATCCATCGGCTCGAATTTCCGGCCCTGTTCCTACGGGCTGCCACCATTGACCAGTGAAAATTCTCAACTTCGAAGTTTCGCGAATTTTAAACAATTTTAATACAACAAAGATCAAGAATATCGGGTGTTCCAATAACGTGTTACTGCATAAATCTACAGACAGAATTTTCAAATTTTAGACGGTAAATAAAAAATTTATGGATCACACTATTAAATATTAAAAGTCTTATTTATTTTTAGAATAGAATAAATACAATCTAGCTCTAAGGTTCAGAAATACCGACTACTCTGTTGTGGATAAGATGAACCTCTTTCACTGCACATAAAAAACGAAAGAAAGAAAAAAATGTTATACCTGCGATATCCAGGTGTTCAAAGTATTTTGTTCAACGCGAGTATGAGTAGATGTGAAAATATTCAAAAAATGGGGATCTAGAACGATTCTGACATACTCCAACAGGAAAGTGATAAATTCTTGAACGTTAACGTTAACGTGGGTACCCGTTATTAACACAAGAATTAATAATAACAGATTGGACAGTCGGTAATTTGCAATTGTATTGGTTATCTTATCATCAACACCAGCACCATCTTACTTCCTTACGATCGATTCTTACGTTTGATTTTAAAATCCAAATTTCGTGTACGTTTTATTGGGACACACTGTACGTTGTTTTGTATGGCAAATGTTGCGAATAATTCAGTCGTATCGTAATCACGATAAAGCAGTAACTGCAGAATGCTCGAGAGGATCGATGAAGCGTGTATAACCCGCTGACACGTTTCGGTGGAAAGTGAAAACGCCGAATGCCAGGCAACTAATCCGCGTGTGCCGTCGTTAAACGGTCGAGCGACGTTTTCATTTTCTAATATCAAGTATTATCCTTTCGTGAATCGAACGGCAACACCGAGCGCTTCTTTGATTGACGGTTAGGCAAATTTTCGCGTAGCTCCTTTAAAGAATTGACGGTAAGGCAAAACGTTCGTCGTAAAGTCCTTACAAAATGGGAACGGCGTTTTAAGGATCGCCACGTAACAATAAAGTTGAGCAATTATTTGTGAAATCAGGGCACACCGAAGGTCAGACAAAATTTCGATTCTTTACAAGGTTACTCTGTACGTTTCGAAACTAGTGTTTGAAGGAAACGTTGAGATTCAAAATCAAGGGCCGAGCAAGACTGCGCCTCGTTTCTACCAATTTCTTTGCTCTTTCTCGTAATAATTTGTTAAGAAATCATCCGCACTCTACTTTCGTTGGTGCAAAAGGGGCAAGGAACTGTTTGACCTAAGCGAACCTAGAAAGTCACATAATAGACGCGGATGTAATCTCGTAGTCGATCGACGACGAATCCAGGATCGACGGGCTCGTTAAGGAATTCCAGATTGTCAGTCAGGCAAAAATATGCCCGTCTGGATGGGACTGATTTATTTTGAAGCCAAAAGCGAGGTCGCGCTGTACGTTTCTGGACTTTTAAACCGCGACCAAATTGTGATTCACGAAGATACACCGGAAAATTCATTAGCGAAGGGGACGGGGAGGGAGGGGGCAGGTGTTAGATATTATTTAAACAACTTTCGGTGATCAAATAATAATTAATTCGTACGGTGTAAAAATTATTCGTCGTGCCGGAACAATTTTGTTTTATTCGAATGAAAATTTTGAGAGGAGACAGTCGCGTCCGATCACGTTTTCCACGGAGCGGTCGTGCGCGTGGAACGAGACCACGAAGCGTACTCCCAATTAGGAGCGTGTCGACCGTGAATGGACAAAAGTTTTGCCATGACTCGCTTCCCCTCCCCGCTGTCCCGCACCCTGCTTCTTACGAGTGATCCCCCTCCTCTCCAGGAACCACGCGATTCGACAGCCAGTAGGGGGATCCCCAACGCGGTTCCCGAGATTCCCGTGCGGCGGCGACACTTGCCGAGACGCGGACACAAAGCCAAAGAGACGTGAGTCACGCGTGCTCGCAGCCGGTGAGAAGAGCAACCGCTTCGTAGACGCTTGATGAACTTTCGTTCGAACAACATTACTGTCTCGCAAGTTTGCGACCTGTCAAATGCAAAATTCGAGGTGTCGCAGCACTTTCAGACTATACGGGATCACAGATTCAACCTAACCGTAAATTAAGGTTTTTGAACACAGTTTGTGGATCTCTCATGTATACCACAGGAGACTGAAGGCATTTTTAATAATAGGTCTGTAAGGCAAATTCAATAGATCGTAACAAATGACGAATACAGTACTGTAACTTCCAAAGTTACAGTTCCATTAATGAATAGCAATAACAATTAGTAGTTTAATATATTCCTCGAAATTAAAATCCCCGATGCAGGATGGCTGGTCACTGCCTGTTCCGTGTATAGCACTGCGGTACCAAAGTCAGTAGGCAATTGGTAGACAGGAGAGAAACGGGCCATAGGAGGGAAATGATTAGCGTATTACACTGACACGAGAAACTGTATCGCGCAGCGTGTCGGCCTCGAAATAGAACATAGAGGGTTATTTCGGATGCATCGTCTCGTTGGTCTAGTCCAGGACTGGTGTAGACCTCCGAGGTTCAGCGGTTTTACGAGCTACCGGCAGGCAACACGACTCGTCTGGCCGGTGACTAGCGGAGAAACACAGGTGCACCCAGCACCCCGGTGTATGTTTGTCTTATTAAAACGACATAACGAGTGTCGAACATCACGAGAACTCATTCACTTCTAAAGAACAGGGCATGGGTCTACCATGGTCGATCATTAAGGATCACATCTTGCAGATTTCTTCATCACCCGTACCCATTTCTCTAAACGAACTGTGAAAATTCTAATTTCCACTTTAAGACTCGGGGTACCGGATTTCAAATTACCTTTGTCACAAACATAGGCAATAATAAACGTTATGCAATTAAGGTGAGCTCTTTAAATTTCTTTCTCACAAAACTGAACGTAAGGTTGGAAACTAAGGGAGCTATCTTCAGAAATCGAGAATGGCGGATGATCCTCAGGGTTCGTTGATCCATCCTCAGAAAAATAAAAGGAAGGCTCGTTCTTCGAGCAAGCTGTCACGATCACAACGAGACGTTATTAATTTCCATGGTCGTCATTTCTGAAATCGGCGGTTTAACTGGCGTAGCCGGTGAATCTCTCTCCCGCCAAACAGTGATTCACCCACAACTCTAAAAATATCGGGATACACGCATTGCGAAACGCGAGTCTCGTGCACGGGCCTTAATGAGCGTTTCCGAGAATCATTGCAGCCGTTCACCTGCGCTGGAAAAATAAGGAAACTCTTCGCGAACCACGGAAAACTCGATACTCATTTTCACCCTCTGATGCAGGAATCAATAAACGTTTTCGTTTGCCAACAGGCTGCAATAATTTTAACAATTACTGTTCAACGTTTCAGTACATGGAATCCTCGTGAATTTCATCCTGACGAAATTGAAAAAAAATGTAATGCTGGCATTTGAAAGATGGATTCTATTGTGTATTCAATGAAAGGCTGCGATTTCACCTACTTCCACAAATCCACTGGAAGTTTCGTACCTCGCCAGGCACCCCGTTTAATTATTACGCGTAACCCCATCGTAGGGTGCGAGCTCGAGGGTCACCGACTACGTGTCGCTAATTTCAACGCATGAATCGCAAATTGGCACGTGTGTGCGTGCAACAGATGCGCCAGCCACGCGAACGTACCACCATGGTTCGGAAATATTTGGCAGGACAATCTTCCACCCCCTGCCCGAAAGCCAGCTATTGTACTCCACATTCTCTGGGACGAAAAATCGAAAATCGAGCATCGCTAGATTTTTCCTCCGTTATTTTCTCGGGGACATTATTTCGATACCACAATACTTTACTCTGACTGCTACAGTTACCGTTGCTACCTCAATTTTTTTTTTTGTTTTTTTAGCAAAATAACGAAACTTTTCTTGATTTTGAGCAAAATTGAGATTCGCGAGAATACCGTAACCGAAGTAAAAATCGAAGGAAATCGTAATTCCCTGAAATCGAAGTTTATTTAGTCCGGGTTTACGGCTCACTCCGGATTCACTTAAACTCGAATCGCCGCAGGAATCGCAGCGATGTCGTCCCATGCGATTTGGAATTTTGGAACGGTTCCAAGCGACCTTTGAATAGTCTTCGAAGGCAAGGAACCGGCGTAGGGTGCAGGAGAGGGGGTGGGGGGGGGGGGAAGGTGAACGTTAGCGATCGGAGACCGGCCCGCGGAAAAATTTACGACGACAATAAACTTCGTCCACTGTGCGGAGAACAGGATTATAAAAAACAAAAAGAAGAACGAAGAAGAAGAAAGAGGAAACCGACGAATTGCACGAAGAGAACGCCGCGTAATTATCCAAAACGTTTATCAAATACTTTTGCATCGAAAATCAAAAGAAATCTGATATCACGTTATAACGATACTATTTGTGAGTCACGCTAAGAAAATTCATAGAAATCGCATCGAAAGTGCTGAGAATTCGGTTGAACCGTTGAGTGATTTAAATGACCCCGTTGGTGGCGACGATGTCGTTCCCTTTGTCATCGACGATGACCAATGCCGATGACGTGTAATTCAGCCGGGCGTCGCAGGGCGTCGCGAGGGTGGCACCACGTCTGCGTTGTTGCACAGCATCGTTCGCCGCCGACGCAAGCGCGCGAGATGCACGCACGAATTTATGTTCGACATGTGCGATTACTGCATCCGTGGCTACGTCGCGCGATTACAACCGAGCCGGAGGAGGAAGGAAGAAGAGAGAAAGGACCCAGGGCGGCCGACAAGCGCGAACAATTGCCACAGAATTATAATACGCGCGATACTGTTATAATCGGCAAATGTCTTAAGAACGCTATCGTTCGAAAGTACGCGGACGCCTACCAGGTGAAAAACCTGGCTTCAGGATGAATTTACGTTGACTACGTGGGCAGGCTAGTAACTCTTGTCAGTGCACAGGCGGGAGGGAGCGTTTGGTAGGCTGATTTCATTCGCTGTTGTATATTTGCCTGGTGTAAATTCGGTCTTACGGCGATTGCCCAATTGTCAATATACCAAGAGCTGACTAACTGCTCTTGGGGCAACATTGTGCCCATGTCTGGTATGACAGAGCTGAGACAAAGATTTACAACCAACCCCTTGTCAGGAATAAATTGAAAAATCTATGCAGCGCAATCGATAAGTTCTTCAACTTCGATCCAGTTTTATGCGTCTCTCATTCGATCATTTAGTTTTTGATGCCGTCCCTTTGAATCCTTCACCGTTTTTTTTTTATTCCTTGCATTTTCCTTCGGGGGTCTGTCTGTCCCGCTCCCTCGCGGGCTCATTGTTGTCCCGCCTTTCTCGTTCGTACGTCGAATAACAGCTATTGAAAATCGTTGATTCATGAATAGTCATCGTATCGCCAATTAGCGGGTCGGATGAATATTCACGGGTGCGACCGACCGTCTATCGTTCACCTATACGCGCTTTGTCACGCGATAACACGCTACTCTCCGCATGCGGCCCGCCAACGGAGAAATAAATCAGAATGACGGATTAATCGGTTCGGTTGCCAGTTCGACGGACCCCGTGCTCGTACATGTTTCGATCGATGATTGCAAATAATCAGCGATGACGGTACCGGTTGGAAATGGAAGAAGGAAAACGCATTCCGTTGGTCGACTGCGTATCACCGAAGGAATATCACAATTTCTTACTCATCAGTTCGAGTACACGACTTGTTATGACTTTATTTTGACGTTTTCGATGTTTAATTTAGAGTATGTTAGAGGTATGCAAAAATATTCATTCGTACTTCCGTACTGCGAAGGTATTAACCATTCGTTTTTATGTTTAATCAACGCTTCGATTATTCTAAATTGCATATATTTCGAAAATAAATGGAAGGAAGCAAAGAAAAATGAAACTTCACTGACAAAACGAAGGGGGAGGGCTGGAAGTAAGTATCTGGAACGATGAAAGAGAAATAAATAGATATTCGTTGAATCAGTGGTAGCCAGTGTAGAATTCAGTTCCCGAAACGAACGTTCGGGCGGAAGAGCGTTTGATAAGCAGCCGGAAGTTGGTCGCAGGCAAACGCCCAGCTTTCCTCTCGGCTCCGATAGTGGTAAACGTGCAACCAACCAGCATCCCCCGATTCGTTTCGAGTCCACTTGTCAGCAGACTCAGTTTCGATCTATCAATCTCGAGAGGCTTCTCCGATCCTTTGACCTACGAAAGCAATCTTATCGATGCGCATACGATATATCTCGGAAATACATATGTATCTGCCCGTTCCACCCTGAACAGTCGAGAGGGTTTATATGCGATATTCGCTGAAGAGACCTTTTCAAGGATCTTCAGCTTCTCATATTTTGTATTCGATTTTAATTGTTCGATGACTGGCTGAAATGATATTTCTTTACCTTTGATTTTTCATTCTCGATAACGAGGCAGATACACACTTGCATAATATGGGGTACCCCAAGTAGTCCTCGAAAGAAAAATACTGAAAACTAGACAGTGAGAATATCTAGTGACCATTTTATAAACAATACAAAACAAATTAAAAACTGAAAGGTAATAACCGAAAAGTTTGAAAAGAATTTTCATACATTCTCGAGATGAAGAAGGCTCGTTTAAATTTTCTCGAAGTTCCAAGAGAATAACGTTTTCTGAGGTCCGAGTCAACCAATGACGCGATAACTGCCGCGGTTGATCGGTGTAATTTTCTCTCGGCGGGGACTTTCGATCAAATTATCTTATCGACGTTGTCCGCGTGTTTACACGGTACGTCGTTTCGCGCTCATCCGCGTGGTACATTGGTGAAAAAAAAAAAAAAATGTCGAAGGCACGAATAATTTATATCTTCGAGAAATCCTGTTAATTGTCAACGAAACGTTTTTTTCGTACGGCAACGTGTAGGTATTGTCGTGCAGAAAGACACCTCGCAAGGAACATGCAACTTTTTTAACACTGTCGTAAATCCTTGACATCGTAAAATACTTTTTGACGCCCGACGATGAAATTTTTCGGAACTTTTGTGCCGTACCCATCTAAAAATAGACACGGTCGTTTATTCCCTTCCGATCCCTGCATGTTAATTAAATGCTTAAATATTTCTATCGATACGCTAATCAACTTTCAATACGAAACCCTATCAACAGTCCTGATAAAAAACGCATATCATACAGGAGCAGTAGCGACCTGTAACGACGTGCATCTGCGCGCCGATCCGCGGGTCCGGTATCGCGAACCGACTCAAGAACTCTCGTTTTCCTTTCTTCGTCTTCTTCTCTCTTTTTTTTTCTAAATTGTATCTATTGGCTCGAAGCGATTGAAAGTAATTGAATGAAGCGGCCGGTTATTTACGAACGTTTAAGCGGAGCCAACTATCTGTCCATTCATTCGGTCTTGTCCCTTCATTCATTCATCATTCACTCTCGCCGGTGTACGGGCGCTGCATGTATAGCAGTAGTAAAGGCCCATTCAATTGATCGGTGATTGTCTAAATTATAAGATTGCCATACAATGGCTCTCATCTCGACCTATTGGGGTCTCGTTCGACCGTTGCGTCACCACTTTAGGACCGGATCGCACCGCCGCGACCACCGCGTTAAAAGAGCACCTACGAAATCGACCGATCCTCCTAATGAGGAAGAACACGCTCGTAAATCGATACAAGCTGATGCCCATTTCAAGGACGTTCCACGGGCAAGGGGTCTGCTCGATCTTCCCTCGGAGATCCGTTCATGGAAACCACTGGCATGGATACGGCGCACCAGGTCAGGATTAACCACCCGCTGCTAGGAAACGCGACAACCTACCGACACGTGGGAAATCTTATCAATCTGGTGCCGCTGTGACTTTTTACTCAGCTTATATTTTACCGATCTATGACCAAGACTTAGGAATACCTAGATTCGAGCATTCTAGCAAACGCTATTTGAATTATATCTCTACCAAATTGGCTATAAAAAAAATGAATTAAACCGTTTATTTTGACAACTATTCCATATGACAACGTCTTTGGGCCATAATGGAGAGACAGAACAGTCCTGAGCGTGGTGGCGCGCGCGCATGCACGCTAATCCCCGGAAACAGGCTTAATTACAGCCGCGTCCGAAACAGGATAATGGCCGAAGCGCGAATATGGCTGTCCCGTGTCTGGCTAACTAGCGCCGGCCTGGCAAATCGGTTTATCGTTTTCGTCGAAAAGTTCCTTCAATTCTAACCGAGAGTCTGTCTGCGACGAACTTCCGCGCATTAGGCACTTACGCATTACACCTGCACCATCACTACCACGCCGCCGTTGTCGCGGAAACTTGCGAAACGTTAATTAGCATTCGCGGCGCCGAACCAGGGCCCGGAAATGTACTGCGTGTAATTTAATTTTACGTTAGGTTCGTTGTTTTGGAAACGTGGCCACGCGGATCGAAATTCCTTAGTACCGCAAAAAAAGTATACCTGTATAGGAGTATATCAAGTCTCCAAGTGAAATTAGAATCAGGAACCAATCGTTTGTGATAAAATCAATATGCTGTAGCATAGATCGGAGATTATCAACGGTATCACGGTTGAAAAATCGGATTTCTTGGGAACTTAAAAGGGCATCGTCATGATAAAGAGAAAAAAAATTGATCGCAAACACCGTGCAATCACGTCACGGTACACCGAGTTTCTTCTTTCCTAGACAATAGCAGCTGCGGCACGTGATTCACGAATGTACGCGTCCATGGAAATTTATTGTGGCGTCGTGGGCACCGCGCTCGCTGAATTTACTGCAATCGGTAACAGTTAGCGGCGTGCAAAAGTCGCTGGAATATCAAACTTTCGTAATCGGTATAGCCATGCGTCACACAATTGTTACTTCATTTGGAACATCGTGCACCCGGTTGCCCGTGCTCATTGGCCAACATACTTTGTGGTTCAACTCTTTGAAAGCTTCAGATATTTGGTACCATTCAAAAACGTTTTGAAAAATACCTTAATCGTCGCATCGAGTGTCAGAAATATCACTGAGACAGCTCTGTTAAGTGTCCTTAAAATTATTTTAGTGATTTAATCCCTGGGTCAGCAGACACCGGATCAACCATAACCCAATCTACAAAGACACATCAAATGCACTTGGAATCTTAATTTGTGAGGGCGCAAGTTAACGCGTTGCCGCTTTTTTAAACAGCGACGATGGGATTTGATTTACAATCAAACATGAGTTATCTTTTAGTTGAGTTATCGTTTTGGAAACGCGTATATTCGTTCGAATTAAATTAGTTTCTATTCGATTGGTCTCAATGCAACGCTTCCGCAGAGAGTCACGCACACAGCGATGGGGGAGGGCCTACTTAAAGGCCCGTATGCAAGTGTATCCGTTTAGTACTCGCCTCTAGTGGCGCATCGTCGAACTAACCCTCTCTGCCTCTGTTACATGTGCATATATATACATATATACATATATATATATATAGATATGTATATACGCGTTCGTGTGGTTATTACCCACGCTGTACTTAGCGTACACTCAAAGACCGATGCACAGATAACTTGAGCGTGTAACATCGTAGAAACCCGAGTTACGCTGAGCATCGTTTTGCTTTACGACCGTTTACGTGCACTCGTAAGAATTTCCCCGCGCGGTGCGTGCCGTTGCACGTGCACGCTCAGCGTACGTACATACAAGTTCTTTTCCTTTTTCTCCTTTTTCAGGAACCTCGACGCTTCGTACATACTTTCGATCAGGCATGATCCTGTTCCCCATGGCTTATTAGGCTAACAAGGGGATCTTACTATGGGGTATACCTCGATCTATTTTATTTTCATGTGCATAGTACCGCCGGGTCTCCCGAGTAATCCGCCTTTTCAAGTACGGCTATTTATAGCCATTTTTGAGTAATTAACAATGGAAAATAATTTTCGTTTGGGGAAGTTGATAATACGTTGGCGTAGAGAAGCAGTGTAATACGAGACTTCAAATCTCGTGGAGATTAACTTCTTTTTATTTTTTCCCTATTCAATATATTATTAAAATAGGATTTTAACACAATATTACAATATAATGAAAGCCCATTTTGCCGATACTGATTTTGAAGTATTAATTCAAATGTAACGAAACTTGAAGAAATTAACGAATTCCTTTTTTTTTATAAATTAATATCACCCACAATTTAAATACATACCATTATTAATATTTTGTAATTATAATGATTTATACCAAAAATAAACAAGAAAAATTACTACACTCATTAAATTAATTCTATAACACCGAATTCCCCGTTTATTGGTAGTGAATAAGGTACTATCTACATAATGTAAGCATGGAATTCGCACAGTGATTAGCAAACTAATAATTATTGATTTTAAAAAATAGTTACTTTAGTTCGCAATATTAAATATCTGTTTTAATAATATATTAAATAGTGAAAAGTAGGTTATTTTTCATTGTTAATTACTCTAAAAGGACAAAAAATTTATACTTAAAAAGGCTGATTATTTAGAAGATCCGGCAAGTATCCCGGCGAGTATCCCATAGTAAGCTGTCCCCTTGTAAGTTAATTATCACATCGAACTGCGATGCCCAGTAACCTAAGAAAAGATTAGAGTGCCCGAGGGTGTACACTAACGATCATCGTAGGATCCTAAGGGAAATGATGATCGTCAGGATTTTATCACCTGGTAAAAGGCTTCATTACCGAGTTCCCCAGCTTTCATTAAAATGAATATTAATACAAATACATAATCTTCAGATACTAATATGAGTGGTGGAATATTTACCACTAAGAGCACCCTCTTTCCTAGGGAGACCTATGGTGCTCACCAATGTACACCAGAGATATTCCATAAAGCAGTCAGCGAGTAGTTGAGCTACTGTTTCAGCGAAAAAAAAACAGACGATGGGATCCCGTTAAGACAGCCGGATGCGGCTTGTTTTCGCGACGTTCTCGCGGCGCCGCTGGCCGCGCCGAAAGTGCAGAAAACCGTGGCCACGCGAAACTAGCGGTAACTCGGTATAATGTGATGCAGTAGCGGATACGTTGTTACAGTAATGCCTTCGAGTAAGCACACGCGTGTCGTGAGCGTCTCTTTTTCGAGCTGAAACAATGGCTCGGCGGGTCCCGTGGCTCGTTCGATGGCTTTGTAGGATGCGGGAGCAATTAAATACGCTCCAGCGTACACAGAAACGGTATAGGTGAAAAATAAATCGGCATCGAAGTTCACGGAACGGTCTGAATCTCGTGTGGGCAACTGGACATCCACCAAAAACTTTCTAGGTAGCAATCAGAAGGATTTAGAAGGTCTAGGGATTTTTACGGTAACAATACGGCGAGTCCTATAGGAACACCTTTACGCGGGGAGGGCAATTTAGTGCCGCCACGTAGAGAGCAACAAAGTTAACAGCTTGCAACCGGAAGCACGGTTCAGGTGTTACTTATATCCCTTATCAGGACTACTGGTCGTTGCGACCCCATGAGACGGTTTGTGGCTCATTGTCCACGTTCGAAACGAACGATGCAAGGCCGTATAAATATCGGGGCAGCATATCGCGTATGCATATCATTCGGTTCCCTGCGGCTACTCCTCTCTCTCTCTTTCTCCATCATTCTTTTCTTGGAGCACACCTAACTGCGAGATTCCAGCATTGAAACATTGAACTTTATTTATATAATTGTTTCTATCTATGACGATAATTTTGTTCAATGTACACGATTAAAGTTTGTCTTTCTTTCAACAATAATTAAGATTATAGGAATTTATTTCATAAGCATCTGTGAAGACAAGTTTCAAATTGTTCGAGAGAATCTCTTTGGATGTGACATGTTAGTTTCGAGTCCTGCAACGCGCATAACCTATAAACTGAGAGATTTATTCGTATCTGAACGAACAGTTAGTGATTCAGATCGTGGAAAGACAAAGAGCTGGGAAAAGTGGATGAAACTGGCATGGATTTCAAGGGTTATCACTCTGTCCATCTGTGGATCCCGCTAATTTCTCCGCACGCCTCGTGCTTCTTTCGTTCCCAACCTTATCATCATCGCTCTTTACGAGCGCATTTGCGTCGGCCCGGAACCGTTTCTGAGCCCGGCGTAAGGAGAACAGGAAGAAAGAAAGAGAGAGAGAGAGAGAGAGAGGCATGGAAACAAGAAGGAAAAGGAGGAAAAAAGAAACGAAAGCACCTCGAAGTGGGGGAACGTGCGAATGACGTTGCTTAATAACCCGTGTACTGATTCTTGGTATGCCTCTGTAAGTCGGATCACACACGCGCGCGCGCACAAACGCGGGTTAGGCTTCACCAAGACGTCTGGCGTCGGCGCATAATGCGACCAGCTGAAGCGTGCAATGCGCGCACGTAATTTCGTCGATTCTAATTGCGATGAGTTACAATTAGAAAGCGCGCTAATTGAAAGCGTTTCGCAATTCGCGATGGCGCAAAAGTTCGCGGATCTTTGCGAGCCGTATGATTTACGGACTCGACGTGAGATCCATCGTACCGAAGCCGTGCCTTCACTTCTATACACCAACCTGATTTATAAGAAATTCAACATATTCTTCTTCGAGAGACCCAAAATTGTCGGGTCTTGCAAACTACATTATCTGTTATTTCAGGAAAAAATAGCTAAACAAATACTTATCGGGTTGAAATTAATTTAGACGAACAACATTTTTCCTAATGTTAGTACAATAAAAATTAAATATAACCACCCTACACTTTTTGCAAGAAATAATGAGTCAGATGAACTTTCGAGTGATCGATCTTGTAATCGTATCAGCTCTTAAACGTTTCTAATTTAGATACGATGAAGAGTTTTAACGACGCGCAGCAGTGACTTTTGCTTCCGGGAGACGGCGTTGTTTTTCAGCTTCCGAAACGCATAAAATGAAAGAAGTGGCTACGATCCGAGGGGAAAGACAAGTGCCACAAGGAGACAAGAAAAAGAAAGAAGAGCCAGTGACGTTCGTCGAGCCCCCGAGAAAACGCCTCGCTCGAAATAACACACGGATGAGTATAACACGTGTGGTCGCATATTTTCAAATACGGATACAATGTCGTCGATGGCTGGGTCATAGCGGTGGATATTACTCGGCCAATGTGAATCAGACCGCTCGCTTCCGGTTGTAAACGACCCGCCTGGGGAGGACTTAACTAGACTCACCTTGGATGCGTGGCGAACACTCGCTCTAATTACCTATCACCTGAACCCATTGTCAGATTTAACGTTTCAATTCAACCGTTAATTGATTCGATCCACCGTGAAGATCTAAATAAATGAATCAGATAATTAGAAAGGTAAAGCTATCTGCCACATCAACGACCAAAAATTAGAACGACGTATGCAAAATCCACATTAAAAGTGAGTTATGAGCGAGTCTCCCTGTACCTAGTACACACGGTCGGACAAAAGAAAGGATCTATTAACCGATGCGAGTTGCAATTTTTTAACCAGTACCCGAGTCTCCTAAAATCACACCCTACCTACCTGGCAAGCAATTTAACTGATTTTTATGCCATCATGAGATTCAGAGATTCGGCCAATCGCAGCCCGTGAAGAGGTTGCCGCTTTTTCCCCTACGAAATAATAGGAGGCAAGGGAAAGGGGCAACGAGGGGTGGTCCCTTGGAAACGGACCTAATTCGAACAACACCCGATATTCAGATCGGCAGAAGGAGATCTATGTAAATCAAGCGTCAGACAGAAGAAGAGTGGCGTTGCGGGACAGAGGGGAACAAGAAGAATTGACCCAGAAACTGGTTCCAACTGAATAGCCCCCGCCCCACGATCGTACATATCGGCCCGTTCGCCTTTTACGTTTTGTGTTTTACGGGAACAGCTTTTGCAGTACGGTTTGACGGGCACATGCCCGTGTGAACCCCTGGAGCAATTTGACCCGCGACAAATCAGTTTCAGCCTGCATAACCTTCGATCGGAGAAGTGAAATTTGGCACCAATTTTTCAAGGAACCAACTTTCGAATCTTGAATTAAAATATTTGAAAAATTCACGGATCCGAAGGGAATCAAATGTATAATTTCAGCCCGGTCAGAAAACGGAACAGTTTTGGAGAAGCACCTTCTTCAGGGTACGGACACTTGCCTTTTCGTGAGCGTCGAGCTCACGCAGCAGCCTTTTCACGGAAAATGGGAAACGCGAGGGTGGATCACGTACCGGGTAGACTTAACCTACGCATCCGGTTACGAGAAAAAAAGAAAATAATAACAGGTACACGCGTGAGGGCGCCACCGCTGCGCAGCTGCTCGAAACTTCGTCCATGGAGAGACTAACTCGTTGTAAATCCAATTAGCGCCCGTGGCTTTGAAGTGGCTTTCCACACTTGAACTCCTCCGTGTCAAGGGCTTCACGGAAGTATTTCCTCCTTCCTTTTTTTTTTCACTTTGAATAATTTCCCTTTCGGTTCGACTCCTCGGCGACTTTCTTCGACGCATCTTTGCAGCCCCACGATTGTTCCTTTCTCTGTGGAAGTGGATGAATCGGGCTAACTCGAGGCGGAAAGCGAATTACGGTGGAATAATGGTCACACACAGAATTCGTACAACCTGTCCTGAATGAGCAGTTAAATTTCATGCGCTATGCGAACAACCTGACGTTAAGAGAAACAAATAATTCTAATTAACAAGTCCTATAAACTGAGGGACCGAAGGTGTCCGGAGGCTATAATAACCTTGTCCCGCAGGACACGTGTCCTAATAGTACGTCGCAGGTGGATAACGTGCTTAAGAATACTCTTAATAGCTTCTCACGGGTCTCGCTACCAAATGAACGTCTACCCATACAATGCCGGCATAATAGAAAAAACTGGCAGCGCAAGGTGGTATTTTCAAGCGTTTCGACGCTCTCGTAAACCACCTTGTGTCGACGTTTGTAAACGACGCGTGACATCCACGTAGAGTGCCATTGTCGTGTCCCAGGTTGAAACGTTGATAAAGAATTCCTCGAAAGATCGGCACACGGGTATTATTCAACGTTTAGAGGAGATATACACGCGATCGTGGGCCAGCAATGGCGGAGGTGCAGTCAGGCATAGATCCTGTCTGACCTCCGTGGCATAATCACGCGTCAGAATGCATCAGGCAGCCGCCCCCTCCGACCGCTCGCAGGCCACGTCCGTTCGCAGATGGTGTTTTAAACGCAGCCATGAACTTGAAGACGTTGCCTTGCTCTTCTCCCTTCTATGACTGACTAGTTGATTTCTCTGTCGCGTTTCAAGACGTGGGAATCACATTCCACGCCTCCCCTCCCGCCCTTCTTCATATTTGCGTAACACAAGTTGATCGAACATTGCAGATATATATGTTCCTAGTGATAAGCATCGATGCAGTTAGAATTTTGATCCCAGCTGAGCCAAAAGTATCCCTTGTTCAAGTATACCAAATTTTTCACCCTCTCTTCTGGAGAATTTATTAACTTTTACTTAAAGTATTGACCTTCCGAGGCAACAATCATTTATTATATTTTTTGAATCGTTGTAATAAAATGCTAGTAAGCCACCTTGATCGCTATCAAACTACTCAGACGACGATAAGGCGTTCGACATTCGTGGTGAAGAGCGACTGATTTAGTTCTGTCGGTTTTGGAGGGAAAGGGAAATAGTGGTTAGGTTCGTGGTCGCGACCGGAACTGACTGATGGTTCGCAAAGCTACTGGAGAGGGGGCGCAACTGAAACTAGCCAAGTGACAAGGATATTGGTATTACGTGTTGCGATGTAAATTGACGTTCGTCGAAAATTATCTATCTACAAATTTGAACCCTTTCAAGAAGTACAATAAAAATAATAATTATAGAATAGACTATTAAAATATTAATTTCATTTTTCTAGATTTTTTGTTAGCAGATACTTTTAATTTTTATAACAAATAGTTTATCATATTTGAACAAATCGCCTAAACGTTTCTACTCGCTGGCGTGATTTACAATTTCCATTTTCTGCGAATAAATTTGATCGCGTTAATCGTATAATTTCGCTCGGTCCCGATCAAAATCTAAATGACGTTTGAATGACACTTCGCCCCGGCAACGAACAAACGATCGCTTCCACGTTTTTGCCCGTTCAACCATGCGGTCGGACGTGTACGCAACGTGTCTCGTATCACGCGTGGAAACCACGTGGCGTGGTTTAACCCCCATCGTCCACCCTAGCGAACAGGGAGGAAATAAAAGAAAGAAGGAAAGAGAAAAAACGAGGAATCGAACTCATCCCCGCCCGATGGCGTTGGTGCACAGTCGGGTCCGAGTGTGTTTGCACGAGGCAAACCGTGGGCGGAATCCCATCAAGCCGGGTGTGCGCTGGATTAACGCGACTATCACGCGTTTGGCTTCTCGATTTATTGATAGCCGACTACCACACCACTTGGCCGCCTTTAATCGGCCGTTTGATTGTTTCTCGGTTTCCCTGCTTGTCCCGTACTCCTGATTTCTTCCACCCCTATCTTCGTTTTCTTGCTATTTAACGACACACCGAAACTGCTTGTAACACAACATAGTACCAGAATTTTTCATTTCTGTTTATAACAACACAGTAATATGGTGTTATCATTGAACGCGATAAATTTAAGTTCATAATCATTAAAAACGACATCCCTGGGAGTAGACGCATCTGACGGCCAACAGATTTTATCTCTCACAAGAACAACCGAATCCAATGCCAAGAAGAATGGGGGAAAGTGCGTGAAAAGCCAGCATTTAACACGGGCATATCCATTCTGACGGGGATGAAGCTGATTGTCAGCAGCGGCAAAAAAATTCGCAACAATGTAGACACGATATTGCCGGTGACAGGGTCGAATCCGTATGTAATATGAGCCCGTAGACAATCGGCACAGGCGATCGATTAATCGCCGACGAGGCAGAATCCCGATAGACAACGCAGAAATCTGCCTGTTCTTATCGTTTACACAATAAAAAGACGAGGATAAAGAGGGAACGGCATTATTGTGTGCGCGAGCGCGCATAGATATCGTGACAGAATCCCCGGGGTTATGTAAAAGCTGCTGCCACGGACAGATGACACCGTGGTAAGAACGCAAAATTACGTGTTCCCCGGCCGATTAATATGTACCTGTCCGATCGTCCGAACGACGACAGAATCGATCAAGGTCATCCATTAATCCTGAAACCAGTCGATAGATTATTTTGCTAGTATCGACGATTTCAAGATGTCCCAGGTCCGAATTAATTGCTTCTTAATCCACAATTAACCAAGTTCTAATCGTTCTAACAAACAATTTCCTTTGCGATTCCGAGGAGGGAAAATCAGCTAACTTAACCTCGTTTGTAAGATTCGAAAAGAAAATAACCAAGTCTACAAATCAAGGACAAAATTAATTGAATGTAACTTAACCTTATTAACACACTGACGGCAGCGCGTTTCGTGTAATTTACGATGACTGCAAATTAAAAAGTCCTTTATATTTAAACAGAAACTTCTCATAAAATTGTAAATTATTGCTTTCTGTCGCATAAAGTTTAAAGTTACCAATTTGTAACTTTTAATTTTTACGCCGCAGCGGCCAGCTCGCACGACGAAACAACCATTCGGCGCGTACACGGCTAGCACGGTTTATGACAAGTAAACCGGGGAAGCTACTTTTGAGAAAGCCGTTTTTCGTACTTTATAACCAGCCATGTTTTTCTCGAGAATCTGCTGACGGCCTCAGTGGCAAATTGAACACGTCATAAACCATGGGTTTTCGTAGGGATACAAGATTGGTCGAGAGGCCCGTGGCGGGTAAGGCCTGGGCCCGGAGGAAATTCGTCTACATTGCCAAACTTGCACCGGCTAACACTCCCTCGCTACGACGCGCTGCCTTCATAAAAAAGCGCGCCAAGGGCGCAAGGAATAGGTGGCGTTTAGGGATCAGGAAGTACCTAATTGGTTAAGTCCGACGCATCGGTTTAACCAATTAGGGAAACACGCGAGCTAACGTTCTCCCAAAAAAATAAGTGACGACAGGCGGTCTTCGAAAGAACTTCGCCTAACAATTGTACACGCATTCTCGTCTTCCCTAAAATGTAATAGAATGAACGAAAAGAAAGTAAGAAATGAAATGTCAAAATTAGAAATACATGGAAGCCTAACCTCACTCATTTCCAACAACAACAAAAATCATAATGTCAATTGTCAATATCTATTTTTTGTAGTTACTTCGGTCACAACTCCTTAATTACAGCACGATTAAATTTTTACCGATCTGAGACGCTTCTTTATCGAGCCACGATATTTGTTCGAATGAATAAATTAATGGAAACCCGTCAGTATATTTGTCGTCAACCAAATAATTAATTAACTGCAACGAAAGAATTATTCACAGGTCCAAGATAATTGATCAAATAATTAAATCTCAATCGCCATCAATTTGTTGTCTTCTGACGTAATAAATTGCAAGCTAATTTAATTCATCAATAACTTACTAATTATCGCAATTGAAACTTATCTGCAGAATCGAAATGATCTGTAAGTACCCTCAATTCAACGTTTCCAATAATTCATGTTTCAGAACCGACCCTCCTCTTTCGACAATAATCTGTCACACAAACACGGGTCATTGTGATCCACTTACGCTAAAAAATCCTTTGACATTGGTGCCGAAAATTCGTCTCATTCCAGCCGCCAAAAATGTAATTCGAATGTGAAAGAAACTATGTGGATAAATCTGCAGTCAGTCTTTTTTAAGTCCATCAAAATTCCGTAACAAAAACGGAAGATACCAAGTTGTAGGCACTATCTGGCGGAAAGATTTTAAAAAAACTAGGGATCATCGTTTCTGGGGGAAAAAGAATCATTTTCGAATATCGGCATACGGTAAGGTATCATTCCCGGGTGCGCATCCCACGTAAACACGTATCTCCGAATGCACGAAGAGAAAGCCGCGGGACAGGTCTCCGCGCGAGTGGTCGGGGGCAGGTGGGGAGGGGGTATATCACGGTTGGATATAATATTATATCGAGGGTAGGCGTGGTTAAAAAAGGGGGCGGTGCCGACGATCCTCGTCCCATCTTTCTCGCACCTTTTTCCCTTTCCTCGCCGCCCCCGCCCCCGGGACGCTGAGACATCGAACTCGGATCGAGTCCAAGACGATCAAAGGAGGGGAGGTGGGAGGGAGGTTAAACGCGAGAAAGACGCGATTCCCTCTCCTCTTTCACCGTGTGTTCCCCGGGTTTGCCAACGAAGGTATAGCTCTTTCTCCAACGCCGGACAAATACGGGATTCTTGAACGAGGAGGACAGGAGGGGCACCGAGGGGGGAACACAGGGGCCGTTGGCCAATGATAGCGCGCCGCTTTATCTCGATACGTTTATCGCGAGCGTTTTATATCCAGCCGTGAAAGTATTGACCGCCGGAGCTGGCGGCGGCGGCGGCGGCAGCGGCGGCTGCTGCTGCTGCTGCTGCTGCTGCTGCTGCCTGCGGCTTCGAAGAACAACTAGGGAGGGGGAGAGTGAGGTTGTATGTGTAGAGAGGGGGATGCATCACGCGGGGCACGGAACCGATGAAGACTAGACTGCAGGGATTTCGGGGAAACCGGGGGGGTGCCGACACTTTTTAGAGGGATTCGGTATCATCGTTTGCGCTGCACAAACGGGGTACTTGCCCCTGCACGTGCGCTAATTGTCATTAAATCAATTACGTATAATAATAGAGGTGGCAAATTTTTCAGCATATTTTTGATATTTTAAAGTTAGGTTAATTAATCACATTTCTTTTTATGTGTAACAATTAATGGTCATTATAAGATACTTGATATCTCATGCATTAATGAAGATAAACTGTCATAATTATAAGAATGTAACACTGGAAATAGATAGAGGAAACGTATACTTTTTTTGTTCGAATTCGTGAGAAAGAAGCTGTATAAAAATAGACGAAGGGAAGGAAACATAAAGTGTACCGGTACATGGATCCAATTTTCGTTTCGAAAAATTCGATTCTCTTTCGAAACGTATTGACTGCACGTGTTGCTTGTTCCGATCATGGCTGGTTCCCTAACTTTTTTTCTCCCCAGCCGGCAATCTAAAAATATTTTTATGAAGCCCCTGCTGGGACACCATACACGTCCCCATGCTTTTTATCTCAATAAAAGCTAATAAAGTACAAAAAAAAATCACTTTCAAAAGATCTCTAACACCACTCGTTAATTCAATTTTTGAAATTCATTTTTAATCAGAATACAACAATTAATCAGCACTTAGAAATAAAGCATACAGGACACGAGTAGATCAAAAGTAACGAGGTGCCCTTTTAATGTGTCGCAAATATTAAATATTTTTATTTAAGAAAAATGCTGTACAATGCATAGCAGCGCACTATTATTCAAATAAACTATTTCTAACTTAACCTTCACTTTAATGTACTAACGCAACCATTTTGTCGTTCAGCCTTTTTCACCTAACCTCGCACTCACCATTTCGTTAAAATAGCATGCAATTAAAATTTATATTAATTTTTTTTATCCGAAATGGATCTAGTCCCCATCAGCTACAAATACTATAAATATTAAATGCTGCCAAAGTTCACCGATTTATCGGTTAGTTCATTATATAATAAAGAATGAGCAGTTCCGTATTAAGAATAGAAATGAAACAGACATGCAGGTACTTCCATTAAACATTAAACTTCGATTTAATAAATTACAAGTGGCATTTTGCGATAATTTTATGTCATAATCTCGATCATTCTTTATTTATAACTAACGTCCTGTCATTTTCTGATATAAGACGAATATTGTTTAATATTGACGAAACGTTTTCACAGACATTCTTATTAAACTTTAAAATTCAGTTTAACGTATGATTAATAATTACCGTTCCCGATACATTTATGGCATAAAATGGTGACACACAGCTTTAAAATTCATCACTTTATGTTTGAAATCTGGCAAAAATTTGCTGTTGTTATTAATTTTTTTTTGTACAAATACCTAGGTGCATTAAAATGCACACTGATAACGCACCTTTGACCCACGTAGGATCAAGCAACAAGTGATCGCCGCGGATGGAACACAACGGATATCCGTTTTCGTCCGTGCGCCAACACCAGGACAACGGTGTGCTGTGCTGTAATGGATAGCTTCGATATCCCCATAAAACGATCTCGCCTTCCCATCCTTTCATTACACTTGATTCCACGCCCCGCCCTTAACGCCGGCTTCTTAATTCGTGTAATCGAAGGTCTTTTACCGCTTTGATTGACTTATTAACACGTACACCGGGAAAGTATCGACAAGCCCTGTCTCCCCGTCGAAGAGAAACAATCAATGAAGTCATCGACTACCTTGTCACAAAGACATTTTTGATTCTGTAATCAAATCGATTCGAAAGTATGTCGGCCAGACACTACCGCATTGTTAAGGACTGATCGAAGTTCCTGCGAACGTGTCAATGACTATCGGCCTGTAACAGTAATGACATTTGTCACTGGTAGCAAGGCGGGTGTGTAATATCAGCCACAACGATGCAATATCACGCAACATGAATTCTTATCAATTACTAGTTCCCATAAAAAAGTCTTCCATCCACTTCCTTGTAACAATGCGTCACGTTGATGTGCAAGTAAACAAATGAATTTCTGCTAATTACGAAGCTCCTTAATTTCGACAAAGTACGAAATTATTCTGTGGATGACAGGTCCACTGTAATCCATAAAATATTTAAAAAATTTGAAAATTACATTTAGATCTCTATGTCTAACTGCACTTTCAATACCGTTGAAAATTGCTATTTAAATTGGACGATAGGAATCCAAATGTAATAAAAATCCTAAGGGTGCACAAAAGACTTCATCGAACCGTACTCGAAAAAAAAGAGGGAAGAAACAAAAGGGTGCGTACAGTTTCAAAAAGGAGAACGTAAAAAAAAAAAAATAAGAAGTTACTTTCCAAGCCATCTGTCGGCGATTGTTTACGATTTTCACGCGTAATTGGACGCGAATGGTTCGCAGTTCGTAGATCGATCGCAAGGACGATGATCGTGAAGACAGGAATGGATCTCTTTTGTGTGGATGCGGCACAAGTGCCGAGTCACGCCTTGACAAACAGGGATGTCAAACAGATGTTTCGAGTCTTTGAGCTGCTGCTGTGAGAGAGTTCTTACCGGACGTTCTTCTCGTAAACTTCTCTTGCCTCGTCTCCCGGTCGTTTCACCCTTCGATGATCGTTGGCCCGATGACGGTTCACCGAAACCTTTCGACAAAACGTTTTCCAATTCCCTCGAATAATCGAGCTTCAAATTCGTGCCACTCGTCTAAAAATAATACAGCATTTCGGAACTGTCATCTTAGGTGTCCAAATATATTTTACTCGAGGGAAGGTTTTGTGTACACGAACGGCCACAACAAATTGGAAGGTAAATGTTTGTCCGAGCAGACAGCGTTCCTGAAATCAGCCGCAAGAAACAGGCTTCGGGACAGTCGGCTTGGGTAATCGCGCGAAATTCGTTTTACCGCGAAAACAATGCGATTCTTTCGTCGGATTCCGCGCAGCTGAGCGGCTAATTGCAAAATGATTATCGCGCAACACAGACACCGAGCCGCCGATACAAGATCGTTAGCTGGTAACGCGAGATCGGCTAACGAAAGAACATCTAAAATCCATGTAACCAGTTTAGACCTTCGGGAAACTCGATGTTTCACCAAGATCGTACTTTTACTTCCCTTAACGCGTTATATTTTTCTTAAAGGAGGGTAACATTTGACGAGACAAGTATTTTAAATACTGTTTCGTATTTTGGATTCTATTCAACTTGAATATTTTTATTTGAATATAAATTACAAATAAAACAGTTTTATTTCAACAACCTGAATTCGCAATATAAAATATTTCCATTTGAATAATATGAAACGCGAAATATTTTGTAACTTTTATTATACAGCGTGTCCTGTAACAGTAAAATTCGTGCGATAACAAAAATTTGGCGATCTGTTTATAAATTAAAGCCGAGGTGTTGCAAGCAAAATAAGAAAAATCTTGGGGATCGCACGTGGCCGCGACACGAACGAGGGGAGAATTTATTTCGTCGAATCAAAGGCTGAGAAACGGAGGAGGGTGAAAACCACTGACACAAGTCAGGTGCACCGAAACAACCCCTTGTCAAATTCCTATTTACTGACAAATACTCTTTGACTGTTCATTTATTCCGTGAAAAACCTTGTTCGGCTCAATTTTTTTCCTCGATTTATAATTCAGATTAATTTCAACCCTTTAATTGCGCCGGTTAAATCGCGAAAAAGTTGCAAGGTATTTTTATTTCACGACTACGTGCACGGAACAATGAAATAAATCACGGAAGTTCGTAGAAGAACAGAAAATTAATGGATCATACCCGGTGGCCCGAAGTACCGATCGTTACAGAAGGATTGTTTTTTAACGAGACACCGCTACGAGATAACCGATGGGACAGAAGGACAACATCGAAAAGTGTTTACACGGGATAAAAGATCGACTGGCATGTTGTTTGATGTTGATTCGTTGGTGTTTAGGTGTCGCTTTGACCAGATAACGACCATCGGAAGCCTAACCACCCAGTAAACAACAGCAGGTTCCAGTTATCTGTTCCTGGAATCGTTCGGAATCGATCGAAAAAGGACTTGCACAAAAAACGCAGCAAAAATTAATCGATCCTTACCCGGTCGTTAAATTTTCTTTACCAATGCAGCCAACGGAACTAATTTCTCGGGCAAAATTTTCGAAAGATTTTATTTTGAAAAAGAATCCTTAAACGTTCCAAAAATTGAACCTCCAACTGCCAAAGCCCCCCTTTTTATTGAACGACCGATTTAATTGTCGAGCGGTAATTAAACTGACACAATTCGGAGCAGAAAATTAGGCTGTCGAGAGGAAATCCATGGAAGGGAAAGGAGGAACAGTGGCAAACGAACTTCCGGTGCAATGGCTCGCAGTATCGAGAACAATTCAAGTTGATAATGGTATCGAAGGTGATAAGAACGCGCGATACGATATCACTTTGCGACAAAGACATAACACATCGAGGCTGATGTATATATTTCGTTTAAAGATGTGTTTACGGTCCGCAGGAACATTCGATCCTCGATCACGAATATTTTCATTGACCACACAGATTCCACCTGCTATCGTTTCGCCACGGTAAAAATAACCGCGTCGAATACCTTTCGAAATTGAGATAATCGAAACAGAAAATGACCCCGCGCAGTGGCTAACGTATTACTAAACAACCTCCCCTCGAGAAAGTGTTCCTTGATCATTTTATAACGAAAATGGCAAAACCTTTATCAAACCACTAGGATTGAAAGGAATTTTCATAATCAAAAGTCTCGAACAATAATAATTTATTTCTCCTGTTCGCTTTCGATTCTCTGTTCCTCGCGACAAGGAGCACAATTGCACCCCTCCTGTTTCACACATCCGCTTCCGGTAGTAGAATAATCGGTCCGAGCAGCATAATTCATTCGCGTGTTATTCCGTGACAGATCAGGCCAGCTGCGAATGGTTTATTTCGATTTGTCAAATTTTTTCCAAACTGGTTTTCACAGTGAGAGTAAAAACACAAATTGTTTCCAATCAAATGCCAACAAAGAAGCCTAGTTTCTAAAACAAAACAACCTGCCAAATAACAAGTATCTTCAATATATTTCGTCAAAAAATACAAAATAATTATGAATTATGTGAAGAAAAAAAGTTTTCAACAATAAATCTACATATTTTCTTCTTTATCTACGACGAATGCTCGAATTCCGTATTTCAATTCAATGATTGCCAATAAACCTTAACAAACCCCTGTATTGAATACGTCCCTGATTGTCCAGAAGCGGATGCCGGAGGACCCTCGGCGCAAAAACCCTACGCGTATTTGTTTAATTATCAACGGTACCGCATTAACTCGTTAATTGAGTGTCAAACGTCGAGCATTGTCACTCGGTGACACGCTTTGTGCCCCCCCCCCCCCCCCTGTGCCCCATGTGTGGGAGTACATCGTCGTGGCCCTGTCCCTCTTCCCTACCCCTCTCCCCTTTCCTTACCGCGAGAATGTCGCACACGCGTTAATCGCATGCACGAATAATTAGAACAATGAGAAGCGGGTATTATTCGCAAACAAGGCTTCCATTCAACCTCTTAACCCGCCCCCCCCCCCCTTCCCGATCCCCGCCATTTTCTTAGCCAAATTGTGGGGGAGATTTCCTCCCGCGAGGGAACGTCTCTCGCGCCCCCGATTCTACGCTCTTTTTGCATTCCTTTCTGGAAAAAAAAAAATATATATATATAAAACAGCCCAGTTTTAAGGGCATCGGGGACCGTGAAATAAAAGGAGAAAGGGGGGGGGGGGGGATCGTGAATGAAGGAGGGCTCGAATTTCGCCGCAAGGGTGCGTTCGAAGCCTGTGTTTCTTCTTTTCGTTTTGGCGTTTCAAAGCGGACGCAGAAACGCGGTGTTCACAAGGGGGTGGGGGATGCGTTGAATGCCAAATTCTGTTCTACAGTAAATCAGGGAATTTTTAATATGGACGGTGACCGGTCTCAAGAATTTATTTCCCTTTTCGAACGATTGATTATTACTTCGTAAGTAATTTTAGTCTACTTCGAATCCGCATTTTTATCCAAAACAATTTTAATCACTCGATGCAACGAGCTGTTGTAATAAGCCAAAAAATTTTCGGACTTTTTAAAATATATAATAGCGAGATAATTAACCGTGAACATAGACTTGTCAATTTAATTTCAATTTTCTTCCAGTCAGTATTTACGCTGAACATTTATCGAATAATGGAGAAACGAGATTGGATTTGATTGAAAGTTTTTCGGCGATAAAAATTTGTTTCGCGGTTAATATTGTTTGATGTTGCAACAAAAGACGCATTAAGAATCGCGCGGTGAACAATGCCGAGGCTGAACCGATGCCGCGGTGTCCGTTATTCAATTAACTTCTTTCCCAACAAATTCATTAAAACGGTCCATTGTCATGATAACGTTTAACACGAAGTATAATCAATTTTTTCTTCGAACCGTGCTTGTTACATGGTTAAACTAATAACCCCGTTAACATCGTAATATTGAATTCAACGCTGAAATATTAATTCCCCGTTAATTGCAACGTAACGAGAGTTAAACGACTATTTACAAGAGTAACAACAACCCTTTCTCACAATTTCCACGATTATTCTAATAAGAACGAGGAATACATTTCAAATCGCCTAAGATAATTTGCAAAAATAATTGCATTTGCGTGCAGAATTTTGAAAAGAGTCGAGTTCCACGATGGTTCATGCTGGATGGATTGAAAGAAATGGAGCAAATTTAGTTTTCTAAGAAAAACTATAACAATAATAGAAAAAAGGTTGAAAAATCCCTGAAAATCGATCACATACTTCGAGTAAAAAAGGGAAAATGAAAGAAAATCACCGCGAACGAACGACGAAAAGAGAGTCTCCGATAATCACCCTTCGAAACCGCCCTCCCGCCCCCGAGGCAATCTTCTCATTATAAGTCAGGCCTTAATCTTCATTTGATTTTCATTTCGTATCGAGCTTGTTTGTCGCTTCGAGCCAAAAGAGGTACTTAGAAAGAGGGTTGATGAAAGCATCGATGCCAGGGACACTAGGCGTGGGGGGGAGGAGGAGGAGGTGAAGGCGAGAGCATATTGGCGTCGGTACACTATAGTGAATTCAATTTAAAGCCAGGACGCGAAACGGGGCCCTGCACTCGATATTTATTATATGCCGCTGCATTAATTACCGCGGTCGCATTCTTCGAGTCGTCTCCGGCACTGGCGGGCGTCTCCTTTATCTTGCCTTGATAATAGTGATAACGAACCTAATTATTAGATCTCGCGAATCATTAGCGGCACGCGGACTTAATAAATTAGGTGAGCCCCACTATAGACGGTTCGAGGAAACGGGATTTAATTAATTCCGATGCGTTAATACGACCGATCTTCAACGGGGGAGCCGCGTCCCCGTCCGATTCGTTCGATTGATTCTGTCGAGCAGCTCTTCTGTTTCCATCGATAATCCACCGTAATTCGTTTTACAGAATTTTATACAAATTTCAACGTTTCTTAGGCTAAAGTCTGATCATCGAGTCGAAATGTCCTCGCGTCAACCAATCGAGGAAAGAGTGCACCTAAAATTAGTACAGACTGGTCCTTTTAAATAGGGCCATCTAAATATCTCGTTATGTTATCGTGATGTGAGCAATATTTGTTACTCTCTGTACATGATGGTGCTAATGAATCAATATTTGGCAAGAAACTTTGTTAT
The DNA here is from genome assembly GCA_022405125.1 of Anthidium xuezhongi. Classification (NCBI taxonomy): domain Eukaryota; kingdom Metazoa; phylum Arthropoda; class Insecta; order Hymenoptera; family Megachilidae; genus Anthidium; species Anthidium xuezhongi. The sequence continues at coordinate 3,690,968 of CM039637.1, forward strand.
CTAAGGTCACTTTTTTGGAGTTATCAAGGTCATCGGTGTTTTTTAGCTCATAACTACCTTTTCTTTTATTGCAATTATATTTGTCGAAGTTATCAAGATCGCGTTATTACGCACACCTGAATGTATTTTTTAATCAGCCACACGATGCAATAAAAAAGTATGGTTATGTATTAAAAAGCACCGGTTACTTCGATAACTCCGAAACGATAACCTTGGGGAAAAAGGTTTCTTATCAGATATCGATCCGCTAATACCGCACACGTTACGTAACAAATGTATTTTGCAACACAATAATCCGAGCAGATAGTTGGATGATCTTTCTTGAATGATCATCCTCTGGAATTCCTTGATAAAAACCAACTTTTCAAATGTTCAATTACAAAAAAAAAAAACAGAAGAAGAAACTAGAGGTAAAGGCGAGACACGGCGCTGGCTGAGAGACAATTTCAAATCTCCGTGCGATCCGGTTGCATGAAATGTCTGTCTACGTGCCCTCCTGGAGGATTTTTTTGCAAAACACAGAGCCGTGTCCGCGGCGGAAATTAGACGCTCGCGGGCCGGCTTTAAAATAATTAAAATGTGCAGGTCCAAAGACAAAAGCCCCGGTTACCTACCCATCAGAGTCTCTCCCCCTCCCTCCCGCCCCTCCCGGTTCACGATGTAAGGGTGTACAGGCGAGGAAAGAACGGCCAGCCGTGGGCGTGTAGAAGGGACGGGGCGCAGGGGGAGGAGGGAGGGGGGGGGGGGTGTCTGATAGGCGAACGAAGAAAAACACAGACTTGATCAAAGTGAAATACGCATTGCCAGCCATGTGGGTAATTATCCTGGACCTTTGCATTAACCCCTTTCCCGTCGTCTGCCGCCTTTCTACTTCGCCCCTCCCCCTCCCGCCGCGGCTCACCGAAAATCCACCCCTTTCTCCCAACTCTCGTCTCCTCACGCGTGCGCCTCGCGAAAAGAACCAGGCTGTAGAAGGCTTGGAGGTGGGCAGCCGGACGCAGAGTGATTTAATTAATTTGATTGAGAACGTTAATGCCTGGCTCGCAAAATAATATCTAAATGAATTAATACTCGCGGTGAAAGGAGCCAGCAGAGGGAGGTGGGAGGCGTAGGGTTGGACCGGACGAGGGATGGGAGGGACGGCTGAGAGATGTGCGAGAAAACGACGGCCAAACGGACGGAGACAGGGAGAGAGAGCCCTAATTAGCTAAGTAAAGCTGTCGCATTATCGCTTATTTTCACTGCCACCCCCTCCCTTCACCACCTACATACACCCGGTTCCTGACCAACCACCGTCCGCAAAGGCTTTCCCGATTCGCGTCCAGCTCGGACAGAACGATCACTCCGGTTCTTGCTTTTTGTTCACGGCATTTTCGCCATCGTGTGTCTCTTCTTCGATGACTGCTAACGATAAGAGATTGACAGATAACCGCCCGTATCAAAGAAATTGCGTTCACGGTTATGTAACATCCAGTGACGCTCTGGGACAAAAGAGGAACGATGAGCTATCTGGCACGACCGGAAAGTATACACGCCGGACTTCGAAATCCAGAATTTGGTAATCTGATACGAATTGCACCCAGACCCAACCAGAAATCCAGAAATTATTTTAGAACAGCATTTAAGAAAATAATTATATCAATCATGATAATGGCTGTAATTATTAACATAGGAAGTGACAGTAAACATCAACCCTTTTAATCCCCACGACAAGCACACTGGACTACTCGTACTTAAAACACTCCTTGAGTTAAGAGGCAGAGAGTGAAGAGACTCAAAGGCTGAAAAGAAGATCAGAATTCAAACCTACTGGTTCAATCATCCTCTGCGACCTTCTTCAAGACACCACTCAAAATCATTCAGAATTCATACGTGTCTCCTTCCGATGACGCCTGTATCCTTCATTGTTCTCCCATAATGCGCAAGAAGAGCTTACCACAGCTTCCTGAACAAGAAGATGCCCTGATGGCATCGAACTGTCCAAGTCTAACCTCAAAACGCGTCCATCCAAGGAAGCAAATAAGCCAGGTCTACGGTAGCGGAACGAAACTTCTGAGGCTCGAATTTTCTTGTGAAAAGAAGGGGCAGGGGGATCGGTGGAAAATCGCTTCTACAGACGGGGGATTTCAAAGCCGTGAACGAGGGCGTAGGGGTGGGAGCGAGGGTGGAGGGTCGGCGAAGAGTGGCGGGGGGGTTGGGAACGGAATCAAAGGGTTGCCGAGCTGCGGGAGTCGAGCTCCCGTAGCGTGCTCGGTTAATTATCTTTATCAATCATTAGAAATCCATTCCTCAAAAGACCTCCGGACGATTTTATCGTTTAACCTGTTCAATCCTTGCAGTCGCAGCGCGTAGGCTGGTGCGCGCGAGACGAACGCAGGGGGGGTGGCGTTCGTAAGGGATGAATGCGTTTGATGTCGCGCTTCGGTGCTCGTGACTCGAGAATTCAGGCAAAAGAAACAAACAAAACCGGCCTGAGGAGAAGTTTCTAGGCTGAACGAGTCAGGGCTGCGCGATTTCGTTTAATCGGCATTGCCACTCGATCCACCTTTTGAATCGAACCCCGCGACGTTTCAAATCGATTCGAACCGAAACTCCTCGTACGAGCATCGAATCGCGAACGCATGCCGTAACGAGCCTGGTAACAACGAGGACGAGGTACACGACAGTCGCGAAATAACGTCAGCTGTAGTTCTCAGTTGTCTCTGCAGATCGTACAACGACTGCGATGTCGCTCGAATTTCAAATCGGTATTAGAGTCAGGATTAGTTCGGAATATTTGATTCATTTTCCTACGGTTCGTGTCGAACGGGTTAAAGGTTTCGTCTCGTTTCAGTTTGTTGTTCGAAGTAAGGTAAATGTGCCAATAACTAGCCGTTTAAACAAACAGTCAGAAAGGATGATTTAATTTTTACGATATTTATCATAAAATATACAAAAATATTTAACCAATTGTGACTAACCTTAGTGTCCCAATTTCCATGCAATAGAACTTAGCTAAAGGTACCCAGACAGGTTTTATCATTTTTAAACCATTATTTTCAAAACGGATGCTTCATTTTAATGACTGAATGAAAAAATCTGATAAGAAGTATGAAGTTATTTTATAAATAAACGTAATGAGCAGATCAGCAAATAAAAATACTGAAGTTCAATTTCATTTTGTTTATATATTACTCAAAAACAATCCAAAAATTCATTAATGATTTACAATCAAATAAACCTCAGTGGAACATTTGTAAAATATTATGTTATGATTTATATTCAAAACACTTACTAGCTTCATTTTAAACATCAAATTGGGTTTTCTTTGACTGTGTATTAAACCGATTAATTATTAGGCAAAGAAGATTTACTGGTACCTATAAATAGCAAAGAAAACATTAAAAAAATATTCCTGCTTATTACAAATATTTGTAAGACTCTAAAACCTTTCTCATTATGTAAAACAAGATAATTTTTCAAGTATCGAAACAAATAATTGAATAATATAAATTACACCAAATACATGTTCCATATTATGTTTGCAACTGAATAATTATATCATTTGAACAGATAGCAACGTACTAATGCATGGTTAGCTATCGGTACATTTACCTTACAGCGAGGGACGGCAACAAACAGGGAAAGGGTACCGAGAAACAGCTCGTATTCTCATCGAGTAATCAGTCTGTCTCCAGAGGGACCTTTTTGAAGTTTCCCGCGCCTATGGGTCGCCCGGTTCTGGCGTCGAGTTAAAATTCTTTCGGGTAAAAGCCGTGCCGTCCTTCGGGAATTACGGTGGCGGGCGATCAACAACTGCTCCCGGCCGATTCGCGGCACGAAATTTCTGTGGGAACGTATCTGTGGCACGCGTTTACACCTTTTGATGATACTGTAACCAATTACTATCGCTAAAGAATTATTTGAATATAACAGAGAAATAATAAACAGTATTTAATGTAAAAGCCCGAATGCCACAATGGCATAGTTAACTCGTTAAAACTCCCGATCGTTATCTTCGAAGTGAAATTCAACAAATCAATGATAAGAAACGTTGAGTGTAGAAATTGACGAAAAATGAAGTGTAAATTCAACACAGCACTGTCAAAACGATATGAAACGAGGTAAGAAGAGTGTGTTGCCAAGAGATGAGTCACCAGTAATCGTCGAATTCCTGTCGACGCTGTTCACGAACAACATTAGTCTTCGCGGCTTCTTTTTCGGAAACGTAAGTCGTTTATTTGATGTTACGTGCTAAACTAGAGAGAAAGATCTATCGAAAGATTGTTTCTTGGAACGAATCGAATCGTTATATATATACATATACATATATATATATACACACATCAACACGAATATCGCTAATTATAGCGATGAGTAAGCGATACTTGAGCTACTAGTGTTTGTCATTGGAAACATTGTAGCTTCGCTTTGACCAGTATATTTATAACAATCTAAAATCTAGATCGAATTTTAGTTTATTATTCGGCGTCCAAGGTTTCCAACAATTGTGCAAATAAGTTTCGTAAAACAACCGTTTATAAATTTACAAGAATTTTAGGCAACTGTTCGTATCAAAAGGATGACTACTGTTACCGATTAATATTTTTAAACAAATCCAAATGTAAAAGTGACTTTGGATATTTGACCGAACGATTAAATCAACCCCTTCTTTCAACTCTCGATTATGTTTCCACCTGTACTTTGTTCTTTCTTGCGAAACGAAGAGCTGTTAAAAATTAAGTAATCGAATAAACACGACTTACCCATCGATATTCTCCCGTACGAGCAATACTAATTAACCGAGACATCGAGAGCGAGCATTCCCCCTCCAGCTCCAACGAACTCACCCTTCCTCGCTCCGGGAGCAGCGTAAGAATCGGGCGTTACGCGCTTAACAGTGGAAAATTGCCAATTTTCCCGATAATGAAAATTCTCCCGTCGCGGTTAATTCAATTCCCTTAATTTCTTCGCGTTCAAGCCGGAATACACGAAGATTACGATTGCAATTCTAGATCACGGATTATTTCCGGTCGTTCGATGAAGTTCAATTATTTGAAATCGCCGAACGGTTACCATTACACCTCGATAACATTTTAATTACGAACTTTCGAGCAATAAAATTCTCGAACGAACGGCTCGGATTTCGAAAAACGAAAGCGACAATTCCAAATCTAATTTAAATTGGCCCGTAGTCGAACGCTGAAGAAACAAAAATTTCTTTACTATGATTTATTATTCTCGACGAACAAAAGCCTTTATCGTGCCGCTGGTAAGAAAGCTTGTGTAAAAAAAAAAAAAAAAAAAAAATTTCCTCGAAGAAAGAAAGAAGGATTTAAGACGACCGCAAATCGTTGAACTTTGTTAATTCCTGAACAAAGAGAAGCTCAGATATATCTGCCATAAATCTCAAGGTAAAATTCCGAAGCGTACGACGATCAGGCAGCTTCCAAGTTCAAACGGATGACGTTTCAAAGATTCGAACGTGGGGCGCCAGTAAATTTTCGCGTTTCCACGAACCACCAGGTACCCGATGATCCGTTGGCTAACAGATTTATTGTTGCGCCCTGATAACGTCGGCCACGATTCATGTCGAGGACTGTGACACCTCTTTCTATGTCTGAAACACGTCCGAATCCGATTTACGACCGCCTCGATAAGGAAACAACTGTGTCGCGATACACATCACGATCCTGACTTTTGATCTTACCTAAGCTCTGCAGGACCATTCGAAACTTGTACGCTCAATTTTACAACCTGAATTTATTATATAGCTCCATTGTTATATTAACTGTTTAGAAAGTCTTTCCAATACTACCCCATCTGTCACCTAAACTCGCCATGCTGAAGAACATCTTCCGGAACATCCGTAGCGAAGGAGGTTATGCTCGTCGACACGTGTATCGTGTTCGTGTATACACTGACACTATCCCGAGCAACTTCTGATTAGAGGTAGAATTAATGATTCGAAAATCAATACATGCCTCGCCGTCCTCCCGCGAGTATTAAGACACCGTAGGGGTTGATGGTATCCGAAGACGAAGAAGAAGAAGGAAGGAAGGAAGGAAGGGGCGGGCGAGGAAGCGTACGGTAAATGAGGAAGAAGGGACCACCAGGCTAGAGGGTTTTGACGGTGGTAGTATATCTGTCAGAAAAGGGTGAGAGTGTATATAGGTGAGGGTGCAGCTCGTTTCAGGATCTACTATTTTGTCACCAAACCCCTCCTCGTCCTTTGATAACTAATTAGTGTTTTACCTCCTCCGCGCCGGGTCCCTGCGGCCCTCTTTTATCGTCCCAATCAGGGGACGGCCTGGAAGGAAACCCTTTTTCATGCGAAGGCGCATCGCCGTTTTCCCGAGCCCTCGAAAAAGATGGGAATCAAAGGATTTCAAAAGCGAAGCGTCAAAAGTGCGGGACAAGCAGCAGGGCCTTCCCCGGACCGGAGGGTGGAGAGGCAGGTTTGCTAAGCGAAAAAACGAAAACTACAGGGGACGTCAGGGATCAAGGACTAAGTAGATCAACGGTGATCCTTACGAGAATACGATCAAATGAATTCTTTCTGTCGTTCCGAACAGTATTCAGATTAGCACGTTTATTTGGGGACCAATTCGGATCCTTTGGGAAGGATTTTTACCTTGTTTCGGTAATTCGAGTAGATCTTATTAGAATATTTAAAAAATAATTCAAAATATTCACTACTGGTGACTTTCAACGAGTTAATAACTTTTTATATTCGGAATACTAACATTCGCACCACCAGATCGTTAAATTTAAGAAATTAAATTTAGATTTAAACGAGGCTATTTTACCCCTGCAGATAAGGGGTTGAGCATCGCTGATATTCCGAATGATCATTCGTTCGCGAACGAGACGCGATTAAAAGCGAACAATTAAATTTCTGGAGGGGGTTGACTCGCGTCCTCCTCGAAGTAGCCACCGTATGGGTGTTCAAGAGGAAAAAAAGAAGGAAAGGGTAGAGAGGGTGATCGGCGATGGTACGCGCAGAGGAAACTGGCCGGACCAAGCGCCATAAATATCGTTGCGTTCTTATATTTTCATCACGGCCATCATTAAAATTTATGTTATGATCAAAAGTGCGCGTATATATCAGAGGACGCGCGTTGCCGGCGTCGCGATGCCGTGAGGGTGGGCCAGGGCGGTAATATTGTAATCTATGTGTGGAAGAACGCCGGGAAGAGAAACAGAGGAGAGATGAAAAAGTGGCTTCAATGGCAGCCACACCGTTGTAAGGGGGTAGTTTTCAGTCGATGGAAGGGTGTGGGGGTGGAGGGTGGAAAGAAGGGTGCTGAACGGAAACAATGACGTCTATACCAAATCCCTGTTTTCTACCCCTCTCCACAACGCCATGGACTGCCATTAGACTCCCGTGGTGGTCCTATAAAAATATAGCCCCCGTATTGTGCTCGCTCAGGTACCGATAGCTCTAAAAGTCCTTGCCCACCATCGTGTATCTTCGTACACCGGTTACTTTCGCCATCCACAAGTATTACACCATTTGTATCTTCTGTTGATTGCATGGTAACTTGCCTCGAATTAATTGGATTTATATTTTATTGATTTAAGATAACGTAATCATCCTTAATAAACAATCTGTTTACTACTACCCTTTGTTATCATATTTTGATCTACGGATTTTTTATATTCTTATATGTTCGATTGGCGCTAACGAGTACACGCGATTTATTAAATTTTATTCTTTTATTGTGACGTGTACACAAGATCGTAGCGAACTTAGTGAACAGCGTGGTGGCGTTATGCGGTGGCAAGAAAGGGAGTCGTCTTTATAATCTGCCGCGGGGTAACCAAAGAGGGGTGGGCAGGGTGGATCAGCCGTTTATGACTGCCGGCACTGTTATATATTTTTTTGGATGGAGGAGGCAAGAGACGGCCGTGATATTTCAAATTTTCTCATTACACCTCGAGGTGCGAATGATCTCCAACCCCTGTCAGAGTTCTCTTGAACTCACCCTCCCCCTCCCCCCGCAGTCTCTGTATCCTACACCCTATCTAGCGCAGTCTCTCTTTACCGCACCACCTAGTCACCCTCTCCCCCTCTACAGTCCCCTTCTTCAATCTCACACCAACCAGCCATCAAGGGTGAACCCCTCTTGTATTTATTATTAAGATATCGACCGGCTCTAAGTCCCGGGTACATACTGTGTAATATGCGGCAGGAAATACTCGAAGCATACACACGAATAGCGAAAGAGAATACCGTTCGACCCCTCTTACGACATTGTCACCCCACCCCCATTCGCCCATACTCTCAGTTTCTTTTTCTTCTTCTTTTTTTTCGATGGGAGCAGAATACCATCGATGCTAATTCGTGCTTTGTTTGGAACACTTTTGTGCATTGCACAGCGGCCTTTGTTTCGATTTGATTAAATGGAGGCTTGATTGGCGCCGACTGAATCATCGTACGGTGTTGCCTCGATAATTGGCCGCGGCTATATTCAAATTTCGTGAACCCCAACTTAAGTGTATTTGTAAAATAAACGTCGAAGAGGAGAAAAAAAAGGGACCCGGTTTCGTATCGAATTTCGAAATGTCGGTCAATATTTAATTCACGTTGCGCATCAAGGCCTGAGAGAGTCCCCAAGGTGTGCTGCTCGTGTCCCTAAGTTCACCGAGGACGGGGAATCCGATCGAGAAGGTGACTGATCGACAGAAATCGGTTGTAGACACGAAGAAGAACTTGGCTGGCCGTCTGGGAGGTCCATTAATCGTAGGACAATAAACGCTTTCGAGATACTTTTCGGAGGGTCATCGACCGTGGCCCTCCGTTTGCTTTTCTTCGAGGCATGTGTGCCGAGGACGGCACTCCATGTGGCACAGGTTCCCACGTGTGGGACCATATCGTCGACGAGGGGGTGACAAAGAGGGGGAGGACGTATCCTCCAATAAGAACATGGCCGCGCGGCAATATTTAAGAAATGTCAATATATTGTCTCGGGAAGAGGCGGATGAAGGGTTTGATGACAGCACCGAACCACGGGGACATTCAGCCCCGAAGGCATCGATTAAAAAACTCGAGGAACCCCTTTGATGTTTCCCCCGTGCTCCTAATGAAAAATTAAAGCCCCTTCTTAAACATCATTAGACACGACCATTTCTTCACCGCGTGTTCCTGAAGATATCTCAGAAACAACTCTGAATTTCTGAAGTTCAGTTCAATCGAGGCTAAGACTAACCAAACAGGTAACTCGATGGTGTGTTGCAATAATCAAATATAAAGGCAGATTTTCAAAATTTGGCCCCAAAGAAGAGAAATGGACTTAGTATCGAAACAAAAGTATCTAACACGATGGTGATCCGAATGTATCACATGACGATCCGGACGCTTTTGAAAGAGGAAGTAGACACCAACGTTTCCTAGTAACGCCGGCTGAAAGAAATAGCCCGTCTTTCTTTTTCCGTGGCATACGATCACCAATCTTTTCATCCTCTTTTTTCCCCTTTCTTTTTTCTTACGGGCATCGTGATTTATTAGTGGATCGCTCGTGAGAATATCTCGGGTGCTGACTCGCACGTGTGTCTGGAATTTGCTGAGGGAATGATTGCTGCATAGAGAAAAAGAGATTAAAAATAAGTCTGAGACTTATAAGCTCGCGCAACACGGTATATCCCCTATATCGCGGTAATTTCTTATTTAGAAAACAATTTTTAATTAGTAGCGACACCTTGTGTCTCTGATTGGAGCGAGTTATCTATCATCAGAGCCCTTTCGGACCGAGAAAAGCGATCGGGCAGCCCTTTAACCGCCCCAAGGTCGGCTTTTTTTTCGAACTACAAACCTCTTGGGGGATCGCGCGCGCACGTACGAACGAATTTTGCCGCGGACAATGGAGGACCCGATACGCCGAGGCCAGTAAAAGGGACGCGGCAGCCGGTGGGCAGGGCGATTGTTGAAATTTGCATGAATCGATCACGATTGTTTGGCCGCGAAATGATCGCGGCACCACACGAGAAATAATTCGCAATCGCGTGTACAGGCCATGCCAATCGAGTTACCGTTTGCCATTTCGATTCTGCTCGGTCCAACGGACGACAATGGCGGTACGCCAAAAGCGAATCATCTTTGTGATCTGAGCCGACTGATCGTCGTTCGAAATCGTCCTCTCTGTCTGTCCTCAGATTTTCTATCAAGCTCCACCCCCCCCCCCTCCCTCCTCTTTTTTAGTACCATCAATCCTCTACAATTTCGTTATTCCGAATTACGGTCTTCGTTGATTCTAGATGACGCTAATATCGTTGGGGACCGTCCCATCTCCCTTCAGTTCCTAATTAAGGTCCCTCTGTGGAGACCTTTGATCGTTAGACGATTGCTTTGTCAATTTTTCTTGCGTATATATTAATAACCTTGACTATGGAAAATTTAATGGCGCGTAATGATTACTTTAAATCAAAGTTAATTTTGCGACATCAGGAATTCATTCGTTTGCAGGAAAAACCTTCGATTCGAAGCTAATCTAAAATCCACGTTCTATCAATATTCACGTTAATCCGTAAAATTGTTCGGTATATATTTTTCTGCAATTTGGTGCTTGATCTTAAGCAGATATGGTCCGTGCCCGCTCTACGGAGGAAACAGAAACGGATGGGTGCAGGTCGCATCGAAATACACATCGATCCCAGCGGAATTCCCGATGTCTCCCGAGCATTAGTCAACCGTCACGAAATAAATAGTAGAAAAGAACGGGACACGCTGATGATTCGGGGCTAGGGGTAAAAATAGAAGCAGGAGGGACGTGAGGGAGGGAGGTGGTTGAGTGTAGGAGCCGCGAGGGAGGCTGATCTATTCGGGATATTCTGCCGCCGGAGCACAAAGAATGCTTGGCGTTTGACGATCTCGACACCGCACGTCGCCAGCTGCGACACTAGCATGTCGCGCGCTTGCGCGCACGCGAACTACTCCGAGACGGACGCGTGGGTCATAGTTGATGGACTGTTTCGTTTCACGATTCCAATGAAACTGTACGCTATTAAAATTCCTGCGAAGGAAAATCGAATAGGAGCTGTAACAAAATAGTATCTTACGGAATGCCGTGTCCTCGATACTCTGCTAAAATCTTTGAATAAAAAATGATCAGCCATACATCGAGGGCGTCCAATTGATAGTCAGGCGCCTACAAACGAACGGACCTCAACAAAATTGAAGTCTGAACGAAAACGCCGATGAGCAGCCACGGGGATACACGAAACCGCGAATTACAGAGGCTTAATTACGCGACACGGGGCATCAACACGAGACAGGGAACCGATCGATGCCCTAGACGGTTGATCCGAAAGTGCGTGACCACCCGGCCTAAAAGTAGCCCCCTTCGAAGCAGGCTCTTGCACACGTCCTAACCTACGTGCAGTGAGCCGCAATTCCTGTATATCGAATCGGTGAGTGGCGATCGATCGATGCCCAGAGCACTGTGTGCAACTTGAATAACCGTCAATTTACGAAAGGGGTGTAAGACGAGCGTCGGATCCAAGACGAAAACGCCTAGGCCGTGATCGAACCTCTCCCTCCCTCTATCACCACGTAATCGCTGCTGTCTGACGATCGAATCGCACAAACTTTAAAACTGACTTGCCATTTGAAAATGTTTGCTTTAGCATGGTCGATTTTCTGACATTTTTTTGAGGAAACATACATTACAAGAAACTATTAACCCCTTGCCTTACAATATTGTATCACATATGTGACACGTCAATTAAAAGTCAATTTTAAATTTAATATATAATAAAATATATAATGTTTCGATTTCGAAAAATCGTAGGTTAAGGGGTTGATACATGTAACTCTCAGAAAACGATTGAAGTTCAAATGAACATTTATTATAGAAGATAAACGCTTGTTAGAAAATCAATGATTCTTTCAGGCAGTCCTTTACGGATCAAAGACGACTGAAATAATCAAACGAGTGGAAGATTCGTTCGAGTTTTCCGTAATCCGGTAACTTAAATTCTTAACAGCCGATTGTTGATAGAACAACGACAAAAGCAGCGTCGTTAGGAACGTTCAAAGAAGTCATTATCTTTCAACGACTTCCGCCGCTAATGTGACGATCGCGGGCGGACGATCTTTATCGGCGATCTTCTCAATCCTCTCCATCAGCCACGGTTCTGTTCACGTCCTTCCCTCCAAGCCCGCCGCCCCCCCCCCCCTCACCCCTCCGCAGTTGTCTGCTGCAACGTGACAAATACACAGGATGAGACTCGACAGCCTATCGATACCCGTCCGCCATTTGAACGAACATATATCGTGCTCCTAGATATGTATTTATGCTTCCCGTATCATTTCGTAATTATCGATAACATCGTCAAGGCTTTTTGCAGGAAACAATGGGTCATTACTGACTCCCTCGTACTCTGTATTATTCTTCTTCTTCTTCTTCTTCTGCGCCGTCACTTACGTCTTACCCTTGATCGCCTTCTGTTTCGCTACTTCAAGTTCCGCGCGATCAACGAATGTCTATTTTGGTGGCTCGATATTTTATTCCCGATGCTTTCTTGGAAATTCTTCGAAATTTTGTGGGTTGTGTGAGAAAACGATTTTTAATATCCACGTAATCGAGTTTTCAGGTACTCGTTTACCGAATCACTTAAAATTATAAACTGCTGTCCGTTTATCCATTCTCGCAATAAGAAAATGGAACCACCGCGATAGAAATAGCACAAAAGATTATAAAGTTTTCGAATTGGCGTGCTATAGGATACATCCACGTACGATTCCGTGTTACCGTGCGATTTTAATGTGGAAGTTCGCGTTACCGTTTCGCGGAACGATCGATCAGCTTCGATGCATCGAGCGAAAAAAACTGACGTGTACTTGTTGCCGACAGTACAGCACGGCGTTCCGATAGCTCGCCGTCGAATTCGCAATTACTTTAATTGCTTCCAGATGCCGATTGATGGCTTAAACATATGCCGTGGCCGTACAGATCGGTTCGAATAAGCGAACCGTTCCAGAAGGGTGGGATGGGGTCGCATGTGTTTGTCATTATGACAGAGCGATGATTTTATCGTACACGAACGATTTCTTCGTTCCTCCGCTGGTCGATCGTGTCGAATAACCTATTTATCCATCGATAAAATAAACTTTTGCATTACGGTAATGGGAGAAACAAACATTTGTCGCGTATCAGATGATGGATTTCGAAATAAAGAACGTTTAATGCGACTACATGATATAAAAATATTATTAAGTAGCACTTGTAGCACATCGATTTGAAACTTGAAGTTCGATAAACATGACTGCCTTAACGTGTCAATCAATATTTTCATTACGAAATGGTTGGTACCTCGATGAAGTAAAGCATAGATCAACCATTTGATATTTTTGCGACAAAAAATCAGCCATATTGTACCAAGAATATTAATGAAGCCTTCGCGTAGCCATTAATGTTTAAGTGCCACCTTGTCAGAAAATTTTGCCATATAAATCAAAAATTAATTAGAGTTGTCCAAAACTAGTCACGAGGTTTTCGTTTACCGAAAGATAAAAAGGCATAACTGAGTACTGTTTTAAAATTAATAGAAGTTCGTAGTGATTAACTGATCAAACATGGCGTTTGTCTGTTTACAGAGGGCGACACTAGCGGAAAAAGAAGTGTCCGCGTTGAAGGAGCAACTAGCCGCCGCGAACGACGGCAATTCGAAGACTGAGGGACATAAACTGTCTCAGACGCCACAGGGAAGCGATCCACAACAGGTACACGATGCTAGCAACCCCAGGAGGACGCCGAACACCAACCTGGAGCAGGAGTTGCAAGCGAAGGACAAAGAGGTAAGTTCAGAATTTTAGAGAATTGTCGAAAAACACTCGAAAATACATTGGGATCGATTATACGAGCGTTCGAACATGGACCAACCCGGTAAATAATGCGGGTTGGATGATCTTGACACCGTGTACCAGCATGTCACACGTAAACGTACAGCTTTGTTTAATTACGACGAAATAATAACCAGAACATACAAACTACGAAGAAAACCATGTAATAGAACGGTTCGAAATCTATAATATGAATAACATGAATAATGAACAAATTACTGAAAGGATTAAAGAAATCTCTAAAAAAGGAGCAATAACGACGAATAAATTACTTTTCTTTTTATAAAAAAAAGTCCTAAGATAGCACGAGGCATAAAAAGAAAGTACCTCGGTGGAATTGTTAATTTTAAAAAAATATATACAATTTGGTAGTATAAAATAATTGGAAGAGAAAATATGAGTAAATAATATTTATATTATATAAAGATAAATTTCCATTTTTCTTGCGTAACGTTCGATCTGAACATTCTAAACAAAATAACTTCCAACAATCGAGATTTTACTGAATTTATACTTCTTTTCCGTAATGATATTTCTGAAAATTGAAATAACCATCGTCCATTCATCGAATTCTCAGCACAATAGATTAAAATACGAGTAAAAACTGGTCCAATATTGGTGAAAAGTTGAATCGTACGGTATCAGGTCGATTCCGAAAGCGAATTTCCTGTTGCACGTGGGGATTTCCGGTGCGTGCGCGTCGAACTGAATGACTGACGTACTCGATGGAGAGAAGGCACGTGGTGGGCCCTCCCTCAACCCCTGGCTTCGCTGCTTGTCTCGTCTCTCCCTGTCCCTCCGACCTCCTCCCTATTTTCTCGTACGCGCATCAGCCGGTGAAATTCACCCCTTGCGCCCCCTCCGCGTCCCGCAACCGAGTGCACTTCACCTTCCCGATTCGCGATAAACGGCTCGAATCACGCTTTCGGTTAGGCAAAGTGTGACTAATGGCAGTCGACGAACCGACGGAATTGGTAATGAAAGAAGATCATAAATAGGAGACGGTGTATCGATGAATATTCATGGCGAACGAACGACGAGAATCCTCGCCGGGAGAGATTTCTCTCTTTTTTTCTTCTTTTTCTTTTCTCTTTTTTTTTGTTTTATTTCTATTCTCGACGGAGACGATTCGACTACGTTGAAAACGGAAACGTGGATGAATCGAATACGACCGTGCCTTCATTTTTTCATCGATTAAAATCATAAAAAGCTTCATGACAAATTGACGACTGGTGGAAGAAGAGGGAAATGGTAATGATTCTTTAAGCATTCGTATTTTTCCAATATTTCAGGGGATTGAAGGGTTAGGCTGGGACGTCGGGATCCGTACACCGGGTTGTTTATGACCCGTATTGTATTCTTAGTAGCCTCCACACGAACGCTACAATAGTTTCCCTGTTATATAAACCATAAATAGATTGTTAACTGACGATAGAAGAGAAGATTAAGATACTTAATCCCGAACAATGGGTCAAAAGTGACCCTGCATCGACTAACTGATGATCGTACGGTACAAAAATTGTTTTATAGTACCAGCACTCTGTATTGTTTTAAATTCTATGTGATACTAACCGACAGGGTATCATAATTAGTATTAATTATCTTAATCTGTTGATTGCCACAATAGATTTACCGGAAAGTTCATTAATAATACTGTATTGTCTTCTCCGATTTTAATAGCAAACGCAATACTGAGATGTATTTTCAAGTTGGATCTTATTATGAATTTGTATGACAGAATATTTCGCAACGAGCCCCGAGTGAAATATTTATTTAGTCGAATGCTACTTGATTTCAACGAAACGGTGCGTAAGCAAGAGATTGATACAGATCCGCGAGTGCATAATAAACTAGATCCTTATCTAACATGTGATCGCTGATTTAGCAATCTTTGCCCTTTTATCTTAATTACACGGCCACGTCGTCAATTTCTCGCGATACCGTGTGCCATTTATTCGTTTCTTCTCTTTTTCGAAATACGAAAGTATCATATAACCCTTTGTACTCGAGCAATGCTTCTGAGTTACGTATGCAATTTATTAGAGAATTGAATCAAAATAAATTATATTTACGTTAAAATAAAAATAAATCGAACCAGAAATGTTTATAGCTTTCGAGTTTCGTTGTAAAAATCAGTCAAACCGGACCACATCGAATAATGCACCGGGTATAAAGGTTTAAATTATCAGAACTTTAGTTTAAATTTGAAAATTGAATTTTATCATTCACAATGCTTTCCTAAATTTTATTTCAAACTCAGCCCAATTTGATAACGAAGAGTAGTTAATTTCTTACGTACTAAGAAATAATTTGCAAATTTAGCGATTCATTTACCAACAAAAGTCCATGCGAACCGAAGAATATTATAAATGAACCCATCATCGATTGATTCCTTCTAAACGCCAGGGCCATTAATACCCCACCCCCCGTCTGTACGGCGAAGATAATCGAACAGCCACCCCGTTCCCCGTCAACATTGTCGCATTATTTACTCCTCATTATCGTGTCCAGGCCAGTGGCCCATCCACCGTATTCCCACCCCTTAATCGGGAAATAATAAAAATCATCCCCCGTCACTCTGACGATGCCTTCTTGATAAAGACATTGTCCGCGAGGTAAAATTCCTTATCCGTGAAAAGGCGTTGTCGTCGCCGTTCAAAAGGGGGGGTGGTGGTAGTTGTTCCATCCACCCTTTCGATACGAGGGGCGGAAAGGTAGAGGAATGGAAGGGGGTGGGGTGGGGGTGGATTATCGGCTTCGAGATTACAACGAGTCGAAGCAAACGATTTCCTTCGAAACGGGAATAACGTAGCAGCTGGTGCAAAGTGGTGGGCTCTAAGGGGTTTCGAGGGGTGGTGAAAGAAAAAAAAAAGGGGGTGCGGGCATTATTGGCTCTAAGCAGGATACTTATTGAACTCTTAGCGGTGTTTTTATCACTCCTTTCTCGCGAGTGTGCGCCGCTTTTAAGTGTTTTCGCCTTTGTTTGAAAGATTTGTTCCCCGCACCCCCTCACATTATGCACCCCTCCTCGTCGGCCGCGAGAGGTTCTTACAAGACTCTCAGCTTCGTAAACCGTGAATGAAGGGTTTGACCACTTTCTCTCCTCCTTTTTTTACTTTCCTCCTTTCCAAGGGAAAGATCAGATAGGGTAGTTTTAAGATTTTTCTCGAAAGGGGTAAAATTCGAAACTTTTTTCTGCTCCCATCAATATCGACGTTCGATGTACACCTACTTTTAATTTGAAAATGAAATAAAGGATGAAACATAAATTAGTAGATAGAATAATTCTTCGTCTTAATAAAAATTAACTTACACTTCGACGAGAGCATCTTAATAAATTTTATAATACAAAATTAGAAATTTAAAGAAGGTCAATTCGATGACAATACTATCACTGTAAATATAAGTTTTATTAAAAGACAAGTATGACAAAATTAACAAAAATCAAAGAAAGAAAGTAGCAATATTGAGAATGATGGCACTGTGATACATATTCGAAGTTAACTTAAAAACGATTAAAAGGCGTGTTACAGTGAATGGTAACCTCGCCCCGACAATTATTACCCCCTTAAGAATTGTCAGTGGGCTGAGCGAGTGATTGACAGCCGGGTTCGCGACACTCTTTGATCTTCCCAAGGAGAAGATTCAGGACGAGTCGTCCTGGGCTGAGACGAGGTCGCAATTAGGCTGCTAACGACCTCCATCGGGTTAGGTTTTCTCGGTTTCACGCGAGCCGAAGACGACTGGCTGCGTGGAGAGATGAAAGAGAGACAACGCGCCGCCGATGCCAACACAAATACGCTCGGCGAGTGTTTCAAAACACGTTGGCTAATGTACGGAGAGCGATAGATCAAGAAATAACCGAGAACGCTATTTGCACTCCTCCTAAGACGGTGAAACGGAATCTTTGTAACGACTAGACTTCCTGCTTTATCGGGACACCCGTCAAGACATTATCTTTCCTCAAAACGCTCAAAAAGAAAGGGTGGTAAAATCGACGATACCTTTTCTTCAGTACCTCCTTCGCGTGGCACAATTTAATAAGAACTGATGGGATTTATTTTTTAAATCAAATTCAAATTATTGCATTTTTTTATGATGTCCAAATCGATACAAAGTAAAGAATTCTTCGGCGTCGTGTTTTGATCGATGATCGCGATCACGTGAACCACGAAGAAGACATCGACTACACCGGCCATATTGTTAGTGGCAGTAGGCCGAGCGATCGTCCCTGCCACGACGATACAGTATTTGCTCTGATACGAAGATTTGCTGATAATTGGCGCGATAAGAGGCAATCGAGTGCGCAATACACGATCGAGACGACGAATTTTATCGCCTCGATCCCTGTACGTACACCGTGAAACCGATTGTTGTGAAACGGATTACAGGCCGACTGACAGGATCACTGGGTGAATGGAGAAACCGAGGCTTTCACGGTTGCGTAATGTTTCTCCTCGGGAAAATCTTGACTCGCGAAACGTTCTGGGTCAATTTGACCCAGCAATCTTGTGAGAAAAGGAAAGAATGCGCCCACGATTCGTTGCGAAAGCACTGCCACCTGATTTTTGAAATCCGAGATGACATCATGATCGCGTGGCTCATTTCTGACCCTGTCAATTCCTTTTCTGTGCCGCAGGATTTTTTCGAAAAAATCCACGGGGAATCCCAACGATTTCATTCTGATTATTACGAAGATTTACAAAGCTGACTGAAAAATACGATACATTCAAGGTAAACACAACTTTCTCGAAATTCACTGATACACAGATTATAACAATTTTATTGAACATTAATATTGGTTGCAAAATGGAATGTTCAAGCTTTCTGTAACCGTACTTTTCAACAAGATAACGAAACGTTTTCTCTCAATACGAATTTAGGTTACTCCTTATCATATTTGTACGGATCAAACAGGTAAATAATTAATCAACAGCATCGTAAATTTGGATTTTAAAAGCGGTAATTGAAAAATCGATAACGTCGAGATCGTCACGGTGTTACAAATTTATAAATTTCGAAATTAAATTTCAGAACAATCCAAGAGATATATATATATATATTCTATCTTCGCCGGTTTCTTTTCTAAGAAACGCCGTTGTGTATTGCACCGAATATTTCTATACCTGCAACAACTGAGCATCGATTCTTTCGTTTTCGCGAAATTCTTTTAGCACGAGCATCCTGAGCACGTGAGAATAGCTCTCGAGTCAGCGCCATCTGTCGATATACTTGGGCAACATCATCCTTAGAGTCTGTTTTTAATGACGCCGGAACAGCTGATAAGGTTGTCGTAATGACGGCTCTTCGCGAGAGTGCTCTTTATTATTTAACGCGTTTACACGTCGTCGAAGCGTCATTAAATCTTACGGTTCCTTCTTTTTGTTGCTAACAATTACGAAATCTTTAGGAAGATTGAGGTTGTTTATTTAATAGAAGTACCACCGCGCGTTTCTGATAAATGATAGACGAAACCGAGGACAGCCGCCGCGAAGTTCCTACCATCTCACAGCTTTCTCGCGCGAATTAAAGTTTCTTAGCGGACACTAGCTGACTCCCATAAAACCTCGAAATAAAATACGATTAAGTTTTCGCAGTATAACTACTTCAAACATTATTGGGTACATTTGAAATATTATTAGATAAATAAATTCCTTTATAATAACGGAGACATCCGTTTGATGTCCAAGTCGGATCGCCGTTTTCTTTTCTTTTTTTTTTTACAAATATCAGGCCATTCGTCACGTGAGCATTAAATTCGCATTAAAAATAGGTCTGGAATCGGCTAATTTCCCGACGGTCGACGCAATTACAAATAAGGAGAGCGCCCGCGCACACAGCACGCTCGATAAAGGAAAAAAGAGGGAGAGGAAAGACGACAGAGATGCTCCATCATCGTCGGCTGAAACATTAATTAGAAAATCTGAATAATTAGGAACTAACTTTTATGCAATGTGTAAAACCCGTTCCCCCGACCCCTGCACACATACACGCCCGCTCTGCATGCGTGCACGCCCGTGTGTCGCCCGGTGAGCTGATATATCGTTAAACAGGGTCAACAATTTTTCTGTGGATTCACTGCCGTTCGGCGTTCTTCAGGGTCACTGACTCGGAACGTAGCATCAGGAAGACCTGAACCAACATTTTTGGACGATTCCACCAAAAGTTGCGGCTGATCTATGGAAGGGGCCAGACATTTGCATAAACTACTTGGCCTGGCACTTGGACACTCACCCTAACTCTGACCAGGCCGAACGTTAAACCCGAAACCGGAAGATTATGATATTTCAGGTTCCCTACCTACTCTGGTCAAATCTGCTCTGCAAAAAAAAAAAAGGAAGAACGCGGCTCGTACGAGGCGTGTTCCAACTCCTCGAGCGTACAAACTTAGCCGTGAAGGTAGGAAGAGACGGTAGGGGGTGTGCTGAAAAACCATGGCGTCTCTCGAAATTAATTTTTTTTGCTGGCCGAGATAAAAACCTAACGAAGCCGCGGCGCGCTTTATTACGCGAAAGCGAACGACGGAAGAGGTGGAGCGAGGCAAAAGACAGGGAGGAAGAGGGACGCGTGTATTCAGGGACGAGAAAGGAGACAGAGAGGGAGATACGGAAAAGGGGATTGATATAGGTGTTCCTGGTGGCAATGGCGGAGCGAAGGGGTGGGGGGTGGGAGAAGGGTGTATAGGGGTGGCTGAGACACAAATACGCTGAAAATTAGATTCATAACTTTTCTGCTGCGCTTTCGCGGCGGAACGACTAAAGGCTGGTCTGGGCTAGTTAAAAATTCCGTGTGCCCGCGAATATCAATCCCTACCCCTTCCCCTACGGTTCGCCTCCAGCTTCACACACGGGCTTGAGATCACCTACGACCCCACTTTTTTTTCCCGCTCCCCGTGGTATCCCTGCACCAGTTATACCCAACCTCGTGTGCCTTTCCGCCGCGCCACGTACACGCCTCCATCGTCCAGACGAGCGACCAGGAATTATCTCCGTTTTTCCGTAAACGTGATTAACCAGAAACGTCGTTCAGCAAGCCCTCCGGGGCCCTCTCGACCAGAGGGTGCCGCCGGCTCTCCTTCGGCTTTCGACTCGACTCGACTCGGCTACGTCGATTGATAATTCACGATTAATCCACCACGAGAGCCGGCCTCTCCTCGCCGTCCACCCTTCTTACCGTCCTGGAGATCGACTTTACGAGAAATTCCACGGCGTCTCGTAATTTTGTCGGGCTGATAATTCAAGAATTACGAGTCAGAAATAGAAACAGGGACCCCGCGGGGTACCCGTTCCTGAATAGATACTGATTTGCGAAGATGGTAATGATAATTCGCGATACTCCACGGACTATCCGAACCAGAAAATGATGACATTTCAACGTTCAAAATTTCATTTGAACAGCCGCGTATGACTTCTTAGGATAAACGACGCTTTTAATTATGGATGCTATTCGGATCAAGAGGCGAACTCGTTTTGATGTTCGAAAAGAAAAATGTGAAATATCGATCGACAAACTGTACCTCCACTTCGACAAATGCCACTGCAAACTAATTTACTACCCCTTAATCGCGCAATCAATATGATATTGGGTGAACGTTTGCCAATATCCTCGAAGAGATTAGCAGGAAATAACGAGACAAGTTGCCGTGCCATAAGGTGCACCCTCACGAAAACAATCCCAAGTTTTGGTCCGGCAAACGTTCGATCGAACTGGCAAAATGTCAAAGGCTCGTTAGCCGTTCGTGGAATATAGGTTCTAAAGTGTAATAATAACGGCGTGGCATTCCTTGGCGGTGCAGCTCGTGATGTGTACAGTAAATCGAGC
Source organism: Anthidium xuezhongi (assembly GCA_022405125.1). Taxonomy (NCBI): domain Eukaryota; kingdom Metazoa; phylum Arthropoda; class Insecta; order Hymenoptera; family Megachilidae; genus Anthidium; species Anthidium xuezhongi. The sequence continues at coordinate 3,712,611 of CM039637.1, forward strand.
ATGCGATACAAGCGGCAACCAGCGTTGTTGAATTATCGTCAGATAAGAATTCCCCTTGCGACGTTTATTCTGCGGTCGAACAAAAACTGCGCGTGTATCAAGCGTCCAATGCGCACAGCCGGTGTATTATTACGCAATGGGACGTAATATAATGCCTGGAGTTTCTAGCCTGTGTGGGTAACGTTCCACATCGTCGCTAAATTTGATGCGATTCCGTGGTCCTGCATTGTTCGATGCTGCTGCCAGCCTCCTCCGCCATTGAGCACCATCCACGGCATGTAGAAAATCTGGTACACCGACGATACCTTCCGCTAAGTGTTATCTCAATGACGTTCAAAATCATACTTTGTATTTCGTTTGTTAATTACTCGAGGTTGCAGACGTAAACGTCATCGATATTCAAACGTTCCGAGCGTGCAATTCGTTAAGCTCGTTAGCCCAATCAAGCCTTTCAAGATTCTCAAGGTTTCCATGAACGATATATCAGAACGCGGTATTAGAAAGCTTCTGTTCCGGGAGGAAATGCAATAATTTATCGCGGAACGCTGATAAGCCGAGGGCCGATCGAAAAATCCTACAAAGGTAGACCGCGATTTTTAAGGCAGTAGCGAAATTACTATGGCGCTACACCGGGCGAAATAAAAAAGGGGAAATCCCCTGAAAAGCTGGGGCTCTCCCGGAGAGGACGTAACTTATCAGTCCTGTAAGTTTCCAGGTCGGCTGAAAGCCCTTTCCACCTTCGCTTTTAGCCTGGCCAAGTATATATATGATATTTAAAATTAATCCCTCCTTTGTACAGGGGTCTTCTCTCCGCTGCCTGTCTGTCCGTCTGTCTTTTTATCGCGCCGATATGGCGTCGTATGAGTTTTACTCCATTATTCGTGCCGTCTGTGCCGGCTCGTGAACCGGCTAAAAAGAAGGAGAAGCAGGAGGAGGAGAAGCAGCGGAGGCGGTTCAGGTTCGTCTTTTTGTCTTCGGCTACCGAGGCTTTCAGTTCGAATCCTCAATCACCGTCGGTGATCAATCACAATTGAATTCGAGCAGCCGAGGACGTGGCACAGTAGAAAAAGAAATATGAAAGAGAAGGTAAAGGCACGAATCGCGGTTGAACAATGGATATACGAATAATTAAAAAATCTTAACGCACCCGCTGTCCCATGCATCACATGAGATACACGCCGTTGACAAGTACTGGGACGCGTAAAGGAAAGACCACGCGAACGTTAATACGTTCGTTAGGATGAGTTTTTGAGAAACAAGTGGGGTTTCGGATTCCTGCAGGATCGCAGAGTTCACTGAAAAAGTCATCGATAACTACGGTGGCAAAGTAGCATTACTCGAGCCAAGTCAGACGGAAGGGGTGGGGGCTAGGAAGGGGCTGGCCCGATCCGTGGATGCCTTTTGAAGCATCCCCAGCTACGGGCCGAAGGATAATGCTCAAAGCAAAGGATAATTCCCCGATACGGGGACGAAATCCGGCCAGTAGCGTGAGGAATGGGGGGGTAGTACCGGGTGGTTTGGCGGTGGAGTAAAAAACTCTTATTTAAAAATGTATTTACCGTCTGGCTCGCAAGGATCGCCATCCGCCTGGAAAGTTCGCTGTTTACCCCGATGAATGTGTATGCACCCCTCTCGCCCCTGTATATCTGGAGACGTAGAAACCGCAGGAGGCGCAGCGAACCACCCCCGTTGTTATCCACGGGGCGCGTGTGTGCAAATATGAGGAGAGGGGGGCGCGTGCGCACCCCCGAAGGAAGCCACGGGTCCGTTTCCTGGCTGAGGTCTTTCAAACCTTTCGGCCACTCCACGGCGCAGAGGGAGGAATATTGCAACCCTTATGGAACTCTACGACCCTTGCGGTGGACTCGATTGTTGTAGACTGGACAGCAGGTTGGATTTAGAGGGTCGATTTTTTTTTTTTATTTCAGATTTTGTTGCCTGTTCTTCCATTTCTTCCTTTTTTTGCTGGTATCTGCGGTAAGGCTTCAAAGGGACGCCCTGTTCGAGCAGATACGCATCGGTGTTCTTATATGAGAACACGATTTTATTTGATCTCCGTATGAGCTTTTAATTTTCTGTCGAATATTGTTTTGAAATTTAATGTGCGACAACCTCAAACTTATAAAGGTATATTCGCGTTAACAATCTCGAATTGAAGAAGACACAACATCCAATTTCGAGGACAAACTCGTGGGGACTAACGTTTAATTGATTAAGAAGTTAGTCTTATCGACAATTGTAATTATATAGTGTAAAAGGTTAAAAATGTCCACTTTCGAGAATGATCGTTTGAGAACAGACTTTTAAATGTTGAGAATAAATCGTCGACAGCGCCACCTGTCGCGGGCCGGTCAAATCGCGTTCAAATTTAACCGTAGACACCGTAAACACACCAATACCATCTCACGTTCCACTTCAAACACAATTGTCATTCCCATGGAAGCATCAGAGCCATAACTTTAATCAGATGTACACGGGCGCAACGTTCCGATTTCGAACTTTACGTCGAAGCAGCCCGCGGAAAACGTATTTGGAATAGATGGATGAAACGTAACTATCAAAGTTGGTGATCGCAGCTTGACGGTATTTTCCTTCCCTGTTCTACCCCGCTCCCGCTGCCCCGCACAACCGGAACTCTCACCCGTCCCCGCCGCCCTTCACGTTCGTCCCCGACGCTTGCTCACAATTTATATTACGAGCGAGGCGCGCATATAATTAATTTAATTAAACGCTCCGCGCTGAAAATCGTCCTATTAGTTCGGCAACTTTTGACGGCTGCTGCCTACCCCATCCCCGTTCACGGTATTTCTCCGGTTCGTTTTCTGCGTTTCTATTCATCTCCCTTCGCATTTTCGTCGCTTCGCCACCAATGGCAGAAAGTTGTTGTCTTTTTTTTTTTCTTTTTTCTTTTTCGCTGAAAAACGCTTCGAACTCCCGCTGTTTGTCCGATCTAAGTTTTCGGATAAACGTCGGAGGGAAAAGGAAAATCGGGTCGAGTGGTTCGTTAGTACCGAACGCTCTTTCCACTGTTCACGAATGAAAGAATACCGGAAGCCATGATAAGTTTCGCACAGTGTTGAGAATTCCCCGGTAAATCTAGATACCATATGCGCCATTTATAGCCGCGCAGGCGATAAATACGGAGTAAGTACTAATGCAAAGCTCTCTGGCACATTCGACTACTTGAGCATGTCGATAACGCTTTGCTTTATGCCGAATTTACATAAATTACTGAAAGTTGCACACTTAAAAATTGAAAAATTATTGGATAGTTATGTCGTTTAAGTTCTTAGTTCGAGGAAACACAAAATTTCCTAATATTCTAAGGCACATTGTAGCAATACAGGCCAAGATGTCAGTACTTGCTTAGGGGTCGACTAATGCAACGATAGGAAATAGTCTGAGCTCTAATCAATCAAACCAATTTGATAGCACAGAAAATTTCCTAACATTTCGAGGAATCGCACACTGAACAGAAAATAGTTTTTTTTCTAACGCAAGTCACACTTTCATAAAAAATAACAGACCTTTACTACACCTTCGCGATCAATGAAAACGAAGTTTGTTTCGTCCGTTTGAAGTTCACCGCCAATTCAAAGGGACTTAGATAGCGGCGGCGAAAGTTTCAACTGTTCTATAGAAGGTTTTCTTCTTGTTGTTTTTCAACGGTTGTCCTCGCAAAAATTCCTACGGGTCGGCTTTCCCGTCCGCGTTACGAATTTATCGCTCGGGTAAAGCATCTCGATATTACCAGGACGAAACGCTGAAGACACGTCGCAATATTTCTCCGTCCCTTCCAAAGATACTTGTTGAAGCGGACTTTCAAGTCGGCTGACAAATGTTGGTGTTTCGCGGCCTGTCCAAATCTCGATGCGGAGCCGATTACTCTTGGCAGCCCAGCTAAAACGGTGGGCGTTAATAGGTTAATTCTGATGACAACGCGCCACGATTATGCCAAGACGCGAATTGCATTGCTTTTCAAGCCGATAGGTAGCCACTCTCCACCTCGTGCACATTGTGACGTATCGAGGTACAATTATTTCTCGAGATACAAAAACGCGAAATTATGAAAATTAATTGAAAATTGAACTTGTGTAATCTTGCTCACTGGTCCAGCAACGAGACAAATTATTTTCGAATTAAAAGTAAATATCTATTCGTTAGCTTCCATTCTAACAGATTGAGAACCGCGGTCGAGCAACATCTCGACACGAAGAGGGTGCATGGTGCACCATGGTCAGCACTAAACTCCAAAGGCCAGGCTTCTTGGAGCTTTGCTGGGCGAATGGACAGATTGCGGCTGGCCAAGGAAACCACCCTCTGATCTCACCCCGTTTTAGGATTACCGTTCCTTCGGCTACCTCTCCCTTTCCTAACAACCCCACACTTCCTCTGTTCTGGTCGCCTGCTCCCTTCGTCATTCGCGTTCGTGTGTCCGTGCTTTGTCATTTGCTTAGGGCCAATCTGCGCCGGAAATCCCTTCGGTACACCTTCTATCCGGCAGATCGGTGATCGTGATTCGATGTGACTGCTGGCACAGAGCCGGCCAATGATCGGGACCGGCCACAATCCCCGTGCTTATCGCACCCTACCTTCCTACCCCTGTTCACGCTGACCACAGAGTCCAAGGAGGGCCGCTACCCCTGAAAACTTGGCTTTTGAGATTCTCCAATTTGACACCTTTTGTCTTAAACTTTGACCGCAAAGTTATGAGGGTCAGGAAATTATAAGAACGCTTCGCTTTTTAGTTATATCAAACCCTAATTGTCGGTGAAAATTATCTGAGCGTTATTATAATCCAACATTTTGATTTGTAGTCCTTCAAGCTTTTAGGTTAGATATTATTCTTTTTTTTTTAAATATTATTTTTCCAGTGAATGAAACTCTTCCTTTAAAAATCTGAGTGTCTAAATTTTAGAGTTCAACATTCAATTTCTTGTTCCTTAATTGCTATGAAATATTTAGCGAAGTTATTTTAACATTGACAGAAGAAAAGCAATTACACTTTGGAAATTAATCTAAAAATTTCATTTACTACTTATAGCCGAATATTTTTCAGCAGTTTGATGAATATAATCGGAGTTGTATCGGACACACACGAGTCATTTCTGTTGCTCGAAACGAGGGACTGTTATCAATTATCAGTAGCAACTTCCGCGCGTGGACCGATCGAAACGAAATAGTTCATCAGTCGATTCGATAATTTCGAATGTTAGATATTTGTGGGCTCATTATCATCACGGTTTCCCTTGAGGAAGAATCTTTATCGAACAGCTTCCTTCGATAGTGTTCGCTTGCTTTTTTCGAACGGGGGCAATAAATGACCCCGTGAACTCTTCGAAATGCGGCATCGTAAGCTGCTCGTGGCCTCGTGAAATCTCTTCCTTGGTATTCAAAATTGGATCAGTTTATTCACCGTTAAATTTCTACCAATAATCGTTCGACCATGGTAAAATTCAGAAAACCTTTACGAAGAGCAAGGGCGACTATAATTATATTTCAAATCTTTCTTCTATGGTTTAAATCATAGTAACATTAATAATTTTTCATTTTCTCAATAATTTACTGCACATTTACAACTGAAACGGATTAATAGATCAATGGTATTCGAACGATCGAACCTGTCGTCATTTCTAATTTATCGCTACGAAGAAATTCGGCGCCAATGGGCAACTCGGCAGTAGTTGGAAGCTGGGGTTATCTTGCCACGAAATAAATAAGTATATACATTTCGGCTAATCGTGCGGCACCGTTCGATCTCGTGGAACAGCTTACTGTTTGTTCTTCGACACGGCCGCTGCAAGGATGGAAAGGTCCCATGACGATCGTGTCTCTCAAATGACCCGTCTACTTCATCACTTCCCGATCGTCCGCGTGCGTGACAAGTCGATTTTATCGAGCGCGTACTTCAAAAGTGGAAGTTGAATCTTCGTTTCTTAAAACTGTGTGTACATTCTGCAACCATTATTTTTGGAAAAATCCACACTATGCACGAAACGATACATCAATTCTGAAGTAATATCTCGAAGTTTCTGCGTTTCTGAATTCTATTTTAAGAATATATTTCCAGTCAGAATTGGACACGCTACGATGTTTGAAATTACGGAATTAGCCGCAAAAACTATCGAGCTGGACTAAAACGTTTACACGTGTGAATCCTACTTTAGATTTTTCGAAATTCGAGAAAAGACGTGGTGTGATAGGAAGATGATTTGAATGTCGCGGTGAAGTATCTGGTGACGGTCGTAACGGGGGTTCCCAGGAAATGGGACCCCCTCGTAAGTGTTGAAAACATCGTAAAAAATCACCATCAAATTCCAAGTTAAATGCGCGGCACCCCGGAAACGGATTACACGGCGAGCGATCTTCATAGGGTGGCTGAGAATAATTCGAGGGGGCGCAACGAATCGAGATTTCGAACGGAGAATCGGGTAAGTTCTCGGATTTAATTACGGCAATTAGAGCCCAAAAGATTTCTCTCCCGGCCCCGCCATCCGTTCTCTGTTTGCCTACACCCTCTTTAACGTTTTCTCCTTCTTCGGCTTCTTCTTGTCCAGATCAATCGGATCAAAAACCCTCCCCCGTGCCCGCCCCGTTCGTCGCTCGATCGACATAGGGGAAGTTTTAAACTTGCGTCTCCTACTGTCCGTTCGAACGGTCAATCACCTCGAATCGATCGATTGAAATTCGATTTCTCGCGTTCGCTTATAAATGCAAAAAACTTTCCACTTCCCGGTACTGAATAGGGAATCGCGCATAGTTTTCTCTAGATTTCATTCCGGCCCGATGCACAGGACGAAAGAAAAAGGAATTCTCCTCGAATTTTCTATCATTAGAATTTAATCTGCGAGGGGACGGATGTCTGAGGAGGGGAGAGAACGTTCTATCCGAAAGATTTTCGGAGAGCGCCACGGTACCGATTTAATAAATTCCGCGAAAATTGACATGGTAATGGATTTAAACGGAGACCAAGGAGGCGAATCGGTCCTTCGTACGTCAGATAGACGTCCACATGGATATGACGTATATAAGATGCACGTGTACGGGCAATGCACGTTTCTGGATGCGGCGACGAATGTTGGGAGGCCGTACGTGCAACGGCACGGGAGCAATGCGTATCGCGTGTCGCTCGGGTCACATGTGAACACACGGGTATATTTGTACCTTATTACAGCGTTTTAGCATTCCTGGAAACGAGCCGTACCGTTCGATCGGACAATTTCACCGTAGCACCAACGCGCTATATTCGTTAAAGCACACCGTATTACCGATTGATTGCGGTGCCAATTCGTCTATAATTAGCCTGAAGCGTTTCGAGCTTTTATTCGCATTCCTACCGAACGGCCACTTTTATTTCTATAAAATAATCGACGACCGCAATCGTACCCGGCACGATACACCAATATCATAACACCAATCGACGGTTTCGAAGAAAGAGAATCGTGAAGGTATTTCTATCGATGGTACACCTAAGGCAGAAGTTGCAGGTGGTTGATAGACATGATCGACCGTCTGAAATAAACATAAGCGGTCGTATGATTGCCACGTCATGGCACGTATCGCGAAAACTCTATAGAGCATCGTTACGGTGACAGACGTCCGCGAAACTCGAGGCGACGCTTTCCCTCCCTCGAATCAACATTTGTAGGTCGGTGTGCGGGAATCGATTTACGACACGTCCAATAAATAAAACATCAGATGTACCTTCTTCGGACGACCTTACCGATCATTACCGATCGTGGCGCGTAGAAGTCGAAGAAAATATTGTTTATAACAACAACGGCGTAAAATCGAATTCTTCGATTTGCGGCTCTTTTTATTGAAAAATCTGACAAAGAACTGTTCAGAGTCGGAAAAAGTTTGAACGATAAGCCGTTGATAAGTATACACAGGAATTTTTATTGTGGCCCGTACAGAGTGCTTATTACGAGCCGTGGCCGGTTCAAAGATAAGCCATAGATAAATTTGACCCGTGAACGCGTAAGTTCACAGCAATTCAATTTGACTGATTACGAGGCGGCCGTGCTACGTTTGAAATTTAGGAGGAAATGAGTTAGCAATAATCCGACGAAGTCGCTTACAAATTATCAATCGGTAAGAAATGATGTAAATATAGAAGCAAATTTCTCCGTTTGCCAGAAGGTTCTTCGCTGTCTGCTCGAATTCGGGTCGCGAAGAATTAAACCGTGATACGCCCTCGCCGATCTACCCCGTCCCCTTGCGATTCCCAATTCCTAATCCAACAAAATTAATTTATCTTCCGATGCTAATGTATCCGCGAGAGTCGATTTGCCACGTGTATCACGAGTCAGTAGGGTGGAAGAGGGTTGGCAAACTAGTTAAACAAATAGACACCCGTTCCCAAAGAGAAAGACGAAAAGAGTAGCAGGAGGAGGAAGATCGAGAACGGTAGGGAGACTAGAGAGAAGTTTCACATTCGAATTCAGTTCCTTAAAAACTATTCGATCAGCCTACGATTGCATATTGTTGCATACCCTCGATATTATTTATTTCAATTCAACGATTACCACAACCCTGTACTCGTGGATACGCTACTGTAGACTGGCCTCTAACTTTAACGACAAGGGGTGAGAAATATCGTGCGCAGAACGGGAGGGGATTGATCCGATCGAAATTAAAATTAAAATTATCATAGGGTACCTCGAGTGCCTTTGGTGAACCACGTTTCCCTGGTGTGCAGTTAGTTTTAAGTGGATGGATGCTAGCGGAAATGCGTGTGTGTGTGTGTGTGTGTGTGTCTATATATATATATATATTATATATAATATGTATATATATATATATCGTGTGGCGCTGATTGGAGGCCACCCCTTCGAGTGTCCCGGCTTCGATTATCGCCGAGAGTTTCAGCGATGGCGGGGAAGTTTTTCGAGATGTTTGTTAAAATCGAGCGTGGATGAAGGGGCTTCTAGTTTTCCTTTTTCTTCTGCTTTTTTATTTTCGGGGGCTTGATTTATTCGCTTCGACGCGAGAAAATTTTGCTTGTTCGAAAGCGTCGATGAAAGTTTCGACAACGGGCGAAATTTCCTTCCATTATTAGATTTTAATTGATCGCCCCCGACTCTTAATCGACTTCCCTTCGAACGCTCGTACGATACACGATGGATATCTGCCGCCAACCTGAACTTTGCACGGCTTAAAAATAATTCAGTTTGTTCGTCCTAAGTGCTTCGAACGAAGAACAATAATCGCAGCTTTTGCTCTCCAACGTAAATACGAACGAACGCGAAAGCATTCGAAGAAGGTTAACTTTTTAAGCGTCATTTCTCACATTATGGAAAGAAGAGAACTCGAGGAGTAAGACCCTCGACGTGGAACGAGACAGCAATCTAAGAAACCAGTGCGCGGATAATCGGGAACCCCTCCAATTAAAGAATCATCCCTTCGTAGAGGGGTGATCGAGATACCGAACGTTTGCCGTAACGTTCCAGAAAATTAATCGCAACGCGGTACGACGTTCGGGGGGAAGGGGGGTAATTTTTACCGCGATTTTATGGGAATTTAGGAATAATTCAATTACAGACCGAGGATCACTTTTCCTCGAGATATGCTAATTCCAAAGATTCGAAACCCTCCCCAAACCCCCGACCCGTTAGGAGTCGAGATCGTTTTCAATTTAGAAATCTAATCCCTAAGCTCGTCCCCAAGTGTCCATAAGATAAAAAAAAACTATAGCAGAGTTAAGTACCCAGCGGATACGATTTTATGGGATTGGTTATATTTATGACACGCACTGTATTTTATATTATTATTGGTCTCATTGAACGGAGACTATACCTTTCTCCTTTCAATCTGGCCTGATTAAATTCATTAGTTTAATAGGTATCGATATCAGAACGGCGATACTCCCTTGCCCCTTCCCAATCCCCTTCAGAGAACCACAAACGATAGAACCGTGGAGGAGGAGGGGGGTCGACTTCCAAGGAAAAAGGAACTCTTAATAAAATTGGCAAGAATTACTTATTTAACCTCCGATTGGAGGAGGGGGGTTGAAGACAGCCGTCGATTGAAGGGTCTCCGAACCCCCCTTGCGATCGAGCACCTCTTCACTGTTTCTTGGCTCGCGTAAGAAGCGGGGGTTGAGACGAGGGTTTATCGAGTTCTTCTTTTTTTTTTGGGTAAACAGACGAACGGCTCGAGCGGCTGAGATATTCTAATGGCGAAACCCAGTAGGCCCCATGGGCGTCGTCACGGTGTATCGGGCCAGGTACCGCGTATCTTTGCCGCGACTAATGCCTGTCGAAGGAAAAAAGGGGAGCCAGTCCCTCATGGTCGATTGCGAAGAATTATTCGTGAAGCTTGAAAATTATTACATGAAACATTTCAATTTTGGAGAAGAAATAAATGAAGCGAGTCAAAATTTGTAATAAGAACGAATTTCGAAGATCGCGAGTTCCCGACCTAATAGTTCTCTCTGTTCCTTGGGTATCTAACGGCCCTGTTACGCGGGGGTTGCCCGTCCTATGGCCGTAGCAATTGACAAAGTATAAATACGCTGGCTAGGCATTCGTAGGACAAAGATCAGCGGGGGGAACAAGACAAAGGGAGATCGCAAAGACTGCCGGGTTAAATTGCAGTCATTTCGCGCGGTCTGTACATGAACCCGTGTGTCCCGTGGTCGTTTTCACATTTATCCCCCTGGATCTGTTACTTCAGGACAAACGACAGACGTTCACTCGAAAAGGTCCGTGCATTCCGTGCTGACGGCAAAAAAATTCTTCCCGCATTCTCCAAATGACACTAATCGCCTTCCTTTATCTTCCCACGGTTTCGTGGCCGGGCAAAAAACGCCCGATCCCACTGGACACTCGGCAATTCGATAATTGTTTCTGCGTTTCTTTAATAACTTCTTGTTCGCTCCAAGTGCCACGAAATTTTCGCCCCTTTCGTACCGGCCACTGAAAATCGTGGGATTTCTGTCCCATCGCGTTACCTTAGGTTCAAACCGCGGTTCACAGGCGAAGACAAGAGGATACGATAACGGTATCAAAGTGACATTTAACCCTCCCCGTTTCAAAAATCTATCGTTTAATACGCAACGACCTAAAAGCTGATTCTAAAACGCGATAAGCATTAAGCCGAACGAAATAATTCGTGTTTCTTTTATCGAAGGACTGTCGGGGCATCAGAGTTTAATTATTTCTCGTGGCCGAGCGTCACGTGAAACTCAACCCCTCCCCGCCTTTCATTCTCAGCCCCCGGTCCGCCCCCTGTTCGTCTGTCTAACGAAACGTAACCGAAAGGCTTTAAAGATTCGACGATGCCGAATTTTTAAACCACCGCCACCGGCGAAGCAACCCCCGTTCGACCCTCATCCGCTCCTATGTCGCGTGGACGAAGGAACGAGAGGAACAAAAGAAAAACAAAAGTGCGGGGGGGAGCAACAGAAGAAACGGGCGACCCTCGTTCCGAACCCACTTCCACGATTTCCTAGCACGCGATCCAACTATCGGCTGTACGTTTCATCCCCTCCTTTCTGTACCACATTCTTTTTTCCGTTCGGCAGGGGTGGGTTTCGCTCACGAACCGCAGAAAGTTCACGGGGCAGTCTTAAATCATTGTTTAAGTGGCTGGTACCTGTTATTTTCTTGTATATTTTCGTTCTTTGGACGTCTTGTTCCGTGGCCGTGTCCCGGAAGGGACTGGCAACTGTTTCGCGAATCGAAATCAAGAAGTGCGGCCCGATTATCGATTTCAACGGCGAAAATAATGCCGACTGCGAGAAAGTTGATTACATGCGATCGAACGTTCCGCTGGGGGGGAGGTAAGGACGGGGGATTTGCCTCGATACGATAGGATCATAACGAAAAAGAAAGAAACGACCTAGTCAGAAACAAATGTATCGGGGTGGCAAATAAATTTTCGACCTTTCTTATGTGTACTTTGAGCCCGGGTCACGTGAATTCTGTTGTAGCTTTCGAAGTTCACGATAAGGGCGATAAGGAATTAATTAGATCGACGGTTACTCGGATTTCGCACGCGTTGCCCATTTGTTTCTTCCTATTTTTAAAATCGTATAATTAATTGTTGAATCGGATGACAACAGATGGTTTGACGGAAAGGGCCGAAACAGGGAGGGCAAAAACAACTTTTGGCCATTGTAAACGACGCTCGGAGCTACCCACATGAACGCCAAATGGTAAACACACCAACTTTCGGATTGGATGCGCGAAACGTCGAGTCGCTCGTTAAAATCCAAAACTTCCCCTTCCCAAAACAGTACTCTAACAATAACGATAAAAAATTAGAGCTATCTTCATCAGGGATGATCTTATAGTTGGAGTTACCTATAAAATTACTTACGTCTTTAATCGCCACAGAACAGAATCCCTATAAATGAATTGTTACAGTATTTTAGTAACTTGTTGCTCGCGAAGGTACGCAAGGTTTCTCGAATTTCGCGAGTGAAATTTTCAGCAGAGACCCGAATTAATCATCGGTATCGATTCGGACAAGGTTTATCGACAGGATCGGCCGGTTTGTTCGTGTCGGGGCGATCCACGCGACACGGAATGACATCGTTGAATTCTTTATCAGCGTTTCCTGGCTGAAATTCGCTCTGTCTGTTCGCCGGCTGGCCGCGTTAATGCAATTTAACTGCTTGTCCGTGGCCGTACCTAAGGGTTTATTATCAAGAGACACGTCTCGATAGATGTTACTCGGTATCGATTAACGACGGTTCAACTGACTCTAATCCAACTCACCCCCGTACACCTCTACCCAGCCTCTCATCTGTGAGCCACTTCCAGTTTCAATATATCGCATCGATTTTGCAGGCCTCATCTAACCCCGGGCCCTCCCTATAGTCTTCTGGTAGCTGGCAAATTTTCAATTATTCCCGCGCCTGTCTGTCTTTGCGACAGGCTTTGTCGAGATTTATAGTTGTTTGTTTCAGCGCTCGCCGCTAAATCGTGTCGCACGTTCGGACAATTGATCGGCTACAACCGTCGAGGAAAAAATGATTAAAAAAAGCGAAGTTAAAAAGGTTCGATCCTCGAAGTAATTCCACCCTTAGGAGAGTTTACGGCCAGGATAATAAAATTCATGAAAACTAATGCGATATCGATTTTGCAAAAAGCAGACAGCAGAAGTAAGTTGTCGGCAAAGTTGACGCTCGAGATGATCAAAGTTCTACAAGATGATCCGGGGATCGTAAAACCGTACAAACAGCCACGTGAACGTAGTTCTGTTTAGTTGTCCGCCGCATAAATGTCCCACCTACGTCGCATGACACCGGCTTCCTCATCCTTTCCCCTCCGCTTCGCACGCGCGAGCAGACACTTGCTCACGTGCCCACACACGCGCACGCAAGCGTGTCGTTCCTCTTCCCTCTCCTGTCCTATCCGTTTCTTTTTTTTATCGCTCGAAGTACTGTAAATTCAAACGACGCGCGCACGTTCAGCGCCCGTAATTTCTGTTGGCCCGATAAAAACGGGATTCTCTATTTATTATGAAATTTCTTTATGGGCTTACAAGCTTGTCAACGACCCGCCGTTGCCTGCGAAACGCGCATCCGAGGATTTTAATCGCATCGAGTGCGTTGTACTCGTTCTCTCTTTCACTTTTTTCTTCTGATCTTCGAATTTGCTCTTCTTTCTGCTCCCATTCACGTTTTCTGTGTTACGCCGTTGTTAGACACAAGCCTACCGATTCTGTAGTATTCATGCGGAACAAAACACAAAAGGAACCTCTAGCAATCCTACGAATCGGGGATCGCCAGTCCCTGAAGACGGCACCGCTCTATATGCAGGTACACCTATTTGTATTGCACCACCTATGACTCCTCTACACATTCACGTACAGATGCAACCAAAGTTACATTTCACATTTTTTTTATACGCGGAGGAAAACCGGGGCGCGCGCGCACGAGCGCGTACACGTGGATACGCTCGATTAACCGACAACGTTTACTGCTCTGCCCTAGTGTGTTCCACCTACCCAGGAGGCATCCGAGATTTTTACGACGAGTCGCGTGTCACTTGAGGGTTACAGGCGATAAAATCCTCCCGTTGGCGAGATTAACGTTCCTGTACACCCAGCTTCTCATGGCTGAAAGGGGAAGGTAGGGATAGCTACCCCCCACCATTACATCTATAATCTTGAAACAGCCTAACATGGACCAGTAAGACACACTTGCCCTTTCCGTTTTACGAACGACCCTACTCTATGGTTCCATTATCCTCCAGCGATGGTCAGACTTCTGATCGTTAACCTCCAACTATCATGGACTTGAATTGAACTTTTCGAAACAAATGACGGTATTTATCTATGAAATTGCTCGCCCGTGATCCAAGGAATAAAAATAACGACTTATGGAGGTCATACACCGACGATTCCATAAAACCATCTGACCGATTCAAAATCTACTTTGCAATCGAATGGCAACGAACAGCCGCTCGTTTACAGGGCGGACGGACGTCAATTATATTCCGTGGTGCGTGCAAGTTGAAAAAGGGTCGCCATCGTAATCGATGTGTGCACCTGTGCGTAGGTGTGTGCACGCCGTGAACGAGGGTGGGAGGTGGTGATTGATAGACCGATACAAAGCATCGAGAGCGTGGAGCATCGATATTTCGACGCTATGAAAATTTCATTAGCTCGTCATATAATGATATAAAGGTGATGTCCCGCGGGAGGCACGCGCCGTGAAGGGGAGGGTGAGGAGCCGGTCGACACTCGTCGAGCTGTCGATTAACTTCGTTCATTATTCGACAATTAATAGAGCGCCTACGCGCGGGACACCGTCGATACCCGCTTTCGTTGAGGTTTTAATAATCGACAGCACCGCTGTTCAACCCCCTACCTCCCCCGCGCACCCGATACCCAACACCTCTTTACGCCTCGACTTTTCGTTCTTTCTGTGCACCGAATTAATTTCTGGAACGATTTTTGGAACACCGAAATTCAATTATAGATCTATGAATGTAATTACGTATTCTGTGCACTGGGTAAAACTAACGTTACCAAATTTCAGAATATAACAAACCCTTTTCGAAGCTAAGGAAATATATTTTTGGGCAAAATATGCGAGAAATACGTTTAAAAAAAATGTTATTTCTTCGCGATGGGTCCCGAAGCAACCCGACATTTCTGATCGATAAGTTCTCGATAGCGTTAACTAACTTCAGGATACAAATTTTCTGTTCCAGGTGAGTGAAACGCAGGTTCCCGCCAAATTACGGGGAAATTACGAATTAATCGTGGTCCGTGGCGAGGTACACAGGGGTTAGGCGAGGGTAAAGGGTGAGTGTAACTTCCATAATTAATCCCACAATTACCGATCGCCGGGACCGGTAACCGACTCTCCGTGGAAGAACCAGCCTGGAGGATTACGTTGAAAGTGAAGGAGAAAGATAATAAGTGGGGAGGGAGAAAGAATCCCCCCCCCCCAAAAAAAAAAACATTCTCCGACTGAAGGGACAAAACGAGACAGACGAGAGAAAGCGAAGAGGGTTTCGTGGGGGGTGAAGGGGGAGGAGGAAGAGGAGGAGGAGGAGGAGGATGGGATACCGCAGAGAACGAGCGTGAATTCGGTGCGAACGGGGTCGACGGGAATGTTCTCCCTCTTCGGTTGGACAGGGTGGAACGAGTTCGAGTGGTAATGCACTAATCAACCCCTTGGAAGGCGGATGTATTGGCGCTATAGAGACGGGGGCGCAGGGGTTTCGGTTATAATCGAAGGCTGCTTCGAAGGCGGAGAGGTGGTGGACACGGACGAGTGCGAGAACAGGGAAGAAGACTGAAACAGGGGGGGGAGGGAGGAGGTTGGGGTGAGTAGAAGGGGGTGGCAGGCACGATTCGAGGCTGGAGGTAGAACGGCACCGCGATCGACGTCGTTGTAGCATACACGATGTAAATTTCGCCCGGGTGTGCGGGTGCACCCCCTATACGATAGGGTGGAATCAAATCGATAGCAGACTAAGATATACCTATCAGTCTAATTGTCAGTACAGAAAGACCGAGAGAGACAGCAGCCCCGTGGTATCGGAAGAACGGATGGCGGGCAAAAGGGGTTGGGGGTGAGTGAAAGGCGAACGCAGAAGGAGGACGAGCGAGCACCGGGCGGGCGGGGGGAAAGACCAGAGGGTGATAGCAAGGGGTGGGATATGCCAGGCATATAGCTTAATCACCCTCCTACCGTTCTTCAACCTCCAGCCAACCCTCTCGAACGTTGGTACCTACACCAACCCTGCCTTCTCCACGTCCTAGAGTAGCCGGCCTTCCGTCGTCCAATAATCAATAATTATACTCAAATAAAGAGAGAAGGGGATGGATGAATCGCCCGGCAAAGGGTTAGAACGGAGCGGGAGTTAGGTATCGGTGTAAGATACCGAGCGAGATGAAGCTAAAGCCACCTAGTATCACCTATACCGTATCCTCGCCATCTACGGACTGTCTATTTCTCTCACCCGCCCCACCTTTCTTCGTTCCACTACCATCGCCACCATCAACCCTTTTACAACTTATCCAGCCTCCGATTCCTTATATTTCTCCGATTTACCTGGCCACAAGTAAATCATCGTCTATAAATCGAACTCTTTCCGGCAAATGGACACGCGGTCTCTGCTCCGTAAGACACTTGGCATTCGTCGAAGGATATATTTGTTAGCTTTGGAAACCTAAACAAATATTCCCAAATCCACGATACATCCAACTATCTAGTTATCGATGTGCAAAATGTGCAATGGTCCTAGAAACACCTGGCAATGATTACTACGTGCAAGGATTAGGTAAAATAATACTGTTGGGGTCTGTTACCATTTGCAGGATCAGGCCACGTTAGATATAATTACTTTCAATCAAGAAACAGTTCGATGCTGTGATATGAAAACTGACCGATATAAAAACTGTTTCTTCGACATCCTGCTTCGCATAGAATACAAAAGGGTGTATAAATCGAACTAAATTCGATCTCTAAAAAAAACTATCAATGATCCCCTTGTTATTCAAGGTTAAACCGTTCACCCTATTAAGGGAAACCACTCGAAATTCCATGGCGTCCCAATTTTCCTCGTGCACGAAGCACCCGCGAACCGGACGTCCCAGTTAAACGTGGCTGCATTCACTTTCACCGTCGAGCGAAAGTAAAGGCTGCATCCCCGGTTTGCGGAGGGAGGCGGAGGACCTGCGAAAGGGGCAAACAACGAGGAGCCGACAACGCAGAATGTTGGATGGTGGTAGGGTGTTTGAAAGGAGGATAACGGGTCGGACGAAGGGGGGTGGTCGGTGGTGGTTGTGGCACCGAAACGAGAGGGAGGGTGGTGTCTGCTTCGCCACTTCGGAAACTCTTGTGAAGTAGCGGGAACTCCGAGGCTCGCACTCCTCGTAAGCGGGTCAGAAACTTCTTTCGATCCTCCGCCCACCTTCTCGTCCTCCTTTCCCTCCTTAGTCTCTTTACCCAACGTTGCCTGAGGTTAGGGATTACGCGTTTGTATCCAACCCGCCCGACTTCTCTCTCTCTTGTTATTTTTTCCCCGCCCCTGCTCCGGCCAAAGACTCTTTTGTCTTTCCGAACGCAAGCTTAACTCGGTAAGTTGTCCTGGGTCACTTAGCTACGATTTTGTAATCGCTTTTGTGTTAATAAAAATAATAAACAGACGTCAACTGAAAAGTATCGCGAACTTGAAACGCGTCGGCTTTAAAATGTCCTCCCCTGCGGCTAAGGGATGAAATCACTACTTAGGAAATCAAATTGTTGTTAAAACGTAGCATACACGGATTCGCCATTGAAACCGATGAAAGGCCGGCGTTACGCTAGGAATTCAGAGGCAATTTAGCGATTATCGACATCGCTTCTCACACCCCCGAGCTTCGTTAAAAAGGATTTCTCTCTCACCTAGAAGCCTGCCTTTTCAGCCTTGGTCGTTCTGCTGATGTAACGAGAGCGATAATTTGAGAGCTCGTATTAATATCAGTTGCTCCATAATTAATTCGCTTTCCTTTTTCCCTCGTCTGCACGAAACCTCAACGTTTTCATCATCGATATAAACGCGGTACCTTCGAGCCAACCCCTTCTGACCGTCTTCGTCAAAAATCAAAACCCTGCGACGTCTCCTTGTGTGTTTGGGGTTAAGTCTGGCCTGCAACACGTGCCGTTGTGTTGTACGAGGGCGAAGAAACCCTTGGTCCACCCCCGTGTGCCTAACGAGGGCACTTCAAAGCGAACTGGAGCGATATTAAAATTAGAGATCCGTCATCCTGCGCCCTTCGTGGAACGCGGGGACACGCTCGGACGATAGTAATATTTCGAAGAGAGGGGAGTGCAGGACGAAGATGAAGAAAAGCAGAGACAGAATGATTCAAGGGGGGGAGGGAGGCGGCGGTGGTTCTGTGAGGGACGCTCGCTCGGCCAAAAGGGTGTTACGATAAGGGGTTGAGCCTCAACGGAGAAGGCCGGTAGATCAATGAAAAGGGTTGCTCGGCCCTGGGGGTGGATTGATCGCCGATAGGGAAATTTCGTTAGTTTCCTCCAGTCATAAAAGGCGGCGAGGGTGGTAGTGGTGTTGGTACTTCAGCCAGCACCGCGGAGAGGCCTAACTAACATTCAGGCTACCCTTCGAAATTCACCCTCGTAGGAGTGAGACGAGGGTGTTCGAAGGAGGTATGGGGTTGCACGGCTTGTATACCTCCTAGGAAGCACACGTCAGAGTATTAACGAAATTTTAACCAATCAATGAGAAGTTCATTAGTCCGTGCCGCGAGTATTCCCTCTCCTCCCGCCGAGCCGCCCCTAGCGAGCAGTATCGCGAGAGATCGCGTGGCGGTGATAAAATTCAACAACTCGTACAAACCACCCTTGCTCCGAGCTATTTGCCGAAGAACGAGAAATCGACTTTTCAGCCTTTCGCTTCTGCCAAGCTCGGAAAGATGTTTTTCCAGGTTCGTTTGAAACCGACAGCCAGCGGTATTCAAAGTGTAACCGATCGGGGAGAAAGCCGTGTCAAGAGGGTGGCTTTTTTGCAGCGTCATTTGTCTCCAATATCTCGAGTCACTCTTGGCACCACAGCATGGACAACGAGAGGGTGAACCACAGAACAAGAACGAAAAAAGCTTCAACAATACGTACCCACCCCTTAAATAATTAAAACTGATGGTCAGTAGTAAAAGTTTTTTCAAAAATTGCAGCAAGTTCTGGTTACGTCGTAAAATTCAGATTTATAAATATTACGAACGCTCTATGTCTAAAATAGAACTACTAGCATATTATAAAAGTCAAAGCACTCGCAGCAAACGTGAAAATGCAAGAAACGTCCCCAGCGTTCTTAGGTGACACAACGCCTAATCCCTTGGTCCCGTCACGGATCAACAGTTAGCAAATTGTCCCGGGTGTCCGTCGCTTTTTTGCGCGTCAGTCATTTGTCTCCGATATCATTCCGCCCCTCTCGTCCACCCCCCATCTCGGAAACACGCTACAATATATCGAATAAGCCGCAAGGACAAAAAGAGCGGGCGACGCCGCGAAGGAAGGGTTGCGACGCTGCCGGAGCTGGCCCGTGGAAAGAACAAAGAGCGAGTAACGGACGGGGGTGGTTCGGGTGGTAGAAAGCGATATAAGCGGAAAGGGTAGCCAACCGCGTAAGGGAGGCGCAGACGAGGCGGACAAGAGAGAGAGAGACAGCGGGACCAGGGTGTAAGAGCGAGAGAGCGGCATTTAAAACCGAGACGCGCGGAGAAAAAGAGATTTGCATTGGGGTGGCAAGGGATGGCAAAAGGGTGGGCGGTTTTCTGTTGCGGAAGACCAAGGGGGTGAGTAACGACACGTATCATACGCGGTACCGTATAACGTCGGCGGACACGTACGTTCGATATCGCGCTGCTTTTTTACGGGAAAGTTCCACCCTTCGGATCCACCAATTAGACCACGCGAAGGAAACCACCCTGCCGCTGGGTTCTCCGGGATCTCTTGGGCTATCTCGACGGGCATGTGTTACTGTATTTTGTGTATAACGTTGTGTTAGGGGTTGAGTTGCTAGAATTTTTCTTCAAGGTAATTAATACACATTTCCAATTTCTTAATTAACGAAATTTATCCCATGTTCGGTGTAACGTCTGCGCATACATTAATTTTATTTTTAATCAATTTTATCGATTATTTCGTACTTAGTATCCAAGTCTTTGTGAACTTCTTCCGACTATACTACAGGACTATTATCATCAATTATTTTATAAAAGTTGACGTTCCTTGGATCAAAAACAAGAATTGCAACGTTGCGACGAAATAATGGACGCAAATCATATCGTCGGATTTAGTGGATTCGTTCTCGACGCTCGCGAGTTTCTCATTAGCCAGCGCCGGCTACGCGGCGTCGGCGTCGCTGCACGCGACACAACAATGGGAACTCACGATCATCGTCCTCGCACATCGTATAAACGTCACCGAACACTTCGTATATCGAACGGCTCTGTCAATAAACGGCGGCGGCTATAGTACTGCAGATTACGACCCCCAAGCAATGCCACCCCGTCCGAAGCCATCGAAGCTGACACCGTTCGAGGTCGCAACAAGAGCGTTTCTTTTTTAAACGCCCAAGGACGATAAATTTAAACTTCAAAATTTGGCGCTCGCTTGAAACAAACAACCGAAGTCGATGGAAAGAATAGCGCGTGAAATCGGAGGGTGAGAAGGAAAGCCAAAGGGTGAAGAAAACGGTAAAAATTTAAGAAAAGGGACAAGCTTTTGTGAAAATAAAGGACAACAAACGAATATAAAGAAAAGAGAACAAACATAAAGGAGAGAAAGACAAAGGGAGGGAGCTACCCTCTATACAGAAATGGTTTCAGCAAAGAGTGGCCTCGCTGGTGCTCGTAATAAGCATAAATCCTCGGAGGCTTATCTAGCGGCGCCCAGAAGAACGCTAAAATAAAATATCATACATTCTGCCTTCTACCCTTCGTGCCTGGCTGTGTTACGACTACCCCTTCCCTCTGCCGCCGCTCTTATCCGTTCGCTTTGCGTCTCCATCCCACCTTTGTTTCGCCTTCCACGTTTGTGGATAACGTTTGGAATAAAATATTCCATCATAAACATCCTCCTCCGTCCATCTCAAAACAAACAAAAAAAAAAAAATGTAAAAGAAAAAGGCATCCGACTCGTTAACGATCGAAACGAGGAAATTCAGCCTCAGGATCTGGGTCAATTAAAACAAGAGCCCGTCTCGACTGTTGGACCGCGGGTTGGATGGTTCTTTTTTTTTTTTTTTAAATTAATTCGATGATCGAGTAGGTACGGGGATCGAAACTGATGAAAAGCGACAGTCGAAAAGGGGTTGAGTGAAAAATAAATAAAAAAAGAGAGAGAGAGAAGAAGAGAAAAAGATGGTTAGGGGTTCAGGGTGGATTTTTGTGCGCGTCGATGCAGCGCGAGATGTCGGCCAAAGGCACGTAGTCGGTGTAATGAGGCGAGATACATTCGCCGCTGGGCGGCCCCGTCGGGGGTGGCTGCCGGAGAAGCTCCAAAGGGGTGGTGGAGGGTTGAGCCGGAGGGAAAGGGTTGAGCTCGAAGCCCGATCAGTCATTAGACAAGTGGGTATTCACATATATCGAGTTGTAAAATCGATAGGGGTGTCCGTTAGCCGTGTATCCTGTAAGGAAACGATGGTGGGGATGAGATGCGAGCCGATAGAGGGTAGGGGGCCGGGGGCGGGAGGAGGGGGGGGGAGGGGGGCAGCCACGGAAACGAGGCTCTTCGACTCCGACATCAGACGGACGAAGACAGAACGCAGCCCCTTTTCCCTCTTACCGCGCTACCCCGTCGACCCCTTTTGTTGCTTCGCCATCCACCACCACCCCCTGCCACCGCACGTATCCAGTCCTTGCATATTAATCCTGCCCATAATTCCCACTTCCCAGTTTGGGCAACCCTTCGGCTCTGGCTGCCTCGCTACCCCTGTCGAGAGAGCGAAAGGGAATCAGAATAAGCAAGGGAAAGAGGAGCTGAGGGGGTGGGCCGAGAAGGGAGGGAAAGGGATAGCCGCCTCCTATCGATTGGGCTTTCTTTCCGAGCCCGGCTTTTAATTGGCATTCTCTCGTGGCGAGAAAAGGAGAGAGCCTCCGAGATCCTCTAACCCCTTCGCTCTCCCACCCCCAAACCACCCATCGAGAGCCGTGCTGTATGTTACCTTCGAAGGGGTAGCCAGCCTACGATGAAAAAAATTTGGTACCTTCTTGTCTCTCGAAGTTTCTTCAAGGATTCTCACCTGAATCGAATTAACATATTCGCCGATTTGGAAGATACGATATATCGCAGCATCCCTCTTCCGGTACCTTAGGAAGGGGCAGTAACCCACCAAAAAACATTTTTTCCTATCGATCTATGGGGTAATGAAAATTAGGATGCAGATAAGGAGAGATATTACTCCTCCAGTCAATTCTCAACCAGAAATCTACGAGATGGACAAACTGAGCAACATCTCTCTGTTTGGTTCAACGCTTCTTGAAGAATCCATATATGGAATGGCGAAAGGATAAATAAAGCAGGGATTTGAATTGATTTAATCCTCGTCAAACAGGAGTATTGAGCAAGGCAAAACAAAGAACGTCGAGGCATGATCCGACCACACAGTAGGAAGTATCCGAAACTCGCATCAGTCTCCCTCCTGTTGGAGCAAGGAAGGAGATGCCCACGGAAGTAGTCGGGCTCCTGCGGCCATAACGATCCCTCGCGGCTCATCATTGGTGGACAGGCAACGAAAATTAATACACGAAGCAAACCGGCCTCCTTGCGCACCCCCTGCGTGCCGTCGCGCACACGTACTCGTTTCCGCGGTCACGTGTGCGCTCAACCCCGCGGCACATAAGTGCGAGGAGGGTTTGCGGCGGTGTGCGTGAAGATTGATTATACCGCGGGAGAAAATGTGATCAATAGCTCGACAAACAAAGGCCTCTTGGACGCCTGTGTGTGTATAATGCAAATAGCAAAAATCACGGAGCAACCGAGCCAGAGAGGGTTGAAGGAGATGATCGACGGTCAAGAAACAATGGCAACGAGCGCCGGGGCTACTTCGAGCCACCTCGCTCGACACCGAATCTCTCTCCCTTTTCCACCCCCTCGGCCACCCCCTGCCGCACGACTTCTCACCCCGGACGCCTTTGGGTTTGCTTTAATTTGCATGAGACCGATCATGTCTTCCGGTCCGTCTCACCTTCGTCCTGACCACTGCTACCCGCCATGACTCGCGACCATCGATCAAGCCTCCCTTGTTTTTACCTCGTAACACCTACCTCTAACCCCCCTTCTCCCTCTTTCCACCCTGTCTCGTGGATACCAGACGCGCGCACACCGATGATGTCTAACTACGGCTCCTTAACGAGGATTGCTTTTATCGACGACACCAACGACAGGATTCCAGCGATCAGAGAATCCTGGAGGGTGGGAATAATGGAATGAATGGTGCTACGTCCGATTAATCCCTTTTTCTATCGGAAGACTATTGTTGCTGGAGTCTCCCAGCTTTAGAGTAGGAAAAGGTTACTAATGGTCGGGGTGAGACGACTAGACCCTCAACTCTGACATGCACAATATACGACTGCGTTTTCTGTCCCATAAACTTTGCAGCTGTATTTATTACGATAATTAAACTAATTCTAATCGGCCCATTCCGATCGCTATTAAAATCAAATATTTCCCAAGATCACAAATTCGTAAACGTATCATTTTTATTCTCCTCCAACCCTACCATTTACCCGCTCGTACAGTCGGGACAGGTTGAACGATCCGAAAGCGGGTACGAGGGAAAAAATTTATGATCCCCTGGCCCGCAAAATATCCCTATTCAACGTCGATGGCTAACCTGAGATCTGGGACAAGATCGAAATTCAATATGGATGCCGACGTTGTACTCGTTGCGAATCGGGGACTGCGGATTTTACGAACGACTCGGGGACACATTAAATTGAACGAATCCGCGGACAGATAGAAACGTGGCCGTTGATTGTTATCGATACACGTATGAGCCAGCTGCCTTATAATAGCCTGCCGGACAAATGGAATTTCTGCCGGACTGATAATCTTTCCAGTAGCGTAACGGTTAATGAATTTCTGGTAATATCAGGCTAGGCAACTCCGTTTTAGGTTAGGTCCAAGGTCTGATGTTTCACACACACACATATACACGACTGATGATACACATAAAATGAATAAATTTTATTCGAGTGAATTTTGTTTAAATTAAATTAATTTTATGCAGTATTGGATTAAAGTTTCAGTAAATAATTTATTTTCGATTGAAAAAGATAATCAGCAATTATAAATGAATCTTTCTTAAATTAGAGATTATAAAACAGGAATGTCAATTCCATGAAAACACCCCACGTGTTGATAATTGTAAAATTTTAAAAAACTAGAATTGTTTTTATTGATAACTATGGAAATCTGATGGAAACCATCTAGCTAAGTTCCTAGTTGTATTTTAATTAGATAATCCTTGCAGTAGCGTAGCAATTAATGACTTTTTGTTGCATAATTATACAATTTCAGTCATTTATTTTAAGTCCATAATCAGGTAGCAATTCAAACAAATTATTTTCACCCCCCAAGTTGAAGTATTCCAGAAAGATTAGAGTTTGCAAGAATAAAAAGAAGTTAAAAATTCTTAGAGAACTAAAATTTCTATTGATGATATCTTAATTTCATAGGATTTTAATACTTCTGCATTCGTAAGCATTTATTGGATTGTCGCATTGATGGGGGTAAGTTCGACGATATCGACACGCTGTTAATTCCAGCTGTCCTTCCTCTCCGTTTCTCCCGCAAAGCGATAACCTACCCCCTGCCACAGCTAATGGCGGACATTATTACTAGCAACTTCTGGAACTTACCCCTCCCTCCACGTCTGATCAACCAGCGTGTATAGAAACGTCGATGCGTACTTATCCAGAATCATTGGCGTGGCTACAATTTTTACTCTAACAAGTTAACGAACATCCCAACCCCTGCATTTCTTAATTTTACAAAGCTTCCATTCGTAAAATCGTTAAATATAAAGAGCCTTTTCTTTGTATTCATTTGTATCGCGTATCGTATCTCGGTTCATATATTCGTTTCCTGTAAGATTTCCGAAATTCATGACAGTTCGTGTTCAGAGGGGTTGGTGTCAGGCGGACCCACCCTGGCGCATACCCAGTTACGCCAATGCCTGTTGCCCCCGCAAACCCCTTTGGAACGTGGGGTAAAGTAACATAAAGCTATAAACGTGTATCGATTGCCGGCGACAAGACAATCGGTGGATAGAACGTGTATTAAATAAATTTTAGTCCGTATACGCGACGCTGTATCAAGGATTCACTGGGGGGTCTACAGGGCCCCTGTAGGGGCGAATCAGGGGATTTGTTTTCAGAATAGAACGCCTATTGCGACGATCACTGTACACAAGATATTTAATGTAGTTACATTTATCGATGTAATAGCGACACGAGGTCAGGGTTCAGATGTACTTGCCTTAGAGTTTAAACCGTTCACATGAAAAACGTGCGGATTAATTTTTCAACATTTTCACTATAAGTATTATATATATAGACACTTCAGTGGTATACATAATAATAGACGGTGACTCACACAACTGATCAAATTCTCTCGAAATTGTTTGCACTTTTATTGGGTTTTATATGTGGGGATGAAATATATATTGAATACTTCCAGTAGTTTGCAAGGAATATAAAAATCAATGAAATATACTAAGTTTATTAAATAAAATTGTACAATGAATCGGAGTCTTTGACCCCTGAAATTGACGCCTCAGTCAAGAGCTTCGATGTCGAAGTCTCGAAACTCAAAATTGGACAAAATTAACACGTCGACAGCCATGATTCCGTATAATCGAATCATTAATCAAAGAAAAGCTAAAATAAACCGTGGATATCGCTGATATTAGACTAACAATGCAAATCATCAGTTTGAATAGTTAGTTGAAAATCCGTCGACAGGATTCTTAATAATTGACCACACACGCCGTTTTTCAAATTCTTGAAACTAAATCATTTAACAAAATTAATCTATGATAAGTATTCAATAAGATTAAGCTGCGATTATAAACATTTGACAAAATTAATCAGTAAACATAATTATTAAACAAGAAACAAACAACGAAAATTTGCGCAACGTATAATCCCTATTCCCCCATACCCCATTAAAGCCGCAATAAAAGGAAAAGGGGGGTGCAACATTTGTTTCGCGTACGCGCAATAAAAAAAGAAAAGAGAGAGAAAAGAAAAGAATCGATGTTTTTCAAATCCGTGGCTCGTTCTATTGGCTAGACCTGTCGATGCACGCCGGAGGCGTGAATTCCGCGAAATTGAAGCTTTGCTCCTCAATTAACCCCCGGAAAAGGGATGATGCCTCACCGGGGAAAAACAATTGATACGATCTCGTTCGCATCGCCCGTTGCACCGTGCAAAACGCATTCAGGTTTAAAATCGTCCTCCCCTCCCTTCCCTGCCCTCATCGCGCGCCTCTTCCCAACCCTTGGGCTACCTCTACCCTTTAGCACACCCCTTTCGCTACAGATATTTTCGTCGAACAACACGTGGATGGGTTCCGATTCGAAAGTTTTCGAACGTTACGCGATTCATCGCGATTGATCACGCCACTAACCCCCCCCCCCTCCTGCCGCCCCGCCCCCCCCCCCTATTTGCTCTTGTCGATGTTTACACCCTTTGTTCGAAGAATCAACCTTCCCTCGACTTTCGATTCTCAGTTTTCCCGGGAATTACAAATATCGCAGTAATTACTGGCACATTACGATTCCTTCGTTGTCTTTAACCTTTCAAGCAATTATTAAAATCGGCACTAACAATCGCTTTTGACAAAATGTCTCCCGATTCTGGTGAAGCTGCAATAATAGTATATAAAACCATCAATTTCAATATAACGAAAGGATATCACATTAAACATATTCTCATAATACTAAATATATATAATAAAAAAATAATCATTTTGCAAAATAAATAAATCAATAACATTTCACAGAGAATGATGTACTGTATCTCATAAATGAAAAGTTCAGATCGTAAAAATAAAAATTCACCTCCTTCAATAAAGATATTGAAGACTACGCTTCCGCCTCCAAAAAATGATCAGCACCGAATCATGTTTCTCCACGAAACAACTAACTTTCATTCGAAACTTTCATTTCCTCAATATCATAAATAATTTTGCAAATATTTAAGGGGGAGGTCACTACAAATGGGACACCCTGTATAGCCAGAAATGAACCGAGCCTGATTGTAACTCCGAAACAATATCAATTGAACTTTGTACACTCATCGAAATAAAATATATTTTTAAAAATTTCGTTCTTCCGCGGTGCTAATAAAAAAAACTTTTGTCCGCAAATACAACAGTCGCCAAAATAAATTATTTTTTGCAATAGCCACGATTTTTCAATTTCTTTTTCAATTCTTTTTAATTTTTGTTTTTTCATTTTTTAATAGATATAAAATTAGCAAAATAATGACATATAAACTATGACATATTACAGTTTTGTCAAAATCTAGAAACGTGTCGCCAAAGTCAACGATTTGGCGTGAAATTGAATATATAAATCACAATCAGTCTGAACATCAGTTTTCTGATGTTTGAAATGATCTATACACTTACAGTTTCTCAAAAAACACAACACACTGTCACTATTCTCGCTGCTGTTAAATCTTCATTAGGGTTAGTAATATATTTGTAATAGAATATGCAATAAAATATTTAAACATACCATTTCAAACATACCAGCACAAACATCTTTAATACTTCTGAAAGTATTTCAACAAAGTTGGCTGCACTTCCTTTTGTACCTTGTACCTTGTCCAAACTTCTGTCAACCTGACAACTCCCATTCGTGTTGTTTACTCCATGACTTTCAACGGTGAGAGACGAAATCAAATTCTTGTAATTCCATATTTCTGTTATCATTCTCACCATTTTTCAATGTTACAAATTAGTTTCTTGCCATTGAGTAGTGTGGTACTTCAACATTAATATGTCCACTACATTTGATCCAAATTGTGAAATTCTTCATAGATGCACTTTTTTTTATGGACGAACACTTTATTTGCAGACAGACACACGTCCTTTGTACATTGCCACGCTTTCTTAGTGGATAAGCACACATCCTTTGTAGATAAACACACTACTTTGTAGATCGATGCACTTCCTTTGCAAACACATGCATTTCCTTCATATGCAAACACTCTTCCTTTGTAAACACAGATTTACCTTATTACCGGACACATTTCCTTTGTAGATCGCCACGCCTCCTTTGTACATCGCCACACTTTCTTGGTAGATAAACACACTATTTTGTAGATCAACGCAGTTTCTTAATAGGCAGATGCACTTTGTAGAGAAATGCACTTCCTTCTTATATACTCACGTTTTCTTCATGTTATAAATAAATATATTGCACCAACTGAATATTGAACACTTTTTACGAAAGAGTTTGTTAAAAAATTACCGATACAAAAATTAATTTCGTTTTGTAATTATTTTCCCATTAATATTTATCTCATTCCAAATCCATTCGACAGTTGTCCCCCATTTCTTTTGTTTCTATTTCCGATCTGCCACTCATTTTCCTCTTTTTTACCCATTTGCCCCTATTCTTTCCCCTCTTTTTCACCCTGGTTGCGCCCTTTCTTCCTGATCGCGTTTTCCAACACGCGTTCATTGTGCCTATTCACGTGGAGCGAACGAAATACAGCTAGATGGAACTCGAATCCCCGTTCGATTGATTACTTTCAATGGGGATTGAGAATATTACTTTTATTATTGATACGCTCCCGATTCGTATATCGTCAAATCAATTTTTCACACAACTCACGAATCTCTACTAATTAACATAATCAATCAATGTTGTAACATTTTACGTTAAAAATATAGCTCGAATACAGTAAAATATTGCATATGTTCCTTTTTAATTCCCCACAGACTCAGACGAACCATAATGTACCAGTAATTATATTCACAACCGGCGAGGTTTAAAGCGGTTTCCGCTACTAAGCGGCCAATATCGATTCGGTAAAATCGAATCGATAAAATTAATAAAGAGAGGTACTGTTAAGCTACTTACCCCATGATAAACGGCTCCCAAAGCAAATCACAGAAGGGTGGGGGCTGGATTCCGTACAGCTGAAACAGAAATGGCCAACATACACCATTATTATTCCGGTTCATCCTACAAGCGTGTCAAGTAACAACTGTAATTCAATAGGACACGATAAATAAGACAAAATTTTCTTTTCAGATCGGTCAATTGGTCGAGGAGGTGTCCAGACTGCAGCAAAGCCTGCAGCGTCTCCAGGAGACCAGCGCACAGGCGACAGCGCGGCTCGAGGAAGAGCTGGAGGCGCGCAGACAGCACATCAGCAGACTGGAGAGCAAACTGGAGAGACAGAGGGACTATGACGACCTTAAACGAGAGATAAACGCGCTGAAGTCGGTCGATCTCTCGCAGATTCCAACCGGCGAGCCTGGCAAGAGCTTGGAGCTCCTTCTTATGGAACGCTCGAAGGCGCTTCAGCAAACCGAGAGTCTGAAATCAACCAGCACACCGGACGCGCTCGGTAAGTCGAGGCTAATCAATTTTCTGACACCGTGCCGCGGTCAGGAATCAATCGTCGTCGCGATCGTGCCCGCTTTAGATCAGGAATTTTGCGAAATTAAGAGATTCATCCTGGTGTCGCCAACTAATTCCTGGTGCTAAAGTTCTGGTCTTCGATCCCCGACTCTCTCTCTCTTCGAGGCTACGTCGAAGGGCTCCATATTATTAATCAGAAAACAAAAAAGAAAAAAAAAGGACACGAGTCACGCAACGCGGACGCTTTTATAAAGAACGAGGGATGACTGAAGGAGCTTATCGAGAGAAAAGGAACAACATTAAATAACTCTTGCTTGCCACTGTGTTTCTCTAACTTCTAGCTCTACTCTTCCTCTTGTATCTTTCTCTATCCCAATTTCTTTCGTTCTTTATATATTTGGTCCTGTTTTTTTTTTACTTTATCTATCGCTACGGTGCTACCATCGTTCTCTGACACTTGGTCTCTATCTTCAGCTCTAGTTTCCATCTTCTCTATACTTCGTCTTTCTTCCTTTGCCTAAAGTCTCCGAGATTTCCTTCACTGCTTGAACTGCACATTTTCCGAGCTGCTCTCTCGCTGGTACGTGAATTAACGTGCCCCTTGTAAGAAAGGTACTAACGCAACCGTGACCCGCACGTTGTCCCACGACCCTAAAGATCCTTTTGCCAGATACGTCACGGACATTCTGATCATCCCCCCTCGAGTCCATTTTCGCGTCGCCCAGAGCCCTGGATACGACCGTCTGCACGCTGGGGAAACGCACACCCCTGTACACACGAGAAATCTCACAGGCCGAGAAAAGAAGCCGCGCGATCACGGCACTGAAGGAAAGCCGAAGCATTGTATCTGGGTTCCAAAGCGTTGTTTAATCCTCCCTTAATTTCGTAACTTCTTATGGCAAAAAGTAAAAAACAAAAAAAAATTCAAAATTCCACGGACTGATCCTGAAAACCTGATCGCAACGAAACTGAAGGATCCGAACGGACACGGTTCGTTGACACGCGACACTTTTCCTCTCGTTGGGCCACGTTGTTCCTCGTTTGTGTGGACCAAGCGACGAAGCGTCGAAAAAGAGAGTCTCGGTCGTCGTGTATCGTCCAGGAGAGGCTGCCGAAGAGAAACCGTAGGACTTACGGCACAAGAACGTTATGACACGAAAAAGGGAGCCGGTCGAAATCGAAATCGTTAGATTGACCTCGTGTTGACGCGGTCCCTTGTGTTTTTGGTGGTTGCAGGTGGATTATCGTCACCCCTGCAGCGCGCCTCCACCGCCTCGCCTCACGGGGTCGGGGGTGTACCACCTTCGTCCCACGTGTCCTCCCAGCAACCACCGCCGCCACCCCCAGCAGCAGTCACCCTTCCTCCGCGATCCACACCCACACCATCATCAGCCACCTCGACCACCTCCAGTCTCCTATTTCCTCCGCCTCTCCAGAATGTCGAGACCTTCGGCTCGTTCCTCGGTGAAGAGATCGTTGCCAACTGGAGGCGGTCGTTGGAGAGGTCCATCATGAATCAACAGCAGCAACAGCAACAGCATCAATCTCAGCAACAACAACAACAACAGCAACAACAGCAGCCGCAGCCGCAGCCGCAGCCGCAGCAACCACAATCGCAACCTCAACCGCAACCGCAACAACAGATGACTCCACTGGGTCAACTGGCGCAGCAACAGTTGCAGCAAGCCCAGCCACTTATCGGACTGCATCCTCCAACCACCACCACTAGTTTAAATCATCTTTCGTCGCCAACGGATCCATCGTCCAGCTCCAACACTCCAGCCAAGTCGAACACCCCGTTAGGAACCACCCCGTTGAGTTGCCTCGACGCGGAAAAGGCCCCGACACCGGTGTCCGGCCACGAAACGCCCGCCCCGCCGACGCCATCCTCCACCACCGCATTAACATCGCCACCCAGTTTTCAACCGCCCACGACGATGGTCGAAACGTCCACGTCGTCCGCCTCCGTGAACGGTGGCAGCATGACGCCTGCCATACCGACTGCGCCGCCCCTCAAGAGCCCGGCGGACCAGGAGTCTTGTCACAACAACAACAACAATAACAGCCATCATCTGACTAACAACAACATCGGTGGCCTGAGTGTGCTGGACACACTTAAGAATCCGTTTCGATTCGACGAAAGAACGCACCCGTTCAGATTCAGCGACGAGTTCGGCGCGGCTGGGATGGCCGGTAGGCTGGGCGAGTCCCTCATCCCGAAGGGCGACCCCATGGAGGCCAGACTCCAAGAGATGCTACGGTACAACATGGACAAGTA
This sequence comes from Anthidium xuezhongi, assembly GCA_022405125.1. Taxonomy (NCBI): domain Eukaryota; kingdom Metazoa; phylum Arthropoda; class Insecta; order Hymenoptera; family Megachilidae; genus Anthidium; species Anthidium xuezhongi. The sequence continues at coordinate 3,744,471 of CM039637.1, forward strand.
CGCGTCCCAGAACCTGGACACCCTGCACATAGCCAGAAGGGTGAGGGAGTTGCTGTCCATACACAACATCGGTCAAAGGCTGTTTGCCAAGTACGTTCTCGGGCTCAGCCAAGGAACCGTGAGCGAGCTGCTGAGCAAACCGAAGCCCTGGGACAAACTGACGGAAAAAGGAAGGGACAGCTACAGGAAGATGCACGGCTGGGCTTGCGACGACAACGCTGTCATGCTGCTTAAGTCCCTGATACCCAAGAAAGGTGAGTACTCGTCAGTTTCCAGTTGTCGAGTCCGGTTTTCCCGCCTTTTTTTGTGGACCTACGTATTCGTACGACGCTTCCCGGTAGCACACGACCGATCAGATCCACGATCTGAGTGTCCTGGAGAGGTTGTACGGGTCAAGCGTTTTCATCGGCCTCATCAACAGGTTCGGCAACGTGTTGAGCCGTAACGCTTGAAAAATTCATCCCAACGCTAAATCTGTTGACGCGTCTCTCGCTGCTGATCGATAACGGCTCTCGTTCGAGCTTTTCCGCCGCTGACTAAAGAATTCTCTTCTGCCTCGCACTGCCAATAATCTGTTCTGCCGAATCACTAACACAATTACAGCCTAGTCAGTTAACTTTTTTTTTCTCCACGGGTGTCAATGGTATATATCTTTGCCTGGTCTAACAATGGAGAAGGGACACGTAAACCGGATGTCTCATCCCTCAAGAGAAAACAGTCCTCAAGATAGCCATGCGTTGGTGACGTCGTGAGCTTTCTCTGTCGTCCGAATAATATTCATAGAAACACCGTTTAAGAACCGTCAGATGTCTTTATACGGACCATGGTGTGTCATAGAGCCAAGAACATTGGGGTCTATCTTTGCACCGGTATAATATACGTTCCTGATGTTCTTATTAGGACTCTGGCCTTAAAATAGCTGTCCAGATCGTTTTAAGCGTTTAGGTGTTCCAAGCATTTTCGCGTTCTAGAGGAGCTATGCAACAGGCTGTTTCCATTTCGAGACTGCTGGGAACTATCAACCGGCATTCAGTGCGTCTTAAATATTAAAAATAATATTTTAACGCCTTTTCTTCTTGTTTGAAAATTTCAGAACGTTTACTTAATTATTTACTACGACCAGCCTGAGTGAATTACCAGCACGATTACTAGGGTTGGCCGACTAAGCTCGACAATTTTTCGAGTATTTTTCGACTTAGGCGTTTGCTTTAACAAACAAGCAAAATGGACAAGGTGGGGCGTAAAACGGTTCGAAAGCGACGTTCGATTTCGCGATTTAATAGTCTTAATTAAATTATACAGCCAGTTAGCATGCCAAGCTTCGCTATCGATTGTTTGCTGCGTTTGGCAGCCATATTGTTTAGACTAATAGCTCTTGGGAGTAGGAAACTGGGGATGACTTCTAGGAAAGGGTGCAATACATAAAGGGTTCCAGGATAGAAAGGAGGATGAGGCGAGGGAGAGGGGGAGAACGAAAGGAAACAGGGTCCAGGTTGGAGCACAGACGATCCAGATCCGTCTGTTGTTTCTCGCGAGAGATAATTGCCATAAATTTCCGAAATCTTATCGGCCAATTTAAGTCACGTTAATATAAGTAAATTCTTTTTGTTTAATAATTAACCAGTTAGCTGTTGCGACCTCTTTGAGAACTGTGTTCCTAAAATGTGTTGCAAAAAGTAAGCAAAGACGAGCGTACTCGTCAAACGCAGAGTATGCGCGGCTGTTATAATACAGAATTAAGTTGTAATGAAATAACTGTTTTATCTGTTAACTTTATTAATGAAAAGGTTTTTTGGTAACTGTCCTGAGGCGATGAATGTATGAAAAAGAGATTTGTTTGAGATCATTCGGGGTAAAAGTTATGATTTTTGTAATTAAATTTTTATTCTAAAATTTTGGAAGACAAGAGAAGTCATATTACACAACATTTATTTATTTACTTAATTTAAATATGATCCAAAAAGTTCATGAAAAATCAGTGGAGGGTTACCTATTGAAGATGTGCTTGGTATCCAGCTTCGTGTTGGTTTTACAGTTTAAATTAAATACAATGCAATTCATAATAATTATTTATATTTTTCTATTTATTCGTTTTGGCCTTAAAATATTCAAAACTCAAGCTTCCACTAAAATTGCAATTTAAACATCACATTGTAGCTACTTTTAACGCATGACGAGTATACTCGTCGTAACAAAATACTGCCATTTCTTCACGGCGAGTATACTCGTCAGAGACAGCTAACTAGTTAAAATGTTTGACAGTGAACTAATATATACAACCATACACGTCCCCTGTTTCCCATTCAACTTACCGAAACATGCAACACCCCCTCTCGCCAATCGTCCCCCTGGATTATTATAAATATTAATAACAATGGGAGAGGATATGTCGAGGCGAACGCCATAATGGGACATCCGCGAGAAAAATGGAACCTGTATATAAAATACACCGGACCACCGGGAGGGGAAGGGGCAGACGTCGTGCATCAATGGATTGTCGGTTTCCGTCGACAATGATAATCATGTGCATCGTGCGGGAACAAAAAAAAAGAGAAGAGGTTAGGGGAAGGAGGGCCGGAAGAAACGATGCGCGAAAAATCAGCACTTTGAACGGCACCGGTGACTGCCTTGAACTTTCGGAATTTTAGCCCATTAAACCGTTCAGTTGGCCGACTCGAATTCCAAAATGAAACTTTTGTTCCGCGGGGACAGCCGAGGCTTGAAATCCCTCCGTGATTTTTAATAATCATCAGCCACCCATTGTGATACAACTTTTTTAAATACGACGGCCAAGTCAGGCATCTTTTCGGTTTAAAAATTATAGTTTGCCAAGCACGTTTCTCGCCGAGTTGCAATTCAAAATGATCCGCCGATAATCTCTTTTTTAACGAAAATTAGGAATCAGAGCAGAAACTCGACGGGGTCTGAAAACCATGGGGTTTGGGGGGAGTGTCTGGGGCCCCCTGTTCAAAATTTATTCGACGTTTAAAATAATAAATAATAAATGATTCTCTCATACGGGATGTCCTAAACCTGGCGAGAAAGGGAATATATCCTGTATAAAAAATACAATTTTTTTTTTTAATTTAATTTGAAACTTCTTTGAAGTATTTGTGAAGAAAGTTCGTTTACGGTATGGTAGATGATAATTTAATTAATTTTAAAATCATTAGATGTTATAAGTGAATACATGCAAGTGTCAACACTGCTAAAATTAATTGTCAGTCCTTCATTATACTGTCACTTACGTGTAGCATACCTCCATTAAGATACACCACGTTATAGGTACATTAATATTTTTTTTCATTCTTTTAATTAAAATTGAATATACCCTTTGCACTCGGAAAAGAATCATCTGTGTTTTTTTCAAAGGATCAGGAATATTATAAAAGATATTGAATGGTGGCATATGTATGTTAACAGTGTTAATATTTTTCCAGTTAGTTCATTTTCAAAACGTTATTAAATTATTGTTTTACTTTCCGTGAACAAGCTTTTATATCAATATTCTTAAAAAATATTAAAACATAATTTTCTGAAAAATTTTGTTGTATACTTTTTAGTTATTTTTTCATATAGAATCACCCCCTTGCCGATTGCACCACCAGTTACAGAACACCCTGTGTAAAATGTTAGGTTAATGTTAATTTACAACTTAGGATGACATTTTCGGTAATGAATATTGGAACTAGAACTGCTAAACCCGTCAGAATGACAGAATTGAGCATTTCTTATTTTAAATCACGAATATTACTAAGATGCCTTTATCAAAATGTACGTACGTTATCTTTTATGACAATGGTGTCCAATATTTCAGTCTATATTTATTCATTTTTCTATTTTATGAACAATTTTGAAATAAACCTGCATAAAACGTTCACGGTTCTAATGTTAAACTCAAAAATCATGCAAATTATTAATCCTATGACAAATGCGTTGGATCCTAGCCCAGTGTCCAACGTGGTCGGACCATTTGTTATCGTAAATAATGCAAAACAATTGATTTCAGGTTGCCCAAGAGCAAAATATCCCAGAATCACCGTAATAAAGATACTTGGTATCATTCCAAGTCTGTTTATCGCAAGATTTCCTCGAATAATTTCGAAAAGGTTTCGCTAATCCTTTCGAATTAGATCTCTGATGATCTACGAATAATTTTGATTCGATAAAATAATCGAATGAAAGTTAATCCTTCGTAAAAGAAAATGTACACGAACCGGTTGGCTCGTCAAATAATTTTCAAAAATCAAGTACAGATTCCGTTTCGTCGATTTATAAAGCGATCCTGCGCGGCGAGAGTACGCCTTTCGCAGAGGAATCATAAAATGAACGCCGACACCGACCTAACCACGGCGATTATCATTTCTCATTCTTTTCCGCTTGGATGTTCATTCATTAGTCGGGCAATATTTTTAATTCCGAAGGCGTTCGCTGCTCGAACTATCTGAAATCAGCGGAATATCCTTTATTTTTTATTTCTCTTTCTCTTTTTTTTAATTCAACTACCCTTTGGAGCGTAGTCCGTTTATCGAATCGAGGATACGCATCGGCGTACAGCGATATGGGAATATAATTGTGCAATTATAATTGTAAAGTCGTTCCACCGCGAGGCTCGAATTACGCCTGTTATTTCCTGCTCGATACGGGATCAGTTGAATAAAATGGGATATAAAATACAGGGAACCGGAGCAGGCTGCTTTGATTTTCAAATCGAAAAATCGAATTTATGAGCGAGCTCTATTTTTAAATAGGCGTAGGGGGAATTTTATGCGAAACGGATATCAGAGGTTTGCCGACGGCTGACCTTGAAAATCTTCTAAACGGCAATTATTAAAAAAAATCGTGGTTCGTAGACTTTGAGAATCTGAACAGCGATTAGAAAAATTCTGGTTACAAAAAGTATAGAACCGATTAGAATTGATATCTGAACTTAAAAAAAAAAATAGTCTCCAGTTTAAAATCGTATTCCACAGAAAATCATGAAATCGATAATTAACGCTCGATTGTAAGGTTCGTTGACCCACCGCGGCGGAGATAGCGTTATCAGTGCGCGATTTCAAAATCCGTCTGGTTGAACGGCAAAACGGAGGAAATAATAAGAAACGATACTCGTGACGACGGCTCGCGGTCGGGAAAAGTTAACAACAAAAAACCGAACTTTAACGATTTTGAATTTCATGGTTTTCAAAGGAGGATCGGTGGCTTGTTACGAGGCACGATTCGAAGAAGAAATCCTCGACGGTGCCTAGCAGTCGCGTATTTCACCGTCAATTAAACGCGCTATATGCAACCACGCACATCTTTGCCCACACGGAGGAGAAACAGCGTACACCAGTGCGCACCGCGAAAGAGTTACGTTCATTAGCGAGGCTACTCCGCTTCATATACCGATTTTATCAGATTTTCTGTCCCGGTTGTATCCTTCTACCTCCTCGCGCCTCTGCCGTGCCATTACGCAGCCCTTGTCGTCGTTCAAAACCTTGGAAATTGCGTGACCTTAAGGCGTTACATCTTGAAAACACCTGGTTAATAGTCAATTGTTACAAAAAAAATTATATCCCCTTTTGAGTCAGGTTATACTAGGATTTTATTAATCTTAGCTACCATACGTTCTGAAAGACTATCAAGGTTGAATCTGAGATTTTAGCATGTTAAGACATAGGGTTGGGTTCGAGTTGGGCTGGCCCCAGCATGTCCTATGTTCAATTCCAAGCCAGGGTAATTAGGAACTAATAAAATGGTACCGTCGAAAGAGTCGACGACGGCGAATTAGGAAAAGAATGAACTCGTTGCGAAACACAGGACGAGGAATTTTCTAGGTGTCCCTCGTTGCGCATCCAAAGCCGCCACCTTCGTTTCTCCCGGATGATGAAACGTTACGGTTCGTTCGTTCAGATCGCATCGGGGCATCAAAGACCGGCTCGTAGGAATCGTTGAAAGAAAGAACAATCGCGTAAGGACAATGGCCGAACCGGAAACGGAATCCATACGGCAATTTGCCACACAAGCAAATGGAAAGCATCGTCGGTATCTTGAACGTTCTTTTTACAGAAAGGGGGAAAAAAAAAACACACGCGAGACGCGTCGGTGTTGACAATAGCCGATTACAAAATTTTTGAACGATTTCGTGGGAACCGGGGACTTAGGAAACCGAACGCGGTTGCGTCGCTCGCTTACGCCAGGTCTCGATTGTTGGCTGACCCATGGAAAATACCACGGGAATCGATGGAAATAAAAAAAAAAAACAATTTGAAAACACTCCTGTGAATTAGTTCCCTCGTTTCAGGCTCGGCAGACAATGCGGTTGATTAGGAAACGCGAATGAATATTGGCGGGAATTCAGGTTGAGCGGCTAAACTCGCGTTAGCAGGTGTTCCTTTTGTTTCCATGGCTTGGAAAATGGAAATTTTCGTGGTGGGGTGTAAAAGAATTGCACACGCTGGTATCAGGACTGGACAATCCATGGTTTCTTCAGCGATAGGAGAACGTTCCACAGAGACGCCGAAGAGGTTAGCCTAAGTCGAAATCTCGCTGGCACCGGTTCAAGCGTCGCGACCACTAGGGACCTCTGGTGTACACGTTGTTTGCTCATCGTCGTCCTCGTAATACTTCCACCCACCGCATTGTCAATTTCTTGAAACATTTCCCGTCGACCGACATTCTTACGGTAACCAGCCGCTTGGACCGTCGCCGCGTTCTTGATCATCAATTAATAAAAAGCTTGGCCCGGGTGTCGACAGCGTTAATTAGCCGATTGAAACGAAATCGGGTCCAAAACACTTCTCGTCTTTAAAACGAAATATTTCAAAGCGTGTGCATTTTGACGAAAGACCGTGCGAGCAATCAAAGACACGATCGATGGCTCGTTCGTCTGAATCTTACGGCTGATTGGTCAATTAGACGGAAAACACGTTGCCTACGTGTACGGTTAGGGGTGGAGTTAAGGGGTGAGCCCTTAGAAAAGGATATTTTAATTATCGTCGCCGGGTTACGCTCTCTGCCTTCGAGCCGACGTTATTGATTTTGCGTTGTATTAATTGCGCCCACGTTCGATCGAACATGAAATCAACCGGGCTCGATCCCTACCCTAGAATCTGATTAGCTACGTGGGGTTGCTTCTTCCTTATCGAACATCGTCCCGCAACGGTTGAAATTGAAAGGCATTGATCGACGAGCGGCATGAATTTTCATCCATCCCGATCGGGCGCAGTTCGAATATTTTGATAACCCAGCATTCTGGGACGCTTGGATCGCGAGGCAACCCGTGAATAGAGAAGCTCGCATTTCAAATCCTCGGGGTAATTGATCGTTCTCTTTCGTATAAGGTCCAAAAAAAAAACACTCAAGGCCCCCCAATTTTATCATTAATATTACAAATAATTCTAAGACGAAACCAAGTAAGAACGCACCACAAGTTGTGCCTCACCCGTAGAGTATGTTTCAGGCAAGGAGCAGGGAATGCCAGCGTTCGCTCGTGGTCCGCAGGAAGGTGGCCCGCCGGAGATGAGCGACGAGAGGTTGGCTCACATCCTGTCGGAGTCGGGCCACCTGCAGATGAAGAGCGAACACGAGGTGTCGAACGACGCGGACAGCAAGAGTCCTAGCAGGATCGGTTGTCCCAGCCCCTTCAACAAGGACAGGCTTGACAGTCAGAACAGAAGATTGAAGAAGTACGAGAACGACGACATTCCGCAGGAGAAAGTGGTCAGGATTTACCAGGAGGAGCTGGCCAAACTGATGGGGAGAAGGATCGAGGATCTCCGCGGGCCCAGGGAGTTCTCTTCCAGGTGAGGACCGATGCGAACGAAGCGTGGGTGTATACCAAAAGTTCCTCGATACGCGTCCCATAGTCACGGCTGACGTGCCGATCTAAAATTACCTGTTTCATTGCTTAACACGTAAATGCCAGGTGCAAACGCGAGCTTGCCTCGTTCGAAAAGCTCAGGAAGCATCCTGATCGATTGATCATAATTGAGGACAGCACGAGAACTCGATTGATCGTAGCGCGATGTTTCCGCACTTTTTCAGCGGCAGCCAAGGCGGCTTCCAGGGGATGGAGCGGACACAGGAGGACATTCGATTGGCGCTCGACGCGTACCACCGCGAGCTACAGAAGCTGAACGCCACGCCGGGTCAGAATCCCTCGCTGACCGGACTGCCGGCACTGCCGGGACTGCCCGGTCTGCTGGCCCTTCAACAACACGCCCTTCATCAGCAACACCTGGCCACGAACGGCGGTGGTGTTCAAGACCTGAGTCTGGGAAAGGTAGATCCCAGGAATAAGATGATAAACGGCGTGTCCGAGGAGGAGAAGGAGAAGATAGAGGAGGCCATGAGACACGCTGGAAGCGCCTTCTCCTTGGTTAGGCCCAAACAAGAGCCCACCGCTGCGCCTCAGTCCACCCCGGGTGGTTCCAGCGCGAGTTCACCGCTCGGCAACTCGATTCTTCCGCCGGCGATGACGCCCAGCGAAGAGTTCTCCGGCGCAGCGGCCGCCAGTCCTCTCCAGAGGATGGCTTCCATCACGAATAGTCTGATCAGTCAACCGTCCACGCCTACCCACCATTCGGCCAATCAAAGGCCCCTAAAAGCAGTACTTCCTCCCATCACTCAGCAACAATTCGACATGTACAATAACTTGAACACGGAGGACATCGTGAAGAGAGTAAGTTTTAATCGATTTAGTGGTTTTCTCTTCGGCACAGCTCAATGTGACGATGTTTAAAATCTTGAAATTGGTGATTACAGGTGAAAGAACAGTTATCTCAGTATTCCATCTCCCAACGTCTGTTCGGCGAATCCGTGTTGGGTCTGTCTCAAGGATCCGTTTCCGATCTCCTGGCGCGTCCGAAGCCCTGGCACATGCTCACGCAAAAAGGTCGCGAACCCTTTATCAGGATGAAGATGTTCCTCGAGGACGACAACGCGGTGCACAAACTGGTGGCCAGCCAGTACAAAATCGCGCCAGAGAAGCTGATGAGGACCGGCGGCTACGGTGGCCTGCCTCGTAAGTTTAACTCAGGTCAATATAGATGTTTTGTTATTTTATCGAAAAAACATAGTTTGGGAGCTCGAAAATCGTGTGCCGAATGCTGCTGCCTCTTCCGAGATCGTCGAGAACGCGCGAAAGTGTTTGTTGAACGGGAACCCGCTTGACGGAACAACATTCTGACGTCTGTCAAAATGAGCTTTCGGACTATATAACGCGCGATCCTAGGACGCGATTGTTCTTCAACGCGTCGACGTTTCTTTTTACAGCCTGCGGGACCCCGATGAAACCGATGCCTCCGACAAAACTGGTCCAGGAACAGCTCCAGAACGCCGCGAAGGCGCAGGCTGCGGCACAGGCAGCGGCTCAAGCGGCTGCCCAGCATCAGCAGGAGAACCAAATGCAGCTCGGACCGCCTCAACAGAGCCCGCAACTTCCTCAACATCCTCAGCCACCTCCGCCCATGATGCTGACGCCGCCTGGTCCTCACCATCCTCACTCCCAGCTGAGCATGCAGGAGCTGCAGAAGAAGCAACAGCAGCAGCAACAACTAAACCTTCACTCCCCGCATCATCAGATGACTCAGTCGCCTCTTCGCGGTCTTCACCCGCACATCTCTCCGAGCGTGTACGAGATGGCTGCCCTGACGCAGGAGCTCGACACCCAGACGATCACGACGAAGATCAAAGAAGCGCTGCTGGCTAACAACATTGGCCAGAAGATCTTTGGCGAAGCTGTCCTCGGATTGTCGCAAGGATCCGTCAGCGAACTGTTGAGCAAACCTAAACCGTGGCACATGCTCAGCATAAAAGGTCGAGAGCCTTTCATCAGGATGCAACTGTGGCTGTCGGACGCGCACAACGTGGATCGTCTGCAGGCCCTGAAGAACGAGCGCAGAGAAGCGAACAAGAGGAGGCGCAGCAGCGGCCCGGGCCACGACAACAGCTCGGACACGTCGAGCAACGACACCGCAGAGTTCTATCACGCGGCATCGCCCGGTCCGGGGCCCGCCTCCGCCAAGAAGCAACGAGTACTCTTCTCCGAGGAGCAGAAAGAAGCCCTGAGGCTCGCTTTCGCCCTTGACCCGTATCCCAACGTGGCCACCATCGAATTCCTGGCCAGCGAGCTGGCCCTGTCCTCGCGGACGATAACCAATTGGTTTCACAACCATCGGATGAGACTAAAGCAGCAAACGCCGCACAGCCAGCCGGAGACTCAATCGCCCAGAGAGCCCGCACCACCGTTCGACCCAGTTCAGTTTAGATTGCTGTTGAACCAAAGACTGCTCGAGATCCAGAAGGAGAGGCTGGGCTTGGGTAACGTGCCTCTGCCCTACACCCCTTACTTCAATCCAAACTTGGCTGCCATAGTAGGGAACGCGTTGAAGGAACAGTGTTCGGGCCTGGACCTGTCCATGAGCTCCCTGAAGAGGGAGTTCGAGGACGAATACGCGGAGGACGCGATGAGCAATCTGGGTAGCGAGGATTCGGTGGGCTCCGCGGGCAGTATAAAACAAGAACCAGCGGAAACGCCCACAGTGCCCGCCACCGTCAGAATAAACAGAAGGAAACCCGCCGCACCGCAGTGGGTGAATCCCGAATGGCAAGAACCACCGAGAACGGGCGACGAGGTGATCATCAACGGTGTCTGCGTGATGCAAACGGACGACTACGGAGTGAAAAGGGAAGCCGAGGAGACGATTAGGGTAGAACCGACCCCGGTTCAGGACAGATACGAGGAGGACGCGCAGAGCGACGTGTCGTCCGTGTCCGGGAACAACGGCCAGGATCGGGACAGCTCTTTGCCCAGTCCAAAGTCCGGGCCCACCAGCCCCGTAACGTTACCAAGGCCGCCATCCGCGCAGCAAACGCAACAATCCACCGAGGAAAGTCCCAAGGAGAACGTGGTGAAACACGAACCCGAAGAAACATGGGATTACTGAACGATTTCATGGGTTTCGCGATAAAAAGAAAAAAAGATACGGGTGGACTCTGAAACATGCCAAAACGATGCTGCACAAAACTATGGTCCCGTTCTGAATAAAAAGACCACGGCCTAGTTAAGTTCTAAGAGAGGAAACCAGTCATAGGATTCGGCCGGGCCTGATGGGCCGAGTCCTGCCTACCACGAGGGCATTATTCTAGGGAGGTAAATACAAAATAGGATACGTGAGAGCAGACACAGCGATCGAGTGTGTGTCGCGAACTCTTAAAAAAAAAAATGAAAAGAAAAATGGTCGACTTTTAAAGACTACCCCAGCGGGACATGCTGGTTTATCAAAAAAAAGGAAGGAACGGAGCTCAATCAAAAACGAACTCTTTTTTTTTTTTTTCATAAAGTTATCTGTGCGATTAGTGTGGTGTGCACAGTTGGCTAACACGGCGGATTCGTATTGTTAAGAAGACTGTAAACACGCGACGGACGAAGGCTGTTTCGCCGCGCAAAAGAAATTCGCTCGAAATCCGAGGAAACCCTGGTTGTTTCCGTTTTTCTTCCCTCAATCTTTTTTTTTTTGTCTTTTTTTCATTCTAAGAAAACGGAAATGGTCCGGGTTCACAGAGTGCAATCTACGAGAGTAAAAAAAAAAAAACCAGTTGTTAGATCGAATTATTATTAATTTTATCTAATTACGCGACGAGACGAGCGATTAATAATTATTGCATAATTGTGATTCATGTTATATTGTTTATACATTTCTCCTATCCCAATAGTCGTTAAGCTGTTAATGTTATTGAAACTCCACTCTCCGACTGTACGTACCTTTTTCTTTCTTCGTCTTTAAAAAAAAAAAAGAAACGCGTCGTTTTAAAATTCTGTTGTGGTTCGTTCTTTCGTTACAAAGGAACAGAGGAAGAGAAAAATCGTGTTGCCCGAAACGGTTATAGGCCCCTGTTATCGAGTTTCGTTTTTATCGTACGCCGCACGGTGGTTTCCGTTTGCCGTTCCCGTCACGGGACAAACGAAACGAGGTAAGGCAAAAATCTGTCCATTTATAGATAAAAATTCTGTTCAGTTTCTCTGGAGAGGGAGAGAAAGAGAGTTAGTTACACGAAATGATCGACGAACGTGGTTATTAGTTACTATCAATATTACTGTATTATTAGGCTTACGTTATCACTGCTATTTTATTATTATTATTATTATTATTATTAATATTATTAATATTATTATTATTATTGATTATATTGTATTATTTTATTACCAATCGGATTCTTATCGCGATAACGACACGGCTTGTAAAGCCAATGTGATAGAGAGCTTATTACGCGATGTGCCAGGGGGTCGGAGGCCTCCTTTTCTTGTGAGACAAAAAAAAAGAAATGAAAAAGAAAAGAAGATGCGCCGGCATCTTTAAACCGGATGTTAAAAGCGTGGCACCGTAAGCTCGCATCCACATGTAAATAATTGTACAAAAAGAAAAAGAGAAGAGACTCAGTACATTGCGAGTACGTTACGCGTACACTCGGGTGCAACCTAGGCCCACTCTTCGGTTAACCGTCGGTACCCAGGGTCAACCGTGGCCCGTGCCCAAGGTACGATCAACTGGTCACACATTCGTTAACCCAACGCGTCGGCGTATTTGGAAAACCGTCATCCATAGGGAATAATAGCTCGAAAATCTAAAAGTAAATTTAAATTCTGAATACCTCGGTAACTCGCTGTCTATAGGGGTTAGGGGGTAAGCGTTAAGGGGGGCCGGAAGACATCCACCATTCGCCCCGGTATCGGATCTCCCCGAAAGATGCGAACGAACGGGGCAAGCGATGGATCGATTCCAACCTCGCCACTTCCTCGGAAACCGAAGAAAGCCTAATTGCACGCGACCGTACACGATCTTGTATATTATACTTAATTACCACACTTAACTCTCTAATAGCAGTATATCCACACGTACACACACATACATACATACATACATACACACAGACACGAGAACAAACACACGAGATCGTGCATTGAGAACGACCTACCGCCAAGTTTTTCTGAACGGCGATCGAAGAACGAATCGATGGTCCAATGAACGGAGGACAGAAGGGAAATCCCCCGTGTTTGGCGATCACGTAGGGCGCTGAAGGACGCCGTTGACCCTTTACGGACGAAGACGAGGAGGAATTGTAAATTATAATTTCGTATAGATACTGTTCTTGACACGAGGAACGGCTATAACCGAGCAGCCAAGGTCTACCATACCACCCAGGATCATTATTGTATTTTAAATTAACAATGTTTTATTTCTCGGGGTGCTTCGCCCGTAGGGGGTCAAGGCAACAAGCGAGCCGAGACGGAAGAACATAATTACCTTGTACACACTATCGATGCCTGAGAAGAGGGAGGGAGGGGGGGGGGGGGGAGAGAAGGAAGCGAGGGTGAACGAATGTCTTCATGCCCGCGCGAGAAACCGAAAGGGGTTGAAAAAGAAACGGTATCCTCGATACTACGAATCAAACTTGTATTTAACAGACTCAATTTTAATCTTCGATTAAATTCTAGTCCGCAATTTAAACGAACGATGGCTAACGGATGATGATGAAGAAAGAAGTTGTACATGCGCGCGTGTGTGTGTATGTGTGTGCGTGTGTGACTGAGAAAACGGGAGGGAGGGAGGAAAACCAGTGAGAAAAGCACTTAACAGAAAGGGGCATTGGTAATTGGGAGACCAGTGATCAGACATTTTCTTTTCCTTTCTTTTCTTTTTTTAATTTACACTCTTTCGGTGATTCTGTAACCAGGGATTGACGAAGAACGTTCGTTCCAGGCCCGTATTATTAAAAATTCTTTCGTTTATTTAGTCGAAATATTCCTATCGCATATTTAAAATTATTAAATATAGAAATAAAATGTTGTGGAAATAGAATATGAAACTTTTAGTGGCTGCAGTATGGCAGATGAAATGTTAACCAGTCAATTTCAGAATTAGAATATATGAAAAACGAATTTAAAAATTTTGGTGAAAAATTAATTGTTTATAAATCTATATTTGTTATTTAAATACTTTTTATATCGAAGTTCGTTAATTTTAGAAACAATACAGAATTATGAAGAACTTTTAAAATAATATCAATCCCTGAATACAGGTCTAACATTATCATCATCAACACTGATTGCCGTTATCATCATCCACACTCTTATCGTTATTATTATTAATACTATAATTACAATTATTATACTGATATTAATAATCTTTATCATTTAGCTATTTTTCACTACCATTGTTGCTCGCAATTCAAAGACGACGACCGAATAAATGGAAATAAATAAGGGTTGCCACCACTAGACAAATGATTTACTTGAACGATTTATACATTTTCAACAATGTATTTTGTCATTCATGAAACATTTCTTGGCCCAGGGACGAATCCAGAAGCTTCACTTGAGGGGCATATATACAATGGATTTAATTTTAATATAAATTAACTTTTTTAATTTCACTAATAAAAAAAAAGTAGGCACTTAAAATTTTCTGGTAAATTTTTAAATACAATATAGTATAATCTCTGCTGTTAACTCGAGTTAATATCGCCCCCACTATGATCCCTCTGTATGCGTCACTGAGCCGATCTATACAATCTATCCATTAAAATTCAACCAAAATTTTAAAAAATTCTTGAAAACAAACGAAAATTATAGATTTTACACGTAGGATTATATATGGTAATGAGGTGGCAACCCTGGTTAACAAAAAATATCCATTAAATAGAAAACACTATACAGTTGTGCGGAACAAACGTAACCGGATCATTTTTTTTGTTCTTATCACGGCGAACGATTTCGGTATAGTGGTTCTTTCTTACAACCCCCTCCCTCCCCCTCATCTACCCCTCACCCTTTTCTTTTTCTTTCCCGAAGGGAAACACACGAGGCATATAGGTTCTTCTTCTTGTAGATACCGAATAGACTCTTATAGATAGCAGATAGCTTTAATTATTTAAGCGATAAAAATTTCTTAGCGCGAGTACCCGGTTTCGGGCGAAGGAACCTTGTAATATAGAAGAAAGAAAAGACGAAGAAAAATGGAAAAAAAAAAATACACGCAAAGAAAGAAAGAGGAACGATTCCGTTCGTGGGTCGTCGAAGGACCACCGAAATTGGGGGAAAATCATATCGTAAAAATCTTTAATATTTTACAAGAAGCGTTTCGAGGGAGATAATCCGTGTAGATAGAGGCTCTTGCGTGCGTGTACGCGCGGCAAAATGATCAAAATAAAAATTCGAGGTCGATGAGGAAAAAAAAAAAGAAACGGAACAAAAGGGAGATATATCAATATTTGCCCAGAATATAAAAAAGAAAAGGACATTCAAGTAGTGAAAATAATTGTATTTAAAAGTGAGAGAGAGAGAGAGAGAAAACAAAAGAAACGAAGAAAAAGCGAAGAGGAACGAGAAAAGGTTTACCCTAACGTAATAGTTCATTGATTTGTATTTCATATCGAATTGTATAATAGCTTAAAGAACAAAAAAAAAAAAAGATTATCCTGTACATTGCATACACACGACACACTCGATACACACGATACACACTCATTTCACGAGCACTATTGTTTTAAACCAAACAAAAAAAAAAAATTGTACGTTTATGATTATTATACGAAGATTAAAAAAAAATGAAAATAAATAAGGTATACAAAGTATTGAAGACACCTGAGATATTTTATTCGAGATTATTGAGACGACTCCTTACGACAAGAATTTTTCTTTCGAAATCGTATTTTGCATTTTGTAATTTGTTTCGACGAGAAATGTTTCCTTTTTCCTTTTTTTATCATTTTTCTGAGCGACAGAAGATGGCATTCGATACCTTAAACGATTCAACGATATACAGATCGATTAATTCTCGTTCAATAGGGAAACCATGATGAAACCAGTTTGCATCGATTTAAAAGAAAACCCGCGGTAGCGTTAGACACGCAATAATACGATTTAAACACGAATAACAATGGAAAATTCTCTTTATTGTATATACGTACATATGATTATATTATTCATATCAGTGTCTCCTTTCAAGAATTTCTAAATTAAAAGGACTGTACTAAAAAAAAAAGGATTGCAGCACGGTTATTCCATTTATCCCACCCCAATTTGATAAATCTTTACTTATAATCATAATATTTCTTTAATTCAATGTTTATGACCATTACAATCTAAGAAATTAAAAAATAGCTTTCGTACATTGGTTATAATTATTTTGGAATTCATAATTTCAATGAAAATTAAAAGATTTCTTCATGAACTACTTGATTAGTAAGAACATAGTTCCTCCTGAATGTTATAGATGGTGCAACTATGGTTTTATTACAGGGTGGGTAAGTTGTTATCTCACATTAAACATGAATCAGCGAAGACAACAGATTAATGTGAATTAATAAATTGGTTTTAAGATTTTTTAAACGTGTCTGTTCTATTTAAGACTTTAGAAGAGAATGAATAAAATATTTTGTTAATAAACAAAATTGAATATATATCAGAAGACAAACGTTCAATTAATATCTAATTAACGATTTAAAAACAATTTGAATCAAAAAGAAAAACCTTTTTTTAAAATCTTCTAAGAATCTTCTAAGCCGACATCAATGCAAAAGTGATAGCAACAAAAATTTCTTTACCGACGGCTTTGGCAGTCATTACTCTTTGCCAAAAGAATTCGGCTATTGCAATACAATGTGCGTTAAAATTCAAATTTCTAAAGTAAAGTAAAGACTATGAATACGAAAGAATAATTTAAAGTCGATGAAATATTGCTTAAGAATGTATAAAGATACAGGGTGTCCCAGAACTCCTGTAGGAGCCGGAAATGGGGGGTAGCTGAGACTATTCTGAACAACAATTTCCTTTGCAAAAATATCGGATGTGGCTTCGTTTTTGAATTATTTAACAAAAACACTGACCAATCAGAGCGCGTCCCGGGCGCGCGCTCAGTACCGTCAGTGTAACGTCGAGCCTAGTCGCCCCGGGACAAGCGCCTCGGTAGAACAGGAAGCGTTAAACACAAGTAATATTGAACATAAAAGTAAAAAACAAATGGTAGAATGTTATGAGAGTAATCGTACCCTAGAATAAAGAGAATGACTGAATGGCTGGATATCCCAACAGAAGGAATAAGTAAAAATTGCAGAATATTTTTCGGTATTATAAATACAGTCCTGGGGTCATCTAATTTCAATAGTAGAAAGATAAAACATTGTATTATTATAAAATAATGAATTTAATATCGTTCAAGCTTTATTTTTCAATTTTTTTAAAGAGCAACTGAGGACGGTACATTGTCGAGGAAACTTTATCCAATAGAAGAGATAGGTACGAATTTTGAAATAAAAATTTTGTAATTATAGTGTAGAGGTATTCATCAGTTAGAACACCTAAATGATTAGGGTTTTTAATGCTAATTTTAAGAAAATTTGTGTATTACAGGAGACTGCATCGAAATTGCAGTGAAATTAATATCGAAATGGCACAAACCCTCGAACACGTCAAGCATTAACAGAATAAGAAATGGAAGGATATAACTTGTAATTACCATTAGGAATTATAATTGACCATAATTAATTGAAATTTGTTGAGATTAAAATACTGAAACAAATGTTAAATATACCATTTTTATAGCACTGTTATATTAAGAGAAATATATACTCCCCGTTGTATTTTCTTCATTTCGCAAGAACTAAATGATAAAAAATACTTAAATTGTTTATATTTAATGATTTTTTTCATTAAAATCGTTGTATTTTGCATAAATAATTAAAAATTAAAAAATATTTTTAAATTTTTACCTCTAGCGCCATCTCTTCGAAAAGTGCTGAAACTGCTCAAAAATTGACAGGAATCTGCCGTACCTACAATGATTATTTTTTAAGAAAATAATTTTTTGCTGTTTTCGCGTGTTTGAAGCATCTAATCGCTTCTATTTTACACTAATTATCGATTCCAATTGTCCGATTAATCCTAGAAGCCCGAAATATTGAAATATTAAAGATTAAATCGCACATTGAGAGAGTGAGAGGTGAGATTGGCGGACTAGTGTTCACTCTCTCGCACATTGTGGGAGTGAGAGGTCCGAGCATCTAGTCTCTCACTCTCTCTACGCCAAACTCGCGCCTGCGCACAACACCATGCTAAGAGATCAACAATTTTACCGACTCTGCTAACTGATCGACAATTTTACCGACTGTGCTAAAAGGTGGACAATTTTACTGAGTATGCTAACAGGTAGATAAAACATTACTTAGTCGGCAATACTACTTGGTAATATTACCAACTTCTTAGTCGATAATATTATCAACCTGTGAACGTCTTTACAATTGTTAAAACAGTACATTAAATTCATATTTTGTAATTATTCCATATTTAGAATAAATAATCAAATCTACCATTGCTGTAACTTTTAAATTCAACATTTTTAACATACCATTTTAAAAAAAATAAGAAATTACGGCTTTTTAACACAAAATATAAAAAAGCAGGTATATAAAAACCAATTGCAGTAATTAAATTCGAAATCCAAAAGATATAGAATAATGAAAGAGGTAATAAATATTGGATTAGCACATAAGTTCATAAGGAAAACAACTTTTAATCTAAAAACCCATGATTTTAACATGAAATAAAGATTAAAAACAACAATGTAAATAAAAAAGGAGCTATTCTCTTAATATTAGGTAAGTTCTATTGTAACAATTATAATCGTGTATATTTATATATAACCAAGACGGTCAGTAAATCAGAATAATCGAATTGTTGTCATAAAAGAAGATGATAGTTAATGATTTATATTATTGCAAGATGGCTTACGTAATCAGAGCCTTCTGATCGTTATTCCGCCGTGGAAAAAAGCCGTGGACGTGCGATCGTTAGTCTTTTTTCAAAAACGTTAACAAAATGACGATTTATCGCGTTGCGGAACTGAAAGATGGGTGGAGCTAGAAGCCACCATTTTAAAAGTGTTGCAATGAAAGAACGAAAGAGAAATCCGAGAGTAAACTGTGCAGGTAGAAATCAAAGGGACATATCGGTGAGACACTACTAATGTAAGGGCAAAATTTTTTTATTTTTAATTCTTGGAAAGTAAAAATTAGTAAAAAAGTACCGCATTTGTGGTACTTTTCTGGTTAATTCACCCATCTTTCGATTCTGCCTCATGATAAATTGTCGTTTCTGGTCCCTATTTTCGACTTATCCAGATGTTACTGTACTCACCGAAAACATGGCGGCAGAAAATTCGTTGATCATGATTGGTTGAATTCATGCGCTCAGCAACAAGTTGCTTGGAAGGTGGGAAGCTGGGGGAGATGTGTTAGCAACTACGCACTGACCTTGGAATGTTCTATCCCGCACGGAAATATCTGTATATGGAAAACAAAGCCTACTTAGAACCTTAAAACTTCAAACATATTTGAAAAATTATAAGAAAAAATATCATTAAAGCAGAATTTACAACAAAAATAGACAACATAAAATAGAAAACCACGTATAATAGTTTTGATTCATCAATAATTTAGATTAGCGATTGTTTTCAAATAAAATTGAAATTTTTTATGGACATTAACGTTAATGATTAGCGATACAATAAATATTCAATCTCGTACTAATTTACACTAGATTTCCGATTATTTATAAATAGAAATCAAAATTACAAGAATGTAAATCATGCCGACCACGAAAACCAAATTAAAATTGAAAATCACACTTTTATACAACTGTGAATATTTTGATTTTAACACTATTGACATTAAAAACACAACTAAATATAAAATAATAAATTAATGATATTATTCATTTTGTTTAATGCAAAATAGAATAGTTAAAAAATATCTTACCAGAATATTTGTTGCCGATTTTTATTCTTCTCGTTGCCAAAACACTTTGTCAAAATCACGAACACATCTGTTGTAATAAACACATAAAAATACATTACTTTAATAAATATCAACTGGTTAATTATTATAATTATTCGAACGGTTATCCTTGTACGATTTGAAAATCTCGCGATAGAATTCAATCTGATTGTTAATTACACGACAATTGTTCACTAATAAAAAGATAAAAATAATAAAATACGTTACCTGGTTAATACGCGTGATTACAATTTTACTATTTTTTTTAACAATAACGAAAATTGTGTAAAGAATATAGAGCCAACAAGCACAAGACACACTTCGAAGGAAGCACGAAGTGTGACTGAGAAGTTGTGCTTGGACGATCATCGAGGAGAAGCTGAACGAATCTGATTGGTTGATCTCGTCGAGAGACGGTTAGGGAAAGGGAGGAGCGTACAGCCTCCTCACAAATTAAAGTTAACCAATTAGCAATCACTTTTAAAGAGGAAATTATTTTGAAAATTATTTAGAAATTGCTTCTAAAATAATAATAAAAACATATATTGCAGTAAAATGAACAATTTTATTATATTTTACAGTAAATACCTTAGATACATGTATTTAATATACCTTATTTTATGTTTTGATAAAACTGAATTGTACGTTTAATAATTGTTACTTATCTAAACGGTATTACAATTATTTTTTCGTCTTTTACAAATAATACGAATATACTTTTATTTTTATATTAGAGCCACAAGTACATTAACATGATAATATTATTTGCAATTTAAACTATGTATATTATTTAGCACTGTCTTTACTGCCTATTTCGATTCTAAAACGAATAAAAATATTTCTTGGAATCTGTCGCACGGGCAGATCAAGAAGAGATCAATCCTGGCACGCGACGTAGTTCGATGTTTACTTTAGCGTTGAAATCTGATACTTCAGGAGATAAACTGCGTCCTGAGCAAGGTCGATGGACGTCTTCTTTTTTGCTCGCACAAAAACACATCTAAAAAGGCAAGAAAATAGATCAGAGTTTAAACGTAGTTTACATTTCACGTTATATTTAATGTTAATACTGTGAATCTTTATGTGCTTTGTAATAGACCGTACGTTCTGAAAGCCAATATAGGAACACATGGTCATAGACAGCGTCGAAAAAAAATTAATTGCCTTTTGACTTTGGAAAGTTCCTTTATTAACAAGATACACGGTAAAGATAGTCCCACAAGTGGTATCCAAAAGACAACGGTCACTGATATTTTCCAGACGTTCTCGAATTACGCATTGTGTCGACCTTTCGTCGAATAATACCTATCACCTGTTAAAAAAGGTTATTATACCGATCAATTCTTATATTTTGCGAATATCTTTTTTATCCAATAAGTTAATAAGCAAATAGTACCGCTTTCTATATCTTGCTCAAATACAATAAGTTAAAGTTCTAAGTATAATAGAGAAAAAGTAATTGAAAAGTTATAGAATTATTATTCTTTATATACTTTTTGTAAAATAAAGTTATCTACGATGATTACGTCTAATGTGCGTGTAAATACAGCAGGCCTCCGCATAATATTTTAAGTGCAGTTTTTCAACTTTTGCTAATGTAAGAAAACGTTTTTTTGAAACTTGAAAATGAATTAAAGCGATTTTTGTAATAGCGAACGCAGGCTGCTAATTTAAAAAAAGGATGCAAGCATTAAACGGCTTTGTTGGTTCCGCCGTTCGCCGTAAGATGGCGCCAGTGGCGCTGCTTTTTTAAATTACGAATTTTCTACTTGAGCTTTTCAATTTTAATCGTTTAAAGCTTCTAATTGTTAAACAGAGCGTTAATAAACTCCTGTAATTAAAAATGCCATAAATGAAAAGGTAACTAATTTATTGTAGATACTTACTATGCTTTGTATACAATTTCTTAATTCTGTGTGCCTTCTTTTATGCAGAAAACAAATGGGTCATTCTATTTAGGTTTGTGAAAGAAAATTTAATATTTAATACATCAAAATTTATATCAGGTTTCAATTATTGTATTTTTTATGTACTAAAGGTGAAAAATCATGTGAAGAAAACTACTACAGAAAAATGTAAAATGATCTGAATTTACAATTGACAAAAACGTCACACAAAATTTAAATCATCAATTTTAATAAACCTCTCTTATGAACATAACATGAACATTCCTGAGCAGTTGTCTTAAGCATATAATATTTACACAAATATTTAGCATTAAATTACAGGTGATTAAAGGTACGCAGAACTAAAACTATAATATCATCTTACAAGAGAAATTGTAATAACAATAAAGTATCAAGTAAGACATTAAAACTTATTTGTCGTTATAAAATATCACAGTGTTTCAAACAATTGTGGACACTTGGATCTTGAAATTTGTATAAAAATTTTATAAAACTACGAATATCCATAAGACACAACAGCTCAGGTTGTTTTCATGTTAAATTCATAAAACAAAATCAGTTAAAATTGACGTAAATATTGCAATGAACCCTCTTTTGCGAATTATCTATTACTTGTCACCATGCTTTCTTTTCCTTTCAGTCGCTGTTTACATGGGGTTTACTAATTACTTTTTTTTTTGCTGAAACAACACAAGGGTTTCAATGAAAGCTCAATTCACGTATTACGTCTGTGTATATATATATGTGTGTATATATATGTATATCACAAATGATGACAACACTTTATTGTTACTCTACTTTAACGTATTAGTATTATTTTTCGCGAAGGGCGGGTAGAAAAAGCGAAGAAAGTTGACTAAAGCAAGTGCGACGGAATTTACGAAAAGCAACTACGACATTACTTTTATTACGTCTTCCTACGTATAAATACCGAACAATCATTAATCCGTTCGGCACGCGTGTTTCTCGTATTCCGCTGCTTAATTACAATTATATATTTATGAGCGTGTGTGTGTATGTATGTGTGTGTGCGCGCGTGCGTCTATACATATACGTACACAATTGTGTATACATGAACAGAATTGTGTACGTTTACATATAGGCGCACACATGTTCATGTACACATAATTGTGTACGTATACATATATGTCTTGCTTCTGTATATGTCTATATATATATAAGGTGTTCGATCTGCTCGAACAGCCTCAATCATTTTATAATTTGTAAAGATACAAAAGAACAAACGTCACGATAATAATCCTCGCTCCCATAGCTTAACTTCTACGGATCTTCTTGAGCCTTTACAAATAATAAAAGAATCGAGAATGCTCACGGTGGAGAGCACCCTGTACATATATGTATATACGAGTATGTATATGTGTGTACGTATATTAAGCTTCTCTCTCTCACTCTTTCTATTATAAATGTAAAATACTGACATGCATGTACTGCGGAGTCGTGACTTAAATCGTACGCATTACTCGTCCATAGAAAACCGCGAGTGCCATGCTTATACCTCGCGAGGGAACTCGAGGCGCACGTCGATCGTTTTGAGAAAGAAAGAAGGCCTGGTTCTCGCTACGCTCCGATTCCAAAGTATCGTGTTTCCTTTTTTCTGTTGTGCAAAAGTGCTATAACTAGTCTGAAGGAAAAAAGAAAATTGAATTTTCATAAATTTTTATCAACACACGCACGCACACACACACACACACACATCAAATAGGGAGTTCCTTGAAAGAACAGAACGCCCAAGTATCGTGATTGCTACAAGATTTTATTATCAATGGATCGAAAAGAAAAAAAAAATAATGGCAAACAACGATGCACGAACGACGACGAAACACACAGGTAGTAACAGCAGAACAATGGTCACACGGCTTCAATTGAGAAGTTCCTTTTTTTTTGTTCTTTTTATTGGTTCATCAAAATAATTTAGTACCACATCGAGTCGAAGGGTCTCTCTGGTTCTGGGGGGAAAAAGGTGGCGCATATTGATAGACGAAGGAGAAAAATGGTTAATTAAGCAATCGTTACACGAGATCCTGACGAAATATATGCCTGCGTAAATGTGTGTACCGATCGATCGTTCATTTGATTCTCTATTAATCCCTTTTTTTTTCTGTTTTTCTTTTGTCTACGTCTGCACTACCGGCTAATAGTAGTTTAGAGCTAAATATACAACTAGTACCTCGCATCGTGTCTCGCCTTTGAAATACTTCCGTTACGAATTACACGTTAGTACATATATATATACTTCCGTTTTTGTTGCATTTTGCACGCTTCACTCGGCCGTCCCTCGTTCTTCTAATATTATTCGTTAATAATGCACGTTGTTCGGACGTCATGCACTGTCGTAAAGCCTAAGCTTCTGTTTCGTTTTGTTTCGTTATAATCGGTTCTATCCATCCTAATCATCAGCAGTTCCATTCAAGGTTGCGTTCGCCTCTGGCTGATCTCGTTTCTAGGGGAACGATTCGAATGATTCTTCGACGTTTGTAGTACACACATACACTGGACATACGCAGCATGTAAATTTGAGAAAAATTGTAGCTTGAACGTTCCAAACGGACTCTCCTCTGTAATGCCCTCTGTTTCTTCAAATTTCAATCGCAGAGCGCCAAAAAGAAAAATTTATCCGCCCGTTTGCCACGCTCGTTCGCTTTTACATCGTGTTTCGCTTTGTACCAGGAACATGCTACGCACTCGATAAATTATTGACAACGCTTCAATACATGATTAAACGCTAACGACGACTCGTATTCTCTCTCTCTCTCTTTCTCTCTTTCTTTCTTTCTTTCTTTCTCTCTCTCTCACTCACTCACTTTCTCTCGTATGTGTGTATGCGAGCGGGTACGCGCGTTTTGTATCATAGGTATCGGTGTCATTTTACATTGTCAAAGAGAGGTCAGCGTAGCAAACGAGAATGAGCGACCGTGACATTCCGGAGACACGGCACAGCCGAAATTCTCTGGTCACCGTCGGCGGTTCGAGGAGGAGGACGACGCGTTCGAACGTACCGCGTTTCATTGCATTTACGCGTTTCGCTGCAAGACATATTTTATAGATGTTACAATGAATCGTGTCTGAGAAGCAAAGTGTCCTTGCGATACAATTTTTTTTTTTTTTCATTTTTTTTCTCTTGGAGATGCTCTCGGGACTTTGACCACCGACAAAATTTATGGCAATGTCCTCCTCGCGAGAAAGAGCTAACATCAACCGACTCTCCTCGAATCGTGCAGTTCGTTACCGTAAAACGTATATGTAATATTAATAATTACTAATTATACTTTATTATAAATTAATTAAAGAGCTCTTAATCGTACGTGTTTATGTGTATATAATAATATTAATATTAATAATAGTAGTATGTACGATAACATTTTTTTTGTTTATTTTGTAGCATCTTACTCTCTCGGCCGTTTCCATCGAATTCGACGCGCATCGTTCGCCTTCTTTTCACAATCTCTCTTTCTCGACGAAGGTTCATAGAAACCCTGATGTTTTGGTGACTAGCGGCACTCCCAGATCTTCACCGTTTGATCAACACTACCGGTGACCACGTAAGGATGGCTTTTGTGAAAATCTGCAAAAGTAAAACTACTTTAATACAAATTATTAACCGGGGGGTAACTAACCAGATTTAATTTCAACGTGCAAGCTGAATTGTATACATGTACACCAAGATCTTTCATATTCAATTGTCAACCAATAAACCAAAAGGTCAAGCAAAATTTATTCAAGTATTATACTACAGTGTTGCCTTTTTAATCTGCACTGTAATCGATCGTAATGTACTGTAATCAATTAATCTTTCAAAGATTAACCCCTTAACAATGACTCGAAATAAACTGTTAAGAGGTTGATCGACTTTCAACACGTTACTTACCGACAGAGGTGCAAAAATGAACATGCGCCTCGAGGGTTTTCATCGCTCGTTTATTGCGCGTGTCCCAGACTCGCAGGGTCTTATCGTCAGAGGCACTGACGATAAACTTGCCACCGGGGTGGAAGACGATGCCACGTACCCAATTATCGTGTCCCAGCAACGTAAACAGGCAAACGCCGGCACCGACGTCCCAAACGCGAATTACCTTGTCCCGCGAACCAGATGCAAGGAAAGGTCCTTCGTGGGCGCCCTTATTGTCCGCTCCTGCTGCAGCGTTGATCGATGCTCTTGCGCTGTCCGGTGCCCATGTGATGCACTCCACCACGTGATCGTGATCTCTAAGTTCCACCTAAAGAACGTCTACGTTTTAGCACAGTTAACTATTAACAGTTAGAAAAATTGATTGCCTAGTGTACCTTCGTTTCTTTCGTCGCCAAGTGCCATACTCGTACTGTTTGATCGTTCGAGCAGCTGGCGATCAGCTCGCCGCAGGGGCTGACCCTGGCCATTCGTACCCATTCTCTGTGCCCTGTCAACGTCTTAACACAATAACCTGTCGCCACTTCCCATATTTTGATGGTCTTATCCCTAGAGGCGCTCACTACGAAATCCCCTTGTGGCACAAATGCGACAGAGCTGACACTGTGATCATGCCCGTGCATGGTTTTCACGCAGGCGAACGACTGGTGAAAGTCCCACAACTTGATAGACATGTCCGCACTGCATGAGACTAACAGTTTCCCGGACACGTCGAATGAAACGTCCTGTACACTGTCAGTGTGTCCTTTCAATGTTCTTTCAAATTCGCCGCTTTCGAAGTCCCATACCTAGATGACACGGTGGCGAATAAGAAAACTCGTCACCAGAAAAACTGGCTGAGTCGTTTCCGAGTAACAAAACGGGGGAAAGTTGAAAGTAACCGACTAACTATTTAAAAAAAACCAGTATCCAAAGTGGACTATCGAACGCGATTAATCAAACAAAATCATTAACAGAATAAACGTTCGATTATTAACTCTTCGCTGACAAAAACTGGTATCTTGTACTTTTTACACCTCTGACGCATTTTCGATGATATCATCCAACGTTAAACGTTCATGATTTCATGATTTTATAAAAAAAATAAGCCGACGTTGAGATAACAACATTTTACCTTAATGGTAGCATCTTCGCTGGCAGACACTATAAGACTAAACACCGGATGAAAAATAACTCTGTTTATGGGAGCTCTGTGTCCAGTGAGACTGTACTTTTCAGGTGGCCTCGGTATCCATTCGGATGGTGATCTTTTGCTACGTGTCGGTGCTCCTTCGATGAACTCTTTCTCTGCTTCAGAGAGTTTGGATTCCAATTCCATTACCTACAATATTAAGCAATTATTTATTAACACCGCAAGCAATTGTACAGCGATATTACGTCTTCTTCATCCGTTAACCCCTAAAAGGGAAAACAAAATACACACCTGGTAGCTGACAAATTCTACCAAGGTATCAATGTGTTAATAGACACGCGAAGCGTTTACATACGCTCTTCGCACCTGTCAGAATCGAGTAAACTACTCGCCGTGTTATAACGCGAGGCGATATTTTTGCCCGGGTTAATAGACGGCTCCGAATTCTCTTAATCCTCTTACCTTCTTCTGCAAGCGTATTACCGAAGTCCATTTCTTCTCCAAAAGGCCTCCGTATTTTCTCTCCACCTCACCGGGCATGTCGGCTTCCTTCTTGAACGCCTCGAGTGCATCTTGATAGCCGTTAGTGCTGAGATAGTCCGCGATCGCCTTATTTCTGAAAGAACACCAAGGCACGGTCAATCATCCGATCAACAACTGGCTGCATCACTGGCTACGGCCTTGCAATCGAAAGTCAAGAAATAGCCATTTCTTTTTAACTGTCTTACACCAATCCTTTCTTCTGTCATCTTGTTATCAATCTAATTTTATAAAATTCGATTGCCATAACAGAATCACAGGTACGTCCCGTATTGAGTTATTTTAACACGTTGACTGCCACAATGGTAAGATACAATTAAGGAGTGAACAGAAGAGTCATCGAAACTTACAAATTGTGTATGTGTTTAACAGAGATTTATACCACGTGCTTTGAAGAAGGTAATTATTATTTATTTTATTTGAAATAAATAATATTCCGTGTGTTCACTGTCCCAGATTGCAAATGCTCCGTCCTCAAAGGGTTAATAAGGATATTATCGATTAATTTGCAAATGTAACAATTCAAATTGCTATTTTATCTCTTGTTTTGTTAATTATTTGATTACAGTAAAATTGGAGGCGCCGTGGCAGTCAACGCGTTAAATTTCAGGCTATCACTGGTCTAGTTCCATTTATCTCCGGTGATAGGCGAACATTTGCACGCGTATTCGACTCAGTTGTTGACACTATAAAAAACCGATCCGTCGATCGTTCAACGAGCATTATAGAAAGGAACTTCAGAGTGAAATGTTGAAGTTCCTTAGGGCATCGTTTACCAACCTCGTTTCACCGAACCTCGTTTTTCGAACTTTCTTCATCGCGCCAACGTGTGAAACAAGTCGTGAATTTCTTTGCTTCTTATCCCTACCCTTTCTACGGGACAATGTTCCACAAAACACACTTAACACGTTCCCTACATACGGTGGACCGGAAAAGCGCTGTCGCACCCAGTGTGACGACTCTATTCAGGCGCCTCGATAACATACTCTTCTGGTCCACTTTGAGCAATAATTTTCGTTCGCAATATCATTGGAATAAACGTTAACAGCGAAATATCGAAAGCGTTGGCTGATCACGTTGCAACGAGAAGTATCTTGGAAAAATCGTACATTGTTCGACGGATTTAAAGAATGACATTTTGACCGTAAACATTCCACGGTGTGTAGGCAGAGGTACAACAGAGGCCGCAGGTTGAATACGTGGGAAAAAGAGATTGAAAGTCGGGCAGAATTATGCCGGGGTGAAAGGCCTGAAGTCGGTCGTTCGTCTCTGTTCACCTGCTTCCACATGATAGTAGTAAGCACGTAGCGAATTATCAGCGCGTGTTTCGTTCAAATGCCGGCAAACAAAGCGAATGAAGCCGGAAAGCGCGATCGATTCCTCCTTCGAGACCTTTCACTTCGACGAACGGGACGCAACGGAATAAATCAAATCCCCTTTGAAAAACAGCCTCTCTGCTCCTCTCGTTCGTGCCCGATGGGATCCGAGAGCACTGCAAATAGGTTCAAACAGTCAACGGCCAGGATAACGGTTATCTACGCTGCATAATAAAGTTTCGAGAAAAGTCTACCTATTCTTGTCCTTTAACCTTTTGCGCCCGATTCACGCGTAACATGCGTTTAAACAAAACAGTTATGGCAACTTTCAATCTATAACAAATATTTATTTTATTTGAAATAAATATTCCATCTGTCCACTGTCCCAGATTAACCCTTTTAGTGCCAACGACGATATCAGTAAGCATCAATGCAAAATAAATTATTTGTGTCAGTAATAACAAGTAAATATTATATATTTTTAATAGCCAATTACTAGTACCATTAATAATGATACTAACTTTCGCTTGGCACTAAAAGGGTTAAAGTGCTCCGTCCTCAAAGGGTTAAACGCCAGCGATAGTTACGTTATCGGTTGTTGATTGAGTACGTATTGGACTCGATCCCATCGCTAGTTCACGATACCAGGCCAGCACATTTCGCTAATTATTCAGGCGTTTTTGGGCTCGGGCATCGATATCAATCTTCAGTGGAGAAAGTTCCTCCGGGCGATACGACGTATGACAATAAAGTTCGGATCGTGTGCGAATTTCAAGGATCGAGAATGGTCACGGTTGATCGTGTCTTATGCAGAAGATGATCCCCTTTCCATCTTGCCTCGGATCTTCTTTTTCCATTTACCTTAGCACACCTGTCGGCGGGTATCACGTACACGGGATATAAGGTTTCTCGTCGGTTTCTTACACTTGGAGTCATCGACTGAATTTCCTTGAAGATCATTCGATACGAATTAAACGTTTGATAACGAGATCGTAAATATTTATCCTATATTTCGTAAGAAGCAATCAAATACGTGAGCACAATTTAACTATAAAGTACCGACCAAATTCGGATAAAAAAATCCCATTTCCCCTTTTTTCTGCGAATTATTATCGACCAATTATCGAATTCGAGAAATAAGTTTGGACAGATATAATCGTTCGTATCGTTAATTGGTCGTTAACGCTCAGCGGGCATGCACAACCACGCAAGATAATGAATTAATTTCACCGCAACGAAACCGCTGGCGAGCGTTAATTGCAATTCTAATTGCAATCCCATAAACGTGTGAACAACCAGATGCACAACTTTTAGAAAGTGATTCTTGTTTCGATCGACGAAAGTTTTCAGCTTCAACGAGTCCGGTGCTCTTGTAAACAATTCTCCGTCTTCGGATAAGATACAACAATAGAAGTGCGGCGATCAATCACGCTTTCCAGATGAAACGGCGTCTGACAAAAATATATTTGAAAATTGCCCCAATCGATGCAATCAGAAACCTTAAGATTTCATTTTTTGACAAATTCAAACTGCCCAGAAGCTTTAAGTTGCAAATGGGAAATGAAAAATTATATGAATAACGTTTTTTAGAAGACACACCTTTCAGATTTTAATAATTGGTTTCCTCGTCCTTAAACTTCAATGGAAGAATAGCCATGAATCTTTGGAGTCAAGAAAGAATCCAAATTTAAGTTTCTTGTGGTTGCGAACAGGTGCTTTGGTAATTCTCCAATTACAGAACGTAACACTTACCACAACCATCATCGAAGGGAATTTATCATTAGCAATGTTCTTAATTGCATCATTTCTTATCCTTCTTTTCTGTATAAAATCCTTACGTCCCAAGGTAAGTCCCATTACCTATAATTGGTATTTCACTATCATTAATAAAGAAGTATAATACAAAAACTCCATGGAGCATTTACTGAACTGCAAACTGGTACGATTGGGTAATGTTTAAAGAACTAGTTTCGATGGGGTATTTTGAGACACATGTGGTTAACAAATTACAAGATTCAGTCTGGCAGCGTACCTTAACCCTCTATTGACTTGCGCAACTTTGAGATGGCATATTAAAATTCTATCAAAAATTCTAAATTGTTTGCTCTATCCTGTACTACGTACCATATTATTAGAATCAGAATCTTAGAAGCTTATTGTAATTTAGAAATGTAAATATTATGATATGCCCCACCTAAGCCTTTCTAAAACTCTTATGTCCCCCAACATATTCAAAAATTGAAATATCACTAAAGAAACTTGAATGATAGGCTTTTAGGAAGAAATCAGTAGAAAATTATTGAGCAAACACAGTACCCTCCTGAATAATCAAATTCAGGGCGTGGGCCCCACGTTGGAAAACACTGCTATAAAGGGTTAACTGATATTTAAAAGTTAACAATGTTGTAAATAAATGCTTGTTCACCTAGCTAACAATTTACAAGCGCTATTCCAATGTTTCATCCTTCTCCCTGTTGCAGAAATTCATTTGTTTGAAACGGAACCGTGCACACGTGTCCCTAAGGGGGTGTAATTTTCTGCTCCATCCCTTTTGCACGGTGGTGTCGTATCGATCGCGTTGCATACCACTTTCACCCTGCTCCCCTATTATTTTTCACTTTCTTACATCGTTAACGAAACAGAATGGGTGAAACGTGGGACGAAACGCAAGGGTGGTGCTCTATCGATTTCGAGGTCTCGTTGCAGCCGGCCAATCTTTCGCGGCTTTCGTGCGCGGCTCTTCAACAGTTAACAACCTTCTTTTGCTTTTTATTGCCTCGTTAAAAAGCCTGGAAGTCTCTTCTCTTCGCGGCGACCGCTTGGATAATTTTGGCACCGACCGAATCCATTCTTGCCTCAACGTTAAAGTTTTCGGTTGCTTCGCCGTTGGATCAACGTTCTGTTACAAAATGCAAAACAGAGACAAAAGATGCAAGGTGGATCAATGAACAACGATGGATCAAGTTTCGCTTGATAATTCTAAGAGGAAGAAGCCTGGCGAAAGAGGCGGGGACTCGAAGAGGTCACCCTGCGATCATCAATGAAACCTTGTACTTTCCTTCGTTCATCAGCTTTTCTTTCATCCTTTTGTTTCCAAACACGTTTTTCTACTTCAAGTCTACAGCTTCCCTCTGAAACTCGTAACATTATAAATATAATTGAAAAAGGATGTCGATCATAGGTGATCCCGATTTGAATAACAACGTGAAAGTACCAAAACACGCCACCTTACGCTTATGACACCCATTTCCTCAGGGGACCCACAACAATCGACTATAAACTTTCAGAAGGCTGATCTACTTGCTCGAAAAATGCAAGTCCATCGCTTGTTTAACCCATTTGCATCATAAGGAAATTTTTATTATATTTATGTTCATACACATTACTGATAATGGCGAAAGTGTTTATTAGTAATTTTGTGCAGTATGATAGTATTTGAAATGTTGAATGCATAAAGCAACTTCACATGCTATAAATATTCCTCTAAAACTTAACCCTTGTTTTGGGGATCCGACTTCTATAATCAGAATTGCTACTTTCATCCCCAACAACACCCTCCACTTCTATTTTTTAGCTAACGAATAATGGTAGTGACCATCAAAGTTGAGCGTATATATACGCTAATGATGCAAATGGGTTAATCAAGGACCAGCGCAAGAGGAGAGGCGCAAAGGGGGAAAAAAATCCTAGCATCCCAAAATTCAACGGCCAGGATGACCTAGGAGAGATACGTGTTTGACCGTGCCCCCTGTTCCCCGCAACGTCTGCTGTCTGCATTTCCCTGTTTCCCCGTTTCTTCCTCCTTCGGCCGCTCGTTCGACGTATTATCGATCCCGCTATTCGCGCGTGCTCAACAGACGCCCTCTCCTGCGGCTGGTGTCCCCGCGCGACACGCGTCGATCCACGACTGATTTGACGTCACCAGAATTAGTCAGCATCGATCGACACCGTAATCGATAACGTCCCGTTTTGGTATTAATACGCAAGAGGGTTGTCGCAGGCCGCGACTCGCGACAACCCTCGGCCAGGGGTGTACCGGAGACGCGCAGCGCGCTGTTTTCGCCAGAGTACAAAAGAACGTACGGGTTGATCCTCCTGGGGTCGTTACAGTACCATGGAGTAATTACAGAAAAGGGAATTGCGAACGACTTTCGTGCTCTACTTGTTTATATTGGAGTATTGTTGTTGCACTCCGTTTAATAGATTCATGCCACAAAGGACGGATATTGTAACGCATATATCGCAAAGAGAGTAGTTACTTTCCTGAGAAAATGTCAAGAAATTTCCCGACACATTCGGTGCCTTGTGCTATTATTAGTATAGTATAAATGTTACACAAGGTCTGTCATTGCATTGTAAGAAATATAGTCTATAACATAATTGCATAATTATGTGTGTTATTGCGTATCATAATACACCGACTGCCACTTGGAAAATGAGCATAGTTATTAATAAGAACAAAGAGTTCATTTTCGTACTTAGCCTTCAATGTTATCAATTTTCTTTTTGAACCATTTGATTACATTCATGGCCACGCAGACGTGTTAATCATTCGAATATACAAGATCTGATATACTGTGTGGCAGTCAACGTTTCCATTGATCTTTCAATGACCCGGCCACCTGTCCTTTACGGTTTTACACATCTGACCTTTAGATCTTATCATACGACTTCAAATCGCTACCCTAGTTTGCCAGTTACGTTACAAACACTGCTGTATTAACGCCTCGACTGCCACTACAGAAACAGAGTCGTGCAGGTAAACTTCGAATATTAAGCGCTAATTCTTAAATTCGAAAATCGTTGCATTTCAATCGAGTCGATAACGAACAGCCAACGCGTTAATGACGTCGCCGATTATTTATCGGACCTCTGATCTTATCCTTAAACTTCAACGCTTAGGAACGAAGAAAAAGGAAAGCCGGTTAGTACGCAACGACGTCTTTTGTTCTCGCGTATTCGACTGAGATTAATGCGGTCTTACCAAAGAAAATTTGCGTTGCGTTGCAATCCCTTCGATCCCTTCCGGTTCCCGCGGACGATTATTAACAATTCATACGCATCGAGCCGCTAATTCTTTACACTCGATCGTCAAAAAGCTAGTCAACAATATGTTAAAGCGTTACTCCCGGGCACCCCACCACCTCCGTGCGATTATTGTAATCAGCGGTTACTGTTTTCTTATTAATACGCATCGCACGTTCCGATACATGCTCCGGCTATAATCGTCCTATAAAAATTTCACGCTGTGCGCCGCTTCTTTTCCGCAGGTGTTTCGCAATCGCCGGTCACCGATTACAATTGTTCATCGATTTCGAACAACCACACAATTTGTTTGGCCAATTTGTTCGATAACAAACAACGTATTCCACCGAGCGGAGAAAACATTCGACAGGACGTTGATATTTTTCCAATCTCTTGATAAATCTCGTTATCCAACAATGCCATTTGCATACGCGGTTATTAATTCGCTGAATAAGACAAATTCAACGATAAAAAATAAACAGTAATTACGCAACTGACACTGGGCGCGAGTGGTAGGGACGAGATACACGTTTTTCCAGACGTTCTCCCGCTACAAGGATCTTTTCTAAGACGTTGCGTTACACCTCTCGACTTTCGATCCTCGCATACTTTAAAAATAAAAGTAGTCAAAGGAACAACGTGATCGAAGAACGACAAACCATTGTATCTGTTGTGCACGATTAGGATTAGGTTGAGAAGTGAGACAGAAGAAGGAAAATCTGAAACTTACAACTCCTCCCTCTGACGTTGAGACAGCACCATTTTCATGATCCTCGAGTGTGTTTGCTGGTTGATACTCAACAGTGATTCAAACGAGCGCGACTAGATACTTCTCCAGTCAGCTCCTGATTCCTTTAGTATCCAGCCATCGACATCTCCTACAAAATAAAATTTACGAATTCTTAATAATTAATTGACAACAGAGTAGCAATGTATTTCTCTTCTTTCAATCCGTTCTCTTATTCTTAAAAAATGATTGCAAACAGAAATTTTCTAAATTCATGCTGCAGATAAATTAGAAGTGAAAGTAACCACGTTTCTTCTCCATGTTTATTTCATGCTAGACGCAAGTGATATGTAAATTGTTTCAAATTGAAAAGAAGAAAGAATCGAACTTTATTCAGGTTGAATACAATGTAAGAAATTATTAATTGTTAACAATGAATAATTAATTAAATTAATTTATGGACATTTTATGACCACCTCAGCTAACTGTTCGTTTCAGATACGCTAATCACTTGTTTAGTACAGTTGTTTTTACTGGAAAAGAGAGAAATGTCTACGTATGAAATTAAAATTGATATTAATAAGCACGATAACGTTATCAGTTTATTAAAAAAAAAAAGTAATTACATATCTCATAACACTTTTTTTCATCAAATGTACCGAGTATACCGCACAAATAATCACTTTTTCTAAGATACTTATGTACTGAAATAATTTTTTTCTTCATGTAGAAAGTCGAGCGTAAACATAGAGCAAAAGTAAACGAACTTTGTTTGACAAAGGCAAAAACGGAACATAATTTCCCGCGTTTCCACAGTGCACAGTTTTACCGTTTAAAAATGCTTCTAGCGAAATAATTTCTTGCCCGATAAAAAAAGCAGGAGAACAGACGGGCACGAAAGGAAATTCAAACGAATGTGTGAGAGCGGTTTGTCCTGAAATCCTTAATCGGAACAATAACATGTTCCCTGGAATGAAAGCAATTGCCATGATTTGTTTTACTTTCCATCGATGGAAAAATACAACGCTGGCGAAAACATCGTCCGTTTCGTTTAACTAAAATCCATAAATTTATTACAAATTAAAATGATTATTAAACTTAAAAAAAAAAACACATGAAGTAGTAAATTAATATATTTTGTTTCAATTAAAAACATAAAAGAATTTTTTAAATATCAGCAACTTACAAATAATGCACCTATGCATGCTCTGAGAAAGTAGCCATTTTATTTATATGCACGAAAGGCGGTAAAACGAAAGAAAACTCGTGTAAAATGAAATTGTAAATGCTTCCTACTTCGTCATCATCTCAAATTGATATTATAGAAAAAACAAACAAGAGTACTTTTCTTTTGAAGCTATGATGCCATCTTGAGAGCAAATCCGACGAACTTGAAGCGCGCTGTAACATGCGTAAATAGGTTAAAAAGGAATACGTTTTAGCAAGATGTCAACAACTGTACTACTTACAAATGATTGTAATGTTACGTACATTTTGTAATTTCTATTAAACTGACAAGTTCCGTCGAAATATTTGCATCCAGAATCGTCAACGCTTCATCCAAGGACCAAAATATTGATTACATTTCTTAACCTGTTTAAAGCCCTCCCTCCTCTAAGTGCATTCGCGGAATGACATAACATTTGGCAAAACACGCGGGTTTTCATCGAATAAGCGGGGAATCGTGATTGGACAACGATATTTGAATAGTGGTCTAAAAGGTCTACAGTGATTGGCGGATGCTAGTCGAAATCGACCAATTAGAATCGTCGAATTAAGAGCGGCCATCTTTCCCCGCTAATGTTCGATTCCAATCGATAACCAGATCCTTCAAAAATCACTTCTTCTCGACCATTTTCGTGAGAAAAAAAGGATGTTTTTGGACAAAATACTGAAAGAGGAAGGACCTTGACAATCGCAAAAGCGTGCTGCGTCGTCGCGACGCTTTATGACGATGCTTAGCGGCGCGATGCGCCGTAATCGATAAAACCGGCTGTCCGCCCACCCTCGTTGCTGTGTATGTTTCACCTTGCAATGCGTTCAAATATTCATGACAGTCTCCTTTAATCCCCTACACCTAATTATTTTAACGAACACAATAAAAATAACTCAGACCTTCTACGAAATCCTTTTTATTGATAATTATATCTTCTTATTGAGTGCACTTGATTTAGATACGCACCCCTTGTATGAATCATGCTTTAAATTTCGTAACATTGTAAAATAAATTTCAATTCGTTGATAACTTGTTTATAGATGCCATTTGAACTACCGTAAAACTTGCTTTCTAATTTGCGAATTAAAGACTAGTTTCTATGTTATTTATCACCAGCGACTTTTTGCAACGACTATTTCCGGGATCGTCGGTACAGGTGAGCGACTCTTGGCCTTCTCGACCCCCCGCATCGCGATCTACCTGTGGCTTCGCTTTTCTCAACTTATCTCCTTAATGTAAGCACGAGAAGTTACTTGAGATCACTGTTCCAGCAGTATTGGAGCAAACTTCATTAAGCAACAATTCCGGTTCTCATAAGAAAAAAATTGACAACCTTTAAAAATGAAAATATAATTGAATAATGATTGCATCCATGGTTGAACATCATTAGAAATTCAATCCTATAACAGACTCGACAGCTGATCGCTGACTCAACATCAACTCGCGCTAACGTCTGTCAAAAGGTGTAAAGAAATCAACTGTCGGTGTTCACACTCTGACAGATAAGATAATGCTTTAGATCGAGGAACAACGAAATTCGGTACAAAGGTTTAAGTTCGTTGGCTCAGTAGTTGCGGCAAAGCCATCGTGCGGTCATTCGCGAAAAAATCAATTCGAAGTGACGTGCAACATGTACGTTGAATATGTATGAAACATGGCCGGACGAGTGGCCGAAAATCATCGATCGTTATCTTAATTGGTTTTCGATTGAGTGCGCGATGTCGAGCGATGTCATGTTGGTCAGAAAGTGTTACTAAAAGATTATCGGGTGAACGCGGAACAACCGTTTGTTGTAAATCGTGCACGGCCATTTTGCTAGAACCTGTCACGTCTGGTTGCTATAGATTTTACAACCGAACCGACCTATTCGCTCGTAAATACACCGTGGAAATGAATGTTACAAATTAAACGTTTGATACTCACTCTTCTTGACAGATTAGCAGCAACCGAGATTCTTCGAGATCGGAAAAAATCACGAGAAAACCGGACGAACACAACCACCGAAGAACTACTCGAGATAACTTCTGCGATAGAACTGTCTCACAAGGTGGCGCCTACGAAAGTCTTCCTTCTTTGCGCATGCGCCAAATATCGATGTCACTAATCTCCCTAACCGCTTGGGAGCGCTGCGATTCAACCGTTTCGCTAGGGGAATTTTCGATTCTAGTTATACCTTTTTGAAATAAAGTTAGGGAATCTTTAGAAAACGTAATATTATTTCATCAACCTATTAATATCGTAAACAACCAAAGATAACTAGGTATTTAGAATACTAATATAGTTACATAAAATATTATCGTGCAGTTTGTTTAAAGTATTTTTACAATTTCCTCGCTACAAAGGGGTTAAGATAACAAATTCTATATAAACATTCTCGCATTACTAAGAAGATGTTATAAGAAAAAATGTATGTTTGATACATTTGCATTAAGTATATTCTTTAATATTTTTTAGATAAGATTTGGAACTAAAATAAATTTGTCACGTCATCGAACCGGCAATGTAACCTATTTACCATTGTCTGTTGTTGTTTAAAACCCCATAAAGTATAACAACTTTTAATATAATCCTGTTGTTTGAGGATAGACAAAATTTAAATTTGATGGCTTTTTCACAATCCAACTCCAGAGGTAATATTTACACTGCTATTATTTTGTTTGATATACAACAAAGTTCTTATTTGAACTGATTATAGAATTACAAAACAGAAAAATCTTAGAAGAATTGCACTTGAAGAAACAGATGCTTTTAAAACAAGGTGTAGCCCCAACATTAAATACAGCTTTAGCGGTTACTTCAACAGGTTCTTCTAATTTGGTAAACATTTCATACTTTAATATTATTATACTTTATTATTATTATATACTCTATAAATATTTCTATGAATTAGCCACCTACACAGCCTTCCGATGGTATTGCAATGAGTGCATCTCAAAGAGCTGCCTTACATAATGCACATGCAGCATCATCCGGATATTTTGTAACACAGGATTCATCTTTTGGCAATCTCATTCTGCCAGTACTTCCTAGATTCGATACTAAATGAGAAATTATAAATGGCAAATGACTTTGTGTAATAAATATGTAAATAAGTATGATAAAAGCAACATTAAATAAGGATTAAATATTTTATCTTTTAAGTATACATTTGATACAACTAAAGGACAGTACTAAGTGATAATTAGTTGAATAGAAAAAATGGCGAATATTCCACTTCGCAAGTTAGAAGAATATTTACAACAATTGGATGGATTTGAGAAACCAAAAATATTACTTGAACAATATGCCACTAGTGCTCACATTGCATCATGCATGTTGTACTGTGCTCAGTCACAGTTCGATGATATAGAAGGACATACGGTAGCTGATTTAGGTTGTGGATGTGGAATTTTATCTCTTGGAGCACAGATGCTTGATGCAAGTCATGTAATTGGTTTTGAAATAGATTCTGATGCACTTCAAATTCTATCCAGAAATTGTGATGAAATAGAACTGTTTGTGGAAGCAGTACAATGTGACGTACTTCAATATTTACCAGGTACATATATATACATCTAAACGTATAAAAGTTACTTATTAAAATTGATTCATATTTTTACAAAACCATTTTGCAGGAAAGTTTGAAAAATATTTTGATACTGTAATTATGAATCCACCTTTTGGGACGAAACACAACGCAGGTATAGACATGAAATTCCTGGATATTGCCATCAAATTAGCATCGAACACTGTATACTCTTTACACAAAACAAGTACGCGTAATTACGTTCTTCAAAAAGCTGCACAACTTGGAGCCAAAAGTAAAGTTATTGCAGAGTTAAAGTATGATTTGCCGAAAGCATACAAGTTTCATAAAAAGGCCTCGATGGATATTGAGGTAGATTTTATACGGTTTGAATTAAATCAATGAAACGTGTTTATGAAATCACATACATGTATATTCTAATTATTCAAATTTTAAGCCTTGCGCCAATGGTAATTCGTTCCCGTAATTAATAGTTACAGTTGCACGTCGCATGTATTGTTTCCATGAATCGCTTCCACTCTCGCGACCGCCGCCCGTGGCTTTCTCCCCTCCGAATGCACCGCCTATTTCAGCACCACTGGTTCCAATATTAACGTTAACCAATCCACAGTCCGAACCATGAGGACCAGTCCACTGCAAAACATTAATTTTAATGACATGAATAAAACATAATCATAATTACAAAGTTAGACCCTTACCTGGAATACGTTTCCAATATTTTTAGTGAACAGGGCACTACTTAATCCTTGTGGTACTTTATTATTAAGAGCAATTGCATCTTCCAAAGAATTCACTTCGAAGACGTACACGATTGGTGCAAAAGTCTCTTTCTGAACTAACTCAGCTTCAATTGGTAAGCCAGAAATAATTGTTGGTTCAACGTAGAAACCAGCTCTGTCTATTTGTTTTCCACCGAATTCAATCTTTCCTCCGCTTTTTACAGCACTCTCTATTGCTTTCTATAAAACATATCTATAGTTATAGCTATTTTCAACAAATATTATTTTTGTACAATTGATACCTTGTAGTTGTCTACTGACTGCTGACTGTGCAATGGTCCGTACAAGATATTATCATCCAAAGGATCTCCTATCCTTCCTAATATGCTCTGATACCCTTTTTTCAATTTACCTATCAAATTTACATATTGTTTGTTTATTTGTAATTATGTATTAATCTACGGGCAAAATTCACAGTAATATTTAATTTAAAATTTCACCTAAGAATTCATCCTTTATTTTACTGTGAAGAATTAGTCTTCTAGTAGTAGTGCATCTTTGTCCTGTTGTCCCCACACAGGAGAACACTGCTGCCCTGACTGCCATTTCCAGATCTGCGTCTTGGGCAACTGTTGAAAGATACAATTTGGTCGTATAAAATATGAATAACATTACATACTATTACTTTAATTTACCTATGATTGCACTGTTTCCTCCTAATTCCAGCAGAACTTTTCCAAATCTTTCTTGAACCTTGAGAGCTACTTTCTTTCCAGCGTCAACACTTCCGGTGAATGAAACTAGAGGTACACTAAAAGTAAATGTAACAATGTAATGCACATAGTTGAACGTACACAAATATTTTTAGTTTACCGTGTATCGCTGACCAGCGTTTCGCCAACGTCTGCTCCGCCTGTTAC
Organism: Anthidium xuezhongi; assembly: GCA_022405125.1. Taxonomy (NCBI): domain Eukaryota; kingdom Metazoa; phylum Arthropoda; class Insecta; order Hymenoptera; family Megachilidae; genus Anthidium; species Anthidium xuezhongi. The sequence goes on from CM039637.1 coordinate 3,785,239, forward strand.
CAAAGATGCGACCGAACCTGGTATGCCATTGCGTTCTAATACAGCTGCAATGATTTTTGTGGTTGCAATAGATGTTAGAGGTGTAGTGGGCGCTCCCTTCCAAACCATTGTGTTCCCACAAGCCATTGCTATTGCACTGTTCCAGCCATAAACCTGAGACAATATGTTACGCCAATGAATTTTGAACCTTGAGTTATAAAAGTTGTTGTTGCTTAAAATTGTACGTACTGCAACTGGGAAATTGAATGCAGAAATAACTCCTACAACTCCAAGGGGATTCCATTTTTCTAAAAGTACATGATTTTTCCTTTCCGATGGGAATATGCTGCCAGGTAACATTCTGGACAAACCAACAGCATAGTCGCAGATGTCAATGAATTCTTGAATTTCTCCAATACTCTCTGGCAATATTTTTCCTGTAGAATTAATATAATTACAAATTGATATGTGGTAAAGAAGAAATGAAATCCTACGGTACAAAATTCATGGAACTTTGAGAACAAATGAGTTAAAGAATGGAGTTTACCCATCTCCAAGGACACTAATCGTCCCAAAGGTTTCAAATTGTTTCTAAGTTCATTTCCTATCTGTCTTATTATTTCTCCTCTTACTGGTGGTGGCAGTGATGCCCACTGAGGCCATGCTTTTTGTGCTTCTGTAACAGCATTGCTAGCTTCTTGCCGAGTCGATGTTCGAACTTTTGCTATTACTTTTCCAAGAGCTGGTGAAACTGATTCTGTAACCTATTTTACACATTTTGTTATGATCGTGTAAGTCTATGATCTATTACACATTAGATAATACAATTTTGAAAAAAAGTACCTTGCCAGAACCTCCCCACCGTCCATCGTAAAGACCTGGATTCTCCGCGGTGATTCCCAATTGTTTCAAGAACCCATACTTCGGGTCAGTTACTAGATTTCTTGCTCTCTGTAGTTCAGAAGCACTAACTCTTTTTTTCATCAATACGGAAAACATGGTTACTAGTATGCCGGTCCACAGTCTACTACCAATTTTTTGAATTCCGAAACATAATATAACAATGATCGAGGGTTATCATATTAAACTCTATTTATCGAGAAGAAGAGTAGGGATGCGATAAGCATAAGAAACAAATAACAAATAAATCTGGATATTTCAATTTTACACATCTTATAAGCTCGATAACAATTACAGTTCTATTATTTGGAAATTTATTAGAAAACATCTGAAAAATAGAATGAATTAGGAAATTTGAATGCAATGATTGAAATACAAAAAAAAAAACACGCGCTTTATTCCGTAACAATAATGCAACATCACAATGCGATTCGGCAGTAATTTACATAGAATGAACGTAGAAAAAAGTTTTGTCTTTTTTGTTTTTTACATTTGTGATCCAAACTTTGTTCCATCTATCCTGAACGTACGACGATTCGTTGCAAATGCTGTCTTTTCATAAATTTTCACTGTTAAAACTGTACAATTATTTGAAACCGGATTCACGTTGGAACGAGATTACGTCAGCCAGGTCGACAAAATTGATAACATCGCAGGTCAGAAATAAGCCGAAGTACTGACCTCGTCAGGGTCGGCTGATCCTGTTAACATTTACCAAAGATTGATACAAAATTGCTTGTTGACAATGATTAGGCAAAAATTTTATAAACGAAAACTCACCGTAGATTTGTCAAAATTCCCTAACAAGGTAGCCTTCTGCATATCATCGACGCCCTCGCAGCTCGTCAAAAATGTCGGCAAGAAGCATCCAAAGAACCACGCTATGTTAACCGAGGCTAAACTGTGTATGGCGGTTGCGATTTCATCCGCTAATAAATTATGAGACCTATAAATGAACCTCGTTAGAATGTTTCACCCAATTAAGCTAATGCAATCAAAGACATTTTGAACTGACTGTTGAAACAAAACGGTGAACAACGCCATTAAGAATCTCTCGAGTAAATGGGCTTTGAACACGGCCCGTTGGTAAAGCCGCCATCGTACGTTCAACTGTTCAAGACTTTGTAAACTTTGACGGAATATATTAACATCCGGTTGAAGAAGAGCTTGGCCAAAAGCCTCTAAAATGGCGACTAATTCTTCTTTGTGTTCTACTGATTCCTCTTCGTCGGAATGGCCAAGGGTAAGCAGCACAGAAGTATTGTAAAAGTATTGCCATCTGTGCATGAGTATACTGTAAAAACATTACAATTTATAATATTTAGAGTATTATAAAATATTACAATGTAGAATATTAGACGATTCTTCGATTACCTGTGGAAAAGTTTTAACAGGACCAGCGTGGTATCCGGATACGAACTAAGATCGTTTCCAACGACAGGCCACACTTGACCCAAACACAAACTGGTCACCGAAGGAACGAACGATTTAAATGCATTGCTAGTTGCTGACACGACCAATATTAAGATTTCCAATAACTGGTCCAAAGCAGGTCCTGCGGATATATTTTCCCTACAAACGTGTTAAATAACCTTATTGTACGAAAAATAAAATTATACGATAACAATTATACGATTCACACACCTCGTGTAAATGTGCAGCAGTCCTTGCACCGCATTCTGAGTGAAGTCAGGACCCAATTGTTGCTGTAATACTGAAAATACTGAATGCAGAAAACTAAGTAAGAGTTCGCATATATTTGGACACTTTATCATATATGGCAACAATTCTAATATTCGGTTTATCGTTGATCCCAAACACGAGTGTAGCATCTTTTTTATCGTTGTAGACGACGCGGAACAGTCGTCTAACAACTGAATCAATGGTACCACTGTCATAGAAATTGTGGATTCCGAAGGTACAGGTTGTCCCTCCGTACCAAGAGGTGACGACAACGTTGACACCATGGTAACTATTAAAAAACGAATAAAAACATAAGATATTTATCATCGTTTTACAATTATTCATCGAATTAACTCGTATTTGCGTACCTAATAACCTCTCCCTAACAATTCCATCTCCGTGTGGCAGAACAATGGCGTTCACCAATGCTCTTCGCAATACCTTTATGGTATCAGGTCTCAAAAATGGATACGTCACCATGGATATTAAGTTTCTAAACGCAGGTTCATCCCACAATACGGGTTTCAAAATGGCGGTGATACTTTGAAAGAGATGAGTGGCGGAATGGGTCAAACTTGCCGGCGGAGGATTATCACAGAACGTTGTATAATCTAACGCTAAAATGCACGAATCGATGCATCGTTGACAAAGTGACTCTTTTGTTTTCTCCGGCCTGTTAGCTATCCAATGGCACCAAGCTTGGAGCGATGCTAACAACTGTGAATGACTGATCAGAAAAATACAGCAGAAATATAAAATTCATTTTATTTCGTATTATAGGATATTCTAATAGCTGACTTAGTTCGTTACTTACACTTCTATGAGATCTATTACGATTGCAGCTGGTTGTAACGACGCTTTGTACAACTGATTACTTTTGGCAAATTTACAGGCGTCCAATGTTTGCGACACTACCTCTTCTGCTAATGACTGATCGATACTCTGATTATCTCCTGTAAAAGGAACCACGTTTTTGAAAATCAAATAATATTATTATTGTAAAACTAACGTACCAAGAAACAGTGAATACAGTCTAGCCAAGGCCTGAGTGGTGGAAGCTAAATCTCGTAAATGTGCGTGCACGTTCGAAGCCTCCGATTCGTTCAATAAAATCACTTGATTATTCGCAATAACGGCACCCAGCTCTCCAAACATTATCAACCCTTCCCTCCAAGAACGATTCTGAAACGTTCAGAAGGATTAATAAATCTGAATTAAATTAAATATATTTCTAATTGTATGCTGTTTTACCAGTAACGTGAAAACCGGAATTGGAGATATGTCTGCCACTTTTGCTAGGCATTCTATGTTACACCTCAAAAAATGCTGCCATTCTGTTTCTTCATTTTCATCTAAACTTTCTGTATCAAGATCTTTCAGCGTACGTGTGTTGAGCTTAAAACTCATCTTTTGTAATACTCTTTCAGCAACAGCTAGTGCCACTGGAGAGTACCTGGATTGTGTACTTTCTAGGAGCGTGGTCCAAACATCTAAGCATCTTAAATATCCATTCACTGTTGAGCATTGTTGAAAGGTATGATGGCACAAAACTTCTAACAATATATTCACTGGAAATTTAGGACACGATTCAACCCTCTTCAGGTGGTTTGTTACGAACAATTGCAAGAATTCTGTTAACTTTTCCATATAACTAGAAATACAACATGTTCCTGTTTATGGATATAAATCACAGACATGGAAACCAATTGAACAAATAAATACCTCTCGTTCACAGAATCCAAACGTTCTAACAGTTGAAACAATGTGACTCCATTCTGGAATATTTCTACCAATAATCTGTCAGTTACATCTGGAGAGCATAATGGTCTGTACAATAGTTCATTTATCGTAGTTACAGCTTGCACAGCCATTTCTACCTGTTTACCATTCTATGGACAAAACTTACAATTAGCCATAATACTTACCATTTACGTTACAATACTTTGTAATATTTAACATAAAATCCTACCATTGCGTCGTGATACCTGGCACAGGTAAAAATGGCATCCAGTAAGTTTGTGGAGATATGTTCAGACAATTCGATCCAGCTAAATAAATGCGCCAACACGTCCAATGTTGCTATACACACTTCGCTAGTTCCTGTAGCTAGTCCTTCCACGTCTAAAATGGTTCTTGCGGGTGCTACATTTTGACCACTGGTAGGCGAAGGAGGTGGTGTGACTGTTCCAGAACGACTTTGTAATTTTGTTGCTTCTTTTAAAAGTACTAAAACAAAATGGTATTATATTTTGTTAAAGAACAAATAATATTACGTCGTAAAGGGCACCATACTTGTAAGAGTTTCCAAAGTCAAAGGCACTTGAGCACTAAGAAACCTAAGTAGTTCATTTTTCCTTTGTATCGGTAAATCTTCTCTTGGAGTTGCTAATTCCTCTGAAGCTGTTCTCAGGTAAATTAGACCCAATAGCCTAGTGTGTTTGTGACCTAGTAACTGTTAGTATACAGAAAAAGATGAAATTTTAAATAAAAGATAATTTAAACTTTATATTAACACATTTACATACCTGTAAAATATTTAAGTAAAAGTCTGGATAGAAATGTGGCCAGTCATGTCTTGCAATATCTACGACTAGTTTCACTACTTTGTTTCTTACAAAAGGAGCTACTCCTCTTTCTAAGGACAATGTATATAAAGTAGATCTTGTGAGAGCTCTATCTTCCCATGGAAGAATTGGCCATCTCCTTCCAATTGTTATCTACAATAACATTTGCACTGTCAATAATGTACCATTATATACTTGAACTCACTTTTTTTTAAAAAACACATTAATGCATACCTCTAAGGTAGATAGGGCAAACATGCTAACATAATGATTGTTAGTTGATGATAAAAAATGTAGACAAGGTCTCCATGAATCGATCTGTCCTGCAAATTCTTGGAAGCTTTGTTCAATTGTACGTTTTCGTTCATTAGTTGTTTGCGGTGAGAAAAACTCAGTCATGAGGTGTTCAAGATTCTGTAGAGCAGCTGTATCATTGTCCTGTAAATTCAAAATGTTATATATCATCTTGTTCTTATAATAGCATCTTTCCTATTACTTAACCGCCTGCAGTTCCAATATATTTCTTACACATACTTATTAAATATCGTTGCTTAAAGTAATTATGAAACTTGGTTATTCTACCACAAACAAAAGCTAAATTACATTAAATTAAATATACAGAATTTAGAAATTATAAAAAGATTAAAACTTTTAAATTTAATTCTGTAAAAAAACACTGTAAATATTAACTGAAAATTATGAAGAAATATATACATCTGTGTGTGGTACTACAATGTTTTGAATTGTAAATATAAAGAGAATGGTAATAATTTATACATACCATGATAGCTACAGTCAAAAACCGTGTGTTGCTAATAAATGCAGTGTATAAAATATACAAATGAAATGAGGTTAGACTTTCAGTTGTCAAATGTCATGTTTGAACCAATAAAGCAATTAAATGCTTGATTTCTTGACTTTTGTATACATATACGGTATGCATACAATGCTATGTGATCATATATATACATATATAAATGTTAATCATTAATCTCATAACTAGGAATGGTAGCCAACCGTCAAAAAGAACGAATAAACTAGTTGCTCTTATTCAGAAACTGCTATAGGTTAACTTTACCGCGATGTTTAAAATTTTCCCTTAAATATCTTCCAATTTTTTATCACCTATAATTATAACTTTTATTATTGACAAAATATTAGGGAGGAGTACAAAAATTATTGGGTTTCCAAGAAAGTGTACCTCCTAGCAATTTATGTTCTCCTGATACAATTTTGGAAAATAGAGATTTCGGTTTCACGAAAACAGTGTCCGGGAATTCCTGGATTGTGACGACATTAAAATAATTTATAAAATAATTTAAAAACATTAATTTATTGGGTTGGCAAGAAAATAATTAGAAGTTTTATCAAAAATGGAAAGTGATTTGATATCAGTGAATATAAAAATAAAAAAGTAAAATATATCGAAAATGTTTATTTTTGCATTCCATGTTAAAATTGACCGCAAATTAATAGTTGCAAACAAGATTAAACGAAACTTTTGTCTACAATAGCTTAAAAGTGTCAATCAAATCTCAAAAGAAAAACATTATAACATTGGCAGAAGAATAACGAAAGAAACATAACGCTATTCATTTGTGCAAAGCGAATTTACTTGCTTGCCACACCAATAGTTAAACATAAAGGACAATAATTTGTCAAATAACATTTAACACAAAAAATTTAGTTCCATTAATTCGGCAGCACCATTGATAGATGGAGATAACATTTCAGTGGCTGTACAGAGTATGTTTTTCAACTTTGGGAATTAACGTTTTTTGGGATGACTGAAGACATTATTTCTATAGAGTTTTGGACGTAGGACATGATACACACGTCGAAAAAGCCGGAAAGTAGCTCATTTTTCGAAAAATCTCGATTTTTTGCTTTGCTAGTTCCTCCCTACGTCACTAGATGGTGCCATCTCTTCCATTTTCATGAAACATAACCTGTAGTTAACTGTTATTGACTAGCAACAATTCAGTGTATCTGCAAGAAATTGCGCAGTTTATGTAATAAAAAGGGCAGGTTTTGGGACAATTTTATTATTAACAAAACCTGAACGATGCCAAAGTATTACTGTGACTATTGTGACACGTATTTAACACACGATTCGCCGAGTGTCCGCAAAACCCATTGTCAGGGCCGTAAACACAAGGACAACGTCAAATATTTTTATCAGAAATGGATGGAAGAACAAGCGCAACACTTGATCGACGCGACAACGGCGGCATTCAAGGCAGGAAAAATTGCCTCTAACCCGTTTGCAGCAAACAAGGGTGCAGCAATTCCACCACCGCCAAATCTTGGTCCTCGACCAGGTGTACCACCTCAGGGTCCACCAGGTATGATGCCACCACCAGGAATGCACCCAGGTGGCCCGATGGGCCCAGGAGGACCAATGATGATGGGACCACATGGACCGATGCCACCAATGATGGGTATGAGGCCACCTATGATGGGTCCTATGGGACCAATGGGACCAATGATGGGACCCATGGGACCCATGGGCCCCATGCGACCTCCGATGAATGGACCACCACCACCCATGGGAGGACCACCGCCAATGAAGAAATAATATCAGAAAAATGTACATTATTACGATATTATAGTTATAATATTAACCCTTTGTGCTCGATTGCAACATCTCAGGCAATATGTGACTTTTAAATGTGAAATTCAAATTTTATTTATAAACAGATTAATATATACTAATAACTATTGGGATTTTTGATTTTCAAAAGCTTTGTTGTAAGAATAAGCTGAACCCAATTGTTTAGAAATATGTCTCGAGTGCAAAGGATTGATTGTTTCATTACATTTTTCATTACATAAATAGATAGATTGATAAGTATTTCATTAGTTTTATACAAACATATACACAAACTTGTAACGTGTATATATGAACATAAATGCAATTTTTGTCTGATGATTTATAATATTATCAAAACATTGGTTTCAAGTTAAAAAAAAAAGGATGAGAATCCAGAATTTACAAATAATTTAGTTCCTATATCGATTCAAGTATCACTGTAACATAAACAATCATATTTTCAGCTATAAACACATATAAGGTAAGAAATGAAAATTAAACATGAAATTTTGTTTCAAGAAAAGCTTGTTTTATTTACAAAAAAATAGACACAAAGAAAGTTTGAGTACCATAAGATTTTGTGTCTTTGGCAATTCAGTTGTTTGAATAACCTAAGTTACATTTAACAAAAATGATCCTAGTAAGCATTAAATAAATCTTGAACAATATTAATGATTAGATTTTAATACACATTTGGAGTGTGTTATACAATGTTGCATACATCTGAGACACCGTTTTAGGGTCTCACTATACAGTTCTTCAGGATTTTATTACATATATTTAACTCTATCTTATCACCTACATGTATGAACTTAAGGTTAAACTGTACTGATGTAAATTAAATGCGAACATAACTATGACATCATAGTTACCCATATCATTTCCCTAAGCAGAAAACTTTGTAACTCCGTTTTTAATGGTAAATGACTTTCTGATGCCATCTGGTGTACGTGTATATACGAATATTTTTATGAATAAATAGATTGAATAAAAAAATGTGTTTTTATAAGTAAAGATAAGAAACAATTTTGCATCTTCCTGTAATATTTAAAACTCGAGGTTACAAGTTTTCTAATTAGGACGATGACACAATGATATACATCCATTGTATTATTATGAATTTAGTGTTCCGTTTACTATTTTACTTCTATATTTGTATAAAAATGAGTCACGGTATAGGAACAGTGAAAAAACAAAAATCAGAATAAAAAAGTACTTTTCAATAATGAAAATCTATGTATTCTGTTCACTGTAAATAATTACAAAATGAACTCACATACTTTTGGTGGTCTTTTTCTAAAGTGATTAGTCTTTGCAAAACATCAATGTGTTCTTGTTTGAGCCTTCCGTCGCTTATTCTGTTTTGCACCTCCTTCACCGCTTTATTCATGTGAGGTAAATTGAATCCGAGAGCTTCGTCTATGACTGCGTTAGCTTTATTCTCTAACATCGTATTAGACTCTGTCACCTGGATTTCTGCAATTTGTGTACTACCTTCGCTATCCTGCTTTGCTTTCTTCCCCTTCTTAGACTTCTTCTTCTTCGTGACTGACACTTCAACATTAACAGTGTCATTTTGTTGTTGCGAATCAGACGTGTCCACTACTGTGCTATTATCATTTATCGTTTCCGAAGATTTCTCGGCGTTATCTCGCGGAGGTATCGTTTCAAGACTCGGCATGTCGTACGATTGTTTCTTCTTTGACTGTTTTTTAGGATTTTCCAGTGGCGTGAGTGGTACAATTATTAAATTAGATTTGCTTCTGGGTTTTAAATTGATTTGTTTCATGGCAGTAATTGGCTCACTGTCGCTCGGTACAGGAATTAAATTATGCGAGACGATATAGTCTTTCTTGGTACTTTGCACTTCACTGTTACTCGGTTCGGTTCTGATACTCGATAATGGTATGCATTCCATAGAACGAACCGTATCGGGTTCACTTACGTTAACTTCCATGACGGAAATTTCCGCACAAGTGTTTTCCGTGCTAACCTCTGGAACGTTGACATCCTGAACGGTATCATCTACCGTAGAACTTTCTGTAATAACCGAAGTAACAGTCGAGGTTTGTGTATTTTGTTGTTCGGACGATTTCGACGAAGGGGTATCATCGGTGAAGATGATGTGCGAGTTTGTCTCGGCTCTGGAGTTTTTAGGCTTTTTTAAATTTTTTAAAAACATATCGTAAGGGCTGAGTTTGTTCTTCTTCTCCTTTTTAGATTCTTCGTTTTCTTTGCTCGCAATCCTCTTCCATCTTTCTTTTAACTCCAATGCCTTGTAATATCGTTTAAACAATTGTTTTAATTCGACCGTCGTCAACGTACGCGGCACAAATACTTGATTGTAATTGATAATAACGTTCAGATACACTACGATAGGAACGTCAGACTCCATATTTGTATTCAAAAATTTAATAATCTTGTGCAATTTCTTCATCGCTTTACTCCTTCTGGGCTTCACGTGAAACACTTTCAACAACCTTGCCCGAAAGTCCAATAATTTCTTCGAAATAGAAGCTACTTCCTCGCGGTCCTGTACTTTGGACATCGTTGTTTCCAGTTCGTATATTTGCTTACAAAGATAATCAGGAACTTCCACATTTTTCACCACTTCCTGAAACTTTGTCGTTAAAAATTTGAGCATTTTTCTTCTACCGCGCGGAAAATTCGTTTGTATATCCAAATGTTTGTCCTCGTCCGATAGTTTAAGCCAGAATAAGAAAATATCACAAACGCGTGGCGCGATATCCGCCATAGCACGTACTCTCAGCATCAGTACTCTTTGCTGATTATAATATATTTTGATTTCGAATCTAACCAGCTTTTTTAGGTGATCCAAGAACGGAGGGACACGGCCCTTCAGAAAATTCGTTAACTGCGAGGCATGAAAACCGCGAAGATTCTTGTTAACCTCTTCGCCGTTCGGTTCCCTCGTGTAGAAGTTGCCGTAAGAGTATACAACGAAACAGCCTTTAAGATTATCTTGTCCTGGAAGAAATACTTTGGATTTAAGTTTATTAGGATTGGCGATCAACGGAATCATGTCTTCGCTTTTGTTGCTTGCAGCGGGCGCGGACTTTTCATACTCAGGTCCGTCCGTGTAATTTGATACGTATGCAGGCGTTGGAAAATGTTGCGACCACCTGTACTCGTTGCAAGTCGAGGAATCGTGTCCACGTTTGGTGCAATTACAACAATAAAGTAGATCGGCAGGTTTCATAACTTCGGATAAATTTTTGGGGATGTTTATCTCGGAATTTTGTGTCTGAAAATGATATTAACAGAATTAATTTAACCCAAAATTGTATTAAAAGAAAAAAATTTATGGCAAACTTACCGTCTGATGAAATCTTCTCCAGAGATCAGGACATTCTGTCGAGTTGTGTCCTACGGCTTTACACATATTACAATACAACGTACGACAAGATTCACAAGTTTTTCTAAACGTTCCTTGCTTCTTACCACACTGCAAATAATCAACACATTATTACAGAATTATAATGTAACGTATTTCTTATCAAGTATACTCGAACCGTGAGGCACATTTTTTCTGGACACCGAGACTCTGTGTGTCCTTCGCTACCACACATATGACAACGACGTGGTTTAGACAGTTCCGGACAACTGTGTCGCTGATGTCCTCTATAATGACAATATTTGCATTTTAAATTCCAATATCTGTGTCTCGCGAATCCAGGCATCAAGTCTTCGTCCAAAATAGTCCATAGTCTTGGGTCCTCTACAATTCATTCAAAACACGAAATATTTGTGTATACAAAATGTATAAGCAAAATACAATTCAGCAATTTTCAACCACTTACTCGACATTTTATTCTGTATTTCCTTGATATCAAAATTCTCTTGTCCTCGAGAATCATTATAAAAATGTTTAATATTTTCAGACATGGGACGGAAGAAATATTCCTCCCATGTTTGTTCTTTAGTCTTACCGCCATTAGCAGGCTTTTCAACACTTATTTTTGAACGTTTACTTTCATTATAGACGCTTTCTCCCTGTTCTGTGCTACTGCTGGGTTCATTATCGTTTTCACGGTGCCTTTTTTTATTCGAAGTTAATTCGTTAGAAGTGAGGCAGTTGGATGGACCTACGTCTTCCGTAACATCAACTGTTTTACTTTTATCCCTTTCGTATACGATATTAGTATCAACAGTAGTCTTTGATGGCAAATGAAAGTCATGAGTGTTCTCATCAATACTTGCCTGACTTTCATTAGGGTTTGACTGTAATTGAACATTTTTACTTGCTTTTCTTATTTCATTTATATTAGAAGCACATCTCTGAACTTCTGTGCAATTTATTAATATATCCTCACTCGTCATATTTATATCCAAATCCTTTAATGTTTCATCCATGATAAATGAACACTCATCATTATCGCTCTCGCTATTACTCGACGATTCAGAGCTCTCGTCTGAATCATTTAAATTTATAACAGGGGGTTGAGGCTTTGGAGGAATAGGTACCTCTAAAATGGAATCTTCAGAATTACTCTCAGTTTCTGATGACAAAATGATTTCTTCATCACATGCTTTTGTTTTTTTATTTGTAGCAAGTACGTTATATCTACTGTCTGTGTCTGTTTCATCAACAAGATTGACACAATCATTCCACTGTTGCTGCTCATCGCTGTCTTCATTTCTCCTACACTCTACTTCCTTCAGGCATCTTTCTTTTTCTTCTTCCATTTCTTGTAACTTTTTTTCCAATTGTGCATACTTGTCTAAGTAGAGCTGATTAATAAACGTTTTTGAAAATTTGTATCTTGCCAAAATATTGTCATAATTATCATTTAATTCTGTTTCAGTATGTTCTTCTTCTCGCCTTTTTTCATTGTTGGGAGAAGTTTTGATTACAGGTGTTTCAGGAATTAAAAACTGCGTAGTATTTAATTGTTCTACATCCTCTGGCTCTGTTTTTGGTTTTGTGACACTGTCTACTTTAGGTGTGTTTGGCTGATGTGAACTAGTTTTAATACTTTCCACACTGTGGCACATTGTTGATTGTATATCGCTTCTGACAGATGCAACATTTTCTACAGAATGTTCTATTGTATTCACTGAAGGTATACTTAAATTATTGTTGTCTTTGTTTCCCTGTAATGGTTCAATCTGATTTTTGGCAATGATACGTTGCACATCGGATTTGTTATCATTTTCAGTTGTCATTGAGCCACCTGCTGAATAACTGTCTTTTTCTGAATTGTCATTAGAAATACTTGCCGGGATAGTACTTTCATTTTTCTGTAACGTTTCATTATCAGCACTGATAGCTTCTAACTTAATGTTTGGCTTGGTATCTATACTCTCGATATCGCTTGGGCCATAATAAATTTCGGCGTATAATCGAGATTGCAGATCATAATTTGCTTCTTCATCCTCGCTGTTCTCAGCCTTACAATAATCTGTAACGTTTAAATTGATTTATTAAGAATACATTGATTGATATCGTTACGCAAGAACGGCGAAGATTATATTGGAGAAGAACGTTTCTTACCCCGAAATAGGTTATCATCCATTTTTATCTAATATATACCGGACGCATATAATTATTTTATACTAAATAAAAATGTTTTACATGTAAAACAGAAAATATCAACGTCCCTTAGCGAAGGAATCATACATGCTTAAGAAAAACACACGTGCCTACGCACAGACTAATCGTTTAGTGACATTTCAATAATGGAACTAGAAACAAACCGGAATACGAAGAATGCTCATCTAGATTAATATTCGATATTTGAATAACGACTGTGTATTAAAATTAATCGATTTAATTATTCTTGATGGAAAGAATGACTGATAATTATGGTAACAGTTTATTAAAAAAGAGAACTAATTATCTGAAATCCCTAAATATTCCCTGCTCCAAAGTGATCCCGATACAAGAGGCGATCGTTCACTCGCGTCGGCTGCTTCGGGAAGATTCGGCGGTAACACGACCAATCAGAATCATTTATAGTTCGCGATCGGTGCAGTTGATAAATGGAGGATTTGTGTTTGTCAAGGTAGTTTTGTTTACGCGTAAATTTTCATTCGGTAATCAACTCGTCGCGTGTTTTGTGTGTGCTAAGAGGTAGATGAAGGTGCGTAACAGTTTCCTTCGGGTTTCGTATTCTGTTTGAAAGGTAGGAAAATTATCCGGACAAAGAAAATTGTTTTCTAACACCAGATACGTGTGGAACATATGAACTGTGTAGAGATCAGGGATCGTTTTTCTTTAAAACAATCAATTAATTTACTGATTGTTGTTTAAAAATCGTATCGACGTGTCTCACGTGTTTCTCGACCAGTACATTTGTGACAAGTAATGAGGTTAACTTTTAGATCTTGAGCGATACAGTAGTCTACATTTTTACTCGATAGGTTATGAGCTCACTTTCAGACAATCTCTACAATTTGCACATCAAAATAATTCATTTTCGAACAGTGTCACGGTTTTAACCACAAACACAAAATACTTTGCACCCTGTTTTACTCAAAAAAAGATTTTTTTTATGTTAACATTGTGTCTGTCAAGTACAGTTGAGGTGCATAATCTTTCACTTTTTTATTGAAATAATTTATTGTTCCCTTAATAATATTGTGATGCTAGAAACACAGTGAATGTTAAACTGATTATAACAAAGTGTTATATTGCATATTTACAATTTTACCTTTATCAGTTATGACTTAAAGCATAGTGTAATTCTTTGTAAGTGTAACATCAATTGAATTTCTAACATCCATTTATTTTTCTAGGATCTAAGATGTCCCGCAATCATAAGGACAAATATGAAAACTCCAATCAAGTCCTACCTATACTTCCGCGTCGTACTCATACCTTCATGTCTACAGAGGATGCAAACTCTGGGAAGAAATCTTATTGGCCGGAGTTGGAGATAACAGGCAGTATAAGAAATTTAAGCCCAAACTTATGGCAGTTGACTCATTTGACAGCTTTGTATCTGAACGATAATAGTTTGCAAAGGATACCACCTGAGATTGGTCGCTTAGTCAACTTGCGTGCTTTAGATCTCAGTAGCAATAAATTACGTAGTTTACCGGCTGAACTGGGGGACCTCATCTACCTCAGGTATTGTTTATAATTATTTTGTGTAAATCTGGTGTCACAATACTGGTTGCTTTAGAGGTTGATAATTAATTATTTCTATTTCAGAGAATTGTTGTTGAACCAAAATTACCTCCGCGTGTTACCGTACGAACTAGGAAAGTTGTTCCAGTTACAAGTGCTCGGACTTCAAGGAAATCCGTTAAGTAAAGAAGTGATGGCATTGTACGGAGAACCATCCGGGACTCACAAGCTGCTGTCGTACATGCTGGACAACTTACAAGGTAAGTGGTAGATGTATTTTAATGTAATGAATGTTTCACATTGTTTTATCTATTTTATAAATTTATAATGATAATTGCCGAGAGCAATAACATGCTACGGTTATCGTCGATCGATATTAACCGTCACATTTGAATGGTGTACCACCAGATGGCTGTATGCGTATACTTTTAGTGTAACAAGTTATCTTTCTTTCTATATTAAACTATAGGAAAGTATCTTATTCGAAAATACTTTTAAGTATAAAACGTGTTATAATAAGTATAAAAAGGGTCATTTTACATAATAAATACAAAAATTGTGTATCAGATTTACACAAATGGTTCAGAATAGCAGTGATGTAATTTCTGTTATTGATTTTTTGAGCAAAACATTGTACATTGTACATCTATGATATGGTATTTGTTTTTAATACAATTGAAGGTGCAACAGTTATTATTCTGAATGACACAGATGTTACTCGGTCTGCTGAAAGCATTGTCAATAGTGCTTGGACTGAATGGTACTCAAAGGGAAATATTAAAAGATATAAAAAAATGTAGTACCTGTATTCTATACTGATATCTCTTGAAGCGATACCATTTAATACCAATCCAATAGCAAACTGCTAGCGAACACACGTGCACTGTTCAAGAGCAGAACTCTTCAGAGCACTCTAAATTGATTTGAATTATAGTACATTGTGAGGTATAAGCTTCTCTGGGGAGAATGGTGCAGTTTTACCATGCAGTTTCTCTAGGATAGGTTTGGATTAGTATTAAACGTGACAGGGTTAATAATTATTTCAAAGCGAGTTTGTTAATTTAATTAACGTTCATCGTCGCGCCTGGATATAAATCCCTAGCGAACCTCGAGTAGCAGTATCTCCTTTCTCTTCAGTGTCATTTTCCCTAGAGGTACCAATATTCCTGATATAGTCGCTGCAAAAATATACCGCGGTGGTAAATGTCCTAGTTTGTTATTTGTCCAAATTGTTAACTATGAAAAAATAGGAATTGTATTTTAATTGAGTTAACAATGGACACCAAACGAGGCAATATTTGGAACTTATTTGCCCTATATGTTGTATACAATTTTTTGAATAAATCGCGAGGGAATAACCCGTATCAAATCAGCGTGGTACGT